>NW_004624737.1:14590823-14660476 GCF_000247695.1 Heterocephalus glaber
CTCTCTCTCTCTCTCTCTCTCTCTCTCTCTCTCTCTCTCTGAAAGCTCCGGAGATCTTCCACTCTTTTGTCAGTGGTGGGACCGGCTACTCCTTCGAGGTGGACTGGTGGTCAGTGGGGGTGATGGCCTATGAGCTGCTGCGAGGATGGGTAAGGAGCCCTATGGCTGCCACTCAGCCCCCAGAGTCTGACTGGCTGTTCCCCTATACTTGGGTGGCCTGAGTGCCAAGAAGGGACCCCCACCACCACCTCAGAGAGGGCTAATGCTTTCAGTAAAGTGTCTGGGTTAATGTTGGTGCCTGAGAAAGTAAAGGAGGAATGAATTTGTGAGGCAGTGAGCTCTACAGGGGCAGTGAGCTCTACAGGGTAGACAGGGCAGTGCTCAGTGTGGGAGGAGGGCTCCTTGGAACTTTCTGCAAAGCGAGGTTGCCATGTGTCCCTGTGTTCTTGCCACTGGAGGAAGATACTGCCCCAGGACTTGTGCTGCCCTCCCTGTCCCCCTCAGACACCCCACAGGACCTCACCCTTGAGGATGGCAGCCTTCCTGGCCCTCTAGGGGTCACTGCACCTTCCAGCCAGATGGGCATCCAGGCTGTGGTGCAGAGCTTGGCCAGTACAGGCTTCACACCCTTGGGCTCTTCAGTGATCAAAAGCTACACTTTGAGCTGTGCCAGCACTTGGGTTGGGATTGAGGGCTCAGGACACTTGTGCCTGGCACTGTTCTGGAGGCCGTGGGGGTGAAGAGCACCTGGCACCGTGCCTCCTTACCCACAGAGGCCCTATGACATCCACTCGAGCAATGCCGTGGAGTCACTGGTGCAGCTGTTCAGCACTGTGAGCGTCCAGTACCTGCCTACCTGGTCCAAGGAGATGGTGACCCTGCTGCGGAAGGTGAGCCTCCCCTTGTTCTACCCACCAGGAGCTCTACACTCCTCATGTTCATTCCCTCTGAACCTAGGGCAGCACCTCCTTCCCAGGGTAGGCAGCTCTACCTTCTTGTGGGCTCAGACCCCTTCACTAGTGCTGTGCTAGAACCTTCCCCAGATAGCAGCCCTGAGACCCTGCACTGAGGAACAGCATTTCTGGCTCCTGCGTTTTTGTGTGTTGAGGTCCAGCAGCAGGCCATGCTGTCCTCTTCTCATGGTGGGCCTGCTCTGACACTTGTGAGCTATCACTTTACAGTCACCTGTCTAATCCTCACAGGGGCCCTGGGTGCCAGGACACTGGTAAACACACCACTTCACAGATGCACACGCTGAGGCACGGACCGTGGGAGTCAGGCCTCCCACCTGCATCCCTTGTGTGGGAGGGAGGGTGTGGGCCTGTGCTGCATCCTGGCCTCCTCTGCCACACCCCTCCATTGGAGGTGCACACAACCTGGCAACCCTGCTGGGAAGCAAACAAGGAGAGACCAGGTCCCCTGTGAACCTCTCAGGCCCTGGGCTTTGACTATAGAAATGCAGGGGAAATTAGCTGGGCAGGGTCACAGGGCTGTAGTGTTGCCATCAGTGGTCCCTCCCATCCACTGTTTGGGGCCGGCCAGGGGCTACTTCTCACTTGGAGAGCCATCTTTAAATATGGTGGCTGGTGCATCCAAAAGGAGAGTCTGAGAGCGTCACCTAGGGTTAGGACTGGGTGGAGAGAGAGACTGTGCCTACCAGGCCTAGCCAGCTCTTGACCAGGAAGGAGGTGCTGGCCATTGTGACATTGCTGCCCTGGGCAAGCCTGAGTGCCTGGGGTTATCCAGGCATGGAGATCCTGTGCTGTGGTGGAAGCAGATTTGCATTAGTTACTCTCAGGCCAGCCACCTACAGTTACTTGATAGCCTTAGCGGACCTCTGCTGCCACCTGCTGGCAAATTATGGCAGGACCTCCCTCCCGATCCTTTGCTGTCTGTCCTTAGGCATCAGGGCTGCTAGATGAAATTGTTCCTTGGGCCACATGAATGGCCTGAATTTCCAAGCTTCAGGCTTGGCAGACTTTGTGGGGTGCTCTGTCCTGGGATAGGTGGCTCCTCTTCTTTAGGGAGGACATTGAGCCCAGAGCCTAGCTGACATGGTCCTTGTTGCAGCTCCTCACTGTGAACCCTGAGCACCGATTCTCCAGCCTTGAGGACATGCAGGCGGCCCCATCGCTGGCCCATGTGCTGTGGGACGATCTGAGTGAGAAGAAGGTGGAGCCGGGCTTTGTGCCCAATGTAAGCTTATGCACTCAAATGGGTGGTTCCAGGGCCTGGTGGGGTGGCACCTGCATGGCAGGCTTAGTGCCCTGTCCCTCTGCAGAAAGGGCGCCTCCACTGTGACCCCACCTTTGAGCTGGAGGAAATGATCCTGGAGTCGAAGCCCCTGCACAAGAAGAAGAAACGGCTGGCCAAGAACAAGTCACGTGACAGCAGCAGGGACAGCTCCCAGTCGGTGGGTACTGGGCACAGAGTCTTCTCTGCCACCTGTGCACAGTGTTCTGCAAGGCCACTGGGCAGGGCACACATCTTGAAAGTCCAGTTAGTGGTCTTCCTAAAGTCCTGAGAAGGCCCAAGGACTCCTACTTTTACAAAAGTCCCACACCCCCTTCCCATTCCCATAGCTTCTCTGAGCATCTCACTCCTTCTGAAGAAGGCTGGACAATGACCACTGGGAGCATCAGCACCGAGCAGACAAGGGGTCATGTGTGGGAAGCTCTTGACCACCTGTTCAGGTGCACAGGTGGTGCAGAGGTGTTAGTGTCCAGTGTGTTGGTGCCCAGGTGCATTAATGCGCATGTGCAGTGATGTCCTGGGCTGCCATACCAAAATGACTACAGACCAGGGGCTGAAACAACAGGAATATCTTGTGTCTCTGTTCTGGATGCTCAAATCCAACATTAAGGTGTCAACAGAGCTGTGGTCCCTTGGAAGCCTCCAGGGGAAGGAAAACCCTTTTTTGCTGCTTCTCCCAGCTTCTGGCAGGGTTGTCAATCCCAAGTATCCCTAGGCACACAGATGTATCCTCCTGTCTCTGCCTCCATTGTCATGTGACTCCCTTCCCCCATAGGTCTGCTTCTCCTGTCTCTTTCTTACAAGGCCACCGGCTGGATTCAGGACCCACCCTGTTCAGTTATGACTTCATCTTAAATTGATGACATTCACAAAAGTCCTATTTCCAAGTAAAGTTTCATTCCCAGGTGGTAGAGGTTAGGAACTGTTTTATAGGGACACAGTTCATCCTGTAACACCAGGGTATAGGTATAGCAGATGTGCAAAGAGCAACTGTGGTTATAATTGGTGATGTCAGGTGACAGATATGGTTAATGGATCCCTGCCCCTGGATCTGAGCTGGCCTGTGGAGGAAATGCTGGGGTGCCCAGGCCCCCAATCCCTAGGCAGACTCCTGACCTGGTGACCCTATATTTTTCCTGAGCATATGGATATCTGTCCCCTCCTCACTGATGTGGGGTGCAAGGCTCGGAGAATCCACTGTGTGCCACAGTTTTTCAGAGAATTTAGGTCTGAGTCCCATTCTCCTTGCTACCAGACTGTTGAAGACGACCCCTGGTGTCCAATGGGTGGAACTGCAGGTAGAGAGCTATAGGGTGATGTTTGGGGGGTCCTCGCTGAGATCATTTTGGGAGGTCTTTCGCTTTCCCATGATTAAATATTTAAGTTCTACTCAGCAGGCATCTCCAGATCCAGGGTTTTAGGGTGTCTAAACTGGCAGATAGGGGTATAGATCCTTACGAAGGAACCCAGGGACAGGCAAAATGCCGAGCCCAGCTGGCCGTGCTGACCTCTGGGGGCTGTGGACGGGAACAGGTGACATTAGGCACCTGTGGATGGGGTTGGGGTGGGGGACTCGGCATTGTCTTGGATCAGTTGGTGGGAGAAGTTCTGAAAGGCAGCCTGCTAAGAAAAAAGAAATCCCAATATTCTATTGGAAAATTAAGAACCTTGAGACTGAGAGTTTTATTTAACAGTTTTATTTTTATATAACGCACGTACCAAACAATTCACCCATCTAAAGTGTGTAATTCACTGGTTTCTAGCATATTAATGGATTGAGGACCCACCACCTGATTTTTTTCATTTAAAAAGCCCCATAATCAGCAGTCACTCCCCATTCCTCTCTTCTTCCTGCCAGAAGTCCATGGCAGCTACTCATCTGCTTTCTATCTCCATGGATTTCCCTGTTCAGGACATTTAATAGACATGAAATCCTCCAGGACGTGGTCTTTTGTGACTGGCTTCTTTTCGTGAACAGTGATTCCAATGTCCATTATGCTCTTCCACATGCAGGGCTTCATCTCTCTATTGCTGAAGAATATTCCATTTCTACATTGTGTTTTAGTTAGCAGGGAATTGCATGTTATTTTTATGTATGCCTTCTTCAGTTGATGAGTATTTGGGCTGTTTCCACTTTGAGACTGTTATGAATAGTGCTGCTGTGAACACTCACATGCACGTCCTCATGTGGACACGCACTTTTGTTTTTCTGGATGCACACCTAGGAGTGACACTGCACTTCTTTTGTCCATGTTTTCAGGAACCGCCACACTGTTTTACAGCGTCTGTGCCACTTTGTAGTCCCACCAATAGCATGAGGGTGCTGATGGCTTCATATATGCACCAACTCCTGTTGTTGTCTGGTTTGTTTGCTTTTAAAATCACAGCCATTGCACTGAGTGTGAAGTGGTAGTTGGTTTTGATTCACATTTCCCTAATAGTATTGAGCATCAGTTGGTCAATGGTTGGCCATTTCTTCTTGAAGATATTTTTTTCAGATCTTTTAAAAATTGGGTCATCTTTCAAAATCCACTCTGACAATATCTTTTAAATGGTATGTTTTAGACCATTCATCCTTAAAGTGACCATTCTATTGTTGGAGTAATATCTACTATATTTGTAACTGTTGTCCACTTGTATTTGTTCTTTCTTTTTTCCACTTTGCCTTCTTGGGTTTTCATGAAGCATTTAAGGTGATTCTATTTTATCTTGTCTCTTAGCTCATTAATTCTACCTCTTTAAAAATATTTGTAGTGCATGCTGTAGTATTTGCAATATGCCTTCAGCTTATCTAAGTCCATCTTCAAACAGCTCCACATCACTGTATGCCCAGGAGAGGTGACACCTAATAGGGCATCCTCACTCTGCTCCTCCCATCCCTATGACATTGCTGACATTCTTTTCATTTACCTATATTCCATAATTACTCAATACGTCTTCACTAGTATTATTTTAATCTGTTATCTTGTAGATCAATTAAGAATAAAAATAGATTTTTAAATCTCTGATTACTCCCCTTATGTAGGTTGAATTTCTAACTTGTGTCATTTTTTTCCCTGAAGATTTTTTATTTTGGTACTGAGCGTTGAACCCAGGGCCTTTGCACTGAGTTACATTCCCAGCCCATTGATTGATTGATTGATTTAATTTTGAGAGAGGTTCTCATCTTTGGACTCAAACTTGCAATACCTCTGCCTCAGCCCCACAGAGTATTGGTGTCACAGGCTTGCACCCCGCACCCGGTTTGAACTTCTTTTGACGTTTCTTAAGGACACAGCTACGGTACTGAATTTTCTCCATTTTTGTATATCTGTGAAAGTCTTTGTTTTGCTTCATGTTGGAAGGATAATTTCATTGACTATGAAATGCCAGGTGGTTTTTTCTTTCAGTGCTTTAACTATTTCATTCTACTTTCTTTTTTCTGGCGTAGTTTCTGACAAAAAATCTGAGATAATTCTTTGATTGGCTGTAAGTAGGATATTTTTCTCCTCTAGATTTTTTGGGAGAGCTTTCTGAAATTTGAATGTGACACACCAGGTATGGATTTTCCCTTTTTTTTCATTTATCCTAGATGGTGTTTGCTGAGCCTCCCGCGTCTCTAGTGTGGTGTCTGTCAGTAATTTCAGAAAATTCGTAGCCATTGTTACTTCAAATATTTCTAATGCTCTGTTCTCTGTCTCTTCTCCTTCTGGTATTCTAGTTATGCATTTTATACCTTTTGAATTTGTCCCACTGTTTTCGGATATTCAGTTCATTTTTAAAATTCTTTCTGTCTTCGCATTTCAGCTTGGGACGTTCCTTCATATCAGTGAGCAGTTCCTTCATGCTCACTGGTGCTTTCCATGTCTGCTCTAATCCCTGATGAGCCTGTCAGAGGCATTCTTCAGTGTTTTTCTTGCAGTGTTTTTCCAGCATTCCTATCACCTTGCTTGGATGGTCTGTCTGTTTTTGTACTTGTTTACTTTTCTGTTGCAGTCCTCAGTACACAAGTCACTATTGATTAAAATTTCTTTTCTGGTAATTACAACATCTGTGTCATCTCTGAGTTTGACTGTAATGTATGTTTTATGTGTTTTTAAATTGATTTATTGGTATATTTTAGGTATACAATATAATGACATTCATCATTAGAAATTTGCACCTTTACATACTCTCTCTTGGTTCTTATTTTTTCCCCCTTCCCTTGCGCTCCCTTCAACCCCTCCATCCTTCCCTATTTACAAAGACTTTGTTTCCATTTTGCATGTTTTATGTCTTTATACTGGTTTTTTTTCCCCTTGTCTTTTAGCATCTTATAATTTTTGCTGAAATCTGGACATGGTGTGTCAGATAATAGGAGCTGAGGCAGATGGGCCTTTAGCCTGAGGTTCTGTGTTCCTCTGGCCAGGAATTGGCTGTGTCTAATGTCTACTGGTGCTGCAGGTGGCAGGGGCTTTGCACCCCTTTAGTGCCCTTGTTCCTGTCTCTAGCATTGCCTTTCGGCTTCCCTGAATCCTTGGCAGAGAGGGGCTCTCAACTCCGTGGGCTGTGGCCTGTCCTTATCCTGGAGCCCTGAGGGTGGGGAAGAGAGTGTTCTATAGCCTGTGATTGCATCACAGCCCCTTCGAGGCCCATGCCCTTTACAAATGTCTTTCAGATCTTTTCCCCTCCCCCAGGGAAGAAAGCTAGAGGGGTTTGCTGTGAGAAAAACTCCCTTTCTTCAAGACAGAAGTCTTTCCCCTTGGAGAACAAATGCCACATTTGTTAAGGAGAAGGCTCTGAATGCGTTTCAGTGGCTACTTCTCCCTTCCTCCCATGTCAGTGTGTGGGACTGTGTCTTCATTAGCATCTGGGAAGATTCTGGGAAGTAAAACCCACACAAGGTTGGGGGGCCCTACAGGTGCAGCCCCCGGGGGTTTTGCAGATGTAATCTCCGGAAGCGTCTCAGGACTGCTGTACAAGTGTTGCTGCCATTCCTGACTCCACTGGCTTTTCTAGGGAAGCCAATCTCAGGTGGGACTCATTCGCCTTCTGTCTGGATTTGGGGGGAGTGGTAGCCCCTTGTCCTCTGCTCTCTGATGTGTACAAAAAAAGGGTTGCCTTTCAGTTTGTTCTTCTTTTTTCTAGTTGTAACAGTAGGGGTGGCAACTTCTAAATTGTTTACATGGCAGAGCAAAAGCCACAAGTCCTTGTTTGTGTTTTTGTTGCTTTGTAAGAGTTATTGTTTATATACTCTGGATACAAGTGCCTTATTAGTTAGGTGATTTGCAGATATTTTCCTTTGTTTTGTAGGTTGTCTTTCTCTTTGACAGCGTCATAGTGCAGCAGGGAAGTCTTTGGTTTTGTTCAGTGTAGCTACTTCTTTTGTTACTTGCGCTGCCATGTTTAAGAACCATCACCTAACCTAAGGTCACAAAGATTTACTCCTCTGATTTCCTCCAAGTATTTTATAGCTTTAGCTTTTGCATTTATACCTAGGGTCCATTTTGAGTTGACTTTTATGAGTGGTATCAGGTAAAGGTCCAACTTCATTCTTTTGTATGTGGATATCCAGTCTTCCCAGCAACATTTGTTGAAAAGGCTATTCTTTCCTAAGTGAATTGCTTGGCACCATTTTTAAAAAATCAATTGAATATAAATAGAAGGTTTATCTATGGACTCACAATTTCTTCCATTGATTTATATGTCCTGTCCTCAATGGCAGTACACACTGTCTTGATTACTATTGCTTTGTAGTAAATTTCGAAATGAGGTACTGTGACTCCTCTTAGTTCCTTTTCAAGATCAACAGAATGTTCTGGGTCCTTTTTGTTTCCAATGAATTCTAAAGGGTTTGGGAATTGTATCTGAGCTTCTTACAAGTCTATTGGTGACCATTAGGGATTGGAGCGCTGGTCTCTATTTCCTAGGCCCTTTGTCACCATGGGTGACATCTGAGATCTAGTGCTTAGTCTGAGTTTTCATAGAGGTTCCATAGATTTCTGCCCTGATGTGAGGATTTGTGTGCATGTGAGTTCCTTAGAAAGTCCATCCAGCAGCAGTCACTCAGGGGTAGGAGAAGCCAGTAAGAGCTGAATGTTAGGCAGAACCCTATGGCTTTACCCCAAGCCTGCAGGAGCCTGCAGGGGACTGCAATGCAGGGGTGGCTTGCTCCAAGGGAGCTGGATATCCCCATTTCTGTACACAGCTATCACTCATAAGGGCCTAGAGTACCCTAAGTTTCTGTGGCTGTCCAGCTGTGTGTGTGTGTGTGTGTGTGTGTGTGTGTGTGTTGGCCAAGGGCTTTGTCAGCCCACAGCATATCACTGAAGAAGAGTCACCAGTGCGGTGCTCAGAAAGAAGCCAGCAGAACTGGGGCAAGACACCACAGAAGACTTCCTGTTGACAGCACTTCAAGCCACTGAAGAGAAGAGTACTTTGTGGAAATGAGTCTCATGGTATTGCACTCACTGCTTATGACAGCCTACTTCTTGTGCCACTCAGTGCCACTTTTTGTAGATATTTTTGGAGCTGCTCCTCTTGGGGGACTTTTCTTCCTAGGAAAAGTTTGTATGTGGCAGGTTAATGGAATAGACCACATTCCTGCCATGGAGCTGCACAGTTGGCCAAGGCCATGACTGATATTCATTGTCTGCATCCTCCAGTACCATCCTGGTTCCTCCTCAGCCTCATATCACACCTCTGCCAATCTCAGCATCTCACTGGCTGAGTTCTGCCTCAGGCCATGACTTAGATCCTCACCCCTGAGTGGTATGAGACTCTGGTCACCATTACCTTCTCAGACCAGAGTTTGTGCACCTATCCACCATCAAAATGAGGCCAGGGAATACTAAGGCACAGCCAGGTAAATTACCTGGCCCCTCTCAGGACAAAACACCACATCTTCTTGATGATTATGGTCAGTTCCCCTGCCAGGATGATGACTTCCTTCAGGACAACCACAGTGACATGTCAAAGTGCTGGGGAGGAGATAGCTACATGGAAAGCAGAGAAGTTCACAGGCAGCTCTGGAAATCAGCAGAGTTCCCCTTCTGTAGATACTGGTCTGCACCCACTGCATGCACTGTGTGAGGAAACCACTGAGATGGGACAGAACCACTGGAAAGGATCATGAAGAATAACTGCTGAGCTCACCTGGGGCTGGTTCGTTGTTTCTATTAGGCAGCATGAAAAACGTGGTATCGAGAAACAAGAAGAGTGCTCAGAAGGGCATTGTTCAGGTGTAAGGAACAATTAGCTGCCTTAAAAACCCAAATGAACCTACCACATCCTGTGTTTCTTTCCTAATGGAAAGAGGTGCAAAGTGTAATCACTTGATCTGTACCTTGAGTTAGCCCCCTATGACCATATCCCTAAATCCCTGAACAATTTATGCATGCTCCTGAGCTTTGTAGAATTTATCTCCCTCACCCTTGGACATGTGATTTACGAGGGCACCCAGAGGACTTGTCACTTCCTCTCATCATATAGAATTAACATAATGCTGTTGAGTGGATGTCAGGTGATGAAGGTTCTGACTACATTGTGACAAAGAACAGAACAAGATTGTGAAAGTACACTATTGTCCTTCCCAGGTGAATGCAGACTGTTTCTATGCTCCTTGCTGATAGGTATTGGAAAGAATGCTTCTGTCACACAGTAGCCACATGCCAGAGGCCCTCCCAGTCTGTTCTAGTAGTGTCTACCCTTGGCTCAGGAGCCCTTGCCCCACCATCACCTGTTGTCATCCACCCAATTCTTGAAGAATCAGACTTGTGAATTAATTGGAAAGATTATGGGATCACCTCCTGCCCTTACCCTACAAGTTGAAAGATAAAGTTCAGAAGTCTTTGACCATGGTCTCTCTCAGTCACTACATCCTGGGTATAATGTTGTCTTTCATTTATTATCTAGGCTGGTTTGTTGGGGCTGGGGGAAGTTTCAACTACAATAATTATGACAGCTTTATTGAGGTATCACTGAAGTATACAAATTGTGAATAGTTAAGGTGTACAATTTGAATTTTTAATACAAGATACATTGTGAAATCATCACTGCAAATAAGCTAATTAACACACCTGTCACCTCTGTATCATTACCATTGTGTAATGACATGTATATGTGTGTGGAATGTATAGTGAGAAGATTTAAAGATCTATCCTTTCAGCAAATTTCAAGTATGCAACACAGCATTGTTAACTCTTGCTACCATGCTGTATATTAGGACTCCAGAATTTATTCATTTGAATAACTGAAATTTTACCTTTGACCAGTTTCTCCATTTCCCCTCCCTTCATTATAGTAGCTGTCATCCACAGATGCAGAATCCAGTCTGAGAGTTCAGCCAGGTTCCAAATGTGTCACCTGGATTGTGCCTTCAGGGGCTATGGAAAATAGCACAATAGCTGGATTTGAGCCAGTCATTATCTCAGACTCTGTGTCCAGCAGGCCTGGAGCTGCCCCTGGGAGGAAATGGCCATAGGTACCTGGGGAGGGTGGGCATCCCTGCTGTGTGCATTTGCTGTGAAGGAGCTGCACCTTTCTCATCATGGGAACCTGCTACCCCTTCAGTCTATGGGTTCTAGGTGTGAGGATGGAATCAGATTGGAAAGGAGGCAGGTACTAGCTTCCAAACAAGATGCTGACAGCTTTTGCCTATGCCATCTGGTTCTGTGTATGACATTGGTGTCTCCCTCTTAGCACCAGGAACACCAGGCTCTATTGGACATCATCACAGACCCTGCTTATAGCCCAACAGCTGTCCGTTAGTGCAGTTTTACCCATGTTTTCCTGCGGGTTAAGTGTAGCCACCTGGCTCATGTTTCTTGTGCCATCTTACGCCCCCGCCCAGACTCAGTTCTGTAATGATGATTCCATCCTAATGCTCCCTCCCCAGATCATTCCTTATTACCCTACTGAAAGGTACATCTTGGGGGCTGTTCAGGAGAAACTGGTCATCTTTCATCTTGAGCCAGTGATCCACTTAGGTTTTCATCCCTTCTCAGTACACTTCCAAGGATGCTCTGGAATCTCCACCTGAGTCATCATTCCTTCCAAGTTCCCAAGAGCAGCATATCATAACCTGGTACAGGGGCTTTTGCCAGATTAATTCCAAGCCATGGGATGAAGTCAGTAGATACCCCTGCCTGGCCTCCTACTTCCCACCTGCACCCAGTCTGCAGCCCTCAAGGGCTACTGCTGGACTGGCTGTCCTGTTGGCACATATTATCCAGGTACTGCAGCTCCTCCCAGCTGGGCCATGCTGCCATGAGACCAGGTTATTGTTCTGAAGCAAGGCCAGTAGGTGCAGGCAGATCCTCAGGGGTGAATGTGCCTTGCAAGGCCCCTGCTGTGGTTGTAACCTGCATTCTGCAGACAGGAATCTACTCTCTAGCAAGGACCAGGGGCCATCTGCCACTTAGTACAGGGGAGTCAGGGGTCAGTAATCTCCTGTGCCATGTCACCTCCCAAGTTTCAGAGAACAACTCCTTCCTTGAAGAGTCTTGGCCAAGACTCTGCAAGGCTGTGAGTGCAGCCTTCTCTAAAGTTCTGCTGTTCTCAGCAGTCTTCAGTGTGCTCCACACTTGAGCTGCAGGAACTGGGGTTCCAGAATTTAGAGAGCAGAGCTCCTACAGCCTGAAGGTGGTGTCCCCTGTATGCTCTGGGGAGATGGGAATGGAATCTGGACAGCATGCTGCATAGCTCATTGGCATGCCTTTCTGTCCACAGGAGAACGATTACCTTCAGGACTGCCTTGATGCCATCCAGCAGGACTTTGTGATTTTTAACAGAGAAAAGTGAGTTTGTGTTTGTGTGTGTGTGTGGGGTGGTGGTGGTGGTGACGGGAGTTGATGGAGTAGAAAGAGGGAAATTAGGCCAGGATTTTCTTGGCCACGAAAGCCTAGAGACCCCAGCAGCCATGTGGCACCAGTGGCCTGGGATGCTGGATGGCCTTGGAGGGGAGAGGTGGGAGCCCCTGTACAGACTCCTGCAGGGGGTTTCCTGGGTACCCTCTAGTTAGAAATGAGGCCAATGGCCAGAATCTCCTGGGAAGACACTTGGCAGATTGCTCAGATCAGGGTGGCCCCATCAGAGTCATATTAGCTCCTGTGACTCAGTTATTCATTCACTCAGCAAACATTTCCTGAGTGTCAGTACAGATGGGACAGAAAGGACACTGATGGCTGATGAGGTAAAGCAGGCCACAGACATCTAACATCTGCCTCAGTGGGAGGAGGAAGCTCGGCACAGTGGAGCTGGAGGGAGGAAGAGATGCTTCCTGTGCCTGGAGAGGCAGAGAAGAGCTTCCTGGAGGAGGCAGCTCTGCGCTAGGCCAGGAAGCATGCTCAGGATGGCGTAGGGGCTGGTTGAGGACACTGGCCCCATCCTGGGGGTCAGAGAACAGGATGAAGAACTGTCTTTTTCAAGCTTGTGGAAAAGCCCTGTTCCAAAGTATTTGATCCCTAGAATGGGCACTAAGCCAGGCCTCCCTTCAGTGTTCAGCTGGGCATGAACTGGGATTTGCCAGCCTGCTGCCCCCAGCTCAGAGCTATCCCCATGACCCTCATCTCCTGGGGCCCCATGTACCCTGTCAGGCTCTCTGCTGAGCCCTGAATGCCCCAGAGCAGGGCTTCCATCCAGGAAGATTCCCAGCACTTGGCTAGCACATGGGCACCCCACAACAAGTCCCTGAGAAACATCCCAGAATCCTTAGATGAGTCTCTGCAAGAGCAGCTCCTGGGCAGTAGTGTACCAGGTGGGCTGCATGGGCACCTATGTTCCCCCAGGCTGAAGAGGAGCCAGGACCTCACTAACGAGCCTCTTACAGCCCCTGAGACTGGGGATGCCGCAGAGCCCATGGTGGACAGCGAGACGGAGAGTGTGGCCTTGCCTATGTGTGGCTCCATCTGCCCCTCAGGTGGGAGCAGCTAGGCTGCCTGTGTGGCATCCAAGGGTAGTTGACTCTCAGGCTGCTTTGGAGACTCAGGTCTGCCAGAGGAAGGAGGCAGCAGGGCCAAGGGTCTGCCCGAGAACCTGCCCTCAAGGCTGGGGTGTGGCCAGACTGGCAGGAGCTGTGGAGGGTGGCAGGTGGGCCAGGCTGGCCAATGCCACCTGGGCCCTGGTTACTTGCAGTGGAGGAAGGGATGCCATAGCCCGTCCCTGTGACCATGAGCTGGCAGGTTGCAGGAGGCCAGGTGCAGCACGGTGGCACAGGAGCCCTCTGCTCCCTATGGACTCGGCTGTACATAGCACGACCTTGTTGCCAGGCCCTGCCAAGGCTTGTGCACGAGTTTGGTCCAGTTCTGCTCCATTCTTGTACATCTGAGGCAGGGGTTGGGGGTGGGAGTGGGTGGGAAGGCAAAGAATGTTTTCTAGCTACACATTGTTGCGGCAGTTTCTGCTGTTTTTCTGTACAGTTTTCACCAATGAGAATTACAATCTGAGAACTGCTGTCCAGTGGTCTGTGTGTTCTTTGCTTGGGGTGTGGTGCGGTCCAGTGCCTGCAGTTTTACATAGAGAAAGCTGTCCAGGTTTGAGCAGCCAGGATGGGGGCCCTGTTGGACAGCTCTTACTGGGCAAAGCCCTACCAAAGCCCAGGACTGTGGCCTGGGGGTGACTGCCCCAGCCCATGTTCTGGGGCCACAAGGCTGCTGATGGTGACTTTGAGATGGGGGTGAGATGGAGGTGACACAATGCCCAGGAGCCTCTAGCAGTGTCCCACACAGTGCAGCTCCTGCAGGGCTGGACAGCAGCAACCCACAAGGCTCTCACTGCTGCCCTGTGCTTCTGTAGTCAGAATGGTAACAGGACAATTGGGCTGCACCAGCTCCAGACAGGCCTGCCCAGGTATCCTTGGGGGAATCACTGTGCCATGTTTATGGCCTTCCCAGGTCAGTAGCCACCCCAGACCTGTCTGTGGAGCCAGCTCTACCCCAGTGAACACTTCCCTCCTGCTTGGTAGGGCTATGAAATGATGAAGGGCCAGAATGATCACAGAATACTGGAGGAAGATCTGGCTGTGCCAGTACCAAGTCAGAAGTTGCAGGAAGAACAGGAAGCTCCCTGGCCCCTGCCTGCCCTGGCCCAGACACAGTGGGAGCTGACCATCGGTTCTGCAGCAAGACCTGGATCTCATCAACTCAATGTGGTGTACACACAAGAACGGATGTGACACCCAGGTCATCACCAGGAGGGCAGCATGGTCACATCCAGGTGACTGTGCTACAGCGAGACCCCAGAGGTGGCTGTGTTCTGGATGAGGGAGTTCAGGGTCCTGCATAAATGTGTAATGCTGAGCATGCGTTTTGGGAATGATGCTCCTTTCTGTGAGGCTGGCAGGGATGGGATGTCATCAGTTCCCTTTATCACCGTCTCCTTGGATGAGACTCTGGTGGGAGACACTGGCCCAGTGGATATCAGCCCATGTGAACTCTGGTGCCAAGGCCTCACTGACCAAGTACATCTGGACCAAAGGGAACCCAGGAAGGAAGTAGCTGGATGCCAGAAGGGCCCTTCTTCAGGTGAGCTGCCAAGATGAGTGCTTTACCAGAGCCCTGATGCACATGTGACCCGTCAGAGGTTGCAGGGGAAGCACTGATATCTGGCAGTGGCCAGAGAACAGTGGTAGTAGTCAGGGAGACCTCCCTGCTCCTGGGGCGGGAACATCCCACCCGGAGTACATACTGGCACCACCTTTGAGAAAGAGGCTGAGGCCAGGAGGCCAGTGCAGTCCTGACTTCCAGGGTTCTGAGGCTGCTCTGCCCAGAGGGGCCGGGCTTAGCTCTTGCAGCATGTGAGTGGCAACTGCCTAGGCTGCCTCCACACCTCCAGCTACCTGCAGGTTCCCATGCACCTTGGCAATCCAGCTTTCTGGGCTAGTTTGAAGTCAGTCAGAATGGGTATGGGCACCCTCACTGTGACCACCTGGCTGCACGTCAGTCTGCATCCTTGCAGCTCCTCCCACCATTCAGGCCCAGCCTTCCCGTGGCTCCATGCAGGCAGAGATGCACTGCAGGACATGACTGCCTTTCATTAGCCATGAGGCTAGGGGGAAAGCAGCGGCAAGGTGGCACCTAGGTCAGCACAGCAGCTGCTCATGGGGCTTGTGTGAGGGGAGAAAGCCAGGCTGTCCACACACATGGGCTTCTAACCCAGACATCTTTAATTGACCTGACTCACACTGGGCTGAGACAATGCCCACCGTCTGGGGTGGCAGCATGCATAGGTTGCTGGCTAGTTTCCTCACTGTACAAAACTGCTATGCTAATAAACCTATGGAAATACACATTTCATAGTAAAAGGAGAACATCTTGGCTAAAGGATCTCGAAGCTTCCCTGGAGATGGGCTCCTGTGGAAGCTCAGGTTTGGTCCCTGGAAGTGTATACACGAGAGTCCCTGCTTAGGAGGGAGCTGCCCTATGCTAAGTTCCTGGTGGATCCCTGAAGTCACAGCAGCTCTATGAGGCTGGAAGCCCGGCTTGCCCACTCTCCTTCCCATGCCAGGGAGACGAGGTAACAGGCCCCTAAGGGATGACTGTACCTTAGCACCATGGGGCAGGCAGGTGTGCTTGGGCAGTGAGTCCTAATGGGGAGGAGGCAGCAAACAAGCCTAGACCCAGCCCCTGGTGGGTTCACAAGCTCAAAGCCCCAGTCAGCCACTCCCATGATGAAGCTCCTAGGGGTTCCCACACCCTAGTGGGGGGCCCCTGCCTTCAAACTGAGGCTGAGTGGACATTAGAGTACCTAGCACCCAGGCTGGGGACCACCTGAGTTGTCAACTGCCGTGTCAAGCCTCCTCACTCTGGCAGTGAAATCTCCCCAAATTCAGCCCTCTTGAGGGAGGCTCCTCATAATAGGACCTGGGACCCCAAAAGGAGAGCTTATGGGGAAGGGAAAGGCAAGCAGAGCACCTTTCAAAGTAACTTCTACGAAGGAAAGAGCTAACTGTGGTGAGTGGTCTTCACACCACTCTCCAGGGGGAACAGCACCCCCCTGGACCCCAAGTCCTACATGTCTAGGAAAGAGAAGTGATGTTTGAACGTCCACCAGGGGGCGCCATGATCTTCTGAGCAGTGCGTCTAGCGATGTGATCATCTGCCTGAGACCCTGAAGAAAAGGGAAGGGGGTTGTGGTAAGGAGAATGAAGCAGAGTGTAGAGGTTCCCTTTGAGCCAAGAGGGGGAGGTAGGCAGGGCTCCTGCACCCTGAGGTGACTACAGAGCCCCACCCACCCTCATACAGTGTACCTGAGGTCTCTGAGGATCTTGGCTCCCTGAGGCTGTGGCTGGTAGACCACCTGGCCAGGCAGGATCCCCCCCATCCCTGAGGCTCTAGGGCCACAGGAAAGATCCCAATGAATCCCTAAGATCTGTGGGGATTCCAGGAAGCCTTCCTGCCTCATCTTTCTCATGGGTCCGTGCGATGGGAGAAAGCTGCCCCCAGTTGCAAGACAATGTTGGATTTGGAGAACTTGCCCCTGGTCCTACACTCCCAGCATGTGATCAGAGACTACCAGCACTGTCCCACGCAGGAGGATGAGACGGCATCAGGCTGGTCTGGCTCCCACCCAAGGGTAGGGAAAGAGGGAGAGGTCTGGCTCCAGTTTTCAGGGAGATCCTGGGTACTCCAGGCTTCTGGCGGCTCCTCAGCTCATGGTCTGTAGGAGGCACAGCAGAGGCCCTACCCAGAGGCTGGGTTCTGGCCATCAGCACCTCCAGGAGGAGCCTGTGCCCTCCCAGGCATTTCACTGCCACACAGCTCAGACCCATTCCTGAGACCTCACAGTGACTCAGGCTGGCTAGCCTGGGCAAGCTGAATCGCTGCAGTACATGTGAGTCCCTGGAAAGGGGCCCCCTTGCCTGCCATCCCATGCTCAGCCCTGGGCTGAGTGACAGCCTGCACACCCAGTGTATTGGCTCAAGAGGGGGAGTACATCACAGAAGCCTGAGGGCAGGAAGGGGCTTCCCCAGCTCGGGCTCACAGTCCTTTGCCCCTCACAAGGCCCCTCATTAGCATGCACAGCACCCGACCCTGGGAGCTGCCGGGTGTAGGCACAGGTATGGGCAGCCCTGCAACCTTCAGCAAACTCAGTAACACTCAGGAACATGGTAGGCCCTGGAGTCTGAGGCTTGGTAGCCCCAAACAGGCTCACTACCCCTCAGGATCTGGCAGCAGAGCTCTCACCCTGCACTCCAGGCTCAACTCACCGGATAAGCTGAATCCTGACTGGTGCAGGTTGCGCACAGGTGGCACTGAGATCTTGCCTGGGCAGGATGCACGGGCCTGGGTGCTGCTCCCTGACTTGGCAGGCACCATCACTTCATGGACCGGCCCGTCATAGAGGCCTCGGGGCACACCGTGGATCTCTGCCAGCTGTGGGCCAAGGGGGCTGGGTATAAGGGGACTGACGACCAGCAGCTGGAGGGCAGCACCCCTGTCTAAGGGCCTGCTCTGCTCTGTACCCCAACTCCACCCAGCTCAGGAGTTCCAGGCTCCTCTCCAATGGCAGGACCCATACAGCCTGGACACACAGGCCTCCCTCCTCAAAGTGCCCCTCTCCATACACACACCTGCCCACAGGTACATACATCCCTTTAGATCTACACACTTGTGCACACAACTCTCCCTGCAGCTCCCATGCACACACACCCAGCCACAACCTCAGCGGGAGGAGCAAAGCATTTCCCAGGAGCCCCAGGATGGACAAATGACCTGGAGCCTGAAGTCAGACCTTCAGATGCAGCTATGCTTCGGGCCAACTACCTCACTCAGGATCCTGGGTTACACCCATAACTGCCAGGTCTGAGCCCAGCCCTGGGGGCCCTCTGATCAGATCTTTGCTTGGGGAGGGCTGTGTATCATAGTTGGGCTGATGATAAGAGCAAGTCAGCGTGAGGCAGAGTCCCAAGGTCTCAGGACCGAATGCAGCCCCCCTGCCCTTGCACCCCTCCTCTGAAAATGGGGCTGGTCTGCTCTCACAGGGCTGCCCTTCAGGAGGCTCTTAACAGAACCCCCATTCCTGCCCAGCCCACCCCTCAGGGAGGGAGGGAGGGAGGTGAGAGATGTGTGTGCCCCAGGCCTGGGCCGGCGCCTTGCCCACTCAAACCCTGGCAGAGGAGGTAGCAGCCCAGGGTCAGATTGGCGCCAGCACCTTTGTGGGCTCTGACAGCCTTGACAGCTGTGTCTTTGCAAATTAATGGAGATGCCACCCTTCTAGGATGGACAAAAGCAGTGCAAGCCCCTACCCCAGGAGACCATCGTTGCCCGTGCGGAATGCCAGCACTCCCCATTGAGTTCCACATCCCCCTGGAACGCCTGGAGCGGAGCTGGGTGAAGTACACCAGTGTGTACAGTAACTGCCACACTGTCCTGTGTGTGTGCAAGGTGTGTGTGGTATGTGTGGGAGAAGCACTGGTGGCTGGGGCAGACACATGCCAGACACAGATGAACATGGACTGGTGGATGGGGAAGTAAGTTGGCAGCTGACCGTGGGCACACAGGAGATCTCTGGCCACAGATGGCCTCCTTGCCCTCTTCCTTCCAGCAGGCTCTGCTCCACTTACAGCCAGCAGGCCCGGGGCAAGCAATGGGCAGCACTCTGCGGGCCAGGGCCAGGCTGGCTAGGACCAAAACCTCACATTGAGCTGAGGGTGTAGCTCAGGGGTCCAGAACTTGCCTAGCCTGTGCAAGGCCCTGGGTTCGACCTCCAGCAATGAAGAAAAGGAAAAAAGGAAAGAAAAGCTATTCTTAAGGGCCAGGGATTTAGCTCAGTGGCGCTGCACCTGCCAAGTGCAGGGTCTTGAGTTCAATCCCCTGTATCGCCAAAACAACCAATGAAAACAAAACAAAAAACCCTCACGCTGAGGGGCTCCCTGCACCTGGGTGGAGTACTGCATACCCCACCCACCCATGAGGGCCCCGCAGGCCCAACCCTTACTCTGTTGCGGGCCTTTATCCTCTTGTAGACAAAGTCTGGGAATGTCTTCCGAGGAATGAAGCGGCCAGACCCGGGGGTGGCAGACAGATTCCCATCCTCCAGCACGACTCTGCCTTGGCTGATGACCACCGTGGGGGCTCCTCGGCACTCAACTCCTTCAAAAATGTTGTACTCCACATTCTGGGGAGAGAGGCCTGTGGGCCTAGTGTCCTTCAGCCCTGCCCCCTTCAGCCCCCATTGCACTCCTAGGGATGAAGGAGGTCTGTGTGTGCTGGTGCAAGAGCAGCAACAGTACTCAACGAGGCAGACTTGCAGGCACTGAGAAGCAACAGCCCCTTGCTCCAGGCATCTCTCAGTCACATAGTTCTTACAGGAACAAAGGGAGCTCGGGCAACAGCCAGCATGGGTACCCACCCCCTGCATGGCAGGCGCAGCACCCTCTGCCTCAGCATCATTTGTACCCCACCACACACCTCTCAGAGAAGCAGCCAGATGGTATGGTTGGGCCAGAGATAGGTGAGGCTGGGCGTGGGGGACTCAGTCTCCATCCCTGGAACTCCCCTGAGAACCCAGCCTGAGAGAAGGTCTGGGCTTGCTTACCACATTGTGGGTCTTGGCAGAGATGATCTTTGTGGCCCTGGGGTTCCAGATAACCAGGTCAGCATCAGAGCCCACAGCTACTCGCCCCTTCCTTGGGTAAAAGTTGAAGATTTTGGCAGCATTTGTACTGGTCACAGCCACAAATTCATTCTCATCCATTTTCCCAGAGGCCTGAGAATCAAAAAGGCCAGTTGGGGGAGAACTGGGTCTGGTTTCCCATATGTCACCAAGGTACCCCAGGCAACTAGGGCCAGCCGGAGACTCATAGCCTCGCCACTGTAACACCCCAGGCTCAGCCCAGGCTGGGGCACTGCTGTACCCAGACAGGCAAGCCAGCTGGTGCGACGATCCTGTGAATGAAGGCTCATTTCTGGGCTCACTTTGTGGGTAAATGGCAAAGCTTTGATAACAATGTCATTGTCCCGTGAAGGACTGTGACAGTCCTGAGAGGCAAGGTGGATGAGGTAAGTGCTCAGAGAAGGCTCAGGACAGAGGGCAGGGTGACATAAGACAAGGGACCTGCTCTTATCTGAGTGGGTAAATGCGTTTTTAAAAAATGTTCTAATTTTTTTGTTGGTACCGGGGATCAAACTCGGGACCTTGTGCTTGTGAGGCAGGCGGTGGAACCACGTAAAAAATGTTCTAATTTTTAATTGACACCCCAAAGTGTACATATTTATGGGGTACAAGGTGATGTTCTGATACATATACATGATGTTAGAATCTGCAGGGAGGGTAGAGGGTAACAGCTAGCTGTGAGTCTCGCCTGGAGGGGCCAGACCACATGTCTTCAGGGCCCTGGACAGCAGGGTAGGGTGGGGCCCAACTTCTATCTCAAGAGTGTTTCTGGCTATCAGGGCCCCCCTCAGAATGCCACAGACAACCCCAAGCCTGGACTCACCACGCACTTCTCCCAGACCACAGACATGCGCTCCTCAACACCGTTGGTGCCCTCAGGGATCAGTGTGAAGTTGTCTTTGCCAACAGCCTTCTGGGCAGTAGTGAAGGTGCAGTGGGCGCTACCCGTCACCTGGAGGTCCCCACTGGGAACAAGCTAGGGTCAGAGGAGCCCAGGCAAGGACCTAGCCCTCCTGAGCAGGCAGCACAGCCACATGGCGGTCTGAGGGGTCCCACTGCAGAGCAGAGCTTCCACTGCGATGGACCAAGAGTGAGGTGACAGCTGCTATGTGGAAGCCCCAGCCGGGACCAAAGGGCCCCGTACCTCCCCCACCAACTACTACTTTACGGGAGCCCTGGGTTCATGTGGAAGAGGTACAAGTGTGGTGGGCAAGTGTGGAGCCCACATGCTGACCTGGGCTCCTGTTGGTGTCTGCTCACCTGGACAGGAGGGAGGTAAGGTGGTCTGCAGTGGTGGGGTCTGGGTTGATGGGGGGTGAGGTGACAAAGGCTGCAGCCTTTGCCCAGTTCTTGCTCCAGTAGTGTAAGCCATCGGCACCCAGGCTGGCAGTGATGGGCTCCCCAAACACGACCACTCCTGCAGGGAGCAAAGCCCATGACAAGCGCTCCCTGCCACTCTGTATACCTCCAAAGACCAGAGCACTGCTCACAATCCCCACTGCCCCTTGCTTTCCTTGTTTTCCCTTCTGGGGCCCTGGCCCTGGCCAGGAGGCCAGACATCAGCCCTGGGGGTCCCTTGGGGCAGGGCTCTGCAGTCGTTAACAGTGAGTCTTCTCCATATCCCTGGCCTGTGCTAGGTGTCAGGCTGCTGACACCCCAGTGGAACCACAGTTGGCCAGCAGGTCGAGTGGGAAATAATACCCACCCAGCCCTCCCGCCACAGCCTGTCTCCTGGCCAGGGCTTCTTCAGTCCAGGGCTCAGGCTCCAGGCCGAGGTGGCTCCCACCAGTGACCAGGGAACAAATGCCAAGTTCAGCATGGTGTGGGGGTGCCCTGGCAGAGCCAGCCCTGCTGAAGAACAGCTTTTGGGAGCAGACAGGAGGCCCTGGGGCTAGCCCCTGCAGACCTGCTCACCCTGTGCCTGGTAACTTCATGATCCTCCTGCTCGTTAACAGAGTGAGTTTCTGTTTCAATCCTGGATGCAGAATACAGGTCCCTGTATACAGCCACACCCACTCCAGGGCCCACCACAGCCTCAGGGCAGGAAATGAGTCCTCTTTATGAAACATGGTGGGGACATTAGGAGTTGGGGAAATGAGATTACCCACCATCTAGTCCTGTGCCCCAACCCTGGGCCCTCTTCAGTGATGTGGGTTCCTGGACCCTCTGAGCTTAGCGGCCTCTGTTGGGACCTGCATGGTCCAGCCCCTGCTAAGAGAGCTGGGGTGGCCACCTCCCAGGCATATGGGCTGCCTCCAGCTGGCCAGGTGTTCTGTGGGCAGGCAGCACCCCAGCCCTTGGTTGGTACACCCTAGCTCCTGGATGTACAACAGATGTTAAAGGAGGGGACTTCCTGGGGAACTAGAAGCCTCTCTCTCTTGGACAGACAGACAGACAGATGCACTGAGGCATGCCTGCTCAGCATAATTCTGCCTGTTGCTCCCATGGAAACAGATGAACAGGCCCTGTGGTTTTCTTCAAGGCTCCCTGCTGGGCAGCTGCTGCTCCTACAAGGGTGGGGACTTGGATCCAGCCCCTGCCCCTCCTAGAGACTCGGGATCCTGTTATCTCCCTTGGGCTGCTCTTCTGGTGTAACCTCGGCAGGAGGTGCCCCATGAAGAGACTTTCTCCTCTGTCAGGCCTGCCCTCCTCACCCTCCTCACCACCTGAGGGCTCTTGGACCAGCCAGCAGGTCTCCCAGGAGCCTGAGACCATGCCCTCAATTCAGCATGCAGGGAGGAGGGCTGGGCACTCACCCCTGCGCTTGGCTTGGGCCACCACGTCAGCTGCACCCTTGCTCATCAACTTGGTGACATACAGCGGGCAGTTGGCCTGCCTGGCGATGGTGACAGCTCGGTATACAGCCTCAGCCTCCACCTGGGGATGGGTGAGGGGAGTGGGCACTCAAGCCACAGGAGGGCCCTGGGATGGCCACAGATCACCCACGAGACTCTAGGCCTAGTGAGGCACCCTTGGGATGAGGGCCCAGCCCAGGGTTCGGTGCTTGGGATGTGGGCTGCCCCTCGTGGACCCCAGGGCCTGCCCACACTGTCTGCTCAGCCTCAGGTAAAGATCACAGGGTGACCAGTGGTCGTGGGGAACATGTGCCCAGCAGAAGACAGTGCTGATACACGCTCCCCAGATGAGGGTGGTGTAAGCACAGCTTTGCCCAGATCCTAAAATGAGGACAAACCTGAGTCCAGCCCCAGGAGATAATCCGAGTCTGGGTGTGAAGTCTGACCCAGGGACACTGTTCCCATGGCACTGGACAGGCACAGACTTACCTCCTCAGGGTGGCTGAGCACATGGCCCTCAGGCCCAGTAATGCCTTGCTCCAGCAACAGCTTCTGCTCCTAAATAAACCAACAGGATGCCTTGCTCCAGTCCCAAGGGGTGCCAGAGCCCTGGATGTGAAGTCCATGGCTGGCAGGCCCTGCTTTTGGAATGGAGTCCTGGACCACCAGGACACATCCCACATTGCCCAAGCACGACAAACTCAGGGAGGAAGGGGTGCCTTTAGATGCTTCAACTAGAGGGGACCTTGCTGGCCAGGGGAGCATGCGGTCCTGCCTCAGAGACCCAGGGCTGTCTGGGATGAGTCTGAAGGACACAGACGCTGGCCCAACACAGCGCTCACTGGTGGGAAGGAAATGAGGCTTCGGCACCTGGCAGAAGGCCTTGACTCGTGGGGGCCTCAATCTCCAGGGCTAAGACTGGGGTGCTGGGAAACTCCCAGTCCTGGGCCCTTAGCAATGACGTGGTCCTGGGGTATTTTGATAAGAAGTGTGGTGGTCATGGAAAAATCTGTATTGTGGCTTCAAAGGCCCCAGGTTCTCCTAATTCATTTGACTTTTGATCCTGGGCAAGAGGCTATTGACAGTAATACACTTAATATTCCCTCCCTCGAGGTTTCAGACATTAAGTACGCCCACTGAGTATCACCCAGTGCATCCCTCATCCCCACCCCACCCAGACCCTATTCCTTCTGGGGGCCCCATCCCTGCAGTACCTCCTCCACGATGTCCCCATTCTCCGCGTGCACCTGGGCCAAGGCTCCCAGGTCCCGGATGATGCTGAAGATCTCATACATCTGGGAAGAGAAATGGCCAGGAGCCCATGTCTACAGGGCCACATCTGCTCTGGAAGCGACCTTAAACACCACCACTTGTTCCCTTCTGTCTGTACCACCCCTTACCTGGCCATCAGTACACTGGCACCTATCCTTGTATGCCATGAAGACCAGGAAGGAATTCACACCTGGAGGACAGGGAGGAAAGGGTCAGACAGCCCAAGGAGCCTCTGCTGCTCCCCACTCTCCAGCGGTGTCCAGGGCCAAGGGGCTATGCCAACTGACATAGCCACCCTGCAGGCATATCCCTCCCCACCCATACCTATAAATAAGCTGGCCCACAGAGATGGAGTAGGCCACATTCTCGTCCCTGCCCATATGCTCCTTATGCACTGAGTTCAGGAACTGAGTGGCAGAGGCAGGGGAGAACCCCTCACATCTGTCTAAAAGACCTCCACCCTTGCTAGAGACAGAGCACGGTGATGGGCTTGCTGCCTGAGCTCCAGCAGCTCTCTGCAGGAAACACAGCCCAGCCTGGTACGCTGGGGGAGACTTACGTGGGCCATCTAGTCTGTTACCTGCCTACGGGGCCTCAGAATCCTGCCCTGTCATGCTCCAGCTTATGAATGATACACACTCATGGGACATGCTGTGAGGGACAGGCAGATCTCGGGGCTGGGCTCTTGGGACAAGCAGGAGGAACAGGAGGGTCCAATCAGGAAGAAGGCTGAGATCTCCCATCTCCTGGGCAGCCAGAGCCTGCCCACCCTGGGGCTGGGACCTGTGTGTGTCCTCCCGTGGCCTGGAGGCAATTCCAACCTGCCCACCTTTCAAACTCATGCAGCCCACAGCCTCCTCTCCTCAGTGAGTCAAAAGTGCTGACGTGATAAGCAAATGAACGCTGTGGGGAAACTGAGCCACCCTATGCCATCTGAGAAATCCTCCCAGGTGACGACCTGCACGTGACTTGGAGTTTGGGGCCTGCCTTGGGGTATCCGATGGAGGCTGCTGGTCAGGACGCAGGCCAGTCCCTGCAATATCATCCAGTGAACACGAGACTGATGGCCCATGTCTGGCATTACCTGGTGCGGGTGAGGGGGCCTCTGCAGGTGCCTAGCTTTTACCTCTGTTTAGAGACCCCCTGCTGCAGCCTCCCCAGTCCAGGTAAGAGCAGCACCGTGGCTGTAATGAGGACCCCAAACCAACAGTTGACCACCTCCCCCAGCCCCAGGCAAGGGAGGTGTGGGGCCGTGAGTTCCAAAGGGCACTGTTGGAAGACTGTCACTCTTTGGGAACTTGGGGAAGATGACAAGAAACCCCCCCCTTCTTCAGCTCTGTGAATGAGAGTGATGACCTCCCAGTCTAAAGTCTTTGAGAGCAAAATTGACTAAGTGACTTTTCTTCAACTTCTACTCAATTCCTGGGCACCAGCTCTTGGGGTGAGGTCAGTAGAGTCCACAAGGACACAGAGGTCAGGGCAAGGATCATTCTCCACCCAGCATGCAGGCAGGGAAGCCTGACCTTCCAGCGCCTGCCACCTCCCAGTCCAGCCCACAGGAGCCACTGCTCACCCTTGTCCTTGACCAGGGCCTCCAGCTCCTCCTTGATGCTCTCATGCCAGCGGGGGATGTCCACATGCAGGGAATAGTCACAGCAGGCCATGCTGTCTGCTTTCTCCCGCCACTGCTCATAGGCTGCCAGCAGGCTCACACCCACGTCAGGGAACACGTGGTCCACTATGGGGGAGCAGCACAGTCAGCCAGGCTCCCCACCTGCCTCCAAGGAAGATTTGGTTTCATGTTCCCAGGAGACCAGAGACAGATCTGAGGACAGTGCAGCAGGGGGTGGGATACCTCTGCCAAGAACCCAATCCTTCTACTTTGTTGAAGGCATCCTCTATCCCACATCTCCCAGCCTCTTTCTGGGAAGGGGAGTGAAACAGGAGCCCAAGTTCAAACCACCTTGCTCCCAGAGGACCTGGTGCATCCCGAGTATTGGTGATAGCCAGGGGCCTTGCCCACCTATAGCACAGGTGATGCACCTCAAGGCCAAGTGGAGCAGCAAGCCGCCCACCGTGTCAGCTCCATATGCTTCACATCTCCAAACTACACCTAGCACTGGGCTGGTTTCCTGTGGGCCTCGTGGACTCCACACTTCAAATGGTGCCATCCTACCCTCAGTACACAGCTGCTGTGCTGTCACCCTTGCCAACAAAGGTCCAAGGTTGGCAAGCTCTGGCCTCTCCTTGGATGGACCAGGAGAGATCTCAGGGTGGGGCAATGAAAATGGAAGATGCACCCCTACCCTGGGGAATAGGCTTTGCCTCTGTCCTGTGCATTCCTCACATAAGCGCCTTTTGCCCTGGGGCTTAGATCATGAGCCAGGACCCCATGAAGCTGGGGACCTACCCCTCCTTGAGCCATTCACAGCTGTAGCCTCACACCTCTGGTATCTCTGTGTCCTCCTGGAGACACCTCACAGCCTAGGGCAGATGACATCAACAGTGCAGCTGTCCCACCTGCCTGGGCCACAACAGTCCGCACTCCAGTAGTGGTGGCCTGAGGTAGCCAGCCTCTCAGTCACATTATAAGATGGCCTGCTGTTGGTTTTCTTTCACTTCTTTCTGAGTAAACCAAACCAAACTGTGATTATAGCAATGGCTGAATGCCATCTGTGAAGTGCCCCAAGTGCTCAGGATTGCCCTCCCTGGCAACAGCAGTGACAGCATTTATTCTGTGTCAGGCTGTGTGAGTTAACTCTTAATCCTCTTGACCCAGTAAGGAAAGGGCTCTTGACAGGTCATATAAGTAATGGGGGCTGGGTGAGAGGTCAGTGAAGCTACCTGCTGTCACACAGCAAGAACAAAGGAACATAGGGTGTCAGGCTTCAGTGAGGTTCCTCAGACCTCTGCTGAGACATCTGTGCTCAGTACTGCTAAGCTGATGGCATTCAAGGCTGCTGTGAAGGAATGGGCTGGGCTCTGGGGTTTCCTCCTGGCTCTGCACTTACCACATGCCAGTTCCCGGGACACCAGTGAATTTACCTCACAAACAGGGTGGCTCTGCTGATCTTAAGGGGTTTTAGATGAGCACATGGGACCCAAAGCCTGTCAGGACAGAGCTCAGCCTGGCACACATAGCTCTAAGGGAATAGGAACTCTGGTTGTTGTTATGGAATAATAATAGCATTGCTGTACAACCTCTATCTTTAACTATTCTTAACATGGGCAGGAAATTTCTGCAAATCAAACCAACTGTGATCCTCATCCAATGCATTTGGGTTTTCCAAACCCTTGTCCTTGGCCAGCTTCCAATTCCTCAGGAAGTAGTAACAGGCACATATCTATTTGCTACACAGAAATCCCAGCAACATTCCAGAGCTGGCCAGAATGAGACAAGAATGACCCAAAAATGACCCCCAATGAGGATAACAAAAGGGTGCTCAAGGGTTCTCAGATTGAGATACAAGAAACAAAATGAGAAAAACACCATGATATAACATTTCCTGTAACATACAAGTGGGCAGATGCTTTTCCTTTGAGGTGGGGTCCAGATACTCACATATCATGGTGGTTCCTCCTGCCAGTGCGGCCTTGGTTCCCTGACAGAAGTCATCGGCTGGGGTCATGCCCAGGACTGGCATCTGCAGCCTTGTGTGGACATCAACCCCTCCAGGCAGGACCATCAGGCCATGAGCATCTATGGTCTTGATACCCCCAGGGACGATGAGGTTTTCTCCAATCTGTCTGAAAGCAACAAGAAGAGATTGCACTGTACATGGAGAGCCCAGATCAGAACACAAATAGGCTCCTGCGCCACATAGCCCTTAGAAGTGTGCATTTGGGTTCTTGCCCTTGAGGAAAAGAGCTGCTTATTTGCCCAGGTCCTCTAGAGGTCAGAGAATAAAATCACTCACTATGTGGCTCAAGACAAGCAATGTTTCCCTTCTGGTTTTCCAGAAGAGTTTTTACTTGTTAACCACTAACTGAGGCTGAAGCCACTTGACAGATACAGTAAAGGAACAAACAGTCAACGAGTATTTATTAACCACCTACTGTGAGCTCAATGTCTTACTAAATGCTATAATAACACAAAGAAACATGGAAGCCATTGTTCTGTTTCCAGAGAATTCATGATTAACTGGCGAGACTTTCATCATCCAAGACATGAGATGAATCACTGGCTCCCATCTCACTGTTTCCAGGGAGTGGGGTTTTGAAATAGAAGAAAGCATTTATATGAATTTCACTTGAATGTGAATTGCCTGGATACCATGTAATCGATATGTACTTATACGATCTATGAAGATATTTTTGGTGGAAACTTACTTAATCAAACCATCCTCCACATACAAATCAGCGTAAAAGGACTGGTCATCATTCACGATCTTCCCACCTTTGATCAGAAGGCGGTCACTCTAGTGGAAACAAAAAATGAACACTTTTTCTCCAGATTGAGTAACTCATCTTTAGTGTAACTCCCTCTGCTGGAATTAAGACCAAAAGATTCAGGCATAATTGTAGACATAAAAACAAACTCAAATGCCTGCAGCTGTTTGTCTCAACTATTTAGCATACCCCAAAATGGGGTGCTCAGAAGCAGCTGCCATGCTGAGGCGACCCTGTGTGACCCCACACAGCCCAGAAACCAACTGCTCAAGCAAGCTGGCCTCAATGCAGGCACAGGGAAAAGGGGAACCCAGGGCAAAGCCAGGGCTGGTGAAAGTGTGGTGATCCTTTTTAAACAGTCTCACATCCTCAGAGGCCCTGCATCCACTTGTGCTGAGGAGGTGCAGCCGATTGAACTGGGCTTCTGGTCCACCAGGAAGATGCAGGCTTATCTTGGTATAGAAGCTACAAGGCAGAGCAGTGCCCCAGCAGGCTCGGTCCCCACTCTAGGAGGCTGCATCCCAGAGCGGGGAGACAGGTAGAAGCAGTAAAACACAGGCACGTGATCATCATACTGTGACAAATGCAAAGAGCACAAAGACAGTGATATGACGAAATTCAAGAGACAGTAAGGCTGCCTCAGAGATCATGAAGGGCCTTTCTGAATTACTGGAACTGGAGACTGTGTGTATGTGTGTGTGTGTGTTAGAGAGAGTGTGCAATATATATATGGGGGGGGCCTTCTGTTCCAGCAAGACACTGCAGGCCTATAATGGTATAGGAGGTGTCCGGTAGAGCAGTGTGTGTGTGTGTGTGTGTGTGTGTTTTCCAGACCAGGAAGCAACCTGTGCAAAGGTCCTGGGGCAGGACAGAGCTTGAGTTGACATCAGACCCCAGAAGAGACTAGGGGCTGGAACCTTGTGAGGAGATGCAGGGATAGTACCCAGAGCTGGACAGGGGTGACTTGTGCAAGGGACACTGGGGACCTTAAGCAGCTTTTGATCACAGTCTGTTTGATGTTGTAAAGAGATCATCTCTACTGCTAGGTAAAACATAGATTGTGGGACGGGCGTTTAGCTCAGTGGTTCTGCCACCTGCCTCGCAAGTGCAAAGTCCTGAGTTTGATCCCTGGTACCAAAGCAAACAAACAAACAAAAAATGTAGATTGAAAGGTTGAACTTGGGAAACAAGGTTCTGCCTGGGTGATTCCTGAGATTGTCCACGTGAGATGAGAGGCTCCAAGCCAGTATTACAGGGACAGGTGAAGAGAAATGGAATTTGACAGCAACTGGGAGTGAGGTGGGCAGGACTTGCTGATGGACAGGCCATACGGGTAAAGGGCAAGGAAGAAACGGGGCAACTGCAGGTTCCGGTGATATCTGGCAGTACCCAGGTAGGTGAAGAAAGTGACACTGAGCAAGGCTAGCTTTTGTGTAGGCAAACCTCAGCAGCACAGACCTGTGGCATTAGATCCCAATACTTGGCAGCCATAAAACTACTTCTAAGAATTTCACCAAATGGCCAGGAAGGAGGAGTTAGGCAGAAAGTGTGTGTCACTACCAGGATTTTGCATGGTCATCAGGGATGATGATCTTGCCTCAAGGAGCAGAAACAAAAAGGAGCAGAAGGACATGGAACGATATAAGTGATAAGACTCTGCACACCTTTCCCATCCATCAGCCTGCTACTTGTCCAGTGTTCACACAACCCTCCTCCCTCCAACACACACACACACACACACACACACACACACACACACACACACTGGTAGACTGTTAGCCAGGGCTTCAGCCCTAGCTCTGGCTCTTTCTAGAGTCTGAGGTCAAGAGAATAAAGCTGAGAATTTAATACCTAGTACTCTATGAGGCTGAGAGGTTAAAGAATCTTATTACATTATTCACTTGGTTTTTTTTGCTACTGGGGATCACTCTCAGGACCTTGCGCTGTGAGGCAGAGGCAGGCACAGCATCACTGAGCTAAAACCCCAGCCCAGTAACTGTTTTTTCTTCTGGAACTCAGAACCTTACACTTGCCAGGCAGCCACCGCGCCACAAGTTATACCTCAACCCATTACATTATTCACTTTTTAAAAACTGACATCTGGGCTGGGGATTTAGCTCAGTGGTTCTGGCGCCTGCCTCGCAAGCGCAAGGTCAAGTTCGATCCCTGGTACAAAAAAAAAAAAAAAAATTTAAATAAATAAATAAATACAAATTGACATCTATTTGGGCTGAACTTTCAGGATTCTACTGATTAAAGATTAAACTACTATCAAGTAGTTCATAAAAGGGCTGGCAAGCCACACTGCAGGGCAAATCCAGCCTTCTCCCTATCTACACAGCCTGGAGCCATAGATGGGTTTTTTTTGTTGTTGTTGTTATTTTGTTTTTTTTTGTAGCATTGGGGATCAAACTCAGGAACTACCGCTGGCCAATATTCCCCAGCCCCTTTTTTTATTATTTTATTTTGAGATGGGGTGGTCTTGCTAAGTTGACCAGCTTGTCCTCAAACATGATGATCCTATTTCAGCCTTCTGAATAGATGTTTCATATCGGTTGAAAAAAATCAAAAGAATGTCATGACTTGTAAACATTTTATGAAATTCACAGTCCAGTATCTACAGTTGAAGTATCAACGGAACACAGTCATGCCCATGAATGTCTGGTCCAGGACTGCACAGATGTGACAGATACACTGTGGTCCACAAACCTGTAGATACTACCTGGCCCATTATGGAAGAAGTTTGCTGATCCTGGTCCACGGCATGGCTGGTTCCCAGCTGTCAGCATCTCCCTGCAAAGTCCTGTAGATGCCCACTGCCCATCCTCACTGAGCCCTAGCCCTGCCCTGGAGCCATCGCAGCCATCCACTCTGAAGGGCTCCAGCAGCCAGGGTTCTGACCAGGCTGCTGCTTCTGGTCATGCCCTGTCCACCTCCACTGGACCACTTCCAGCTCATTTTCAGTAAACCCTAGGAAAACCCAGCTAGAAAGAGGAAGGCTTGAGACTAGAAGACACTTGTGGTCTGGGGTCCTTGTTCATGATCCCAGTTTTCAGGCACCAGAACTCGGATTCTGGGGTCTTCCCTGAATTTAGAACCAAGAGAGAAGGTGCTGGGCTGAGGTGGATGCTCTTCTCAGAGGTCCCATCAGGATGAGGTGAAAGTTGTGATAATCTGGCCTCCCTCCTAAGGACACCAACGCCTTGTCCACCCTGAGGGTCTTCCTTCTACCCTCAAGCTCCACCCCCAGGCCCCTCTTGGCTGGCCGCTGGGAGGCCCTCTTCAGCCTAACCGAAAGGGCAGTGGGCAGGCTTGAGGTCAGAGCCCCTTCTGTTCCGGTAGGGGAGGTTGCTTTCCTCCTTGAGTGTCCCAGGAAGGACTGAACCCCCAAAAGGCTGGGGGGGGTTTGGTGCCCGACCAGGCTTCCCAGCTCTCCTGCTGAGGACAAGCCCAGAGTTGGGTCTGAGACCCCTTGGGCTCCCCGCCACGGTCCAGCAGGCACCTCCCCTTCCTTCGTCCCTCGTCCCCCACCCCGTCCTCAGTGGGGAAGCTTTGTTTCCTGGCAGGGGTGGGTGGCCAGTCTGACCTCCCACATGGTGCGTGGGGGTGCTGAGTTACTGGGACCAGAGTCTCCTCTGGAAGGCTCATGCTGCTGGGGTGCAGATCATCGGACAGTGAGTGCTTGCCTCCCTTGGAGTCTCTCAACCTGGCTTTGGGGAGAGATTCGGGGCCAATCAAGGGCTCCTGGTCGAGAGGCCAAGGCTAAATCGCTTTGTCTCGGACAAAGAGCTCCAGGCGCCTAAGCGGCGTGTCCAAGGGACGGGCGGCCTGAGCTGTGCGAGGAAGGTAAGGCATCGGGAGCCCCGCAGCCCGGCGCTCAACAAAGCCGGCGTCCGCCCGCCGCCCCGGAGGCCAGCGCTCCAGGCCAGCCAGGCCGGGCGGGAGGAGAGGCACCCGAGCTTCGGGAAGGAGGCGCTCGCGGCTCCAGGCCTTCCCGGAGAGCAGTGGAGACTGACTCCGGGGCTTGCAGGCCGCTGTGCTCGGGGTCCAGGGCAGCCGCACCGGCATTCTCGGTCGCCGGCAACGCGCAAAGGAACCGAGAGGAAGGGCTAGCGCCGGAACCGGGCTTGCGCAGGGACGCGACCCACAGGCAGGGGCTGAGGGTCCGCCTAGCGAGAAGGCCACTCCGGGCGGTGGGCAGGGGGCGCGGGCTCACCGTAATCCGGGGAATGCTCTTCTTGCCCTGAAAGGACATTCTGCTTCGCAGGTAGGCCTGGGGACCGGCAGGGGCGGCGCGGGAGCGGGCGAGCAAGCGGGGACGCGCGTTAAGCCCAGCGTGTGCGTGGGGCGCGAAGCGCCAGAGTGCGAGCAAACGGGCGCAAGATTCCCGGCCCCGCCCTCGCTCAACTGCGCTCAGGCCCCGCCTCTCTCATTTGCATTCATCCCCCGCCCCCCGCCAGCTCGTCCCAACCTCCCCTGCCTGGGGCTAGACTGATTCTCGCACCCCCTGCCGGTGCGTGCGGACTGGGGAGTGGAACGGGTGCGACCTGTCCCTGAAGACGCTGGAGGAGTTTGGATCCCGCAAAGGAGAGCGGTCAGACAGCGTCCTGCCAGGCCCGCCTGTGCCCTGCCCGGTGATGACCCGAAGCACCCAGGCTCTGGAGCTGGAGCTACAGTCTTCTTGCTTCCCTGGTTCCGTACTGTGGGAACCAGCTCCCTTCGGGAAGTTGTCTCTGGCCAAAGCCAGGCTCCTCCCGGAAGGCCGGAGCTGGAGCGCGAGAGCGGGGCTGTGTCCTGAGAGCTGCACCAGGCCCTGGAGACCTCCCGCGGGGCTGTTCCCCGGTGGGCTGCACAAAGCCAGCAGCGGGAGGGACAAGGTGGAGAGACACAGGCAAGGCTAGAAAGGGGCAGCGAGACAGACACACAGTGAGACGGACAGGGACAGGCTTAAGGACCGCCAGCCGGGCTCAGGAGTGGGGTCTCAAGGCAGGGAGAAGTCCTGGGACGGCTTCAGGCCTGAGCGGACGGCGCTATAAGTGGCAGCCTGCGTCTCTGTCCTGCAGCCTCACCTGAGGAGGTCCTCGGGCTGGGGCCAAGCTGGGCTGCCCTTGACGACGGGCCGCGACCGCAGCCAGGTCTCCGCCTGGCTCTCCAAGTATCTCCGAGAGGCAGCACGGCCCGCAGTAGGGCTCGCCCGCCCAAGGGTCTCGGGAGTCGCCGCCCAACGCGTCCAGAGGCAGTGTCTTGTTCTCAAAGGCATCCTCCACGCAGCGGAAGACGCCACCGAGCTTGGGCCGGGCCAGAGGCTTGGCGGGACTGGGCGGCTGTGGTGCAGTCATGGCAGGAGTCAGCAACCAGCGTCTGGGTTCGTCTGGAACCCCAGCGCGTCAGCAAGTGGGGCGAAGACCCGGCCCTCCGTGGCCTCGCCCTCTTCCCGCTCCTTCTCCCCCACACTCCTGGCCCGGCACAGTGGAGCTGGCGCTGTTCACACAGCAGGTGCTGAACGAACTGCCTGGTCTGGCCCCAGAAGCCTGGCTACCCAGCAAGCACGGCCGCTCAACCTCGGGGCACACGTGCGCTCCGACTCCATCCACACACGCAGAAACGCGGGAAGAAAGCGACTGCTAGAGAAGCTGCGGTCCGTGGGAACTCCATCGCTCTCCAGAGCCCTTGGGAGAATCCACGTTGGGCAAGGAGGCCCTGACTAAATCATCAGCAAGAGTAAGATCTGGGGATCAGCAAGCACGAGCAGCTCCTGACCTCGCTGAATGCCAAGGCGGAAGACTTGGGGTGAGACAAGACAGAGGGGGTCCCGGCTGTCCAGGGATCACAGGGCTATACTATCACACTGTGGAGGCCTGCAGCGACTGATTTTTGAATGAAAAGACCCCAGCCTTTGTGTTGTCGGTGCAGTCGGTATTTCAGAGCCCAAGTTCAGAAAAATGAGTCACTAGGACACTCCAATGGTCTACAATGGACACTGACAACAGTTCTTACGTGCAGAAATCTCCTTTTTCTAAGTTATTTGGGTTCTTTCTGTTTTGGTTCACATCTGACAGACAGGAGAAAATTTTCCAGTTGGCCCACCCCAGCAAGGTGCTGCCAGGTACCTGATGCAGAGGTTTCCTCCAGGTGATTTTAGATTATTTAGGATGAAGCTGCAGGTGAGCCTCCCGCCCCGCCCCAGTGGGCAGAAGGTCCAGATTCCCTTTCTGGCACAGAAGGAGGCATTGTATTTTTCAGAGAATGAATGCAAAAATGCAGAAATGGCTACTATAGCCCATAAGTTCAAATCCTAATAATACCCAGAGGGGTGCTTTGATCTTCTAAGATTTTAAAACAATTTTTATTAAAACTGTACAATAATTTACGAATAAGTAAAAATTCTCTTGTATATCATAGGAATCACAATACAAAAATATGTGTAAAATTTTGTAGTGGATCACCATACAAACCTAGTTTAGCCTGTGAATACTGTTTAGTACTGAGCAGAATATCACATGTTTAGAATGTGGTAATTAAGCAACTGCCTCAGAGAACACAAATACTGCCTGGCATATTGCCATAGGGAAACAAATCCTGTTAATTTTTGCATAAATTTACAATATATCCTTTAAAAATATACAGTAAACAAATATATGCTTTGATACATATATTCACAATATGATTTTCCTGAGCCTAAACTTAAATCCATTACTTCATAAAAACACACTACCCATCTCAAGGTTTCAGTGATGGAGTGACGGCAAGTGCTGATGAATTATCAATCTCTTAAAGCCACTGTTGCACCAGCCCCTCCTGACTCCCAGTTGGTGTTCACAAGCCACATAAGGCACTCAGGTTTCCTGAAGGCTACAGATTCTGCGAGGGCAGAGACCTAAAGTCACAGCCATAGGCCTTCAACAACTGGAACTCAACCATGGAAACAAGGTAAACACCACATGGTGTCCACAAAGGAATCTGTATTTTACATGGATTTCTAGTTTAGACAAACTAAAACATTTATGTTGTTCTGTGGATTGTGCACACAATGCGACCATGCCCTGGGTATCCTGTGGTATATAAATGCTTATGTCTTGGTTACACAGGAAGTGTTCCTGGCCACATTCAGTGTCTGTCCTCTTGCTTACTCAGAGCGGTGCCTTTAAACTGGATTTCCCATTTGAAGAGCTACAGTAAGAGCCAAATGCTCAAGGAAATTCAGTCCAGCCCACTGTTGAATAAAAAAGAAGGTACAGTCTGGGATTTAGAAAATGCACCTTATTTTTAAAACACTTGAACTCTTCAGATGCTCACTGGTCAGCAAGAATGAGTGATACATACTAATATTTGCTGTTTTTTTTTTTTTTTGTCAAAGCCCAGTTCTGATCTTGTAATGAGATGAAAAGAAGGTGCCATGACATATGAATGAAAACAATGATACCTACAAAGAGGAATGTCATTCCAACTAAATGTGTGCTTTCAGGAATGTGGCAGGGGTATAAATGCAGTTTGGATCACAGGACATTATTTAAAACATTCATAGAGCCATTTTCCTTTCCTATGTACAAACTTTTTACATATGAACAATAACAGCTTCATAAGCATTGGTACATATTTACATGCTTTTCTTTCCTGTATAGTTTGTCTTTTTTTTACATTACAGAACTGCGATTTAGTGTGTCTGGAGTGGATGGGAAGGTATATGAAGTACTCCTGACACATACAACATGCAAAATCACGATAATCCAACTAAACCAGAGGGATGTGAATTTGGGTGAGTCTCAAAAGCACATCTTTAGATCCTAATCGGCTGATTTTCTCTTACAAGTTCACACAGGAGCCCAGCCAGGAGCTTTCCCCAGGGGATGCAGGCTGGCAGGGGACCACATGGAGTTTCAACATGTTTCCTGGATGTCTGTGTTGCAGAGTCCATCAGACTTTAACCTAATGGTTCCTTTATAGCTCTGTGGCAGCGCTTATTAATGCATGTTATCGTTTGCCATTTAGTTCTGAGTACAATAAATCTTCCAAGAGGATGCAGCCATTAAAACCAGACAAAACTATGCACGGAGGAATATACAAGATTTCAGATTTGAGACAAATCTCAACATCAGGCTTGACTAGGGAGGTGATGAACTGGACCAGTGCCTTGTCCAAGTGAATCAGGGACTGTGGTTCAAATGACAAAAGAAAGGATAGGTCCTTCATGGATAAGTGTGATTAATAGTGCATTTCCCAGCAGAAATTCTGCACCCACCAAAGAAAAAGCATATCTGTCTGATCCTATAAGCATTCCCCAGATTTTAACCTAGGGAACCATGCCTGGTCCACCACATCAGTACCGGAGTGGAACATTTCTTCTGGCACAAATATAAAATGAGCTTAATACTTCCAGACAACACAATTGTTCCTCTCTCCAGCTACTGGTTTTTTTAAAAATGCAATGCTACAGGTTACACTCACACTTGGATGCATATGGCACACCTGGTGCATCAACTTCTAGGTGCCTCAAATGGGCTCATTTGTTGTTGTTGTTTTGTTCTCTGGTTGAGTGAGGACATCCATGAACACATGTGCACATGCACATGTCTCTTCTAACTGAGCCACTGAGGGCAACAATCTTAGACCACCAAGGATGTGATGATGACGACAGAAGAACCCTTCAGCCATGGAGTCAGGCTCATCCAAATGCAGGAAGACTTTCCTGGGTTGTGGACTGAATCATCCAGCAGGAATGGAAGTCACACTTAACACTGCCTTCATTGACGCACTGTTTTCTCTCTGAAAAAACAGTAGAAATAAATGTTTCTTTAGTATGACATATCCGAGTCTCTCATGGGGAATGTATACATCATGGGCTGAAACTCAAGACAGGGGGGGTCAGGAGAAATGCTGAGGCAAGGGGAAGGCTCTACTATGGACCATTTTATGGTGTGCCTATCCCAGGAGCACTGGCTCTGTGGAACCAGCACCAGCCAAGGTGCCGGATCTTGAGCTTCCAGTCAGGAGAAGCAAATGGCCCTCCAGGAGAGCACATGATTACAAAGGTGAGTCTGTGTTCCTCGTGAGGCCATTTGCAGAAGTGGCCTTGACTCTCCCTCAGTGTCCATGGCAGCTGACCCTATTCCTATCTGATTTTCATTTTGTCTCATCACTTATAAAGTGGGCTTCTGCCAGGTTCTCATTTTTTCTTTTTACTTTTACATTTTTAAAATGTTTTTGGCAAGTTATTAAGGAGCTGCTAAGGTTCCTTATAAAAAGGGGGTTGACCCTGACTGGACACAGAAGCAGGGCAGGGGGGAGAGTAGGCAAGGGTCATGGACAGTAGGAACTCCACAGTTTATTAGCTAGGAGAGATTGGGGAGCTTGTTTTCTGGGTTTTGTTTTTTTATTTTCTAACCTAACTAAGATTATCTCATATAGAATGAAAAGAAACACTTAGGCTTCCCTCTGCACGTGTTACACGTTACAGTTGAAATTGCTGCTGCAATTAAAATTACACATTGTTCCCAGTGTCTTCAATCTGATTGATTTCTAAATAAGTTGTCATCAGATCATCTATTTCTAGAATATTAAAGAAGAGACCTACCAGTTCAGCCCTCTCATTTTTGCACATATAAAAGCTGAAGCCCCCCAAATAAAAATGATTTCCCCAAGTGACATTTCCAAGCTGATTAGAGCCAGAGGTCCTGATATCCCCCACCCTCCCACCCCACATCATTTTCTCTCTGAATTATGTGATCAGCTGCCCAGGATGTGAACTACATACATCAATTATGGAACAGAAATCTTGTCAAAAATAATATTCAGAGTTCTAAAAAGTCACTCCCCAAATTAAAAGGATGGGAAGGGTAGTTGGTTACCTGTGGTCACCCGATTGCTCTCCTGAGCCAGTTGCTATCCTACTTCGCTAACATACTCCACTCACTGTTTCCAGGTGGAGTCTGGAAACTCCCAGATTCCACTAGAGACTGGGAGACCAACAATTATCCTGTGGTAGTGTGAAATGCTGTGACAAGGGTAAGCACTAGAGCCACAGGTCTACCTTCTCTCTGGAGGGTCAGAGTCTGATGTAATTTTAATATTGGCCTGTAGTATGGATGGATCATAAACTATGGGAATAAGGTGATAACCAAGTCATGAATTTAACTCATTTTATGGTACTAAAATGAGTAGAGTAGGGACAAGAGGTGTCCAGCTGTACCATTACCCTGTGCTGAGATGGGGGTGCCCCGCTAACAGGCACTAAGACACGAGAACTTCTTTGACAGTTGCAGAAGCTGCACCCATTGGTAATGCATGAAGTGGAGCCGTGCATATGGATTACAAAACAGTGTTCTGATTTATGTCAAAATAGAGCCAGAGGAGCAGGCCCCTGCCGTCTGTCTGTGTTTGTGTTGGGAATTTCCATGGGATCTCAGCTGTTGGGAAACACCAAGCTGTTGGCAGGGAAGACAAGTACCTTCTTGGGGCCCAAAGAGCCCAGCTTGGATCAGAATTAACTACAGATGGTGACACCACCAAAGGCCCAGGATCCACAGCCTTATATGTGGTTTCCAGAAATCTGTACGTAATATCCAGAGCTAGGGGTCTCATCTGGGATAAGACCTCATATCCTGGAGCTTCACCCTCTATCCCCAAATGCTGTATCCCAGCACCCACCCCAAAATAACGCATACATATATCTGCACTACCAGTTACAGGATGCTGGAGCATGGGCTTAGAACAGTACCTTTCCCATAAGCTCTGTTAGTCCAAGAAACTTTAGCCAAACATTTTCAAACTACAGAGAAACAAATGACAATGGCAAAACCTGTTTGGAGCTATGGTCTTTTCACCCCAAGCTCTGATTTGGGGGGAAATATCAAGTAAGCAGACTTTCCAGACAGAGGCTTAGCTTCCTCCTCACGACTCTCTATGGAGTCTATCAACCCTACAGTACTGTCATCAACTCCCTGCCTACCAGGGTGATCTGTGAGGTCACCCCTCCCAGTTCCCATGGAGGAGGGCCCCACATGACCCCTTCAGATACTGGATGGTCCTTTCATCCTAGGATGGAAAAGAATCACATTCCTCTGCCTGGGTCTCCCTCTTGCTGACTTTGACCCTGCAGCTGCCTAATAAGTCAATAATAAAGTGGTGCCCATTTTTATGGAGTAGGTGGGAGGTAAGGATGAGGCTCTGGGACTCCTGAGGGCTGTGATGGTAAATTTTATTTATCGAGTTAACTGGACCATGGGATGCCTAGGTATTTGGCCAAACATTCTGTGTGCTGGTGAAGATGTTCCTGGGTGAGAATCACATTTGAATCAGTCAACTGATTGACTCAAGCAGATGGCCCTCCCTAGTGTGGGTGGTCTTCTCCCTGTCCACTGAGAGCCTGAAGAGAACAGAGGTTGAGCAAAGGGGATCCCCTCCTTCTGCTATGAACTGAGACATGGGTCTTTTCTGGAATTTGGACTCAGATGGAAACATTGGCTCTCCTATGTCTCCAGTGTGTTGACTACAGATTTTGGGCTTTGTGAGTCTCCATAACTGCACAAGCCAACTCCTCATAAACAATCTCTCCTGCCCATACACACATGTGTGAGTGCATGCACAGATACGTATACAAACACATTTTATTGGTGCTATTTCTCTAGAGAGCCCTAATACAAATATACTTCACTGACCATCCACATTTCAAGGAGGTTACCCCTTTTCAGGGCAGGTGGCCTCTGTCATACCACTTGTGGCCACGTGGCTAAGAGAGGGCAGAGGCAGGACCTGTATAATTCCAAAATTTCCATATTGTCAACCATATTGCCAAGTTTTTCCAGTAATCTAACAGACTGACAAAATTCATAAATCTATTGTATAGATACTGTTGGGAGGGGGCCTCAGTGCTTAGAATCCAAAACTGTATTAAAATATAACTTCAAGAAAATTAAACAGGGAAAAAGGGGACACGTTAGCCAAGAATAAAGTGGTCTCTGGTCTCCTCACAAACTCAAAACCCAAGAAAGAGGATCCCCCATTAGAAAGTCCACAGTTCTCCAGGTAGGGTCCTAGGAACTCTGGGAGCTGGAGGAAAGACGCTTGTGTTGGGAGCCAGAAGGGCAGCCTGCAGGGGGAATGGAGAAAATCAGTGAGGGTCTGTCACTCAGACTCAGGGGACCCCTCCCAGACCTCAGAGACCACTGCCTGTGGGATTCAGGCTGGGGGCAGGGAGGTACAGGGTGACAATGGGAATACAAAGAGGTGGGACAGAGAGGACTGGCAGGGTCCTTGAGAGGCATCTTGGATTCCTGCTGAGTGCTGTGGACCTTAGCCAAGCATCTGGAATCAGGGAGAAAGGTCAAGAGGAGGTTTGCAGTCTCCCTAGTGACCTGATATGGCAGGACCTTGAGACCCCCTGGGAACTGTGATTCCATCCAAAGCCCTGCCCTAAGGGATCTGACCCAGCTCCATGGCCTCCAGCAACTCCTAGCAGCACCAAGTAAACAGATCTCAGCTCCCTTACCTGGCTGCCTGGGATGACAGCTTGCTGCTTGTTCAGTGGCCCCTGAACTCCCTGTAGAGGTTCCTAAAAGGGCCGACAATTGTAACAGTGGATCTCTCCAAGCTCAGAAGTGTCTCTCAAGGATCTGAGAGCCTTTCCTTTGAAATGGAATCCGGGGGGGGGGGGGCCTGTCTCCCAGCCTCCATTATCCTCCATCACAACTTTGATGTCTGCCAGCTGGCAGACACAGCTGCCTGATCTTTCCTCCCTGACCAGCCTCTTACTGTGCTTTTGTAACTTTTCACTTCTCTGGCTCTTCTAAGTGCCACCCCCCAACTCATTCTCCCTTTGAATGCCCAAATTGTCCCTGCAGGGCTCAGAAAGGACCTCAGACCTTTCCCTACTGTCAGTACTGAGAATAAACCTCATTTTCCATGTCCAGCTGTATTATCTTTGACAAGCTCTGCTGAGAGGGCGATTCAGCTGGAGGCAGGGTTGGAACTGACTGGGATGCAGGTGGGCTGGGGAGGATGAGGGTGGGCTTGCTGGGCCACATGGGGAGGTAGTTCTTGAAGAAAAGTTCACTGAGCCCCTTGAGGGCTTAAAATCCCAAACTATATCAGAATATAACTTCAAGAAAATTTAAACAGGAAAAAGGGGGACATTTTAGCCAAACTCCAAACCCAGGAAACTCCAAAGCCAGGAAAGAGACTTCCCCATTAGAAAGTCCATAGTTCTCTAAGTGGGGTCCCAGGAACCCTGGGAGCTGGAGGATTTGTCCTTATGCCCTCTTATCTCAGGCCCTTTGGGTAGAGGCCACAATCCCCCTCCTGCCACCTCCCTTTCTGGTTGAAAGGAATGACCATGTCACCCTACCACAGAGAGTGCAGATCCCTAAGGCAGCCCTGGGGGGACAGCCCACCCAATCCACCGAGGGCCAATGCAGTGGGGTGTGCAACATCAAATTGTGCTCAAGGAGGGAATACCCTGCTGATATGAGAACAAAGAGGAAGCAAAACCCAGAAGCCATTTGCCTCATTTAGGAACCAAAGGGTGGTCCTAATGTCCTTCCGGAGGAGGTGCAGAACCATAGGCAAACATCCCTGTGATAAGATGCTCAAGACTGAGTCTCAGGACTCAGCATTACTACCCATACCTCCTTGGGCACAATGCCAGTCTTCCTGGACAGCAGTGGTCTGAGACCTCAAAACCATGTCCCACAGGGCTGCCTGCAGACTGCAGAGCAGGTCCTTTGCCCTGACCTCAGCCTGCTGGCATCCAGCTCCTCCCAGAGGCACAGTTACTACTTGTTTTATCTATTCTTTGATGGCATCTGACACCACAATCTCTGCCGCCTCAGCCTGGTGCTGAATGTGTGAGGTGGGCCAGGAGAGGGTAACTAGGAGAGTTCTCTGCTCCAGGATTTGTCACCAAAAGTACACTGAGGGGGCCTGGTCTTGCCCAGGTTCATTGTTCCTGGCAGAAGAGAGGCCTTTGGGTGATAAGAGGCTCTTGATGCTTAGATCTGGGAGAGGCAGCAGCAGAGGCGGGTTTGGGAAGGACACAGGGTGCCCAGGATAGAGGATAGGGGAAGGGAAAGGGCTCTGTGGATGCAGAGGGCCCATCACCCTCTTAATTCTCATGGCAGCAAGGTACCACCCCACCAGGGTGCTGGTCCACAAGCTGGGGGAAGCAGAGCCTATGACCTGAGTCAGGCTGTGGCCTCCCTGGCTGTCCCCCGGACAGGTCTGCAGGCAGCCTGGAGTCAGAGGTGGGGGTCTCAGCCTAAAGAGATAAGGGGTATGATGTTAATATTCTGGGCAATGTGGCTGAGCCTCAGGGGCACCCAGATATCTGGCTGGACAATCTTCTGCTGTGTCTGTGAGGGACGGAGCTTTGAACCAGTGGACTGTGAAGCAGATGGCCCTCTCAGTGTGAGTAGCCCCATCCAGTCCACTGAAGGCCTGCCAGGAACAAAAAGGCATCAGAAGATGAATTTCCCCTGACTGCTGAGTGTTGGGGCTGAGACCTCTCTGGCTTCGAGTCTGCCATTCATACCATCCACGCCCTGAGTTTCCAGCTTGGAGGCAGCAGAGGCTTCTCAGCCCCTGTACTCATGGGAGCTAATTCCTCCTAATAAACCTCATTGTGGACATACAACTCCGTGTGCTCCCAGGAATTCTGTTTCTCTGACTATCCCAGGGTGACTGTCCTGGTCGTGTCAGGACTTTCCCACTTCTCTCAGCCAGCCAAGGCTAGAAGTTCCAGGAAACCCACCTGGCCATCCCTTTCCACCTTGACTGCTGCCAGACATGGATCCTGGCCCTTTGAGAACCTCACTTAAGATTCCAAGTGACAATCTTGAGTGAGAAGCATGAGAGCTCAGCTTCAAGGTCCACCTCTTCCATGGGAGCTGGGCGGTAAGGAGTGGGTGTGATGAAGCCAGGTGGCAGCCTGAGTGGGAAGGGTCCATGTTTCCATTGGTTCTGCCCCCAGCTGCCCTCTGGGAGCCCTAGTGGCCTCTCTTCTCCCCCTACCCAGGATTTGAGAGCCAGCAGGTGTGAGTCTCCTGGGTAGGAGACCCTGGAGCAGACCTAGCTAAGAGAGGGTGTCTGGGCTGTCCTGGGTGAGGAGGGGATGCAAGAGTGGGTGGGCAGGAGACATAGGTGAGTCCTAGGGTGGGAAGCAGCTGAGGTGAGCAAGCATCAGAGGAGACAGAGGGTCCAGTGCCTTAAGCTCGTTTCTGCTCAAAGCTAAATGCACTGCAGTGCACAGTGGTCCCTCTTAGAGGCTTGGTTCAGGGGCCTTACAGAAATAGATGCATCCTGGACCTCTGGACCTCTCACCCGAGTTTAGGGGAAGGGTGTGCATGTAGCGTGACATTATAGTAGCCTTAACAGCCCCTGCTGAGCCAGGCGGACCCTGGGCTCTGTCTTCTGACCCTCTGTTGCCTCCAGCCTCCTTCCCATTTGACCAAGCAGCCTCTGCTGAGCCCCTCCTGGCCTGATTGTTTGCAGGTGACTCCAGATCTTGCTGCAGAGGGAGGCAGCGCATGGCTGCTTCAGGTTATGTGTCCTGGTCCAAAGAGTCCATAGCACTGATGGGCTGCAGTCTCCTGGACTAGAAACCAACCTGCAACATGGGACCCAAGTTCAATACCCGTGACCCTACACTGGGTCCTTGGAGCTGCAGCCCCCAGGCTCTGTAGAATATGGGCACCAGGTGCAAAATGACACAGCCACCAGTACATCCCCTTCTGTCATCCCCTGCCTGCTCAGCTCCAGGCAGATGGGGCACTCTTCTGTTCCCAACCAGACATCACTGCCTCAGCTCCTGGGAGGATGGTTAGAGTGAAGGGCTGTGTCTGCAGGAAGGAAGCAGGGGGCGGAATTCCAGGGGCAAGGGGGAGTTGGAGGCTTCTAGGGCTTTGTTTATGGTACAGGAATGGGCCAAGGCTGGCAACACTCACTGGCTCTAACCACACTCCCACTGGCAACCATATGAGCACTCATGATACCACCAAGTCCACATCAGCCCAAAGAAACCAGAGCCCAGACCTAGCACTCCAGGCAATGGCCTGAAAGTATTAGATACCAGCTCAGCCCTATCCCTTGTGGAGAGATGGACTGGCTCACTCTGATATGGAGACAATCCCTGCTAGCTTCACTGCCCAGCCTCCTAGGCTTCTGCCCGACCACACACAACCAACCACATGCACAGGAGTGCACACACTCAACTCAGCCAAGTGCATGAGTACACATAAGCACAAATGCACAAGAGCAGGCACACACACATGCACATCAAGGCACAGGCAGTGTGCACATACTCTGCCTGTTTTCCATTGGTTCTTGGTTTGTTTCTTTTCTGGGTTACAAATAGCTACTTGCAGGCCTGGGAGAGGGTGTCTAACTATCGTTTCTGATGCTGACCTCTCTAGTAATGACATCTTTTATTAATGGCCTCATGATCATGCCTGTGAAAGGATCCATTATTGCTCTGACCAAGATGGCTACATTATAGATGGCCAGACAGCTGGCCCGCAGGCCATAAGCTCCTGGCTGGAAAGAATGAATTAGGCAATACAGCAATGAAAGGGGGGGAGGGGACACCCTCGGTTTCCAGCCTGTTATTCAATTTCTGTCTGAGATTTTGTGCAAATCACCCAGTAACATTTGAGAAACATCATTAGCATGTAGTAAAAACAGAGAGATTCTAACAAAGAGCAAAAATAAAAGCCTTAAAGCTGAGAGGAACTGGGAAAGAGGTTGTAATGTTTCCTAAAGTTGGATGTTGGCATCCATGCAAACCAGTGTTTTGGCTCCTAAAGGTGCACACAGGAGAAATGCCCATGGTAGTGTGCAGCAGCCTTCACAGAATATCCCAGAAGCACTACTCACAAAGCCAAAGCATAGCCAGAAGGTCCAGCAGGAATGTGATGCCCTGCAGTGAAGTCACATACTTCTAATGGCATCACTGAGTGAATTTCAGCAAATAATATTAAGTGCAAAAAAATACATCCAAAGGGTACCTTTATAATGAAGACTTAAAAGCCAATAAAATCCACTCTGTTTAGAGGCACATGTATCTGCCAGAAAGCTCTGATGGGGTGGGCCCAGGTTGGGCCACATAGTTAGAGGTGGGTGTTGGTTGCAGGTGGTAGACCCTCAGAAGTCAAAAACATGAAAGAACACATCACCAAGTGGACTGTTTTCAGACCAGTGTCAAGACTGTGGCAAGCACCAGCCTCATAACAGGGCAAGTCTTCAGCAGGAACTCACATGAAGAAGATTCCTGTGAGGCTGAGGATGTGGCTCAGTGGTAGAGTACTTGCTGAGAATGTGCAATGCCCTGGGTTTGGTCCCCAGCACTGAGAAAAAAGAAAGACAGGGAGGGAGAGAGAAAGAGAGAGAGGGGAGGGAGGGAGAGAAGGGAGAGAGAGAGAGAGGGAGGGAGGAGGGAGAGAGGGAGGAAAGAAGAGAGAGAGGAGGGAAAGGGAGGTGGGAGAAAGGAGAAAGGGAGAGGGAGAGAGAGGGAGGGAGGGACGGAGGGAGAGGGAGAGAGAGAGAGAGAACAAAACCCCCACCAACTCCTGCTATGAACACGGGAGAGGGCTGGAGCTGGGTCTGTCAGCCTGCTGACTGAAATGCAAATGCATTATGCCCACGTTGGCTGCCTGGCTGCCTGGCACTGGGATGCTGCAGGCAAGTCACCTGCCAACATGTGAGCGCCTCAGGCTCAGCTCCTCCTCATTCCCCATTTATGGCTAGAGCCAAGGCTGACAAAGCTGCCTGACTGGGCAGGCTACCCCTGGAGGTGGACTCTGTGGGGTGCTGCAAGCCCTCTGAATAGGGATTGAATTGGTTGGTACCTGTGTCTGGGAGATGTCCCACCTCAGAACAGTCCCCTGTCACTAGTGCCAAGAGATCCAGACAGCACCTGGGCATGCCTCATAAGAATCCAAGCAAAGCAATCACCTTGTGACAGGACAGCCTCAAAGACTAACTGTGTATGTGTAGATGAGCCTTTCCTAAGAAGCTCATGTTCTGTTCCTGTTTAAAAAAAAAAAAAACAATATATACAAATTCAGTAAGAAGAAACTCTCTTTGGATTATGATGGAGAATATAATAGCTATTTTTAAAAACGAAAGTGCCTATTCTATACGTGCACTGTGCACATTAACTGTGGATGTATTCTGAACAACAGCAGCTTACCCGTGAATTTCAAGAATGACAATGCAGCCATCATTTCTGGCCTGTCTGGGCCACCGCACAGTGTAAGCTGCCTGTGACCGAGCTCAGAAGGCGTAGGCTGCTCATTGGCATTCAGGCACTGGCTCTGTTAGGAGCTGTAAATCGGAGTCTGTTGACAGTTAATCTAATGCACTTCAAGCTTCCAGATCCTGTGCTGGCACAAGCAGTCCCTGGAGATCCAGCGCTATCCCCCAGAATCAAAGGGGGAACAGAGAGTCTGGCTCCATCAGCACGAAAACGCCAGAGGCAGCAGCTCCCTTACCCCTCTGGTTTCCAGTGTGTGGCAATGGAGTGGGGGCACTCCAGCCAGGACATGTTCACCCCAAAGACGGGGCTTGCTGCAGCCAGGCAGAAGGGGAGGAAGAGTTCTCTACCATGGGGATGGGGACAAGGACACAGAGGAAAAGACATCCACAGAAAACAAACCTCTACCCACACTGTGCCCATCAGTAAAAATTAGCTCAAAATTTTAAATGTAAGATACAAAACCATAACATTCTAAGAGAAAACATTTGTAACTTGGAGTAAGGCAATGTTTTTGTTTGTTTGCTTCAACACCAAAAAGCACAAGCTCTTATAGAAGTTGATAAATGAGACTTCGTCAAAATTAAGAACTCCTCTTCACAGGACACTGTTAAAAGAACAAAAAGACAGCAGAGGGACTTGGAGGAAATGCCTTTGAATAGATACCTCACAAAGAAAATATGCTATTGGAAAATCAACACACAAAAAGTGCTGAACATAATTGGAAAATCTGAGTCTACTGATGGTTAACGTGCTAACATACTTCAAGATTCCAGATCAATTAAAATATCAATTAGAAATATCAATTAAAAACCAAATGAGATACTGCTACACCCCTATTAGAATGGGCTAAAAATAAAAACAACTCAAAACCCATATTAAGTATCAATGAGGATGTGAGGCACAGGAACTCTTGTATTCTGGTAGGAATGGAAAATGCTTTGAAAAAAAGTTTTTTATAAAATTAAACACACACTTACCATATGAGCCAACAATCCCAATCCTAGGTCTTTACCCAAGAAAAATGAATGTCCACATCCATATGAAAACCTACACACAAATGTTTGTAGCAGTTCTACTCATAATTGCCTCAAACTGGAAACAACCCAAATGCCCTTCAGTTAGCAACTGGCTACATGGCAGTACCCACATGTACTTGGAGTGCTACTCAGGAGCAAAAAGGAACAAACTGGCAACTCACACAGCAGCACAAAGGAGTCTGAAGTAGGCTTCAATAAATGAACAAAGTTAGATCCCAAAGCTACATATTATAAGCTTTCATTCATATAGCTTGGAAATGGCAAAACTGAAAGGATGGAAAACAGATCAGGTTTGCCAGGGGCGGGCTGGAAGGAAGTGACAGCAGAAGATAGCAAGAGACAGTCTGGACTGATTATCTGTGTCAGGATTGTGGTGGTGGATTCATACACTATGCATGTGTCAAAACCTAAAGAATCGGGCCAGGGATTTAGCTCAGGGTTCCAGCACCTGCCTTGCAAGTGCAAGGTCCCAAGTTCGATCCCCGGTACCAAAAAAAAAGACCCAAAGAACCACAACCAACAAGCAAAAACAGGAATCTTTACCATGTGTAAGTTTAATTTAAAAATCAATACGTGGTGTAAATGGAATAAGAGCCATAACAAAGGAGCCTAACTCTTTTTATGAACAAGTAGCATAAGTACCTTTCAAAGTATGGAAAAGGCCTGAACTAACTTATTTTGGAGAACAATATTTCATCTGGACTCTGTAAGGTCAACAACAAACAGAAGTGTACGCAAATACTCGAGTTAGTGAATTTGACTCTTACAGGGAATGGGTTAGCAATTCTAAATTGACTCTGTGCATATACTAGGATTAAACAAATCAGCAAATATATTGCAGATAGTGAGAGCCAAGTGTCCCACCGCCATCAATGGAAGAAGTTATAAATAATGAAGGGAAAAGAAGAGGCCAGAATAAACTTTGTATTGTTGGTCTGGAATTGGAGGCGTCTTTATGAACTCATGGTCTTATAGTAGATGATATGGTAGATGATAGATAGATAGGGATGATTTTTAATGGATAGCTATAGATGTGTAGAGAGAGACAGATGATGGATGGATGATAGGTAGATGATGGATGGATAGATAAATGATGAGTATATAGATAGCTAGACAAACAGATGAATGGGTGTGCATAAGTTAGAACAGGTACATATATTTCCAACCTCTGTCCCTGAGAGGCCCTGGAGATGATGTCACCTTGGGAAGCAGTGAGCACACACAGATCTAAAGATCCTGGTTTCTAAATACTATTCTCCAACAAATGGGACTAGTGCTCATTGGTGAAAGGATAAATTCCAGGCCTGGTGCAGTGATAATACAAGATATAAGAGCCTGTGGCACTTTGTGGGGACAAAATGTAAGGAAGGGGCATGTAGAGGGACACAGGCACCTACTTGAAAAAACACTCAAAGACTCTGGCTGCAGCATTTAAGCAATAAAGTTAGTGATTGTACTAGATTATAACCCACGGAATAAATTATATAGTCCACGCAGATAGCAATAACTGAATAAATAAAGGAATGGGAAAGAAGGGACAAGTCTTCTTTACAGAAAAATTCTACTTAATAAAATGGAAAGAACAGGGGATAGAAAGTCCCCATGAGAACACCACAGTCATCACTGTTTCAGGAGAGATCCACTGATGGGTGCCAAAAGTAGTGGGTAAAATTTGGTCTGAACATATCTCTCCCCACTACATGTATTAATTACCAAGAGCACCTTTGAGGCAGAGAAGCTGACGGGCTTACTTTAACAATGCCATCAAAGATAAAATGTAATGACCTCAAGCACTGCCTCGTGAGGTGCATGAAGGTCATTACTTCTGCAGTATTCTTGCCAAAAATGCGTAACTTCAAACTAATCATGAGAAAGCCTAAGATGAATAAAATTGTGGGACATTCTGGCTCATTCTCATTCAAGTGTCAAGGTCAAAAACAATGGGGGAAAACTATAAAACTGTCACTGACTGAAGGGATAGAGATGTTCTTGAAACTCAGGCTGGAGACTGACGACCTGAACATCATGGAAGAAAACCCCAGAAGGACAGACATCACCCTCAGGTTGGACATCCACAGCCCAGCTCTGCACCTGCCATGCAGGAGCCTCAGGAGGTGGCTCTGTTCCCCTCTCGAAACCTGCTCTTGGGAGCTGCTGGGTAGCTACAGCCTTTCTGTCCACTGGTCCTGTCCCTGTCCTATCAGAGGCAATTACTGGGCCACGATGAGCAGCCCTCATTGAGCATCCAGGGCTGATGCTGCTTCCTGGTGCAAATGGGTGGCTTGGTGCCAACCAGCATGTGTAATTTTCCCCTACTTGGTCTCGTGTTTCAGAGCTATTTCTCTGATCCTTGAAGGGTGGCGGCTGGGGTGGGAGAAAATTCCCTTCACCCTCTATAGTCCCTGTGCCAGATACAGAATTGAACCCTTCTCCAAAGAGCATTGGAAAATGATCTCCCTTTGAGGGTGTCTGATCCTGGCCCCAAGGCTCTTTTGCAGATGTCAGCCCCTGAGCCTAAAGGCGACCGTGCAGCTGATCTCCACTGTGCCTGTAACACCCCACTGTGCTTCCCTGATGACCATATGGCTCCTCCACCCTCACCATCACAAGGTAAGCACCCCAGGAGTAGGAGATGGTCTGAGGCACCTCTGGCTTCAGAACCCACAAAATGGCTCTGAACGGGGACGCTGTCACCAATGTCCAGTCCTAGAGATAGGTGAGGGGCATCTGTGAATGGGGCTTAGCCTGCCCCACCCCCATCCCTCCTCACCTGGCCCCGGCTCCCCTCCACTTGGAACCTGCTCAGGCTTTGGGCAGAGTGGCTTTCCAAGTCCTTGAGGTCCACCTGCCCCACACACTGTGAGTGAGAGCCACAGCCTGGCCTTCCAGAAGCTGGAGAATGAGATACCAGTGGAACAGGTGTGCCCTGCCACTTTGGGGGCCTCCCTAGTGGGTCTGAGGACATGTGTGTGGCACAGCGCTGATCTGTGTTTAATGTCCTTCACCTGGCTACAGGTGACTTTTGAAACCTGAGGCACGATAATCTGAGAGTGAGGCTCTCCTTGCCGAGCAATCAGAAATGCAACTGCAGCTGGCAGCACACAGGCTTTTCACAGAAGTTCTAAAAGACAGAGCCCAGTGCCTAGTAGTCAGTGGGAGGCAAGTAGGTCAGAGCTTGTTAGGCCAGAACGCCCTCATGTGGTTCATGGTGGCATCGCTGGGCCAGGGCTGGGCCAGGCTGTCTCCTGCTCCCTTCTAGAGCAAATCTCTCTTAAGAGCTGTGCAGTAGAGGGAAACCATTGTTTTCAGTCACACAGTAGCTGCTTTTGCGATCCACAGAGCAGGATGGTGTGGGAGGATCACTGGGGAAATGCTTCCTGTTTGGAGGAATGGGGGAAGAAGGTGCCTTGCTATTCAGCTCAGCACATCACTGCCTGCAGAGTACAGGAAAAATCCCTGCTTAGGGGCTCATGGCCACAGGCAGAATGCTCCATGAGATAAAGGAAGACGCTTCCTTTGTTGAGGGTTCTGGGAGCAGGATAGGGCTGGAGCCCACCTTGGCAGAAACACCCAGTGCTGGGGTGGATATGGTGCCGCCTGGGCAGCTCAGGTGGGTTTTCCAGAGGGCACTTGAGCGTGTTTGGGGGTCTGGGTAAGCATGAGAAGGTGAGGGCCACATGTGCACAGACTATGGACTAAAGGTGAAAACGAAGAAACTCTGTATTCCACCACCTAGGCAGACACCCCAGAGCCTCACCACTCTCCCAGCCTAAGCAGTCATCCTGGACTCCCTGTCAGGGCTGGAAAGGACATATTTAACCAAGAGAACAAGCAGGCATATTTCCCTGCATGGGGCCACCAATCAGAGCAGGAATGAAAAGCTGCCCCTAGTAGACAGATGTCATTGCCTCACCTGTGGGCCACTGGACTCCAGGCTCCCTTCTTGCATCTGTAGAACCACAAGCACTTGTGTAGCCTCACCCGGGCCCTGCTCCTTGTGTGCAAAGGCTCTGGACGGGGCCATCTTTGGGCACCCCTGGCCATCTGCAGCCCCCAGGCCCAGCTGGCCTGCTGAACAGCTTCCAGGCTGGGTAGTACTGGGTGCCCAAGGCATCTGGTCTCTGGGTCTGTGTGGTCACATCCATGTCCTCTGGCATCAGGCTTCTTTCTGGTGGCTCTGCAGCCTCATCTCATGTCACCTTACCACACTCCTCATCCCTCCTCTGGTCCCACTGTGCTCCTGGCCAGTGGTTTGGGGCCAGATTTTGGCCTTCATGTCTTGAGGTGGGGTGAAGAGGTCAGCAGTAGCCAAAACTCCCATCTGGCCCCATGGAGAGGACAGTGTAACAGAACAAGGGTGGGTGTGATATTTGTCCACCAGTGAGTGCTCGGGCCCCGGGTGAGAGAGTCTCGGCATCACTGTGCACAGAGGGTGTCACAGAGAACCCTCCTTGGGCTGTCCCCATGAACCCGCCCGGTTCCCCTGAATGGAGGTTGCCACTGAAGTCACAGTCTTCATTTTGTCATTGGGAATGAGCCTGTGTCATTTCTGAAGCTCTTCCTCAGAGGACATGGACAGTTACTATGGTAACCGGGAGGAGGGCTTGCTCCTGCACCGGAGCGGCTCTTACCCCTGCTCGGCAGGGAACATCACACATCCCCATGACTGGGATGGAGGCTGCCTTACGAGAAGAGAGACCCAAGGGGCCAGCAGCCAAGGCCAGGCCTCTCTCAGAGAAGCCCCAGCCAGCAAAGCTAGTTCTGATTCTGGCTCATCCCGAGTGGACAGAGGCCCCCACTCAAACCTCTGCTTCCCCCTCATCCTGCACAGGATGGCTGCACAGTGATCAAACCCCTTGGGGTCTTCAGAGATGAGGTGCAATGTCCCACTTTGTCGCCAGCATCCTCTGCTCTCTGGTCCTACTAGAGGACAGGGGTATGACTCCACGGGAGACTGGAAGAAAAGAGAAGCAAAGCATTGCAGTCAGAAGAACAAGGGGCTGCACAAGAGGGTGCCCACTGCTCCCAGGAAGGGTCCTTAGGCACCCACTGAAGGGTGGAGCCCACGGACTAAGGCAAACAATGACACTGTGACCCAAGTATCCTCTCATCTGGCCTGGGCAGGAAGCAGTAACCAAGCAAGGTGTGTGGCTTTTGTCTATAGGTATATCCTGCAGCCCAACCCCCAGGGAGGGACTTCTGGGCTCTGAAGGGCACAGTGGCCTTCTAATCAGCCCCCTGGAGGCCCGAGGAGTGGCCTTTCTACTTCTCAGATGGCAGGCAGCTGCCTGGCCAGCAAGGGCCCCACAGTCTCCCCAGAAGCAAAGTGGGACCTTGCCAGAAAACTCCAGCCACAAAGTACTCACCACATCGGGGTGCCAAGACCAGCTATGACCAGAGAATGAAAGCTAGGGAGAAAAATAAAAACAAAAATAGAAACTGAAAAGGAAAGGGGAGGATGGAGAAACAGAAGGAAAGAGAAAGGGAAAAAGAGTTTGTAGTGTTTCTGGCAAGAAATGACATGGTTACAGACAGAGCAAGACAGAGCAGCCAGCTGGGAGGAGCAGGCACAGTCAGGACACACGTGTGGGAGGCCGTGAGAAGCCCTGGTTTATGGTGATGTGCTGCCACCCCTAGGGCTATGTCACAGACTAGCACTATGTTGAACCAGGATGTGGGCACAGCTGGGGGCTCCAGGCCTGGCATGCTGGTATGGCAAGGTGAGCTCAGCCTCTTGGGATCAGGAGCTTATGTGTGCAGGGGGTACTACCTGTAAGGGTGATGACACCCTGGTGGAAAGACATCCCAAGTGCCTGGTAAATAAATATGAGCATGCTTGTGACAACACTTTGGTTGTGATAGCAACCTGCATGGATTTCACACTTGGAAGCATCGTTTTTTGTTTGTTTGGTTGGTTTTTTTTTTTGAGGGGTGGGGCCAGAGCAATATGGACATAGGAGAAAATCTGGCAATGGCAGGATTGCTGAGAAACAATGAACCACTTCAGCTAAATTTAAAAAAACAAACCCTTGACTTAAAATTGTTCCATTGCTTAATACAAATACATGCCCTCTAGTTAAGACACAAAACAAAGCAAATGTTTGGTTTGGGGAGACATTGCTCTCTTCAAACTCAAGCCCTGAGAACTGCATCCCCTCTGGGCATCCTGTGCCTGGCAGATGCTTGCCCGTGTCACCCGATGAGGTTGCTGCTGAGTCCCTGTTGCAAACCTTGTTGTGCAGGTTGTGCTCTGCAAAGCTCTAGCCGTTCCTCATGGTGGATTTGCACATGTACAAGAAGTTTGCTGGGTGGTAAAGTGCCCAGAAGATGGGGGAGTTTGGGTCACTGCTGAGGAGGGGCAGGCAGGGCTGTGGTGGGTGGTGGGAAGGCCCAGTGGCCAGGTGAAAGGGGACTGCTGTCAGGAGGGGCCTGTCTCTCCTGGAGAGCAGACAGCATCTCCTGGCTTTTCCTCAACCCTGCTGAGGTGCTGCCCATACAGCAGTCTTGCCCAAATGCCAGCATCCTGTTCTCTCTGGAAGGGAGAAGACAGGCAGGTGGGTCCCACCAGGGCTCAATGGGAACTGGTCACTTTGGTAAGATCTACCTCACAGGCAGGATCAATCATTGAGAAATGACTCTGGAAATTACTGAACTAACCCCAAATCATATACAGAGGAAGAACTGCTCCTTTAATGATCCATCCCCATGGGAGTCAGAGTTCTCTGGGTGTGCCCTTCCACCTTGGTCCGGGGAGCACAGAGTGTGTCAACACAAGTCAACAGATGCCTGTGATCCCAGTCTCACAGAGCCCAGGGATCAGAACAAGAACATGAGCATGTGGCCCAACTGCAGTATACTTCAGCACAGGGGGCTTCTGCACCTGGAGACAACTGCTCCAAGGGCCACCGGGAAGAGGTGCTTATTGTATGAGTGGTGGCTCTCAGGGTCCACAGCCCACCTTTCAGGTACTTGATCTTTAGACCAGTGGCCTTAACTTGAGTGGCAGATGCTTCAGTGCGGTCCAGGGCCCTGACAAAGGAGCATTAGGTCACTAATTATTACGGTTGGGACCTAAAATGTACCCCAAAGTTTCACATATTCAGAGGTGAGGCTTTTGGAAAGTGATTAGATCATAAAGGCTCTAACTTCATCAGTGAATTAATCAATTGATGGATTCATAAGTTTATGGCCTTACAGAGGCAACAGAAACAGGAGATGAGGCTTAGTGGAAGAGAGTGAATCATAGGTCATGAGCTGGGGACTCTATCTGGTCCCCAGCCCTCCTTCTCTGGCTCTTTCCTTCTTTCTGATTCCCGGTTACTATTAGGTTAGAAGCTTTTCTCTGCCATGCCCCTCTGCCATAATGCTTTTGCCTCACCTGAGGCCTAAAGGCAATGAAGCTGATTGACTATGGACTAAATCCTCTGAAATCATGAGCCAAAATAAGCCTTTCCTCCTCTCAGTTGATTTTCTCAGGTATTTTGTCACAGCCACAGAAAGCTAACACATTAGTCCAACACCACAGCCCCAGAGGGAAAACTGAGGCCATGAGAGGCATAGCTTCTCTGAGGCTGCAGGGCTGGATCATGGTAAGGGCTTCTGGTCCCCACACCAATCAATGCCCCTTTCTCCTTACACTACTCACTTAGGCAGTGGCTTCTTGCTCACATGCCACAGGCCAAGCCTATGTATTACCCTGAACCAAGCACTGAATGACTTTGAGTTATCTTGTGTTCTTTTATCTATAACTCCATGGATAAGACCAGGTCTGAAAATTACATTTATTTTACCTTTTCTTCTAGTTCTTTAATTTGTCTCTTCTGAGCTTCTATTCTTTCTTCTAACTCTTTAATTCTCTGTAATGTTAAAAGGAAGAAAATCTTCAATAATCAGAGTATTTGGGAAATTAAGCCCCCCAAAAGCCTTTCAAGATTGTCCTTCATTTGTTTGGTGAACAATCAGCCATAGAGTAGCTAGCATACCATGGCCATGTCATACCATGACACACAGCTGTCCCCAGTTCCCATCTTTGGTCCAAAGAGAGCAGAAGGCCTTCCCTATAGCCATACCTCCTGTGGCAAAGAAATATCCTTTTGACACCTATAGGTCAAAAATCACAATGCCCAAGGGCACAGCAAAGAATCAGTCCACCATCCTCCCCCAAGTCATTGTAGCAGAGAAAAGGACAGCTACAGGTCATAACCATTGTCCCTAAGGAAGACTTTCTTTCTGAGGGTGAGGCGTGGGGGTGTGGAAGAAGGTGAGTGCTGACCACTACCCATCTGAAGGAGCAAGGGGCTGCAGGTAGCAGTGCTCACCCTGACCCTTCTGGAGACCCAAGGCTGATAAGTAAAGGAACTGGCAGCACATGTCCTAGTAGCTGGTGAATCCTCTGTCAGATGTTAGCCCCCTGTCACAGTAAGCTAGTGTACGGTGTGGTAGTTTATCTGAATCTACTATCCAAATCTTTGCTTTTGGGGTGTTCTCAGCGTGGGACACATCCACAGAAGCTACTTCTAGACCAACCTGGCACAACGGAGAGCTGGTGTGTATGTAAACATCAGGGATGTTCAGCCTGCCAGGGTTCCTCACGTCCCATTAAAACTGAACTAGCCCAGAGGGCCTGGGCCTACCAGCTGTGTCCCCAGACAATGCTCTGATGGTAACCTCAGGGGCCGGTGTCACAAAGAGGAACTGAAAGAGTGGCCCAAAATAGGGGAAGTATCACCCACAGGCTTCAGAAACACAACCAGCAGACAGCAGTCTGGCCAGAGGGTGGGGACATGAGTGTGACCATGAAAGGGTGCGGTTGCCAGAGGGTGTGGTCACGGGCGTGGCCATTGCAGATGTGGCCGTTGCAAAGTTGGGCCATGGGGAGGTCTGGCCCTCCTCTTTGGACCTAGCCCTCTTGGCCCGCACCAGTCCACATACCTGCTGTGCTAGCTGCAGCAGTTCCATGCGCTCCCGCAGGATCTGTGCATCCCGCTCCCGCAGCTCACTCATGACCTGGCGCTTCCACTGCTCCACAGCCACCTTGAGCTTCTCACGCTCCTCTTCTGACAGCAGCTCTGCCACTTTGGCCCCAGCCTCTTGCTGCAGGGCATCGTACAGCATGGCTTCCAGCTCTAGGATGTGCTGCAGACCGAAGGGAGGTGCATTAGTCCTCCTCTTCTCCCCAAAACCTCCCCAGGGCTGGAGAGGTGCGCCTTTCAGAACAAGCAAGGGAGACCAGGTTGCCCCCCTTCGGGAGCCACAGGGTGCCCATGGGTCTCTGGGGGAAGGACCTGGAGTCCCAGATAGAGGGATCCTCCCATCCAGCAGAAGACTCTAGGACAGTGATGGTGAACCTTTTAAAGCTTTCAAAAACACAAACAGCTTGCTGCATCACTCCTGCCATAGGTTTGCCACCAATGCCCTAGGAGAAGAGAAGCTGAGCTGTGACGTGCTCATGAAGACAGGGAAGCCTCAAGTTGGGCTGATGCCTGACTCAGAGGTCGGGAGCAGGAATGAGTTCTGAAGGGCCTGAGAAGCGGGAGGTCCCAGCTATGGGCTGAGGGCAGCATGGCCAGAAAGTGTACTGGGGTCACAGCAAGACAGAAAAGGACACCAGCAGGGGCCACAGCAAGATGGGAAAGGACAGGGGCCGGGGATTTAGCTCAGTGGTTTCGCCGCCTGCCTCTCAAGCGCAAGGTCCCGAGTTCGATCCCCAGTACCAAAAAAAACAAAGATGGGAAAGGACACCATCAGGGGCTGGTGTCACAGAGAAGAACTGAAAGCTGCTTCCCAACACTCTAGCTCAGGATTGAGACCTCCATGGATGGATGGAAAATGATGACTTGCCTTATCTCAGCAGCCCGAACATAGCTTTTCATAAATCCCCATGGTGCATCACTTTAATCTGGAATACTTTTAAACTTTCACTTTAGGAAACTTTTTGATACAATCTTTGAAAAAACCAAATTCTCATTAAAATTCTCATTTTGATGGGCTCTTTCTTCCCATCAAAAATGTAACATATTCAGAAATGGATGTTCTCTTCAGGCAAAATAACTATGAAACTTCTTTGGTTTAGTAGAAATTTAGAAAATTAAAAACACCCTCTTGGGCTTCAGTTACATTGTATTGTTAACAGTCACAAAATAAACTGTCCCATTGTGCTCATCATCCTGCATTAATTGCCACTTCTCAGAGCAAAAGAGTTTAGGATGTTTAAAACAAGCCCTAGTTCTGTGTGGCTGTGTGTGTGTGTGTGTGTGTGTGAGAGAGAGAGAGAGAGAGAGACACCAGAGATTAAACCCATGGAATGCCAGGTAAGTGCTCTACCCAGAGCTGCACCCCAGCCTCTAAGCTCTTGTCTTTTAAAGCAAGTATGGTTGAGCATAGCCTTAGAGTTAACGTCTCAGGGCTTCTTGTGTACTTGCTAATGGGGACTTTATCATGAGCATCTCTACAATCAAGGACATTAAAAAAGGGCACGAACCATGGGCTACGAGGAGGGCTGCCTCTGCCTCCAGTGAAACTACACAGCCTTCCCTGGTCCTTGCCTTGTGGAAACAAGATCCGAACTAGTAGCACCTCTAGAGCAGCCACCATCACAATGGATACACAACCTTTCTCCTGTGTAACAGCAAAGGGTAATTGCACAATGAAAAGAGTCCTGTTTATGCACTGAGTTTTAAAAACAAGAATGGCACTTCAAAAGGGGCAGCAGCAACACCATCATCACCGCTACCATCGTCACCACCATCATCATCATCACCACCATCAGGATCACAATCATCACCACCAGCATAATCATCACGATCACTGTCAACACCACCATGATCATTACTGTCATCATCAACGTCGTCATTACCATTACCATCATCACCACCTCCATCATCATCACTATCATCACCATCACCATTACCATCATCACTATCATTATTATCATCATCACTCTGAAAGTTGGGCCCCAAGAATGAACAGCTTCATCCCATCCATGTTTTGAGTGGCTGAGGATGTCTTCTTATAGACATGAGGGCTGGGGTCCTGCCTGCTGCACTGGCTGTCCAGGTGAATGTCTCAGTGGCAATGCCTTTATATTCATCAGATCAGGGCCTGAACACTTCTTGGTAGTATTCTCCCTCAGATGTAAGGGAGTTCAGCAGGAAACAACTGCATGTGAAGTCACAGGAGTGTGATGGTGACTATTGTGTGAGTGCCCAGGCTACTATCAAGGATGTCTGGCAGTATCCTGGTAAAAGAGGAAGCCTAGCTCTGCTCAATGCTCAACTTAGCAGTGCCCTATGCTCATCCTAGTCACAACACCCAGCGCAGAATAAGACCACACTCTTTGCAGCAAGCAGGTAGCTATAGAAGAAATCCTACCATGATGGCCACTGTCTTCGCCAGATCCTCAGAGCAGAAAGGAGACATCAGGCAACACGGATGCCTGAACAACGTTTATGAGCAGTGGAGCATCCTCACTGCATAGTATGAATTTAGTTTTTCTCGGCCACTCTTGTTCTATTTATGAAGATACACATGAAGAGCCAGCCAGTTTGCTCTGGAAAGCCAAAGCCTTGGTGGGCAGGTGCCAATTACCACAAGTTAATGATGCATGTGGCCTCAGGATATGATGCTGTCCCTAAGTGCACAAAGCTTCTTGGTCCCCAGTAACATGTCGTTGTCCTGTCCCTCTGTTCTATGGTCAAGGGAGGCACAGATGGATGTGAGAGCCCTCTAGTGCCATGTGGCTTTGTCATACCAACTAGAAGACTATAATGCAATGCTTGATTCATGTGTACCTCCTGAAGCAGAAAGGGATAGATGTTCAAAGGAAATTCCTTTTCATGTTCTCAAGCTGACCTCAATGAGGACTGACTCAAGGTGATAGAAATAAGTGTTATTATGAATTGGATGTGGTTTGCATGTGTCCCTGGAAGGTTCATGCTGGAAGCTTGGTCCCCAGAATGGTGGGGTTGAATGGTGGAATCTTTAAGAGATGGCTCTAATGGGAAGTCATTAGGGCACTGGGGTGCTGCCCTTGGAAGGGATTAATGTACAATAGTTCTCATGGGATAGAATGTTAGTTAATTCCTGTGAGAGCAAACTGAGATAAAAAAAAGAGCAAGCTTGGCTCCTGAATCCATCTGACTTTCTGTCTCATCCTGTGATCTCTCTCTCTCCATTGCACCCCTGCCATGATACCATGCATGATACCATGTTGAGATGTAGAGAGAAGGCTCCCAGCAGAGAACAGATGGGCTCTCCTGTTCTTGGGATGTAGGCCTCTAGAACTGTGAGCCGAATAAACCTTTTATTATACATTGCTCAGCCTCTGGTGTTTTGTTATAGCAACAGAACACAGACTAATATAAGCACTCATGAAGCATCTCTGGGCTCTCAGTGTAAGCCCCAAGTGGGGGCATTACCTTTAGTTTTATCATCAGGGGAAATGGTTTCTAAGGGGGTAACTGGATATGCAGTACAGATAAAACTTGCATTCCTCCAAATGGTAGGTAAACAAAGCAGAGTTCTTCATAGAATGATACTACATATCAACATCTAACTATGTCCAATTACAGTAATATCTTGGTTCACAAATTCTTCTATTTGCAAACAATTTGGTTTGCAAACAAAAGCATTTGCCAAAACTTTGCTTCTGTTTGCTAACTCTGCATTGAGTGACAAACACAATGATGGCCATGTTCCCCACACAAACACAAATGTAGCCATTTTCCTCAAAATTTTAAAACAAATTAAGTTCATGAACTGAAGTACCACTGTAAATTGTTATAAGTGCATTATTTTCCAATGAATTTTATCTTATTAACTCATTCACACATCCATGTGAATTCTCATGTGCCGGCACTCTCAAAGCCTTTGCTGACATGGCAGTCAAATACTCCCAGAATTCACAGATAAAGGGGTTTCGGTGAAGAGGGGCAGAAAGTGACCGTGCAATGAGTTTGGGCACTTCCTGGCAGTTCCCTGAGCCCTGGGCTGTGAAGGAAACGGAGACACACCTCTGGGCATGTGAGCACACACTCAGCTTCATTTCTCTTACCTTGTGGGCTTGGTCCAAGGCCTGCTTCCTATAGTCCAGCTCCTCATCCAGGTAGCCCTTCTGTTTACTGAACAGATCCTGAAACAAAAGACAACCTGGGTCTTGGCCTCAGGTACCCAGGCTGGAGATGCTGAGCTGCAGGGTGACCAGATTGGGGGTGGGGGACACTACCAACCTTCTCACTCTCCAGATCCAGCATCTTCCGATGCAGTGCAGACTCAGTCTCTTCAATCCGCTGGAGCCACTGGGCAAAACAGAGTAAGTACGTTACAGTGACCCCTTGGGTCACCCACACAGGCACCAATGCTACCCCCCTTCCTTGATCCATGGAGACAGCCTGGGAGAGGATGGAAGGAGGTCAGAGTCAGGGAGGGGAGTTGGGGCTGGGCTGGCACCATGGGATCCATGAACCATTCTGGCATCGGCCCCACCTGTCCACCCCTCCTGGTGTCCAGGAATTCTGACACACCCCTTCCCCAGGAGGGGAGAGACACTGGTTTGGGGTGCAGCAGGAACAGGCACATCTGTGGAGCTCTGCCAGGAGAGGTGGGGAGAGCCAGCTCATTTACTTGAACCCCTATTTGCCAAGGAGCATCCCTTCCCTCCGCTGCTGGAGATCTGACAGTGACCCACTCAGTAGGCCTGGGAGGTGGGCAAAAGGTGGGCTAATGGGCTGGGGAACCCCAAAAGGAAGCCTGGCAAGTCAATCAGGGAAGGTGGACAGTTTTACAGATATTGCATAGCTTCCAGCCTTTGAGAAAAGAATGAGGCAGGGCTGATAGTGTCAATGTCTGGTTGAACCCACCTTTGTAGAGGTTCACAGTGCATGCTATTTGATCTATCTCCCAGGGCAAACAGAACTTAGTGGGCCCCACATCCCGTGGCTCTCTCCTCCCAGGGAGAACATCTTCTCTGGGCTGAGCAAGGCCAGGGAGGTCTGCAAGAGACCAGCCCTCTCCCCAGTATCTACACAGTTGCTGTTACCTTCTCTGCCAAGGTCAAGACTGTCCTGGCTTGTATGACAACCACTTGCTCTTCATTGGTCAGATTCTGCACCCAGAAGCAGAACACATGTGTAGTTAGAAGCAGTGTCTTCCTACAATGTGGGGCTGAATGATGGATGCATGGAGAGACTGATGGGATGGATGCAAGTGGGTGGGATTACAGCTAAATGATGCTTTAACTGAAAAATCCTCCTGGGACCTCTGATACCCTTTGTCCTTGACCTGTTCTCTTGGGAGACACTGTCCATTTCATGCTCTCACAGCTGGAACCACAAAGGTCTAAGTGAACAGCTTGGGCAGGTTCACTAGCAGGAGGCCTTGACTGCATCTTGGTGACAGAGCTTCCCCATTCTGTCCATTTCCTGATCTGCTTAAAGCTAGTACTTTGCATCTGAAGCCTCAAAGGAAGATCAAGTATAGCTGGCTGTGAAATGGTTCCAATCCCTGACATTTCTGCCCTTTTTTCTGCATGTTTTATTCATACTTTGTGTTTTGGGGCACTTCAGTCTGGCTTTAGGGCCAAATGAGCATCCTCCAAGGATGTAGGCACTTCACACAATTATAACCCAGCTGCTTCTGGCATTAGGATCTGGCTGCCTGACCCCTTATACACAGGACACCAGCAATGGGTGGAGGACATGAGGAGCAGGAGCTGGAGCAGGAGGAGGTTGAGCCCCTTGCTCAACCCCAGAACCTCCCTGATTCAGATCAGGACTCAGAAAACTCTGTCTATACCATTCTCTTCCTAGTGGATGAGATATCTCTTGCTTTCCTCCACCTCCAAAGTCAAAACAAGGTTTCTCAAGTTGGGGCTGGTGACTGACAGCTATAAGTAAAAGGCCAGCTGGGGGTAGGCACGAGGAGGTCATCATTAGCTGGGGTTTGGAGTGGGCCTGGTGCTTTGGAAGCCAGCTAGGCTGCTTACACCTCCCTCCTCACAGGACAGAGCTGGGCAGTGACAGGAGAATGGTGAGGGGAAGGCTTAGCCAGTGGCTTCAGAGTAACTAAGGGAATCTATCTGAATGTGGATAAAAACCCAGGCATTGTCAAAGCAGGGTGATAGGCCCCATGCATCCCTCTTGGTGAGCGGCCTGGCCCTCTGACCCACTGGTGGCCACATCCTGATGCCTCAGCCTCAGCAAAGCTCTATCTACTCTGCCTTACAGCCTCTTGCTTCCTTCCGCAAGTGACCTGGCCCTGCAGCCCAGGTGTGACAGCTCAGGTGGGGCAGCACAAGTGGTGCCACCTGCTAGAGAGGATGAGCCTCAATTCTGCACCCTGGGTCCCTGGCTACTGAGGAAACTGAGGCAGGTGGGAGCTGTTCTGGGGTTCAGGTTTCCAAGAAAGTGACTATAGCCTTTGCTGGGGCTGGTCTGAATGTGGCAGCCTCAGCACCAGCATGCCCTGCTGTGTAAGTGATGGTCACCTATTTCCTCACAGCCACTTTGTGCTCCAAGAGGGGACCTTCAGGCTCAGACTCCAAGGAGCATAGTCCTGGATCACAAGGTACATGTGACATTTGCCTGACCTGGACTGCAGTCAAAAATTAAGGGATGCCTCCTTCACTCAGCAGGAACTGCCAGGAGTCTCCATAGGGTCTCCTGAGTATAAAACCTGGCCACAGGCCCTCTAGTCCCCAAGTTCTTCTATCTCTGTGCTGTGTGAGAGTGACCTCAGAGGCTATGTGATGGCTCCAGGTCATTTATGCTTGGCTTTGCTCTTGAGTGGCTAGCTACTGGGTGGAAGAGGAGCCCTGAAACAGGACTGCCCAGGACTATAACCCTAACTCTGCCACTATATCAGATCTGTGAGCCTGGGCAGATGCCTTCTGTGCTCTCAGTTTCTCCAGCTGTGAATCAAGGGGTTCCCAGTATGATTCCCAAGAGCCCATGACAGGGATTGGTGCCTACAATTGGACCCCAGAACATATTGCACCCACAAGCATCCCTGCTGTGGGATATGGTGGTGCTTTACTACCTGTGGCCATGATGGAACTACCAGGTCTGGGTGAGGAGCAGATACAGCCAGAATAGCCTCCCTTCAGGGCACTTCTTCCCATTCTGCTTCTCACTACTCCCCAGGAAATGGGTGGGCAAAGAGAGAAGGGATTCCTGTCAACACAAGGCCCTGCACAGAGGCCTGGGAGGGTGAAATGAATGTGGGAAGGTGGATAGAGGATGGATGGATGGGTGGCAGAGGGAGGATGGATGCATGATGGATGGAAGGTGGATGGATGAATGAATGAATGAATGGTGGACTGAGGAGGGAAGAAGGGAAGAGGGGAGGAAGAGAAGGTAGAAGGAATGGATGGATATATGGTAGAAGATGGATGGACAAATGGGTAGTGAAATGATGGACAGAGGATGAGAGGAAGGGGAGTAGTTACTTTGCCCACTTAGTAATTAATATTCTTTTGAGAAGTTTGCTGCTAAAATTGGAACTCTGCCTCAAACAAGATTTGGGGGTTGGGTCGGGGATTTAGGCAGGTTCTGCCGCCTGCCTCAAAAGTGCAAGGTCCTGAGTTTTGATCCCCGGTACCAAAAAGAGAGAGGAGAGAGAGAAAGAGAGAGAGAGAGAGAGAGAGAGAGAGAGAGAGAGAGAGAGAGAGAGAGAGAGAGAGAGAGAGAGAGAGAGAATTTGGGTTATTTATAGTCTCTGCTTCTTCCCCCAAATCAAGGAAATGGGAACTCCCAAGTGTCTTGGTGTCTAGAGCAACACTGGGAATATGGAAGAGCTGAAAGAGATTTCAGAAACTGAGAACATGTAATTGGAAGTATCATTAGCTGGAAGACACAGTAAAGACCTTGATGGCACAGGAACAATATGAGAGATTTCTTGTTCCAAGCAGGCTCTGGGCCTGGCTGGCAGTGGGGGTGGGTCTTCTGGTAGGGTGGCCTAGGTGGGACTGCAGTGAGACTCACAGGGGGCCCAGGACCACAAAGGGCTAGACTGGGGTGGCCATCATGAAGAGCATGCACAAGTCAGGAGAGCAACATACACTTACGGCGTTATCCCCCAGGATGTCCAGCTTCTTCATCAGCTCCGAAACCAGGATGTCCTAGGAGGCAAAGAGAGGGACAGGTGAGCAGCAGCCAGGTGGGACTGTGCAGGCAGGGGCAGGGGAGGGCTTTACCGTCACGCCTTCAGCCTCGCAGTACACTTGGAGGGGGCTCTTCCCATCCACGAAGGGTGTGTGATGGAAGTTGATGGCAGGCGACTTCCTCTCCCTCTCCTAAGACAGAAAGCAGAAGGCTTGGCATGGTGGGCAGTTCTCACCCCATCTCCTCCCTCCACATAGGGTTGTGCGGGGGCTCAGGGAACATGGGCCACAACCACACAATGAGGAGTCAACATGGTGTTTCTGAAAACTAAACTCCTGCAGATGCCTTGATGGCAGAAACCTTACTGGACTTGCCCAAGAAAATTACCCGTGTGTTCACTCACTCCAGATGGATATGGCGGTCCTGTGTAGGCTTTGTAGGGACCACCCAGAGCCACTTGCTTATGCACTGGTGAACCCCAGGGGGCTGCCTAGAGGCTTAGGGGAGAGGCCAAACATGGACAGTGACTCATGGGCCTGCCAGAGAAAGTCATCTACATGGAGTGGCCACACTATCATCCTACCCCCAGGGAGGTGGACAAGAGGACTCTGAGGATCCATCTGGACTCTGAGAAGGCTTCAGCCCACTGGACCCAGATGGAGGCTAGTGCATTTAGGGTGACCATGAGGTGTAACACCTGCACAGGCCACTTCCTCTTGGCCTTGCAGACGGGCCACACTACCCAGCCACTCTCACAGTGGAAGGTGACCATGGTGATATGGCCACCCACACCCAGTCTGACCTTCCCGAAGGATTCTTGCTCCCTCCTTCCCTTCTCTGTCACAGCAGAGGACTTGGGGCCAGGGATGTTGGGCAGAGCTGAAGGATGCCCAATCACTACGTGGCATCCTCTGATACTACTCAGAGGCTTCTAGGAGCAAGAAATAAATGTCTGCTGGGTTAACTAGTGAGGTCTGGGTACAATCCCTGCCACTCATTGCCACCAATGCCACTGCAGCCACAGTGATAAGCTGAGGACATTGTCCTGACTGTTGAGGCCCCACAGATCTGGATGCTGGCACTGGTCTTTTTGTGTGTTTTGCTTTGCTTTTGTTTTCCCTTTGTGATGTTGAGTTCCATGCCTGTACTCCAGATTATGTTCACTTTGCCTCGCTGGCCTCATCCCTCCTAGGAGATGTAGTTTATAGCACTTGTCCCTTTCCTTTCCAGCCTGGCCTTTTTGGAGGCTGTTCAAAGGCTCATAAAGGTTTAGAGGCCCAAGGAAGGTACCTCATCTCAGGGCCCTGCAGCTGGGCCACCTCAGTGCCAGCCTGCAGCCCCACAGCCTCTACCTCGAGCTCCAGGATCCTGAACTCCAGCAACTCATTCTGATCCTTTGCATCCTGGACATCGTGCTTCAGCCGGGCCTCCTCCATCTCCATTTGTTTTATCTGAAAATTAGAAGATAATTAAACTGAAAAGGGGCCCAGGTCTCTTTCACTAGAGGGCAGGTAAGGCCAGCTCCCTGGCTTCTTGCACCACTGCCATCTGTCCATGGGGACATAGCCCTGGAACCTCCTCGGACAGCATGTAGCTCTGAGCATTCAGTCTAGCCTAGGTGTGGGTCTGATCTGGTAAGACTAGACAAACCTTCATTCCTTGGTTAAATGGAGTAGGAGGTGCTGGACAGGCAGGGACAGGTGTAGTGAGCAGGGATGCCTTGAAGCCCAAGAAGAAACCATGAGAGAGATGTGGGGAATGCAGGGGCTGTCAAGTCATCCCTGTATAGTTCCTGGAATCTGGCTGGCCATGAGCACCACAGGACACTTGTTGTCTGTTGGGAGGATGAGGTGTGAGGCTGCCTGACCATGCTTGAGAATTAATGTGTCTACTTAAGGGTCTCTTTAAACAGAGCTAGTAATGACTGAACCTGATATGGGGCCTATGCCTCCTGAGAGGTAAACATGATGTAGCCTGTGGCACACATCTTTAGCACCTTCATGAGGGCAGGCTGTCCACTGTGGGCTATGTCCTTCCCCCCAAGAACCAAATTTGAGGGACTAAGGGGCTTACTCTGGTGCTCACAGAATAGGCGAGATGGGTGCAGGAGCACAGGCTTCCTATGAGTGAGCTGATTCAGTCGGGTACTGGATAGTTCCTCAGTGCCAATTATTACCTGCCCAGCTGTGGTTGTTAAGTACCTACAGGGCCAGGAATATGTCCCTGAGTACAACATAGCCAGAGAAGAGTACAGGTTTAAAGTGTGCAAATGACTACTGCCCCGAGCATCGAGGAGCTGACTTGCCCCCAGTGCAGAGGAGGTGAACCTTCCGGGCCACCATACCTCCACCCCCAGTGCCAAGGAGCAGAGCTACCCCAGTGCAGAGGAGGTGAACCTTCCAGGCCACCGTACCACGGTGTACAGTGCCAAGGAGGTGAGCTGCACGGGCACCAGCAACATACATTCTCCTCCATCCTGCCCCCACCACTGAAATGAGAAGACACTTAAACAAGTCTCAAAACCAGACTTTCAGATCACCTAAAGCAACCTCAATGGGAAATGAGATGGAACAATCTGATTGATACTCAACCACTTGGACTCCCTGAATTGGCAATGAAAGAGGATCTGGAAAAAAAATGAAATCAGAAATAATTTCTCAGATAACAGCAGAGATTGTGCCCATAGTGCAAGACATAATTATAAATCTAGAGAGGACACAGATAAAAAAAATAAAGGAGCAGAGGAACATGATGGAATCCCAACATAGGAAACAAATGGAATCCATAAAAGAAATCCAAACAGATTACCAGGAGATTAAAAACTCCATTGAAAGTTTACACAGCAGAATGAGCCAATGTGAGGACAGAATTTCAGATATAGAAGATAAGATTGCAATTAGTGAACAGGAGAAGAAAAATTTCTTTAAAACAGTAAGAGACCACGAGAAATCAATCCAGCAGCTCCCAGACGATGTAAAGAAGAATAAAATAAGACTGGTCAAAAGTCAATGAAGAAACAGGAGGGAGTGCAGACGACATAAAAAAACTGTTCACAGAAGTGATGGCAGAAAACTTCCAAAGCAGGGGAAAAGAACTTGACATACAGATAAGTGAGGCATATAGGACTCCAACTAGGCTTGATAAAAAAAAAAAATCTACACATAGGCATATAATAGTTAAGATTCCAGAAACCAAAAAGAAAAACAAAATTCTATAAGCAGAAGAGAAAAGAAACAAATCACATACAAAGGAAAGCCTATCAGAATCACAGCAGACTTCTCAAGGCAAGAAGATCTTGGAGTGATGTATTTCAAGCACTAAAGGAAAACAGCCTCCAACCCAGACTGATGTACCCTGCAAAACTATCTTTCAAAATTGATGGAGAAATAATATACTTTCATGACAAAGAGCACCTTAGGAACTTCATGAACACCAATCCAGGACTCTAAAAAATTTCAGACAATATCCTAGGAAAAAACAATGAGGATCACAACCCCAGGAAGTCCAGCAGAATGAATCCATTGGGCACGACAAGAAATTAAATCCAGAGGGGGAGAATCAAACAAAAAGAAAGAGTCATGACAAGAATAAGTCAATATGTATCAGTTTTAACCATCAAGGTTAATGGTCTCAATTCACCAATCAAAAGAAATAGACTGGCAGAATGGGTCAAGAAGCAAGATCTTGGGCCGGGAATTTAGCTCAGTGGTTTTGCCACCTGCTGCACAAGCACAAGGACCCAAGTTCGATCCCTGGTACCGAAAAAAAAGAAGCAAGATCCAACAATATGCTGCATACAAGAAATACACTTAATTCAAAAAGAAACTCATAGACTGAAAGTTAAAGGGTGGAAACCAATACTCCATGTGACAGGAACCCCAAAAAAAGCAGGAGTAGCTATCCTCCTTGCAGGTCAAGTGGATTTCAAACCCACACTGATTAAGAGAGATAAAGAAGGACACTACATCCTTGTAAAAGGAACAATCCAACAGGAAGAGATGACAATCATAAACATATATGCACCAAGCACTAGTGCACCCAACTATATTAAACAAATACTAACAGACATGAAAAATCAAATAAGCACTAATACAATAGTAGTGGGGGACCTCAATACCCCACTGTCACAAATAGATAGATCAACTAGACAAAAAATAAGCAACAAAATACTAGAACTCAATCAAACTCTTGAACAAATGAACCTAACAGAGTGTTCCACCCCACAAAATCAGAATACACATTCTTTTCAGCTGCACACAGGTTGTTCTCCAAAGTAGAACACATACTCGCTCATAGAACATGTTTAAGTAAGTGCAAAGGAATTGAGGTTATCCCCTGTATATTATCACACCACAGTGTGATGAAATTGGAGATCAATAGCAAAGGAAACCGCAAGAATTCATAAACACATGGAAATTGAACAACACACTTCTGAATAACCAATGGGTCACAGAAAAAATTAAAGAAGAAATCAGACAGTTCTTACAATTAAATGACAATGGCAATACAACATATTGGAATCTATGAGACACAATGAAAGCAGTTTTACAAGGGAAATTCATACCAGTGAATACTCATATTAGGAAAACAGAGTGAGCCCAATTAAACAACCTGATTTAACCTCAAGCTTCTACAAAAAGAAGAGCAAGACAAACCCAAAGCTCATACAAGGGAGGATATTATAAAGATCAGAGCAAAAATCAATGCAATGGAGACTAAGAGAATGATAGAAAAAAATCAATGAAATCAAGAGTTGGTTCTTTGAAAGAATAAGCAAAATTGACAAACCCTTAGCCAACCTTATCAGAAAAAGGAAAGAAATGGCTCAAATCCATGCAATTAGGAATGAAAAGGATGAAATTACAATGGACCCAGCAGAAATCCAGAGGATCATCAATACCTATTTTGAGAACCTATACACCAATAAGATGGAAAACACAGAAGAAATGGACAGATTCCTAGATACATATGAATTACCAAAGTTGAACGAAGAAGACCT
>NW_004624737.1:14663181-14797512 GCF_000247695.1 Heterocephalus glaber
GGCAGGGGAAGGGGGAAAAATAAGAACCAAGAGAGACTATGTAAAGGTGCAAATTTCCAATGATGAGTGTCATTATATTCTATACCTAAAATGTACCAATAAAATTTATTAAAAATAAATAAAGTGTGCAAGTGAGTGTGCATCACACAGTCTTTGCATGTTCATGGGTTAAAGTGTGCGCATGAGCATTTAAATATACATGTGTTCAAGTGTGTGTGTATTTAAGTGCACATGAGCATCTCCATGAGCATGCTGGTACTGAAGGTACATATATTCAAGTGTGTGTGTGCTTGAGTGCACATAAGTGTTTGTGTGTGCACCTCAGAGTGTGTAATGATGGTGTCTCCTATATGATATTAGAGGCTCCCATCTGCCGTTCTGTGTCTGGCCCCATAGCCACCACTGCTCCTCACCTCACCCCATACTACCTAACCCACTGAGCTGCCCCGATGTAGTCTAAAAAATCACTCACACTCTACGACCCTCAATGCAGGGACTGTCTTCTTTAACCAGCCCATGGGATAAACTGAAATAAGGAGGGGGCATGATATCCATGGCAGATGTCCCTAGACTGTAAGTCTTGTTGTCCTGGTTTGTGCAAGCCTTGGATAAGGCTCGGTGATCCCAGGCAGAAGCTAAGGCACCAACAGCCTGGCTGTACACCACATTTTCTGACTCATTTTAATCAGATAAAACATTCTAACCAATGAATCCCAGCCAGGGAGTGGGGAGGAAGTGACAGCGTTCTTGGAGCCTGTTGTCATCCAGAGACCAAGAAAGCCCATAAGTGACCCCTGCCAGGTGTTTTCCTGGTCAAGTCAGAAACACAGTCACTCATCCAGAAATAAAAAACCAAGTTCATCTGTGGACTCTCAAAGGGGCTGTTCCCTGAGGACAATTTAGCCTTTATGATGAACATTCCCTGTCTCAACATGGCTTCTGACAGGGATGATACCAGGGGTTTCAAAAGGGCAGCTCTTTCCAAAGATTCTCTAACCATCCATGGAACCCACCAGTGCAACAGACTACAAATCAAGACACCCTGCAGATACAGGGCTCTGCTGGACTCAGAGGAAAGGCCCTGTTCTTTCCTTCCAGGAGACAGAGGAGTAACTGGGTCTAGGCTCCCACAAGAGGAGCCACAGAAGAGCCTGGAACCTCTGCCAAGCCCGTGGCCACCCCACAGGACCTCCCTGTGCCTCATAAGTGCAGGGGAGTCGTCCACAAGGCTTGGGTGTACCTTTTCTACAAGCTCTTGATTTCTTCGATACAATGCTTGCTTCTCTTCAATCCACTTCATATCCTTGAAAATGGAATTGAAGTAAAGACATAAATACACAGCAGAAGAAGAGCATAAAGCCACATTCACATCATGATTGGGCAGAACAGAGAATGACACCAGTTTCTAGAACAGCTTCTCGCCGGGGATTTAGCTCAGTGGTTCCGGTGCCTGTCTCGCAAGCACAAGGACCCAGCCTTGATCCCCAGTACCAAAAAAATACAAAAAATAAAATAAAATAAAATAGCCTCTGGTGACAGTTTATGGTGCACAGAAAATGGAAACCTGGGGTCTGCTTGTCTTCCTTGAGAATCCCGTGCAGACAGCTCATGGAGGCAGCCCTGCTTCAGGAGGATGTCTCAAGGGTGTCATGTCCACCACACAGACGGCATCCAGGCCCAGATCCCCAGAGGCACAAGATACAGCATGGACATTGCAGGTCCAGGGGATCCTGACATGGGGCCAGTAGCACTCAGGCTGTGAAGGAGACCAGGGCGCAGGCGGGAGAGGATGGGACACCTAAGATGGACTCCTGTTGGCTCACACTCAGGACACACAGGCAGATGGGAAGGAGGCACGGAGGCCTCCTGATCCTGTCTGGAGGAATGAAGTGGCCTTCGTATACTCCTCCCCTTTCAAGTTCCAACCTCCCTGGCCACTTTTTTTCTTTCAGCACAAACAATAGGATGGCAGCACCTGGGACATGACCCTAAATATTAGATGACGTCTTAGGAATATTCCTGTGACATCTGAGCCAGAGCCACCACTGGTCAGCAAGGGCAGTGCATGGTATATTTCAAGTGCCATTGACAAAAGCCCATGTGCATGGTTCCCTGGAGGGCAGGTGTGTGTCAGCTAAACAGAGACAGGTGCTGCAGTGCTGAATTCTGGGATGTTAGCAATGTGGTCTAGCCATTGCTCTCAGTGTCCTTTTGTCTGTCCATCTATCAGTTAACATGTGAAGGATGCCATGGGCCTGGCACTGGGCAGGACAGAGCCCAGGGAAGCATGGCCTGGCTCTCAGAACACTCTCACAAGCTTTCCCCACCCCACACAGACATCTTCCAGCCTCGTCTCAGGCCCAGTAGGTCAGAGACTGATGCTGAGGCACTAGGCCACTGAGAACAGATGTCCCCCACGGGACCTGAAGGACCCAGAGGTGGTTGTTTACAGTAGTGTGGAAAGGGAAGCAATGACAAGCTACTGGCAAAGCATATGACCTGCACTTCGGTCCACCTTACTCTACCAGGAGCCCCAAATCAGAAAATATTGTTCCTGCCAGATGCCACTTAGGGCTTTTCCCTCTGGGATCAGCAGCAGGGGGTGTAGTACCTGAAATCCTGGCCCTGAGTCAGAGGACTAATGAAGTATGCCATGGTCAACTCTAGGAGAGGCCTTGTCCCATGGTTGGCAGATTTCTACCTCATTCACAGCTTGCCACAGAATTCCTTCTAGTGTTTAGAATTTTTTATTGCCTGTAAATATACTGTAAAGCATGCTAAAGCTACTAATTTTCAGCATGTGTTGAATAATTCTTACCCAGGTCCCTCCACCCTCCTGATGATGGAGGCTTGGCAGCTCCCAAGGGCCAGATTCCTCCAAAGATCCCCTAATGTGGGTGGAGGATGCCAGCACCCATGAGCGCTGCTGGGAGGAGCTCACCTGCCCCTGCTCTGCCAGTGCCTTCTCCAGGTCTTCTACCCGTGTCTGTGCCCTCTGCACCTCTGCTTGCAGCTGCTCACGGGTCTGTAGGACAGGAGCAAAGACACATCAAATTTTCCCTAACAGCCAGGACAGACAGACATGCTCACAGGGACACAGGCTTCAGAGGATACTGCCTCAGGTCTAGCTACTGAGAAGTGACGGTCCTCTCCTTTAATGGAATATTTTCCAAGAAAGGAAGAACTTTGAGGCTGTGTAAATGAGTGATCTCACCTAGGGCATAGCAGAAAACATCTGTGGACTAGTTCTGAGAGCTTCTTTGGTAAAACCCTCATTTACAGGGCAAAACAACTGACAAGGATGCCTGGGCCCATGTGCTGAGCCTGCTGGTGCTGGACACACTAGTATGAGGGGCTTTCTAAGACAATCTGCAGAAGCTTGCAATCATGCTGCTGCTGGCCTAGGTTCACTGCTTTTTCTTCACCTTGTACCCGTAACACCCCTGGATCCTGTCCCTTGTTTGGAGGATGAACTCCATGATTTACAAATGAGCCCCTGGCTTGAGAAGTTCCTTTTGGGCACCACCTGGGCTTTCAGCCAGGCCAAGCTGCTCCTTCTTGATTTAATTTGCTCTCTTCAGGTCCAAACCATGAACATTTTACCCTATGGGCTATCCCTTCTCTTGTTGGGTACAGTGTCTGTGGCAAATGAGCATTAGATCATTTGGTGATCCCAGGTTACAGGGGCTGAGGTCCATCACCCCAGGAGGGCAGGGTGTGGTTCATGGTGGGACCCTGGCCCCTAGTCTTAGAACAATTTAGCCCTAGGACAGAGCTCTGGTCCTTAGCCTCAGGATGACTGAGACAGAGACTGTGTCTGACAATTTCCTTTATCTTAGTATCATGCAAAATTTAAATTAAAATAAGGATTAAAGAGGAGACATTTAAATTCCCCTTTTATGCAGAGAAATTTTCTTTCCATTTCCTCTCTGGTTTTTGAACCAGAGGAGAGGAAGTGACCTCCATAGACAGGTAAGTCCCCGCCCACCAGGGGCACTGAAAGCACAGCAGGGCAAGGCTTTGCTTCAGGATTTCACAACAGGTGACCTTAGTGAAATTCCCAGAAAGCAGGAGGGGACATCCTGCCAGAAGAGCAGGGTAGTCAGGAGGCTCCCAAGAGCAGCTGGGAGGATGCATCTGGAGTATGGAGTATGAAAGATGCATCTGGAGTACCCTCGTTCTGAGAGGTCTGTCCTCTACCCAGACCACAGCCCTAAGTTGCAGAACCACCAGGTGATGATACCCCTTCCCCTGAAAAGTGGTTAGGGGAAGCAGGACTGACTGCAATGTCAGATGCCTCTGCTGTCTGTTTTTGATAACCTCTCACGTCTCCAGGAAGAGGTGTCTCCCTACATGGTACACCAGCCACAATACCTTCCCCTGGTAAGCAGAGATATGGTTGGAGCAGCAAGGGAACCCCTACCCGCCTTCCCCATGTGGCCTGGTGCTGACACTGCCCCTAGAAGCCAGAAGAGGGCGCCTGGCCATTTTCCAGCCTTTCCTGGATGCCAGCAACTAACTTGCTCTGGGCATGTCCAGAGAGAGGACAATGCTGCTCCACAAGGCAGGCCCTGAGCTCAAGATTTGTTGGATGAATGAACAATCTCAGCAAGTTAAAAAAATACTAAGCTTAAATGCTGCTCCTGATTTATCTCTGTGCTTCCCCGTTATGGGAGCTCCCTAAGGGCATTCCGGCAGGTTTGGGCAGAAGATGACTTTATTTTAAGGTTCTGCAGGCTCCGTGTAAACTGGCCACAGCCCTTGGCAGAGACAAATTTGGCTCTTCAAGGACCCTGACATTCCACCCCATACTGGCACAGCTCTGGCAAGTCCCACCTCCTGCCCGGGGATTACCCAGCTGGGGGCTCCACAAACACTGGTTTTTAATGGCTGCAGTGAGCATCATCCAGGCCTGGCAGTAACTGGGAGGGAAGGGGCTTGGCCTGAAAGTTTGGGCACACATAGTGTGCCTGCGTAGGCCACAGGGGATAAGTGGGAAGGAGCTGAGCGGGAGCTGGAACATCGTGGAATAGAAGTCATTTAGACCTTAACTTCTCGCTCTGCATCCAGTGTTCCTCCAACCTGCTCCTGCAGCAGGGCATAGGCTCGCTGCAGCGCCTGGTACTCCATGGTCAGCTGGCGGAACCGCAGCTCCGTCTCCTCCTTGGCCAGGCCCTGGATAGGCACGCAGCACCACATGCACACAGAAAGAGAAGCAACATTAGCATGAGCTCCATGCAACAGCACTGTCCTGGACAGCCAGGGTTCCTATTCTTTCCACAGAGGTAGAATGGAGGAATTTTTCTGGCAGCATGTGGGGAGGGGCATGCTTTGGAGAAGGTTCCTCTGGAGGTGACCTCTGAGCCTGAGCTGGCCACTCACTGGCAAAGGTCAACCTTGTGGATTGGCAGCCAATGGCCAGAGCCTAAGCTGGGGCTCGTACTTGCCAGTCTGGCTGCTCTGACCTATTGCAGCCATTGTTGCTGACCAGGATCTCATATGGCTCTGCTCTGCAGAAATGTGTCATGAGGAGTGTGTTGAGGTTTGTGAAAGGAGTGCAGAGCCCAGGCAACACATTTCTTCCAGGCCTGTCCATCCCAGGCCCGTCTATCCCAGGCCTGTCCATCCCAGGCTTGCTCCTGCAGTGCTATCTCCAGGATCATCCTTCTAGCTGCAATGACAACTGCAACTCCAGGGAAAGGCAGGTGCAAATTGATCTACTGCTGCCTTGGAAGAGTCACTAGGATACCAGGGTTGGGAAAGTGGGCCATGTTCCGGAGTGACCAGGTCAGAAATCCTGCCCTGGTTCTACCTCCCCATTCCCCTGCCTACTCTCTGAGGCTTGCTGGCATGGGCTTGCTGGGCTATCTCATTTCTAAGCAGGTCCATGGTTTTTGGTCCATCCTTCAGGATTGGTCAAAGCAGGCTCCATTCATGCACTTGCCACTAGACCTGATCAAGGACATGGATGCCACTCCCTGTCTATAGCCACAAGACCTGGGCCAGTCAGATCAGTCCTTGGGTGTATGTGCATGGGGGCGGGCAGCTGGTGGATTTGAAGGTGGCCATCATTCCAGCAGGAGGGAATGTCTGGCTGTCTTCATCAGAAAAAAAGCTCCTCTCAGTGTCTCAAGGGTCTGATGTGTTCTTGGCATAGGACCAACCTCCCTGCAGGATGATCCAGAACTTCCTGGAAAGCCCTTAAAGAGGGTGGGGGACCCTCTTCCAGGCCCTGCTGCAGGAGAGACTCAAGCTTGATGACAGGGAAGATGTATGACTGGGAATTGGTGGAACCAAGGAACAATCCTCAGCAACCAGGCAGCCAAGAAATGCAGAAGGTCTTTGCCACTGTGCAAAAGAATGGGCTACCAGGGCTTTGGGCTGGGGAGGCCCTCATGGGGAGCAGGGTTCACACGAGATCCTGGCCCCAATTCCACCCCACCTCATGCCCCACCCTGCCTCTATGTCTCACAAGAACTGGCAAGTCCAGGAACTACTGTGGGAGTCCCAAGTTACCTCCTCCAAGTCATCATCCGGGGTGCAAGGAGTCTGGTCTGTCCTGTCAGTTTGATAAGAGATGGAAGAGCCATCGGAAGAACCATCTTCATCATATCCAAAGAAAGTCTCCACAACAACCGGCTTCTGACCAAAATGTGACACATTAATGCTTGACCAACAGTCCTAGGCCGCTTCCCACCTTCTCTTCTTCTTGCCCAGCTCTGGGGCCTATAGCTGTGAAGCTGTCTAGCCACTGCATGGTCCCACCCTGCAATCCACTGCTGTCTTTGTCTGAAACTGCCCTTAGGGAAGCTGGGGGGCTGCCCTCCTACAGGTTGAGATGGTGGCCTAGTTGTGACCACCTCATCTTGGTTGTTCCCAGAGCTGAACTGGTGGAGAGTGGAAGGAGAAATGACTGGGATTTCCATGGATAAACGATTGCTGGACTTGACCTTCATGTATGAGGAACCAACACAGGACCAACAGTAAGCACTTCTGATATATGGTCACTTTTCCAGTCATAAATTTCTGTTGTGTTTTTACAAGAATCAGTTCTTGACAGATTAGAATAAAAACTGAAACAAAATGAGTCCTCCATGGCCTTGTTTGAGAGGCCTTGCCTTTGGGAATCCCCCAGGAGCCCCTCACTCTTCATGTTTAGTGCTGGGGTTGTAGTTCAATTATAGAGCACTTGCCTAGCACACAGAGGTCCTGAGTTCAATCCCCAGCAACTCAATAAATAAATAACAACAACAATAAACTCTTAGATTTCCTCATCCTAGGTTTAAGAAATATTATAAAATCCAAAAGCTAGCCATCTTTTTTCAGTCACTTAGGGCCCCTTCCTTGGCCAATTCTGTGAATCAGCATCTGGTTGCTGTGCCCACCAGGTCCCCCTGTTGTATATTCCACCAGAACCTTCTAAGGGAAGCTCCTCTCTGGGCCCCAGGACCACCAGCTATCCTGCAGACCACTGTCACTTGTCCCTCTTCCAAAAGCCCTTCCCAGATACGCACATCCTCTGACCTCTGACCGCTGACCAAATCAGAACTCTGGGATATTCCCCTCTTCCCCTTGACCACCAGCTGCCTCTCTGGCTGAGTGACCATCTGACACTTGCTGAATTGAGCTGTGGCCTCTCTGAGAAAGTCTTTACATGTACTCTAATCTTTTCCCAGATCCCTGCTGAAATACCCAGAAAACAGGCACACATAAGCACAAACTGAGGTTCTTTTACTGAATTTCCAGCCCCTGCTGTCTGCTCCTCTGGTCTCTGACTGTCTATCTTCAACCTTGCCTGTAGCTTGGCGTCTTCTGTCAGACCATGTCTGGGGAGGGGGGGGCAGGCCTTCTCCTGTCACTCAATGTCCAGTCAGAGGCCTGGCCTCCTGCTTTCATCCCATGTCTGTTCAGAGCCCTCGCTTCCTCCTGTCATCTCATGTCTGAGGGGAGCCTGGCCTTCTTGTGTCACCCTAATCTGGGGAGGCCTGGCTTCTTCCAGTCATACAGCTATCCTCAGTCTGGATGCCAGTTGCTCCCATCTCCCTGACACACTCTTCCTTACTCTTTCCAGGTTGTGGTAACCTCCTGATTTCCCCTCCTGCTGCTCTGCCCTGCTGATGTCATGAGATGTCTTTCTTTGCTGAAGCATCATTGGCCCCTTCATGTTCCAGCTCTTCACTGTTCAAAGGTCAATATAGCTGGAGTCCTTTACAGCCCGATTCTAGGCCTTGTTTGCAAGGCTTACTTGTCCAGTTTTTCCTTTCTCCCAGAAGCACCTGGACAGCTAGGGTAGCAGCACCTCTGGGTAATTTCCTAGTGCCCTGAAGTGATTCCAAAAAGAGGGGCCTTGGCAACCTCTTCCTTTCCTTTGAGCCTTTCTAAGTGCCAGACAAGCAAGTATCTTGGCTAAAGAGCATCTAATGGCCCATTGAAGAGCATTGAACTGTGTTTAAAAACAACACACACACATATTTTGCAGAGAGTTGAAGACAAGTTAGGTCCTTCGGGAATTTATCCAGTGACTCCCTTAATAAAAATCAGTTTATCAAAAAAGATTTTACTCCAGAGAAATTCCTTTAGGGCTTTAACTTTCTTAGGGATGCAGATCTGCTGTGTGGGGCCTATGTGGGCCGTGGACACAAGCTGTTGCAGCCCGCACAAGTAGTTGACCTCGAGAACTGGCTGCACTGCAACTTCTGGATCCAAACTCATCAGCCACAGCAGTGAAACCACCCACTTCCTCCCTGATTTGCCCAGAGACTGAGGCTGTGCACAATCTTTTTTAATAAACTGTGCCAGAACAATCAGCATTCCCGACAAACAGTTTGAGGTATAAATATAGCCACCACTTTGCGAAAAACCTTGGAGTTCATCTTCAAGATTGCTTGAGTTTAGTGTCTCCTGGATGGCAGCCCTTATGAACCCCAAATAAATATAATAATTGTTTTCAGCTACGTTGATTTGATCTGAGTTAGCAAAATTTAAAATTATAGCCAGGATATTTACTTTGAGTGCTATTTTAGTTATTTCAGAATAACAACTTTTTAGAAGTAATAAAATTATTTTCTTTTTTTTTTTCCTTTCTTTTTTTTTTTTTTTTGATACCGGGGATTGAACTCGGGTCCTTGTGCTTGCAAGGCAAGCGATGGAACCACTGAGCTAAATCCCCAGCCCCTAAAATTATTTTCTTTTCATCTCCAAAGAAAGAGAATCATTCCCAAATGTATTTCTGCAAACTCAAATTTTATGCATTCCCATACCAGTCAGCGTTCCCTCCTTTACCTTGGGGAGCTTCGCCATTTTCTTTCTTTGTTTCCGATACCTTAAAAGCTTATCACGCTCCTGCAAAAACCAGTTGGAGAGATTTTTTAAGTAGTTGAACATTTCCATCAGTTTATTCTTTTTTTTTTTTTTGGTACCGGGGATCGAACTGGGGACCTTGCGCTTGCAAGGCAGGCGCCGTAACCACTGAGCTAAATCCCCGGCCCTTGCATCAGTTTATTCTTAATGTTTCCACTTTATCATGTGGACTGGCATGGAAGTGGTCTTATGACTGGTAGATTGTCCCCACGGTCATAAACACTGGGTATTTTGCAAAGAAGGCTGGGGCTGGTGAGCCTCCATTTAGGTGGGCTCTGAGCTCCTTCACTGCCCTCCATCAACCATCAGCTTCCCTTCGGTTTGCATCTTAGGGGCAGTGGGTGGGGGCTGGTGGGAAGACCTGGGATGCTGGAGATCTGATGGCCCAGGCTTCTCCTATGCCACACAAATGGTGTCCACACTTGTGATTAGACAGGTGCTTCTGTCTACACTGCAAGGAACCATCAGCACAGAGTGGGCCCACAGACAGCCACCACAGGACAGGGGACTGTCGGGTAAGGAGGGAGACACAGATTGGTACTTACTAACACACTCTTTACGTAGCCGGCAGTTTCAAGGGTCTAGGGAAAGCAAACAGCATGTTATGGAATAGAAGGTGCAGGCTTTGCTCCTGCAGCGGCCTGCAGAGCCCTGGAGTGACCCCTGAGTCCCTGTTGCACCCTAACCACAGAATCATGTTGCTCATGGCCATGTACTACCGTCCTGACATGGGGGGTTCCACCCTAACTATCCTTTTTCCTTTTCTGAGTGGATTTCCTGAGGGCTACCTGAACATTCCAAGCCCCAGGAACCTCTCTTCAGGGCTGATGGACCTTCTGCTCACTGGGCAGCAGGAGAAAAAGCCTTCAGAAATTGCAATTATGTGTATGTAACTGACCAAGACTTCATGTTTTTCCTACTTCTCTCATAAATTATTGTTATTGTTGAGATTGATGATCAATGTGTCATTCAATATGAAAAGAATTTAGAGCTCAGGCATGACCATGGTAGACTGTCTTAGTGACACTCCCTCCCACAGCCCATGGCAGGGTCTTTCTGATCCTTGTCATGTGACTTTGGAGGCAGCTGTAGTCACTGAAAAAGACGGACAGTGACAGAGGACCACTGCTGTCCTGCTGCTTGCTTGCAGCTCCTTCTGAAGTTATCTCAGCGTGGATCCTCCAGGATTCCAAGGAGCTGTAGAAAGTGCGTGTGTGTGTGTGTGTGTGTGTGTGTGAGATGGTAGCAGAGTTTCACGAAGCACTGGTTTCCTATTTGTAGGGAACACATAGGGACAGAGCAGTGGTAGTTCCTGTGAGGTGCCCCCCTAAAAGATATATCCACAGCCCAATCTCCAGAACCTATGAAGGGGACTCAATTTGGAAATAAGGCTGTTGCAGGTGTAATTAAGTGAAGGATGAAAAAATGAGGTATTTCTGGATTGGGGTGGATCCTAAACTCAGGGACTAGCATCCTATAAGACACAGAAGGAAGAAAGGAGAATATTCAAACAGAAGAGGAGGAGATCACAGGAAGACAGAGGCAAAGATGGGAGTGATATGGTCACAAGCTAGGGAATGCCAAGGCCCTCTAAAGTCTACCTGGGGGAAAGAGCAGACCCTCCCCAGAGGCCCTGGAGGGTTCGAGGCCCTGGAAAGAGCACAGCCCTGCCCTCCAAACACCTGGAGTTTGGACTTGTGGACTCCAGAACTATGAGAGGATGAATTGCAGGGTTTTAAGTCACCTGGGCTATGGTGATTTGTTACTAACACAGACAGTGCTGTTGGCCTTGGGACCCCAAGGAGTAGAGCGGAGAGGAGACAACTGGGACAGAGCTGTCTAGGAAGGGCTACCTTGAACAGCGACCATAGCAGGGGATGCGGCTTCAGATGGCCCCACAAATGCCTGCCCACTTTTCCTTCCCTCCATCCCCACCCCTGGGAGGCAAGGACAGGCAGGGATGTGTGGTATGTGGTCACCTTCGAGAGCTCATCAATGAGGCTCTGTTGCTCTACAATTTGAAGCTTCAGGAAGTCCACCTCCCTCTCATCCTGACTTTGATCAAGGTCGTTTAGGGAGCTGGGTCTCCGGATGATCCCGGCTCTCTGCCTCTGAAACACCAAGTGGGCTGTGTCACAAGTGGCAGGAACGTGGTCTGGCTGGACGGTAGAGCTGGGGTCATCCCGCTGTGCCTGCAGGAGCAGCTCTTGGTCACCTTGGCTGCAGGCTGCTCTGTTCAGGCCTCAGAGCAGCTGGCTGCAGAGCCCAGGGAAAACTGAAGCCTATGTCTTGGCTGGTCCCCACAGTGACAGCAGGACTGTGCAGCCCAGACACCATGCACAGCCCAAGTCTGCCCAGAACGGGATCCCACTGCACCCCTGAGGAAGAGACTGTAGAGCTGCCTGCACCCGTGACCTGCTCCAAAGCCACAGCACAGGTTGAAGAGAAAAACCCTGTCAGGAAGGCCCCGGGGGGATTCCTGCCACTGCCCCCATCCCCAGTCATGCTGAAATACTCATTGGCTAAACTTGCATCAGGGGCTCTGGGGCCTTTAAGGCCAGAAGGAGCATGAAAACACCACTAACTACATGTGATCATACTTAGAGGCCAAGGCTGGAGCGGGGCTTCCCCTAACCAAGGCTCTGTGCTCTGTGCCAAACCTATTCCTTCTGACCCTCTCCATGGTTGGGATCTTAGGGCCTCCTGCTTGCTTCATCTGGGATTTTCAGAGTTGGGACCTCACTTGCCCAAATCCCTGGCACTGGACATGGGCAGAGAGGCCTGGATGGGAGGGGATGGGTGACTGGCTTAATGGCCTGCTCAGCTCTGCTTCTGCCTTTCTGCCCTGGCAGGCACTACACACTTCCTTCCCAAGATCTGTTCTTTTCTGAGGCTTCTCTCTTGCAAGCAGGCTCATCTTGGTTCCTTGCCCATGAGACCAGACTTGACCCTGAGGTCTAAGTGCCTGGCAGGATCTGCTGTCTCATTAGATAGCACAGAGAAGTGGAGGGCATTGCTGGGCGGGGTTGTGCACAGGTGCTGCCCCGACACCTGGTGGGCCCTTACCATTTCCATGTTCTCCTGGGTGAGAAATTTCAACTTGCTTTCTATTCTCCGTAATGTGTGAGTCAAATCTTCATTTTTCCGAGTAAGGCGTTTGTTTTTATCCAGTAATGGCTTGTACTGACTTTCAGCTTCTCTTAACCGCTTTAACTGAAATAGAAGTTAATTATACAAGATCATTTTTTTAAGTGACAGAAAATCAACAGGTCTCTACTCATAGTCAACAAACTGACCATATAAAGCTTCAGCTCAAGGACAGGATTATCAGCAGCCCACTAGGGCCATCTCTGTCTTCTCGGGGTCTTGGTGCCAGGACACACCAAGGACCCCCAAATCTACACATGCTCAAGTCCCTTCTATAAAGCAGTGGGTGTGGTATTTGTACATAACCTACACATATCCTCCTGTATACTTGAAATAATTTTGGATTATCTATAATACCTAATACAATGTAAATGCTGTGTAAATAGTTGTTACCCTGTATTGTTTACGGAATAATAGCAGGGCAAAAAGACAATGCAAGTTAAGTAGAGATGCGATTTAAAAAATACTTTTGGTCTGCTGTTGGTTGAACCCACAGATGTGGAACCGGTAGATAACGAACCAGCAGGTACACAGGGCCAGCTGTATTTACAAAGTTTTGCCTTGGCCCCTGGTGGAGCCCCCAGGCTGACTGGTGCTTTCCATACATGCAGCACCCAGGTGATGTTTGGATGGGGATAAAGTCGAAGAACAGGGGCCAATGTTATTTGCCACTGAGAGATGCAGTAAAATCATGGAGGCCTCTTTGACTCTTCCAGCCACTCTGAGCAGCTCTCATACCCTCTGGGAGCTCAAGTCACTAAGAAATCTCAATGGCTATGAAGACTCACAGCGACGGTACATTGAATGGCAGCCTCCTCACACACCCCAGGTCACACACGGAGCTCTAGTAACACAGAGCAGGGATCAGCCAACCAGCACTGAGGGAACAAATTTGTCTCACCCCTATTTTTGTTAATAAAGTTTTACTGAAACAGTCAAGAAGCCTAAATGCAAGGCTGGTCCTTGTTACCATTACTTGTCCTTTCCCCGAGGAAGTTTGGAAGTGGACATCTCCCAGCTTTCCTCATGCTTCAGCCACAAGCCTGTAAGACCCAAGGATCCTCCACCTCACCACTCACCAGCTCATTCCTTTCTTCTGACAGCAAGGCATTGCGGTCCTCCAGTTTTCGAATGATAGCACTTAACTCTGCAATTTTAAGTTGGAAGCGCCGGGCATCTTTTTCATCCAACTGCTGTTCCTAAAACAAAAATCAACTGCAAATAACTGTTCCTAGATGCAGATATGTAAGACGTTTGCAACCACAACCCACTATGGAAACCAAATTCTTCTGCATGGTGACTGCCCTTGCTTCCAGATGGCTGCTGGTGGATGTGTACCTTCCTGGGAGAAGTATTATGCCTTGAGCCCATGCATCAAAAAAACTGCAAGATGAGGACAGAACTGAAGCAAAAATGTCTGGAAGTATGCAAATGTGGAGGTCAGGAGCATGCAAGTGCCAGCACACAAGAGTGGTGTGGACCAGTTACAGGCTTTCCTTGCAGCTGCTGCCCAGCTGCATCTTGAAGACAGGGGCCTGCCTGACCTGTCAGCAGGCAAGTCACTTTCACAGGATGAGCCCAGGAAAAGACATACATTACAGACTTCTGAAAGTTGCTTTCCCAAGAAGTGTGCTCCCTCAAATTGAGTTTCTAGAGGGTCACTTTTGCAACCACTGAAACACCATTCAAAAATCAGTGAAAACATTTTAATCCAGTTTTAGTCTCTGGAGTGAATGCAATAGTCTATCAACCACCAGAGCAGGAGGGGATGGTTCTATCTCAGTTAAGCTGTCTGTAATATGACCACAAAATGCTGTTCTCTCTTCTTACAATGTCACTGTCCCACAGCTGGCTCAGCTCAAACAGTTTTCCTGCCTGGGTCCTCTAATTAAACAAAAGAATGACCAGGAAGGTACTGACATGGCTTGAGTTCCTCATTCAATGGGTGCAGGAGAGGCTAGGGACCAACGACCCAGAGGGACCGTGTCAAGGGTCCGTGGATTTAGAACTCCCAGGATACTGCAGACCAATGCAGAGGAATCTGAATGAGGAGCACCAATGAGGAGATGGATGGACTTGCATCCTGTGTGATGCACGGCTGACCTGCATGGTCATTTACAGCTCATGGAGGAGCAGAAAGTGGCATGGTCACATGAAAAGCAGGTGGGAGCGTGACTGGTGATGTGAGTGCCAGAAACAACTGCATGAGGGGCCAAGCTAGAGATGAGGGCAGGTGGCAGCCAGAAGCCTGTGCACACAGGGATGGAAGCAGCACATGCTCCAAGCACCTCATCTCCCACCAGCCAAGGGCAACAAGTATCAAGGACACTTATCTACATGGTGGGCCAGGAGACAAAAGACTAGTGGCTGCTGTTGATGAGGAAGGAAGGAGACAGTCTACCAGCCCTCTTGACCACAGCTGATAAAGTGAGGGCTCAGGGGCTGACTGGAGGGCGTCCAGGGCTATCTACCTGGACTTGGGCCAGGGAGCTGCTCACACAGGGCTATGCAGCCACATGGTGCTGTGTCTGAGACTCGGGCCAGATGGGGTGAGGCCTGGGGGTGCTTACAGGGCTTCCTGAGTGGTCTGAAGCATCTCCTGCACCGCTTGCATAAGGAAGTTCCCGTCTGGGGCTGCCTGGGTGCCGCTCAGCCTCTCTGGCCTGGGAAAGCTGCTCATCTAGAGCCTCTTTCTGGAGCTGCAGTTTCTGGGCATGCCCGGCTTGAACCCCTAACTCTCTCTCCAGCACGAAGACTGCTCTGTCCTTAAATTTTATCTCCTCCATCTATAAGGAGAACAGAACACAATCACACACGCAGGCAAAGCATAGATCTGCAGTTACTGTAGAAACAGGCAAAGTGACATCAGGAGGGGTCCCCATGGCAGCAGCCCTGCCAGTGTCTTGGGTTGGGAGACCAGAAGCATGCAGGCCATCCTAGATGAGAGCTAGGTACTCCACACCCCAGGCTGTTGTACCATACCCTGGCCCTGGGCCACCTGGACTCAGCTGGTTACCCCAGGCTGGTGCCAACTAAGGGCTCCTTCCTGAGAGGATCCAGGCTCTGTGTTCCCCTGCACCACCAGTCTGGCTGCCCAACAAGAACTCCCATCCCCATTCTCCGTGTCCATGCGCACAGGCATCATCTGGCAGGGTTGTGGGAAGCCTCCCACGGCTCTTGCTTCTTGCACTAGGCTGAGCAGGGTGACACCCTAAATCAGCCATATGTACCAACAGGGAGGGTATGACGGGCAAGATTCTTCTGTGCATGGCAGGGATGAAAGTGATGAATGGGAGCCCTGGCCTGAAAGCTCTCAAAGCCCCTTCTGGCCCTGACTGCTCACCATCTCTGAGAAGAGCCAGGCCAGGAGAGGGCTGGGTGGTGTGTGGGGGCACTGCTGTCATTCTTCACGATCCTCCTCTCCTGGCTCTGAGCTGCAGCTACAAAGCCGGACAGCTGCACAGCTGTTTTCAGGCAACGCTGCATTTCCTACCAATCTTGCTGCAAGCTAGTGCTTTCAGGGTGTGGTGAGGGCATCTGGACAGGCAGGCTCCAGGAGGCAGATGCCCAGCATGTCTGTCCCATCCTAGGACCTGCATGCTGGCCAGGCTGCTCACTGTGAGTGCTCTGCAGTATTCTCCACCTTCCCTAAAGGGTGACGTTCTTTGCATTCGCCTTCTAATGGGAGCAAGAAACCCTTCTACACTCAGCTGCCACCTCCCTGCATTCGGGGCCTCTCACACAGGCTGCCCCATATAGTCGTGCATGGTTTGAGGTGCATCCTGCCAAGTGCACCACGCACACGGAGGGAAGGAGCAACTGAGGTGCTGTGGGCTAGAAACAGCACTAGATTTGTAAGAAGAGGACAATGTCTTTGGGGAAGAACAACTCAGTTCAAACCATATTTTCAAACAACAAAGCAGAGTAGGCCTCTTGCTGTTCTGCTTACTGTTTAAGGTTAAAATAAGCGAATAAATCAGCCATCTGCTCAAGTTAGCTTGGAAACAAAGAGACGAGATGTCTAATTAACCCAGATCACAAATTCCCAGGGAAGCTATGAACAGAGCAGAATACAAAAAAATCCTTAATTGCTAAATTCCTGTTTACTGGAGCACACAGCAGTATGGAAAGAGGTAGCAGAGCCAATTAGTGAGACAAAATAGCCAGTGAAAATGAAACCACATCAATAGGCAGATCTGTTCTGGGGCCTAGCATTTACACAGACATTTACAAACATCATTTCTCCTCCCCCAGGAAACGAGGAAGTGAGGCTCCACTGACCACTTGGGAGCTAGTTTGGAGTACAGGGCCAATCTGTAGGTGAAGCCACCAGGCAGAAAGGTAAACAGTCTGCCCACACAAAGCCCCATGACCCCCAACCAAGGAAATGTGGGAACAGTGCTGTCACACGGGCACAGGATGCTCACTTAGGAATTGGTGACAAAATCTCCCAGAGCAGCGGATCCTTCACACTGAGAGTCCTCAGCAGAGCACGTGTATCAGTGTCTTCCACTCCTTCTACCTCAGGCCTGGGGTCTTGGTGGGAAGGACAGTGTGTGCCTGCAAGATGCCAGGTCTGGCCCAGATCAGGAAGCTCTGTGGAGCTGGACGGATCCCCACTCACAATGAGCTGCTTCTGACCCAGAGCACACATTCAAACATGGGTAATGGCATGGTGACCAATGCTCATGTGACCAGCCTGTGAAGCTATGGCAGGAAATGCAGGGTTGGAGGCTTCCTGCACATGTATAGACCCACACCCACACACATGGCTCCACTCTTGCAAAGGGTTTAACCAAGTGTCTATTAGTAATGCCACAGGCTGAAGGCTCTAGTAGCAGCTGACCCTTTCCCTCCATGGGGCTGGAGAGTCCAGAGGACCACGTTGTGCCTGTCCCACACCCCAGCCATCCCCCTGCCGACATCAAGGTGCCCAGCCTCCAAGCAAGCCCAGAACTGGGGACTTCCTGGGACATGGACTTCCAAAGCTGAAACTGGGGGGTCCTGGTAAACCAGGATGAGTCAGTTATCCTGTCACCAGTCTCACCGGGATGGCTGCAGTGGCTTCTAAACGATCTCCCTATGTCCTCTCCTGTACCAGCCCACTGTGTCCCCTTCACCCAAAGAGTCAGCTTTTACAAAGAGATCAGATCTTATTCCCCTGGAATAAGAATACGATTCACAATACTTACAGGAGCCTGCAGGTTGCCTCATGAGCTCCCTCTGCCAACCCAGTTCCCCATACTGCCCCTCACTCCCAGTTACAGAGGCTGTCTGGAAACCAGAGGGAGGTCCTTTGTGATGCTGGGTTGCCAGGGAAGGGGTGTGTAGGAGGCTGGGAGAATGGTCCTTGTTCAGTCAGGAAAGAAGATGGCCCTCTGCACCTTGACTCATCTCTGCCCTTCCAAGCACACAGCATGCATGCTTGGCCCAGTGCTGCAAAGCAGGTGGTCCTGGACAACTCTGCATCAGTCAACAGGCAGACTCCTAGCCCACCCCCTGCACAAGGTGTAGCCTGGTGACAGCACTTTACAGGTACTCCTACTGATGGTGAAGCATTCTGACATGATCCAGTCACCATCCTGCAGTGCTGATGTCCCAGATACACAATGCCCATCAAGGACACTTCTCTCACAGGATGCATCACCCTGGTGTGGTTACTTTCATTTGTGGCTGCTCCCACCTGTGCTGGCTGTACTTCGGTATTACATACAGGATCTCTGCCTAAGGTACTGGCAGAGTGTCTATTATTACCCCATAGCATGTGTCCTTAGAGAAGGACAGGTGTCCTAATCTGCAAAGGCCTCCCGACCCAAGTAACAGGCCCTCCCCTATGACAGAGGTAGCTCACTCCACCTCCACCTATCTTCTTCCAGAAGGATCTGCATGTCAGGGGGCTCTCCTGCCTATAAGCTCTGTCCACAGGTAACCTGAACACCAGTGTATCTCACATGCCAGAGGAGGTGGCTGGTTTCCAGTAGATATGTGGGAGATGAGGAAGGATGTAGTGTGTTTTCTAGGGGTACTCATTTTCCTGGAGGAAGGGTCCTGGAGGGGCTTCGTGAAGTGTTGAGAGGAGGAGGATTCCTGTTAGCCTCATACCATTCATAAAAGCTAATTTTAGGTGGATGATAGAATTAAATGTTTAAAAAAATCATCTGGAAGTCAACACAGAAATATCTTCATTGAGGTAGACAAAGGTCTTTTAAACAGGTCATAAATAGCACATAGAAGGAAGCGACAAATTGGATTTCCTTAAAATTAAAAACTCTTGCTCATCAAAAGGTGTCACTGAGAAAATGCTTGGGTTAGCCACAGAATGAGGGAAGACAGGTGTACTGCGTACATCTGACAGAGACTTTGTGGCAAGAACAGAGAGAGAATTGATAAAATCACTCAGGAACACACACATACTCCAGTTCAAAAGTGGGCACAGATGCGAACAGATGCTTTACAAAAGACAATGTGCAAGTGGCCAATGTGCAAGTGGTGAGATTTCTTTTTTGTTATTTGAACAAATGGCAATACTGATACTGGCAAGGATGTGGAGTAAAACGGGACCCTATCTGAAGGCAGAGGAGAGTGTTGATTCACCCCCTTTGGAAAGCTGGCAGAATCTTCTAGTGGGCTGAGAATTTACCATGTGATCCAACACATTTCCTCTGCCCTACAGATATCAGGAGGACTAAGAACACATGACCACCCAAGGACACTTCAGAGAAGGACACTTCAACACACTGTGACAGAGCCATGCAGAACACGCTTTATGATGAAGATCCTATGGTGGTAAAGACAAGCAAAAGCAATTAATGGGAAGGAAAAGGTCTTGGCTAGGAAGGGGTTTGCAGATGTTCTAAGTCTGATCTTGGTGGTGGCTATATGGTGAATAGATGCCAAAATTCAGAAAGCTTTTCATTTACTGTACAGATGTTATTTCCATGTTTTCACTAAATGGGTAGAGGAACAAATCCTGATGCCCAGGCTCTGGAAATTCTGGTTTAATGGCTTTGAGTAATGCCTGGGTGTTGAGATATAAGTTCTTTCCGAGTGTATCCCAAGCAGCTGGCTCAGTGGACATTGGGGGCCAGGCACCTGTAGACAGATACTTCCTGGGAAAGAGTCTTACCCTTGGGACCCTGTCTCACTTTGTACGGTGGGGCACATCTGCACCAGCAAAAATTTGCTCCCAGGGATCAAATAAATAAGTCATGATCTTGGCACTATCCAGTTGTGGCTGGCTTGGATTTTCAATCAGAGATCTTTGGCAAAATCTAAAGCATTGCACAGGAACCCTTGGGGCTCTGAGAAAGCTGCTGCTGCATCTGGTAGTCTCATTTTTGCCAAGGAATTTGTGTTGGACTCTGTATGGGTCCAATGAAGAGGAAGGGCCTCCACGTTCCTGGACACTTACCTGAGGTAAAACTTCTGGTAAAACAAAAGTTGTGGAAATGCAAGAACGGGCTACACCCTGGGCCTACCCTTCTACCCTCCCAAAGTAGCACTTCGGGAGGAATCAGTCTCATCTTTATAGCATCTTTTTATAAGGTTTTAATTACTGCTATATATTAGCATTCCACACTAACTAGCTGCCTAGACAATGGAAGAGGAGAGGATAATATTATAAATCACAGATTTTTATGAGAAAGAGAAAATTGCATTTTGCTGGTAATTGTTCCGTTTTATAGAATTTTTAATAACAACCTGAGCTTGTATTTTAGAAAATGCATTAAGTGTGCAGTAAGTGCATGCACAGCCAAGCTCTCTCAGACTCAGTAATAACCCTGCACAAATGTGCGGCTGTCGCCAGGGACTGTAGTACAGCACAGCCCTTCCTCAGTGTGCTTCAGACTAAAAGCTCCAGGAAGATGGGCATGTGACACGGTCATCCCTGCCTGAGCTTACAGAACACATCACAGCAAACCAACCAGCACCTTTGGGTGTCAAGTACTTGCTCCTTTCATTTTACTCTGATATTCATGAAAAGTTGGCCAAGAAAACCACCAGCAACGCATCTTTTCTGGGAACCCATGTAGGATGCACAGAGAAGAGGAATCGTCTCCAGGGACCTCTGTAAAATTGGGGTAGAATTTCTGGGGGCTAAAAATGGTGTTTTCCAGGCTTTGCCAGGGAGGTTCTACCTGGAGGTTGTGTCCCAATACTCTTGTCTGAGCTATTCTGATATGTGCAGGAGTGGAGAGGCAGATCTGACCAGCCAGACCCCTACACTGTGATCTTCTGGGTGGGATTGTCAAGTTACTGAACATCGGGTATCTTGGTTTCTCCCATAGGTGTGTTGAGGCTCCAGAAGCTACTAGGTGCAGCCTGGGGGTGTACAGTGGCCATGTCCTCACCGTGCTCCCCTCCTGTCTCCTCTTCTCTCAGCTTCTCCCTGAGGCTTTGAGCCCTACCAGGTTACTCCTCCAGGTAATACTTAGGATCAGGAACAATCAAGACTCTGACGATGTTATAGTTTAGCTCTACAATGACCCTGTCCCAAAGCTTCATATGTTGGAAAGTGATTGAATCATGGGTTGCTATAGCTGACTTACTGTTAGGAGGTGGGGCCTGACTGGAGGTGTTCAGTGGGGGTGTGACCTGGAAGGGTATATTACTATTCCTAGCCTCTTCTCTCTATCCTTCCTGGATGCCATAGGCTGAGCACTTTTATTCCACTATGCTCTGCTGCCATCCTTTTTATGCCTTAGAGCCGGCTGACTATGTACTGAAAACATGAGCCAAAATAAACCTCTCCTTAAGTTGTGAGTGTCAGGTATTTTGTCCCAGGAAAAAGAAAGTAACTAAGACAGATTTTGGTATCAGAGAAGTGGAGTTGTTGCTGTGAATATATCTGACCATGTGGTTCAGAAGTGTTTCGAACTGGTTCAAAGGAGGAGTATGGAAAAGTTTGGAGATGTCTGCTAGAGCAACTCTAGAATGCTGTCGCCCAAGCTTGATGGGAGATTCTGGTTGGAGCTCAGAAAACCAGAGTCCTCATAGAAATGGAGGGAGTAAAAGCCAGGCCCAGGAGGTTCCAGTTAGGAAGAACTCCACTGGTAGTTGGACTAGAGGGCATCCATGTGTCTTATACCCTGACAGAAAAATTGTCTTCATTTTTCCCCAAGTTTTGAAATTTTGTGGGACACTGAGCTTATAGGCAGTGCACTAGGCTGTGGCATGGATACTTATAACTACTTTCAGCTAGATTTATAGTAAGAAACAGGAGCAAAAAGGCTATTTGAAAAGTTTTCTGTTTTCCCATAAAGCAAGTGCCTGCAAAGTTGGGGCAAAGGATAGCATTATTGCTAAAATATTAGCATTAAAAATAAGCCAAGGGCTGGGGATTTAGCTCAGTGGTTCTGCTGCCTGCCTTGGAGGTGCAAGATCCTGAGTTTGATCCCTGGTACAAAAAAAAAAAAGAAGCCAAGTGCTTTGCATTAGAACAACAGGAAAGATGGCTTGAAAGCCTCTCAGGAATCAGCAAGACCCTCACCCTTCACAGGCTCAACTGTGCAAAACCATAAAGCTTTCATTTGAGAAAAGAGCCTCTGATCTCCTTTTTTAAAACTGCCACCTCAACCGCTATGGAAGTCAGTATGGAGATACCTCAAAGAACTAGGACTAGAGGTCCCATATGACCTAGCTATTCCCCTGCTGGGTATCTTCCCAAAAGAATTAAAAGAATCATACCACAGTGATATATGTGCACCCATGTTCATAGCAGCACAGTTTGTAATAGCTAAAGCTTGGAAGCAGCCCAAGTGCCCTTCAACTGGAAACTGGATAAAGAAAATGTGGTTTTTTAAATAAAATGGAGTACTACTCTGCCATAAAGAATGAAAAACTAGAGTCATTTGTAGCTAAATGGATGCATATTGAGGGCATACTCTTAAGTGAAATAAATAGGACACACGTGTAAATACCGAATAGTTTCACTAGTGTGAGAAACTAATAATGTAAACAAGGGTTAAAATGATTAAAATGAATAATTGATAATTTGAAATAGGAAAAAAGGTCCAAAGACAAAGGAGTGAAAGGAGGGGAAGGGGAAAGGAAAAGAGGGAAAGGAAAAACTATGAGAAAAGAAAAAAATGGAAATGAAATCTATGTAAATAGGTAAGGGCGGAGGGGGTGAAGGGTGCACAGGTAATGGGGAAAAAATAAGAACCAAGATATATCATGTACAGGTACAAACACCCAATGATAAATGTAAATGAATTGTATACCTAAAATGTACTAATAAAATTAATTAAAAAAACAAAACAAAACTGCCACCTAGGGAATTGGTTCCCTAGGATTCATTCCACAGTGATCAGCCACCCAGGCACTCAGAGGCCTCTGTAGCCATGGTCCAAGGGGCTGACTACTGCTCTAGCTGGCAAACCCTGGTATTATCCATGTGGTACTTGTTTTATAAGCATGTATATAATGCCAAGAGTTGTAGGGTCATGGAGGCTTCCATTCAGATTTCAGAAGAATGCCTTGGAGGCTAGACAGTGTGCCCCTGAGAAGACAGTGTATGAAGCCATGATAGGAAAGCCAAAAGTGCAATAGAGTGCCCAGGAAGTTGGAGATGCCAGGACTGTGGAACATCTATTGAGTAAAGCTGCAGATAGTGAGAGAGGCCATATGGGGGGCAACTGGCAATGCCTAAGGGTGAGATTCCCCAAGCCCTTTGGAGATCACATCTCACCACAACCTGCCATGGGTGCTGAACATGAAGCTATAGGATTTAATCTTTTCCCTCCTGGGTTTCAATTTTATTTTGGTCCTATTCCTTTCTTAAACCTTATTTTTCCTTTTGGAATGGGAATGTTTACCCTGTGCCATTGTATATTGAATGCAATTAACTTTTTTTAGAATTGGGCCTCATAGCTAGAAGTTTGCTTTGAGTCTCAGAGGAGATTTTGGTCTTGAACTTTTCAGCACTGCTGAAAAAACTGATGATTCTTAGAGATGGACCATATGCATTTTGGATAATGAAATGGACATGAGTCTTTTGGGGGACAGAGGTAGAATTTTATAATGGCCCCAAAGTTGGGAGTGGTAATCCCAGTACTTGGGAGGCTATGGGAAGAGGATCACTGTGATTCAAGGCCAGCTTGAACTACATAGTGAAACCTTGTCTCAAAAAAAAAAAAAAATTAAAGTGGTCCCCAAAGCTTCATGTGTTTGAAAGGTGATTGGATCATGGAAGTGCTACGGCTGATTTGCTGTTAGGAGGTGTGGCCCTTGTTGGAGGTGGATCACTGGGCGTGTGATCTGGAAGAGTGTATTATTGTCCCTGGCTTCTCCCTTCTCTTTCTGCTTCCTGGGGTGAGCACCTTTTACTCTGCCATCTATTTCTGCCTTGGAGCCAGCCAATGATGGATTGAAACTATGAACCAAAACAAACCTCTCTTTCTTAAGTTGTGGGTGTCAGGTATTCTGTCCCAGTGATAAGAAAGTGACGAAAACAGCTGGCTCTAATGATCAGGTGTGGTGTAGCCTGGGCCCAAGTGGAATGCTACTCAACAAATATTCACCCGCCACCTGCTGTAGGTGCTGGGGACTGAGGAGTGAACACAACAGACCTCAATAAAGATGGAAAACTTTTCTGGCCAGGGTTATGGAGGTAGAACCTTAAATTAAAGTATGTTTGAGGAGTTCTAAGGCCAGTCTACTGTCTGGAGGAGTCAAATGCCCCAGAATCTACTTGTGACCTCACTCCTCCCCCTTCATAACCCAGCCATCCCGGACTATCTGGCAGGAGGAATGTGGTCACAGTCTTCTCCCTCCGCTGGAGCCCTGTCCACTAACTGGTGTGTCACCCTCCTGGAGGTGGGGGCATGGCTTGTGTTCACATACACTAGCTTGGGGTCCAAAAGTGAGGAGGCAATGTCAGATAGTGAAAGACTCCCACAGACTATCACTCCCTTGAGCACAGATCAATTCCTGACCTGTGAGGCTACACAGAATAGTCCAGGGCTCAGCAGGCAGAGAAATGGCAAAATCTTTGCCTGACATTGTAAGGAATGAAGATTATCAAATATTTTCCAATGTCATAGCCAGGATCTCTCCATAGGGGAGCCCCCGAGACATCCCCACCACTCGGTTGGCACAAGGCCTTGTTGGAACTTGCTATGCCTCATAAGTCTAGTAATCAGATCCAGGGCTCCCAGTGGAGGACCCTCTCCTCCCTGTGGCATTGCCCCAGTGAAGACTTTTCCTCAGGACATCTTAAATGTTCTCATTCAGGCCCTAGTTTGTGAGAACTTTCTGGCCTTAAAACTCCATTGAGAATGTGGGGAAACCACCCTAAACCCCACTGTGCAGATGAGTCTGAAGTGAGACAAGAATGTGAGGTGCAGGGCTTGGAGCAGCTCTGCAGGTGTGTCTGAAGGTCTGGCTTACAGAGAGGTGAGTACAGTGTACCGCCCTAGCATGGGAGAGGAGGGGAGGGAAGTTCTCCGGGAATGGGGAGCCTAGAGGTATCTCTGGAGAAGTCTGGGGTGGAAGCTACCCAGAGCAGGGCTGGAGCAGAGCTGAAGCAGAGTAAGTACAGGGAAAATGGCTCAAAGACAGCCTAGATCCAGGGATATGGTAAAGGTCTAAGGGTGCAGCCTGGCTCAGAGAAGAGTCAGGGTCCTAACCCTAGGCACTGAGACCTAGCACAGAGCCAGTAGAGCTGAGAATGCAGGGAGCTGGCTGGGCCCTGACCCAGGGACGGCACAGTAACCTAACCTAGCCCTGGCAGGTCACAGGAAGGTTCTTCCCAGCCCTCGGCTAGCTGGCCAGCCTAGCTCACTCATGGGTGACACTGACTGGGCTCATGGGTCTGTCATGGTAGCCCACGCTCTTGGAGCACTGTCTTCTGAACACTATTTCCAGAACTTCCCTTGAAGTTTTCATTATTTCATTTAAATTGTGCAAGACAGGATATATATATGGTTGGTCTCTAGGAACAGTGGCTGAGAGTGAACTCCTGACACCTTGTGCGGCAGCCTTGGTCAAGGGCCAGAAGAAAGCTCATTCCAGCATTGCAAGAATGATTTCCAACAGCGACATCTGGTGGAAGTAGAGAGTAACGCAGAGGGATGGAACATACTGTACCTGTTGGAAGGAAGGAGACTGGTCTCAAAAGGGCCATACTAATTTTTTGCTAACAGGACATTATGTCTCAAGATTGAAATGAAGGCTAAAGAAGATTCTCAAAACTGATTATTGATTCTATAGACAAAAATTGTGGAAGAATTTGAAACAGGCACAAGAAGATTCCTGGTTATCCTTTTATTGGAATGCCAGAGCCTCTGAGGACTATTCGAGGGGTGCACCTTGGGGTGTCTTTGATTTGGATATATTATAGCTTTATGGAGAAAATAGTTAATGTGCAGAACACTGTTAGCAATGCAAACATTTCCTGTGCATAGATGTACAAATGGATCCTGTTCACACCACTGTAAGCAATTGCTTTCAAGCACGAAACATAAATCTCATTGGGTCAAATCCTTAGCAAGTCACAGCTGTTTCTTCATTAATGAACGAGTTAAGTGAAATCTTTGACATGTGTTGGTTGTATGTTTGTATAATAATTATGATTATATCCCCAATTAAAATTTATAGTTTAACAACTTGGTTAAAATCCAAATAAAAATTCCAAGTTTTTTATTTGGTAAAGCGATGACTCATAAAGTTTGTATGGAAGTTTACAAGGTCAACAAGAATCAGGGTTCTCTTAAGGAAGAAGAGGAAACTGGGAGACCTGGCCACTTCAGAGATCAAGCCATCTCAGAAAGCTAAAGCACTTAATACAGAGTGGGATTGCAGAGGCCAATGATGGAACAAACTGGAAACTCCACTCATCTAAGAATATCAGTACAAGTCAGAGGTGCCACTAGGGGGCTGGAGTGGGAGCTCTTTTTAGTAAGGGCTGCTAGGATAATTCTGCAGCCATATGGAAAAAAAAACCAACTGGGCCTTTACAACACACAGACACATGCACACACACACACACATGCACACACACGCACAGATCTGTGCATATGCACACACATGACCCGGATGGGGAAAGACCTCAGCATGAAAGACAAAACTTTAAAGTTTTAAAAAGGTAAAGATTAATGACCTGAGGATAAAAGGATTTCTTAAGACAAAAGAAGCTCCAGTTCTAAAGAAAAATATCAACAAATTAGACTACTTTCAAATTTAAAACTTTAGATCACAAAATGATACCACAAACAGAGGTGGACAAACAGGGCCTGGGGATGTAGCTCAGTGATAAAGAAAGCACTTGCTCAGCATGCAAGAGGCCTGGGTCCAATCCCCAGTTTTAGGAGTGAGGGAGAGGGATGTCAAAAAATCCCTTAAAATGGGGCAAGATACTTGCATTTTTATATAAATTTGAGAATCAGTTTGTCTGTGCTTGCAAAAAAGCACCGTGTTTGATCTTTATATTCATTTGGGGATAATTGCCATCTTAATAACAGTGAGCCTCACAATGAACATGGGATATCTATTAACTCACCTTTAGTTTCTCTTAGCAATATTTTGTGGTTTTCAATGTACAAATCTTGTATTTCTTTTGTTACTTTTATTCCTAAGTATTTTATTCCATTACGTGTAGAATTTTTTTAAATTTCATTTTCCATTGCTTTTTGCTATGTTGTACATGCAATATATATTAAAATGCAACTGATTTTTGTATATCTTGAAACTTTGCTGAACTAATTTAACATTTCTAGTACTTTTTGATGAATTTCTTGGAGTGTTTTATATACAGGGTCATGTTACCTGTAACAAAAAAGACAGCTTTAATTCTTCCTTTCCAATGTGATATTTTTAATTTCTTTCTTTATTGAACTGAGTCAAATTTTTCTTTGGGGAAAGAGACAAAAGCTAAGAAAAAAAAGGTCCCAACAATATGGTAGAATTTCTCACAATTCACCTTAAAGCAAATCCCTATGTTCAAGGCCCCTGAATACACCCCAACCTCTGGTGAGCTTTTCCCACCGGGGATGTAGTCGGAAGGCTGAGGAAACTCCTCAACACGAAACACAACAGTCTAAAGGAACTCTAAGGTAACACAAACAATGAAAGGAACTGAAGAAAACTTTAAAAAAATAGCCAAGTAAAATTATTATCCTCAGAGAAATAAGAATATTGCTATATCTATGTTAAGAGAGTAGTGCCAAATATTTTTGTGCCAGAGAGCCAACATTTCTGACAATTAGATGTAGAATGGCTGAAATTTTTAAAAAATTAAACAAAAAACTTAGAAGAGACAGCTGAGGGCCTTTCCTAGAAAACAGATAAAAAAGCCAAGGTTGGAAAGAAAAGTAAGAAAATTTGAATTCAACTCTAACAGCAACTGTAGAAGGCTGAGAAGGAAGAAAATGATGTGGGTTTTCCACAGCTGAAAAACACATGTTCTAATCATGAGGTCCTGACTGCCTGATGCAGGTGAGCAAGCACTCCTGTCATGGACACAGCACCAGACAATTTCAGAGGTGCCCTGGGTTTAAGGAGAGGATCCTGTAACTTCTGGGGCTGTGGGTGGAGAAACAGGGCACACAAAAGATCCAGAAGGAGAATGGTAACAAACTTCTCAACACTGGCTCTGGGAAGTTAGAAGACAGGACAGAAGTCCCTTCAAATTCCTCATAGAAAATTTTTCCTAGCCTATAATTTCATACCCTTTTAAAATATCAATTGTAAAGTTGGAATCAGGACAGTTCACACACACAAGGTCTCATAAATTTAAATTGGCCTCCATCCTTTCTGTTTTCCAGGAAGCTACCAGAGAACCTGTCAGAAACTGAGAAATAGGATTCAGCATTGGGGAGGACATGGGAGGGTGTGATCCTGGAAAGAGGAGAGAGGTCTTCAGGTGATGATGAAGGGGTCTGGACATGGGTAGCTTGTTGGAGGGAGAGCAGCTCGGGTGGACACAAGAGAAGACACGGTACTCCAGGATGTCCCCCCCAAAAGGTAAATGAAATTCTCAATGTTTTCAACTTAGAAAACCAAGAAAATGGAAAAAAATCCCTCTAGGGAGAGTAAGTGTGTAGGAAGTGTAATAAAATCATAATCACGAGTTGTTGCGTGGGCCCTTGGTGCACAACACTCATAGAGTAACAGTGGTGCAAATAAGTGGTATCTCGGTTCACGAACTCTATTCTCTCCATGATTCTCTTCAAAACTGAATTGGACAAGAACCAAATCAAATTTCCCCATAAGGTTAACATTAAACCAACCACTGAATCTGATTTGACTCTTGTTCAACTCAGTTTCCAACTCAGAATCGCCTTGTCATGAGCAGGTATTTTCTGTCAGAGCTGGTGGTTAAGAAGTAAAGTCAACCTCCTACGTTTTAAACACTAAATCCAACCAAGACAAATCAGTGTTGTGTGGATTTAGGCAGTGAGTGTCCTCAGGATAGTCTCACAGCTGCTTTTTTTTTCTTCTCTGGACAGATAAGCTGGGGCAATGTCACTGCGTGTCATGTGGGGAATTTACCTAATTCTTACATGTGGGTCAGATCCTGGGATTGCTAAGGGCAATGCCAGTATGTGGCTCAGGAGTGGCTGATGAGTCTTGAAGGGAGAATGAAGCAGGGAACACCCTGAAAAAAGACAAAGGGCCTTCCACATCAGAAATTGGGGGCACCGTGTGTCCACTATGGCAAAGCCTAATTTACTTCACAACTTCCAGTTTCCCCTTTCTAGCCATGTCCAGAGGATACTGCAACCCTTCTGGGAAGTTCCAAATGGTGGTGCCACATGGATGCCACCCCTGCAAACCAGGGTTCCAGGGAAGTAGGAGGAATGTAGGAATGTCGCAGCCCTGGGCACCCCAGCTGGAAAGATTACTACATCTTTTTGGAGATGGCCTCAGTGCCTGGGGACTCTGGGTCCTGCTGAAGTGCAGGATGAGGATGAAGGGCATTGTGTCACCAAGGTAAAGCTCCACTTCCTGCACATTACCGAGAAAATGCACTCTCCAAGGGAGGAGGAACTGGCACAATCAATCCCCCACAACATCAGGAAAACATCAGGGCAGTCTCTAGCCTTGAGACCTTATCAGCACTAGGGACAGCCTGGTCTTGGCTCTGTGGATCCAAAGAACCCAACAACTCAGAATTCACTAGCTAAGATGATGTGATTCCTGCCATCAACATACTAAGCTCTATTTAGTTTTAAGTCTAACCTGATGGTGAAAGGGGGAAGCCTTTCATAACCCCTTCCAGGGGAAGTGGAGAGCCCTCATTTATAGATTTCTTATTTTAGCCCCAATGGGAAGTAGGCAGCACAGTTGGTACCAGCGGAGGGGTACCAGGATGGGAGGTTCTGCTTGCCCTCGTGGGGGCCTGGCTCTTGCGTTCTTAATAGTCTCAAGTCCCTGAGGTCCTCAGAACCAACAGTGAGGGTGTGAGGGGTGTATGTAGAGAAAACAGGTCACACCATGGCCAAAGCCACAATGCACTGCCCACCCAGCCGTGTGCCACGTACCAGCCTGCGGATCTCTCGCTCGCATTCCTTCTTGATGCAGATGATCTCCTCCTGGTGCAGGTGGTACACGCTCCTGATCTCCGCAGCCTTGATCTTGTCTGCCTGGATCACCAGTGTCAGCGCCTCCTCCACCTGCTTCTTGGCCCCCTTGAGCTCTGAGATCTCTTGCTGCATTTTGACCTTCTCCACCTCGAACCCCTTCTTGGCCTCCTCCTTGGCTTCACACAGGAGCACTGTCTTGACCTTTTCAGGTGCGCCATCACGCACTGTGTTGAGCAGTGCCTGCAGCCGCTGGTTCTCATTGTCCTTGATCTTGATGACTCTCAGAAGCTCGGCTTCATGCTGCCGCAGCAGGGCCTCACGCACAGCCTGCAGCTCCTTCATCTTCTCCTCGTGCAGCTTGGTCTTGAGCTCGGTGACCAGGACTGCGTGCTTGCGCTGCTCGTGTTCACGCACCTGCCTCAGCTCTTGGCTCTTCTCCCGCTCCACTCTGCTGACCTGAAAGAAAACAGAGGCTGTGGTCACCAGAGTCCTGAATGCCTGCACCCACTGAATCATCTGCATACATTCAAACAAATTTAGAGGACTTCTTTTTTGCAAACCTAGGAGCTATCATCCATTCTGGAATGTGCCTTAAAATGTCAATTAAAACCCCAAATCAAACCCATGTGGTAGACAGTGTGGCTGTGCACCATAGACTCTGCAGCATGCATAGGTGGGGACTGCAACACGAAAGTTAGGTCGTGGATATGCTCAGTTTACAGAAGTTTGCTCTGGGCCTATCTAAGAGCAGCCATGCAGGGAGGTGAAACCACGGACCCAGGAATCCAGTGGGGGCTTCTTCACACACACAGTCCTATGGGAAGCAGGGTGAGAGCGCTGACAGGATAGACATGTATGTAGAGATCTTCAAACCAGCTCTCCTTACTCCCACCAGCCCATTTCCACACGCAGAGAGTGAGGATGTTGTCCTTACCTTCTATGACACCCTTGGCAAACGGGGAAACTTCTTAAGCAGCCAAGCTGTCTCTCTAGATGATGTATAATCTCCAGATTTTGGAAATACTACGACTGTGGACTGGATGTTTCCCTTTCACTCATGCTTAAACCTCTAGCTAAGTGGTTACACTACTACACTCTGCAGACCTCAGGTGCTCTGGATGAAAGAATGGCTAAAATCCAGATGTGCTCGGATCTGCCCTGCAGCTAGAGAATCAGAAGAGCATCCCTGCAGCCAGTGGAGGTTGCTCTCACTGCTTTCACCCCTCGTAGGTCCCCGTCCTGCTGGGTAGGTAAGCTCACACAGCTCCATGGTTTCAGGTCCATGGTTGTCTCTTGTCCCCTTGGAAGCACTGGAACATGGCACTGACCTTCATGAGATTCACAGGCTCCAGCCTTGCCTGGCTGCCACTCTCTCAAGGACTGCTTGCCCCAGCTTCCAGGCCTCTCCGTTTTGGAGGGAACCCTGGCATTTTCCCTTTCGCCTGTGCTCCTTTCTGAGGCTCCAGGTTTACCCTATGCCACTGATCCCCCAAATAATATCTCTGTTTGGGCCCCTCTCTAAATCACCAAGGGAGGCCAGGGATTTAGCTCAGTGGTTCCACCGCCTGCCTTGCAAGCACAAGGTCCCGAGTTCAATCCCCGGCATGAGGAAAAAAAAAGAATTAAGTGCGTAAATCACCAAGGGCCAGCCTACTTGGTGATGGTGAGAGCCAAGCCCTATTTTCCTCCAAGATAGATCTGAGGCCAGCATCATTCCCAGAAGCTGCCCCTCACTCTCTGGCCTTCTTGGATTCAGCCAGTAGCTGGCCCAGCAGGACACAGGAGGAGTGTAGCTGCCCCTAGCATCTCACTGCCAGGCCCAGGAATGCTGTCTATGGCCCTGCCTCTGAGGGCAGGTGACCGTCTCTCGAGGCTGGATTGATGTCAGCTCCCTGCCCTGGCTTGCTCCGAGGATTGCCCCGCCCTTTATAGAAGGTTGGCATGGCCTTCCTGACTCCTTCTAGAGGTAGCACCTGTGTGGACCTTTCTCAGACACACCTCGGGAGCTACCTGTTTCCTCCCAGGACACTGAAAACCAGCCACCTAGAGACCTCTCATACTTAACCTGCCCATCTCCATGGTCTTCAGTTCCTTTGGGTGGTACCCTTGCTGGAGCCATTATTCTGGGCTCCCACCTTCCCTCACCTCCCACCCCCAAACATCAGCAAATCTGCCAGCTCCACATCCACACAGATCTCAAATCTGGGACCTACCTGCTGCCCGCTCCAGGGCCGTGTAATCTCCTAGCCCACCTCTCCTCTCCACTATCTTCAGTCCCTCTTCTACACCTATGGTACATTTAAAATAAAAGCAGTGTGCCCTCAAGGCTCACCCAAGTGACCTCGTGCCACTCAGACTGATCTGAAGAGAATGAAGTGTGAGTTTCAGGCCTTTGCTCAAAGTCCCTCTCATGGCCCACCACTTTCATAAGTGGTATCCTGCACTCTTCCTCCAACAGGGACACAAATTCTGGCCCACAAATCCTGGGCCCACCCCTGTCTCTCAGCCTCCTCTAGGCCCCTCCCCAGCCCTGCCCATCTGCTTCTGTTTCTACTGCCCAATGCCATCCTATAAAACTCAGCTGGGACCTCTTTAGTTTCCTGGTGTCATCTCCTCCATAGTGTAGCCCTGTCCTTCCACTGCTGGGACTGCTATTCACTAAGACAACCATGGCACATATATCCCAGCACTTTATTTTCTGCACAACTATGATCACTCTGTATTAGTCAGCTTTCTGTTACTATAACAAATACCTAAGGTAAATCAACTTATAAGAGAAAAGATTTATTTTGGCTCATGATTTTGGAGGTCTCAGTCCATGGTCAGTTGGCCCCATTGCTTTAGGCCCAAGGTGAGGAGGCATAAAATGACAGGGCATGTAGAGGAGCAAAGCCTTTCATTTCAAGGCTGGGACTTGAAGGAGAAAATAAAGGGAGAGACTGAGACCACACAGACCCTTTCTAATGCACACCCCCAGTGACTGGAAGACCTCTCAGTGGGCTCTGTCTCTTGAAGGTTCCACCACCTCCCAACAGGGCCATGGGCTGGGGACTAAGCCTTCAAAACCTGGGTGTTTGGGGGACATTTAAGACCAGACCATAGCATACTTCCTGAGTATCCCTGGTTTATCTCTGTGACTGTTGTATCTCCCTCTTCCACCACAGGCCAGTTTCCTAAGGGTGGTGGCAGTAGTGTATCAGCCTTCTTTGGTGCTATTTCCCCCTTAGGACAGGCATGTGACACTGATTCAGAGTAGGTGAGCACTCCTATTGTTCTATGGGGTTCAACCCTGAGATCCCACCATAGGAGTCTCCTAAGGATTTTTCAATGTCTGGAGAATTCCACCCAGATGCCTCTCTCTCTCTCTCTCTCTCTCTCTCTCTCTCTCTCTCTGGAACTTCCAGGGGGTCCCTGACTATCTCTAATGCCACACAGGACAAAGTGGCAGTGACCCAGTTGTTTGGATTGCTGCCTAGAAATCTGCAGAAAGTCTAGAGCAAAGAGATATTAATTCCCTTTCTGTTTAATATAAATCTCCTTTTTTTTTCCTCCAGGATATGCAGGTTCTGGATATGAAAAAGGCAAGATTTTTATTTTCATTTGTAGGGTGCTAATTAGGGAGGCTTTTCCTCCATAGGTGGGTCACTTCAATAAGATTCTAGAACATGCTGTGTATAGAGAAAGGTGGTGGCAAGGGAGACCATTAGCCTCCCCTCTGAGGGCCTCAGTGGATCCCAGTGCTGGATGTGTGGAGCCTAGAGTCTGACTAACATTTCCTTTTAGCAGACAAAAGCTTCACCTTGTGAAAAGTTCTTGAGTGGGAATCAGAATAGAAAAAAAACGATGTGGCAAGTATCACAGAGTAGATTGTTTTAGAGAGAGGGGAAGACTAGAGGAGAAAAAGTGTAAGCAGAACAGTTCAAGGTTAGGTGGGGTTGAATCCTGCCTTCAAGCCATTTAGAGTGATAATGGAGTCCACACTTGCCTCTTGACTACAAGACTCTGCCTTAGACAAAGGTCTCAGCCTGAGTCAGTATCAGACACACATGAAGGGCCTGGTTAAGAATTCAGAACCAACAAGAAGCCTCCTTTCCTGATTGCCCCAGAAGCACTGAAAGTACAGTAGGCAGTGTGAAACAAATGGCTTTCAATAGTGCATTGACAGGGGCTCCCAATTGCAAGATGGCCATGGTTACTGAAAGCTGAGCAGGAAGAAAAGCACACCAGTTTCCCAGGGAGCACTTCAGGGTCCTGGAGAGAAGTTGCTAGGCTGATCTCACCCTGCACTTCACCTTGCTGCACTTGAAGGGTAGCTCCCCTTTGAATTCCAGGGAGGCTGGCTAAAAGGTGCCCCATCACAGCACTATGGACTGGACCTGTGAATTCTGCTCACCATGCAGCTCCAGCAACAAGCTGCCTTCTGAAGCTCCATCCACTGAATGCTGAGTGAATGCTTTTCCTCTCCAGTGTCTGGGTTGAAGAGCGAAGCTCTGCCTACCACCCTGGAGAGACGGATGGAAGGAGGCCCTAAACAGCTGGCCCTGAGCTCTAGATGACTCAGGGTGTTTTCAGGAATGAAAAGCATCTTTCTAAGAACCTGCTAAGAACATTGTTCCACCAAAGAAGTGCTTGAGAGCTGCCTCCCTGAGATCTCACAGCTGAATCCCCTTAGAATCCTGCAGCCTGGCAGACTGATGGGAGGATTCTGTAGACTTTTCAGAGAGCAGGATGGCTCTCATCACCTGTGGGGGCCCAGTAAGGTGCTCCTCCTGGGTTCTCATGTGCAGGTTTTCCCCTTCCCCTTGGAGCTTTTGCCCTTCCAGCAGGATCTGGACAATATGATGGGTGGATGTTTTCTTCTCTCCGGGTTGGGTGTTTCCCTCAGCTGCTGGTTGGTTGCCATGGAAAAGCAAGATACGTGCTTGATTTTCCCTTTACTCAGTTGTCACAATAATGACTTGCTTCCCTGTCAACCTTGAAAGTAACTAATTGAGTTTTTTTAGGAAAACATGGATTTAAATATACTTGATGGTTTTAATTTTTTGCAAATCTCATTCTCTTAAGACGTGACATCTGTAGCCAGTGGAAGCTCTTCAAGTGGGTCTTGAATCCTCTGAACACAGCCCAAGTAGTTTTCCAGGCTCTGGCATGTGAGATAGTCCAGGCCCATTTTGCTCATTGCCTGCCCCAAATTTTCTCCAGTTGCTTTGACTTCCTTTCATGGGAAATGGTATTTCAAGGCCACTATCAAGGCGCTTGAAGCTGTTCATGTTCCTTGTTAGGTTTTTGCAGTGGATGAAGAGATATCTCACACATCGTTAAACACACACCCACAGATCTCACCTGTCACTCTCTCTAGCTTGTAAAAATTCACATTGACATTTACAATTTCCAGTTCAAATTCAGGACGACAGAGCTCCTATTTAACCTTTAGATTATAGCCTTATCTTTGTTCCTTCACAATGAGAATCTTTGTTCTGAATGAAAGAAATATGGTAGAATATCCCACATTAACCCATTTACTTTATCCATATTGCACATGCAATTGTTTTGGAACACAATAGTTACAGTATTAATACTGGCACTACCAGCTGTGAATGGCAATGGTTGGTTTTCTCACGTCTTCCGTGTTCTCCCCAGTCTTGTATGGCTGCACCCGATCTTTGTGGCCATTATGTATAATGTTCTTCCCCCTTCCTACCCTCATTTAATTTTTTCCTGAGAATTCCAATGTATTTCTTAAATTTCCCCCTGGGTTTGTGCAAACAAAGCCTATGGGGCCACCCTAAGCAAAGGTCATTGGTGACCACGATGCCTTCACTGTCACTGGGTTTAATTTACAAAGCAGCTCTGGGTTCAGCACTGTTCTCTGTGATTGTTCTGGTGACTGAAGATCCCTTAGACTCACTCCTAGGAGCAATGCTGGATTCTTGCATGCTAGAAACAGCTTGTCCATGCCCTTTACAACTGAATGTCAGTATTAGTAGACACAAAATCTTTGGCTCACATTTTGAGTTACTTAAATATGTTACTCTTTTTCTTTGGGCATTAACTGTTACTCTCAAATACCTGATGGTAATCTAATTTTCTTTCCCTTATGAGTCATGTGCCTCCTTTAATATTCATACAATATATTCTGACATGTTCTGGGGTTGGTTGTTCTAGGTCATGGTCTCAGGCACATGGTGTGCCCCTTCACTAAGTAGTCTCTCTTTTTGAAGTTAGGAAAATTGTCTTGAGTGACAGTGTTTTAGCATTTATTCTGTTTGTTTGTTTCAGTTTTCTTCTACTGTCCATGTGTTCAAATGTTTTTGGCCACTTTCAATGTTTATCTTTTCTTTCAACTCCTTTCATCTCCTCCTTTTCCTCCTCCTCCTGCTTCTCCTCCTTCTGAGGTATACCCCTAACGCTTTTTAAAATGTTGTTTTGAGACAGTCTTACTAAATTGCTCAGGATGGCCTCAAACTTGCTAATCTTCTGCCTCAGCTACCTGAGGTGTGGTCTTTCTTCACTTTGTGTTTAAATTTTCACTCATTTTTACCTTCAGTTTCAAAATGTTTTTTATTGGGTTTCTGTGCTCTTGTATTCCTTCTAGTTTAGTCTTTACTTCTAAAATGTGTTGCACTTTAGCTGGGCTTTGTGGTGCATGCCTGTAATCATTAACACTCTGGGAGGTTGAGGGAGGGAGACCCTGTCTCAAAATAAAAAATAAAAAAGGCCTGGGAGTGAATCTCAGTGTGAAGGCCCTGAGTTTAACCCTCAGTACCACGCCAAAAAAAGTTGCATTTCTGATTTTGTGTGTCCTGACACATTATTTATCTTTCTTTTTAATTTTTTAAAATTTTTTCAATTTTTATTTTTTTCTGATGTAGTATACTTTTTAGTACTTGAGGAGGCAGGCTTTGTTGAGGTAAAATTAAAAGAACAAAAACTATAAGGCAGTAGGTCAGCATCTGTCAGCATACACATTGTTTCATTTTTTTCCAGAAATCAAGACAATGATTAAAATTTCTGAGGCTTCAGCAGAAACAGAGATAGAGTAGGCTTGCAGGTAACTCCACTTGCTCACCTAACCATTCTAGAGCTTCTAACAGTAACAGGTGCAATAATCATAAAGGGGCATCTTCTTTGTTACCTATAGAGTTTAGTAAACTGAAAATCTATATATATACAAATATTTCTGTCAAAGGATAATCAACATTTAACAGTAACCAGGCACAGGAAACAATAGATAAACAAGAAAAGTATAATAAGGACAAGGAACAGAGAGCTGCTGCTTGCTAACGCTGGCAATGGGACAGTACATCCAAAGTGAAAAAATGAAACATAGAAATGAAACAAGTTGATGAGTATATTATCCAATCTCCCAAGCATGATGCCAAGAATTATTTTTACAACTTTAGTTTCATATTGTAGGACACGAAAGGAGCTACGTATGTCTTTTGGGGGAGAGATAAACATCTTTCGGAAGCACTAGCCTGTAAGACCTGACTACTTTCCCAGGAGGTAACACAGGGTGTACAGGGTAAAGATACAGAAGGAATAAGGTACAGAGTGCAACCAGGAGACAAAGTATGTACATTTTTCCAAGGCCATCTCCCTGGATCGGTACTGGATGCTGCTTTCAGCAGTACCTATAGATCAGACCTTGATGATGGTCTATCTGGAAGAGGTCTAGGCTTCTCTCTCCCTGGTTAATCCCATCTGCCTCTGTTGGTAAAGAGTCTGATGCAGGACTGGTAGCTGGAAACCAGGAAGACTCTTGAGGAGTCCTGCTTTCCCTCTGGCCAGAACTGTTGGGGGTTAGGACTCTTGTGTGGCTAGGCTCCCCATTTAGAAATGGTCTGACACACAAATTCCCCAGCCAGAGGAGGCAGATGAAGTTCTATAAGATAGCTTGTGAGTTGAAGCTGGTGAGAGAGTTTTTGCAAGGCTGTCTTTATTTGACTTGAGTTGGGACTCAGGCTCACCAGGTCTTGGAGCTCAGGGCTCCTTATGCATTTTTCTTATTCTGATTCTTTTATGTCTTACATAATTTTTTGCTCGACTTTTAGTTTCATTTGAAATAACCTGTCATAGTTTCATCCATGTTGGAATGTTTGTCTGATATGCTTTCATTGTCCATAGGGAAAGCTTCTGCTACTTATTCCTTTTCTCTTACAATCACTCAATGAAATCTGAGGTTCTCTGTTCTTCATTTTGTCATTTCAGTCTTCTGGAACTTCCCCTGTATGTTCTTTCTGTATGTGCAGACACTGGCAGCTGCACACAGTGAGTTCTTTTGAGTCACTCTTGTTATCACAGGTGGCCAGACAGCTCTGAGCCATACAGCCTTCCTCAGCATACTCCAGGGATGGAGAGAGGTGAGAGATAGTGAGAACAGTCCAAATGATCAGGCACACTGTGCTGAGCTTCTAACATACCTTTCCTGTATTATTTGTCCTCATGGGGCTGACAGGTGGGCTGGCAACTCAGAAGAGTGTTATCAGTGTTCCAAAAATCCCTGTTAAAAGATGCATGGACCCCCAAAGGCAGAGTCCCTTTCCTGGGTGGTGGGCTTTCTGGCCTATACCTCAGCCCAGCCCAGCTCTCCTAGTGCTCTAAGTGCTCAGTAGTGACCTTCACTCACCTCCTAACTGGCGCTGCCCATCTTCTCATCCATTTCCCATTTAGAAAAAAAAATGCAGCTTTCTGTCAGCATTCATTTAATTTTATATAAACACACTCTCTGAGGCTGAAGCAAATCTGACTGGTTTTCAATATGAAAGTAAAACATAAAACTATGCTTGGAGTTATTTCTAAACAAAATTAACATTTCTTAACAAAATAAATGCTGCAGCCATAAGCATCACCAGGAAGTATCCTTGGGGGAAACTGGAAATGGGATAATTAATCATTTTTGTGTGGAGGTTTGTAGTCTCTGGCCTATGGCAGGCTAGACCTCCCACTGCTACTGATCAGAAAACTGACTCATCTCTAGACAGGTCACTATTACTTTCCCTCCTCCCTTCTCTCCTGAGGAGTGAACCAAAATGGAAGCCCTCCACTCCAGCCTGGTGTCAGTCTTCTAGGCCTCCAAGTGGCTGGGCAGCAGTTCAGGGAGTAGACAGAAGGCTGGCCATACCAGTCTGTACTGGCCTGGGACACCTATCTTGCAATGAAGACCACAGCCACTTCCCCATCTGGCAATGAATCGCCTATAATTGTACCACTCAGAAAGGACCACTACTGAGACTTCTGGGAAGGTGGCAGAATGGTAAGAAGCAGAGAAACAGCCTCTCTGATATTTGGAATTCAAATGCTGGAATAGAGCAATGTGAAAAAGACAAGGAGAAGGAAAGTGAGTCCCTGGGACACAGCCAGGATCTGAAGTGGAATTAGAATTCACAGAGAGAGTGAAGAGAGGGACCACAACACAGAAGAGGGAGGTGGCAAGCAGTGCTTTTTCCCTGAGCCCTAGCTGGCAGTGTAGGAGGGGCAGCTTGAGCCTGCAGAGGCATGATGACTACTGGCAACCCCAGAGGCCTCCACATAGATATGCACCAGCACAACAGAGCAGTGGACACAGTAGACTGCAGTGGCTGGTGAGTTATTTGGGTTCAGACACCCCACAGGAGAGGGCAATTGGCCAATATTTTCAAAAGGGGCCAACTGAAGTCAGAATTCAGAGCAGTTGTTGGCTGGCTCCACCCAGTGGCTCTAAGTGTCAGGGTGAGGTGCAACCTAATTCAAGCTGGCAGGTCAGGGAGTCAAGTTTAAACCACCAGGGAGCCAAGTTCAAGCTGGCAGGAAACACTCTGACTGTTGTGGGCTAAAAAACTCAGGTCTCAGACTCATAGCCAGAAACCAGAAGCAGCCTGAACTTCAGAGGAGCTAAAGACTCAGGTTTGCCGGGATTATCCACCAAGAGCATAATTCTACTGATGACTTGCTAGGATCAATCAACACAGATCTGGGCTCTGTCTGCCCCTCGGTCAACTAGTGACAGAAGAGACATACCCTGAAGTGGTGTTTTCTGATTTTCTTCCTTTCTCTCCTTTTTATTTTTTATATTTCATTTCTATTTTTTCTCTTTTTCTTGATTGTTCTTGTTCTTATGCAAGTGTGAACAGTTTCTAGTTTTGTTGTTGTTTTGTTCTGTTCTTGTTTCTGCTCCTTCCGTCCTTCTTTGCCTGCTGCCTTCTTTACCAGTTCCCAAAGCATGTGTAATCTTCCTTTGTCCTCTCACCTTGCTTCTATTTCTCAATTTTTTCCCCAACCCCTTTTAAACTTTCTCCCCTGAGAGTAAAAAAACCATATTGAGAGGATATTTGCTCTATAAAGTTTTCTAGTTTGTTTTAGATTTTGTTATATAACTACAAATCTTGTTCATATGAAAAAAGAATTTGACCTACAGGTAAGTGAGGCATATAAAATTTGAATTAGCCATGATAAAAAATCTATCCAAAGGCATGTAATAGTCAAGTTTCCAGAAATTCAACAGAAGAACAGAATATTAAAAGCTGTTAAAGAAAAGAAACAAATCACTTACAAAGGAAAGCCCATCAGAATTACAGCAAGGGATCTCAACACAAACCTTCAAGTCAAGGAGAGCTTGGAGTGGAATTTCAAGCCCCAAAAGCAAACAACCTCCAACTCAGATTGATACACCCTCCATAACTATCTTTTAAAACTGATGGAGAAATAAGATACTTCTATGACAAACAACACCTGAAGAAATTCATGACCACCAAAGCAGCACTCCAAAATGTTCTGAAGGACATTCTAGAAAGCAACAGCCAAGACTATAACTCCATAAATTCCAAAATAGTGAATCCACTGGGCAGGACAAGTATTTAAACAGAGGGGAAAGAAAAGGAACAAACAACAGAAAAATAACATGACAAGGATAAGTCAATACATATCAGTTATAACCATTAATGTAAATGGTCTCAATTCACCAATCAAAAGAAACAAAATGGTATAATTGATCAAGAAACAAAATCCAACAATATGATGCATACAAGAAACACATTTAACTTAAGAAATCCATAGACTTAATTAATAAGCTGCTTTGTTCCACCACATATTCCCTGCCATGATGTTCTGGATCCAGAAGCAACAGAGCCAAGTGGCTATAGATTGAAAGCTCTGAGCCAAAATAAACCTTTCCTCCTTAAATTGTTTATCCTAGGTACTTTGTCACAGTGACAAACCACTGACCAACACACCCAATAAAGCAGAGGATTTAATTACCATAGGGTTCTTCACAAGTCACTTTGTTTTTTTTCTTTTTGCATCTACAAAATGGGGTTGACAAGAGGGCAAGCAAAATGTCTGTGGCTTTGCATGTGTCACACTGTGTGGCAATGTGAGATTTGTCCCCCTGGGGAAACTCCCCAATTTAGGGCAGGTGACATTTGCACTTTAACCTCATGCTCAGCCAGACAATGAGTCTGGGTCTTTGGGGAGCTGTTGCTTGTGGTTGTATGGACTCCTGCCACAGAGCAGGTGCTAGATGAGCATTTCCTCCAGAGAGTAAGAGCAGCCCCCAAGGCCACAGGAGATGCACATCACCATGCCCACCACCTCTAGTATCTGGGAGCAGGCCACACCCCCAGAGCCTTGCAGTACTTTTTCCTCAGTACCACTTGGCAGTGGGTGCCGGTCTTGTCCCATTTTGCAGGCGAGAACAGTTGGGACTAGGGAAAGGCCAGTAAGCTTCCTCTGTGAGGGGCCAGATGGTAAATATGTGAGGCTTCTCAAGTCTACTCCACAGACATTACATAAAGAGTGGCCAAAGATGTGTTCTAATACAACTTCACTTATCAACACTGAAACCTGAATTCCACGTAATTATCACATACCACAAAACATAACTCTTCTTTTGATGCAACCAGGAAGTCAAAAACAGAAGGTTGGGTCATTCAGAGGACAAGCAGCTGGCCCAGAATAACCCAACTTCCCCATGTGGACTGCATGACAGACACTTTTGCTGAGCAGGAAAGAGAGGAGAGAATTACAGCCCATGATGGAATGCCACCCACCTACAACCCATGAGCTTCCTACCCTCCAGGAGAGACAGACAACTATTCTGTGTTATCCACCCTCTTCCTGAAGCTGCTCTTTCTCCAGATCTTTTTCTCTGCCTTCCACTTCTTGGACGCTCACGTGCACTTTCTAAGGGCTTCTGGGTGGGGTAGGAGAAGAGGAAAATAGGCATGCCAGGGATGAAGGAACTCTGAGGCAGAGGCCTGGCAGTGAGAAAGCCCATTACCCTCTCCCCCAGAGGCTCCCCTCACCCACCAGTACAGGCTGTGAGGTCTTCAGAGCACTGGATGTCCTGCTACAGCATCTCAAAAGATGGTCACAGATGCTATTCCTCCATACCAAGAAGTACTAAGTCCATGACCCATCTTTTCCTTTATTCATACAGAGGAGCTACACTGGCCCATCTAGTCAGTTCAAGTCCACTATGTACACTGGGAAAGTCAGTGTCAGTTCCGGGGACGCGCTATGGACAAAGCCTCCAAAGTCCTGTGTCTTATACCTGTGTGGGAGGGCTACCCCATGTGGCAGGGGTCTCCCTTGGGTTTGGGACCACCACTGTGGCACTTCTGCTTGTAGGCCCTCAAACTCCCAATGCTTGCCATTCCCCTCCCATGGGGAGGGAACTGTCGGTTCCCAGCCACCCTGAGAACTTTTGGGGACCTCCAGGGCAAGGGGCGTGAACACCTCTGTAAGACCTGGTGACATTCCCTCTAGGCAGAGACTCTTGGCCCCAGGGAAGGTAGGGAAGGTGGGAAGGGGAAGCTGGGGGTCCAGGCTTGGGGGCCCACCTTGCTCTTCTCCTGCTGCAGCTCGATCTGGATGTCCGTGAGCTTGGCTCGCAGCTCCTCATTGGCGGCCTGCAGTGCAGCGAGAGCCTCCACCTTGTCCCCCTTGGCCCGGCTGCCTGCGCCCTTCTTTGACATGGTGAGGCTGGGTGGCCAAAGGGGCACCCAGGGGCAGATGCTCCGTCTAGGCTGGGGTGTCCACACCAAACTCCTGGCAGGTGTCGCCTCGGCTGTCGCTCCGCTACATTTTCTCACTCACCTAGAGGGAAAGCACACCTGAGTGAGCAGACTGTGCTCAGCTGGATGCCCACAATGGTGTATCGGCCAAGAGATTGGGCCTGGAGTTCAGGGGCTCGTGTGTTGGGGTGAGGGGCACTGCACACATCTCACTGGTCCCCACACTGAGGCTGCTGCCCTGACAATGTCTGCTAGGGAACCAGCTCCAGACCTCAAGGTTCAGCTGTCTCCACACAGTGTCCCCAGAAGGGACTTCATGCACAACACATAGTGAGTGTTCAATTTGTATTAATTCTTTGCCTTTTAGGAATTAGGGCACCTGACTTTAAACCCAGAATTTTGTACATGGGTGAGGCACATGATGGCAATAGTGGATATAAACCATAAGCTGATACAATATGGGTAATAATGGGTATAAACTGTGAGCTCCTGGCAACCCCAGGCTCCCAGAACCCACAAACTTCTCCCAAGAAATATTGAAAAATAAATAAAAGCAGGGTCTTGAAGAAGTCTTTGTACATCTGTGTTCAGAGCAGCATTTCTGCCAAGAGCTAAGAGGTAAAAGCAACCCCAGTGTCCACTGGTGGATGAGTTGATAAGTAAAACATGGTCTGTTCATATGATGGAATATGACTCCTGTCACACAGATGAACCTTGATGGCATTATGCTAAATGAAATGAGCCTGTCCCAGAATGACAAGCATAGAACTGTATGATGCCACTTAGGTGAGGTATCTAAAGTAGTCAAACTCATAGAAACAAAAAGTAAACTGGGGATTTCCAGGAACTGAGGGAGGAGGAAATATGGAGTTGTTTAATGGGGTAGGGGTTTCAGTTTTAGAAGATGAATAATTTCCCTTCTCCCAGCTGTTACTCTCCTCCAGCTCCCCCTCTCCTAGCAGCCCTTCCTCCCCAGGTGCTCCTCATCCCCAGCTGCCTCCCCTAGTTGCTTCTCTCCTCTAGTAGCTCCTTTTTGCTGCATGAAGGGCAAGGATGTGGGGGACTGCCCCATTGATTATGCCCAAAGCAGGCTGTGGGCAGTGCAGGCTGTAAAGAGTTAACCCCACAACTGGCTTGTTTTGAGAAGTGAGTCCAACCAAAGCCTATGTGACTAGATAACTTGGCACCCAAGGTCAGAGTGACTCACACCCAAATTCTGTTCTCAAAATTAAGAATGCTTTGTCTCTTCTCTTATAGGCCTTGCTTGCATCAGCAATGTATCCCTAGCAACCACAAATAGTCCTCTTACCCTAACCTATGATGTCACCAATAAATATCAGTGGCTTTGGATGGCCAGGGTCTTTTGCTGCTTGCTCAGCATTGGCCATCCTGGCTCCCCATTTCTCTCTTTAATTCTGTCTTTGAGTTTTCCTTCTTGCCTAGCACTGTACCACCAAGCAGGAAAGATCGGAAACTGTCTTGGGGGTCTCTGACAGAAGGGAATTTTATGTTCCAGCCAGGTTCACTGGGCTCATCTGTGGCCCTCTTCTCCCTGAAGTCTAGGGCAGGGGTTTCTTCCTTTCCCTACCACAGCCAGCTATTCCCAAAAGATGGAGAAATCACCCTTTTCTCTCCTGTCTTTGATTTTCTTCTGGTTACCTGTCACAAGGCAGCAAAGGCAACCAGGATGGAAAGGAAAAGCCAAAAGGACACACAGGAGCTTCCATATTGCATGGGAGGCAAGAGGCTGTGGCCCAGCTGCCCACACCCATCTGAAGCACAGAGCAGCCTTGAGAGATGACCCTGGGAACAGCACTCAGCCCAGAGATGTGTTTACTTTCCCTGGTGAACACAGGGACTGCCCTGGTATTTCTGGTGCTCTATTTGTCTGCCCAGAGGACCAATGGAAAGATCAACACTGTGGTTTTCAGATGGCTGAGCCCTGTGTTTGTGGACTCAGGCTCCACCAGGCAGACTGAAGAAGTCACAGGACAAAGGAAGGGTGGATAACAGGAAAGCTCATAGTGAGTATGTTGAGGAATGGGGAGGTGACGGGGGAGCCCACAGTAGGAGGATGGTGGGGGAAGAGGAGCCTACAGCAGAGGGAGAGCAGGTTTTCCAGAGAGGATCTCTGCGGCAAAGCCTGGGAGTGAAGGGGGCTGGGCTTAGAGAGATGGGGAAAGGAGGATGGAAGCAAAGGGAAAGGCACTTCAGCCTGGCATCCAGGAGGTGAGGAACATTCTGGACACTGAAGGAACCTGGTTTAGCTGATGTACAGACTGAGAGAAGGCAGGGTAGAGATGGTAGACTCATCCTGAACAGCACAGTGGTCAGCTGCCAAGGAGCCTGTCCTCCACCTGAAGAAAAAGAGGGCTCTGCAGGATTTCATCCCAGAGCTTCAGCTTGGGTGATTTCAGCTCTTAACAGGTCAGAGAGAGACTGAAGTACAGGCAGAGAGCAGAATCAGGAGGCCATCCTGGCAGGACAGGAAGATGAATGCACTCTTCAGGAGGCCACAAGAGATGCTACAGAACCAGAGGACTGGGGCTGAAGGCTGAGGTGCTGGCGCGCTTTTATTCACATAAGCAGCCTCAGGATGGGTGCTCACTGCCCCTTTCCTCCCTTTTCAGCTCAGCTCCTGAGCTTTGGTGATAGTCCATCAGGACAAAGCATGGGGAATAAGTGGACAGAAGAAAAGGCCAAGGTTCACACACAGGTGAGAGGGAAAGGTGTGGGGAAAGAAAGAGGAAGAAGGAAGAGAAGGCTTGTAGGTTTGGATGGTGGAAGAGCAGTTGCCTTGCATGATAAGTGGGGAGGGACGGTGTCAAAGATACTCTGCTGTAGAGCACTAATGAGAGAGCCAGTCAATATTCGCATCACTTCTAGTACTTAGTCTCACCACACCAAGACCTGTGAATGGAAGCACTGCTGATACCTGGCTCATGAGCCAATCCTTTCCTGTCCTCCTCATGGTGTCAGGAAGATGATTCTCCAGGGAGATGGATGGGCAGAGTCATGTCCTAGCCCAGAAGTTTGGGTGTATGTCCTGTGCCACAGCAGGTGACTGCTTTGGTAAATTTTCCACCTCATAGAAGGGCCTTCTTTCCCACTTACAATAGCATTTTCCCACTTTCCTTCAAATCTCTGTGGACAGCCTCTGCAAGACCTAAGGGGCCTCTGCTCCAGAAGCCCAAGCCAGGACAAAGGCCAGGGCAGCACCCACTTCCCAGACTAAGCCCCACCCCGTGGCCATCACCTCTTGGCTGTACCTGCTGCGTTCTGTCGAGGGCTCACCTCTAGCTACAGAAACTCCCAGCACCTGGCTATCAACAAGGTACTGGGCATTTGGAGTAAAGGAAAGTAAACTGGCCAACCAGATAGTCATCTTCCATGTGGTTTTGCTTTTTGAAGAAAAAGAAGCAGTTTGTTGTTGTTGTTTTGATACCGGGGATTGAACTCAGGACCTTGTGCATGCAAGGCAGGCAGCAGCACCACTAAGCTAAATCCCTAGCCCAAAAGAAGCAGTTTTTGAAAAAGAATCCATTTTAGAAGGTCTTGGTTGCTAATGTACTCTGATCAGTATTTGGACCCATCATATCCACTGTTTTGTAGCATTTAATGGCTAATTTTTAAAGGGAGTCAGATGATGGCAAGTGGTGGATTTCCATTTTCAAAGAGGGAAGGTGTAGGAAGTTAAAAGGGTAATCCATTATGCAGAAAAGTCGCTCCCTTTTGACTCAGGTCATCAAAAGTTCTCAGGAGGCCTGGAGACATCTGCAGGACTAGAAAAGATCACACTGTTCTGTTGATGTTACCACCTTTGCCATATGGGGAGCCATTGCATAGCAGACCCTGGCTTCACCCACCAAGGGACCTCCCTTTCATTTCCCTGCATTGCTTGGTTCCCAGCTGTGAAGTCTGCCTCACCCTGAAGGTGAAAAACAGAGATACTGGGTAGGAGGTGGGCAAGTGAATCAGCTCAGAATGGGCAAACAGTAGAGTAACCTTTACAAGGTGGGGTCGGCCCTCCTGATCATCACTGGCAAATGACCCCACTCAAGTCCACCACATTGCGGGGGCCAAGTAGCACAGCAGGAACTGGATGGCAGGGGCCGAGGCCAGGTGTGGGGGCAGCAGAAGCATCCAGCTACTCACCAATGTGGGAGTCTTCGAGATTTGCTGGACATACAGGTCAGGCCAAGGCCAAGAGGGCTGCTAGAAGCGTTACCCACTCACAAAGGCAGAGTCCACAAATCCCAGCAGGGCTTCTCAGAGCACTCAGATCCCAGCCGGACCCCAGGGCTGCCACGGGGTGTGAGCTCTTTTTTGTTTTTTCTTCAATGCTAGGGTTCAAACCCAGGGCTTTATCAGTGAGCTGCATCCCCAGTTTTGGGTCTGAGCTCTCTGTTGCTTACATAATTAACTGTTATTCCACCCAATTTACCTGCCCTCCTGCACCCATGTCCCAGGTCTGTGAGCTTCCTACTCTCCCAAACAGATTCATGTCCATTCTGTTTGTACCTCGTGATGAAGAAAACCAGCACTTTCACAAAAACTGCCTAGAGACCCGGGGATTTAGCTCAATGGTTCCTACGCCTGCCTTGCAAGCGCAAGCTCCTGAGTTCAATCTCCCGTACCAAAAAAAAAATTGCCTAGAGAAATGACTAATTGCCGTTCAGAGAGCCAGATAGCAGAGAACTCTTGAGATAGTGTGGATTGTGGTTCCACTGCCTGGTGAGGACGCCTCAGGCCCTGTTCTGGGTGGAGGGAGCTTTGGACCAGGGTGTGGCTTCATCAGCCCCAGGCCCTCTGTGAGCAAAGCCCAGCCTCTACCTCTCCTGCTCCTGCATGATCCTGCCCATTCTGCCTACATCCCACTTTCTCCATGCTGGCCTCCTGCAACTGCTTCAGAGGTAGCTCAGCACCATCCATTTGCCACACCCCAATCCCCAGTACCTCACCTGTGTCTCCCCTCTGCCTCACCAGATTCCAGGATATTCCACAACACAGAAGGACTGCTATGGCTATTATGTTCCACTACTGTTTACCTGGTGTTTTCAGTATGTTCTACTTACTTTCAAATGAAACTCCATATGTCTTTCCTGGATAGAGAGCCATATAACCAGCTGCCCAAAGGGGTAACAAACTGCAAGGGCAAGAGGAATCGGGATACACTTTGAGTCAGCTCCCATGGGACACTCAGCTCCCACTGGACACTAGCCCTGGCCTTGAGCTATACTGAGACTGTGCCAACCTCTGAGGGGCAGTGTGTGTAAGACTGCTTATCAACATCCTTGCCACAGCTTTCCTGCCACCTTGGGCTGCCCAGGGTTGCAGCCCACTGGGGCCCCAGCCAGGTTGAGCCAGGGCTCTGGGTCCCCAGGGGGCAAAACCCTGGTTGAGGCCTGAGCTGCAGGGCTTCTTCTCCAGAGACCTGCAGTTAGCTAATAAGGTATGGGAGCAGGCCTGAGGGGGACCTATGTAAGGTCAAGTGGACCGAAAAGGGAGGACACTGAGGGGGGTTACTCTGGGACAGAGCTCTTCCATAACTCTGTCTGCTCTGGATAAGCCTGGGTCCACAATGGGAGCAGGAGCCAGCAGTGGGCTTGGGCTGGGGAGGGCAGGATCAGAGTGGCACCAGAACCCCACTGTGACCAGGGATCAGGACATAGGAGGGCTAGAGCTGTCCTTTCCAATGGGAACCACAGCCAGCCCTGAGGAAAACTCAGATCCAGAAGACCCGTGAAACTCAAAGAACAGAGCTCTCAGCCTCCCAGTCATTAGTCAGCTCAGTTCAAGTCCACAAAAGCAGGCAAGGTTGGATCGGGAGAGTCACAAGGACAGCTCAGTGAGGCAAAAGCTAAGGAACATACAGCCCATATGACAGCACGTGGCAGAGGTGGCCAGGGAACAATCTCTGATAATGGCTTTAAGTACCCGCAAACCGCATTGTTTGCCTAGCTAGAATTAGTGTAACAATCCTGGGATCCTTAAATACTTACAAACTAAATTTGATCAAGGAGTATGTTGGGGAAGCAGATAAAGAACCCAGGATCTATCTGTCTGGGAAAACAATCTCCAGCATACTGCTGGCACCTGTTCCCAGGTGTGTCCAGAAAAGGTCAGCATTTGCATGCAAGGCCTTCCCAGCTCCCACATCTGCAGGAGTGCATCTACCTCGGATAGGAGGGGGGATTCCCTGTTCATCTGGGACCAGGACCATGTTTATGCTTTCAATGGGGAAGTCATTAAATTAATAGCACGGTCTGCCCATCTTTTGTTTGGGGGTCTCTGAGGAGGTAATAAATAAATATACTTCTGAAGGCTGCAGTAGAAGTGCTTGGCTGATCTCTGTGTAGTCGTTGCGCAGTAGGAGGCTTCAGTGGGCAGGCCAAGGCTTGATGGCTGATGAATATGCTTCTGCTCTGGGTTAATGACTGCAGTAAACCTCATTGTTGCTCACCAGGGAGAGGCATCTGGAGAAGGTAGCCCTCCCCACTGGGTCCCTGCTGACCTCCAGATTTACTTAATGTCCAGCCTCTGGACAAGGGCTTTGACACCCCCATGTGACCTACAGCACAATGAAAAGTCAGCAAGAGCCCTCAACCCTCAACCTTCCCAGCAATTCCCCCGTGTAATCCACGCGAGCTCCGGACCTTGAAGGATGATGTCTTATGCAGCCTTGGTGATCTTATAAAGTTGAGAGCATCTGACTTAGATTCCTTCCAGGTTTAACTATGGAGAAGAAAGGATGAATCTGATGATTCATTTCCATGGAAATTCTAAGTGTGGAGGGAGGAGGGAGAGAGAAAAGGGAAAAGGAATGAAAAAAGGAACTGAGATGTGTTATGTACACCTACCAACTCCACACAAGGAATGTAAACATTACGTACAGCAAACACTATAAAAAAAAGGAAGAATATCAAGAGATGGATGGAGGAGGGAAGGAGGGAAGGGAAAGGGGATGAAAAAAGGAATTAAGATGTGTTACGTACATGTATCAACTCCCCACAAAGAATGTAAACATTATGTACTACACACATGTACTAAAAAACAAAAAACAAGAGTGTGGGCAAGAGGAGAAGAAGACATCCAGGACATCCAGGAGAGGCTCAGAGACCCTCAGGTGACCCCACAGGGAAGGCACAACAACATAGGCCCATCAACTCCAGGGTCTAATTCTACAATGGTCCTGAGAATGGCACAGGGAGGAGAAAGGACAGAGACACAGACCATGGGGCTAGATGCCTCCACACCAGGCAGGTCCCACCCAGTGGGCTCAGCAGGCCTCGTTGCCCACAGGAGACAGCTTTGGGGGGGTCCATACTCCAGGGTGAGCAGGTGAGAGCCTCAAGGTGACCCTGAATAGACACACCTTGCCCACTATGATGCTTTTTTCCTAGAAAACAGAAGTATCACTCAGAAGAGAAACCAACAGGCCATTCATGCCTGGATGTAAATATTGGTGATCAGAAAATCAGTTCCATGCCTGGAAACCCAGAGAAGCAGAGGCCTTACTTGCATGGAACAAGGAGTTTCCCAAATGGAAGTTAGCAAGCTATCACCTTAAGGAGGTGGGGGCCCTGGGAGCAGTGCCTGGAGCTCTAGGTGCTGAGGGGAGGCAGGGGGCTGGGAGAAGGAGGGAGGAAAGATGAAAAGGCCAGGTGGAGGGCATCTCAGGTCAACTTGACCACCCCAAGGATAAAGGGCAAAAGAGGCTGGGAGGGGGTCTTCTGGCTCTGGAACAGGTTCTAGTCTGCCTGACTCTTGCCCTGACCAGCAACACTGGACATCTATGTTGAATCCTAGCTGTGGACCACATCACATGTACCAGGTCACCCACAAATGCCAACCTTTGGGTAGAGATCATCACTGACCCTAATTTATAGTTGTAGAATCAGATATAGGTCACACGTTACCTAGCCTGGTTCTACCTGACTTGGAGACCTTAGCACTTGGACCACCATCCTCAGCCAGGGCAGGATAAAGCTGCTGGATGCCAGATGTGCTCCCCACATGTTCCTGGCTACCAAAATTCCAGGAGAGGCACAGGCTTCATGCCACAAATGAGGAATCAGAGTCAGTCATGTTAAGAACATGTTTTGTTTTTGTGTTTGCACCAAGCTACACCCCTAGTCCTTTTAATTTGTTTTTTACTTTGAGACAGAATCTTGATAAATTGTTCAAGCAGGAATCAAATTCATGATCAACCTGCCTCAGCCTCCTGCACAGCTGGGATTATGGGCATGTGCCACCATGCCCAGCTAAGAACACATGTTAATTATCAGTTTGGCATAAATCCATGATGTGCCTGCCCCAAGGTCCTGAGTGACCCCTTCACTCCACTGGCCCATATACACTGCTTATCCTGGCAACAGGTTTGAACTGACAGCTCAAGTGTGTTGCAGCTTTCCCACAGGTACAGGATGTGCCCACAGAAGGACACAGGACAGCAACCTACAGGTGTGTCTTCTAGAGGCTAGAGGCAGAAGTCACAAGTGGAACAGCAGCCACACTGGGCAGCTGGGTAGATTCCCAGGCCAGCTGAGGGCAGGAATGGCCAGAGTGTCCCATAGGATAGACCCATAAAAGCCAGGGCTGATGCCAAGCTCTAAGTCAAGCCCCTAGATAATCATACCAATCTTTTGACCTATAGTTGGAAAGGAAATAGTCTGTATCTCTGAGTAATAAAACAGAACCCTCATTCTGCCCCTGGCACAACTGCTCCTGGGGAGACTCAGCAGCGGCCTCCCCGGCACTGAAGTGGCTTCCAGATGGCCAGCCTGGCCTCTGCAGGGCACAGCTGCTCATCAGATGTTTCACTCAAGCAGCTAAAGGTCCAGAGAGGCAGCAGTGTTCAGGGCAGCCATCAAAGTGAGGCTTTTCTCAAAAATTCTTGACTTGGGCAACACAGTTCCAATTCACCTGGCCCCAACTCACAGGGCAGAAGAGAGAATGGCCAGGAACCTGCTGGAGCTGCCCATCAGCAGACCTGGACAGCTGACGGGGTTTCCTCCCTGATCTTTAAGACTGGATACCAACTCTCACAACATATCTGTCTAGCACTGTACTGAAAAACACTCTCTGCTTCCTATCTTCCAAGTTGTATACTACATTCAACTTCATGTACATCTCAGTTTTACAACAATGTTTTCCTGCAAATTCTCAGGAAGTAGCATATGACCAATTCAGCACGATTCCTTCACAAGAATGACAAAGTATTCTATTTGGACATGATCTTAAAATCGTTAAGAGATTGATGGACTTCTCTTGAGATGTCCTTCAGTTATGACAATTGATGAGACACTTTACCGCAAGTATAGGTGGATGTGTGGAGTGCTTACCATGACAAACTGACAGCAACACTTATAAATGTGCATAGTGGTATTAGATGAAGTTCCTAAAAAACCAATTAGAATTATCAAGAATTTGAGTTATAACTTTTATCTCTAACAGCAAAATTTTCAATGAAGTCAATTTGTGTTAATCTTTACAAACCCTTACCAGAAATGGAGGTTTGCAGAAAACAAGGTATTGAAATTTGGTGGGGGAAAAAGGGATGCTTTTTGGTGAACAATAATTTATTTGGATTCTGTCTGGTGCTGCTGTGGAACACTCAGACCCAGTCAATGCCAGTCCTGCCTATTATGAAGTTAGGATTAATGGGAGCCAGGGATGACAGTTTTTAAATGAATAAACTATTTAGTTTGAGATAATTGTAGACTACATGCAGATTCATGTACTACAGAGAGCCTGCGTGTCTAGTCACAGTTTCTCCATGGGAACATCTTGAAAAATTGTACAACAAGATCACAGCCAGGGTACAGATGTGGAGACAACTGAGGTACTGAACATTCATCTCCACCAAAAGTTTCCTTATGTACTCACCCTCACTTGCCTCCCAGCCATCCCCTCCTCAACCCCAGGAAGCCACTGATATGCTTCCCATTTGCATCATTTTGTCATTTCAACAATGTAATAGAAGGGGGGAATATACAGTACGCAACCTTTTGAGACTGGCTTTTTCCACTCAGTATAACTCTCAGGGCATCAGTCCAGGTTGTTACAAGTATCAATAACTCATTCATCTTTATTTATGAGCAGTGTTCCAGGGTGTCAATGTACCACACTTGCTTAACCATTCATCACCGAAGGACATCGGAATTGTTTCCAGTTTTTGCCTACTGCAAAGTATGCAGTAGGCAAAAAGTGTAAACACTTGTTTACAAGGTTTGAGGTAAATATAAAACTTCATTCCTCTGGTAGAAAATGCCTGGGAGTGAAATTTCTGGCTTACAGGGTAGTTGCATATTTGGTGTGCTGTTGTCCAGAGGCACTGCACTACTTTGTCTTCTCACCAGCAGTGTCTGAGGGATCCAGTTTCTCTGCATCCTTTCCAGCATTTGGTGTTTCACTTTTTAATTTTTGGCCATTTTGATAGGTAATATCTCATTGCAGTATTAATTTGAATTTCCCTAGTAACTGAGGACAACATCTTTTCATGTACCTAGTTGCCACCTGCACATCCTCCTTGTTGAAGCATCTACTACCAGGCTGTCTCCTTCCTTGGTCGCTTGGTAGAGAGTGTAGGCTTTCCAAGGGCTGTTTTGTCTGTGCTTATTGGTGGTTCCAAGTTGCCAGCTTCTCTGACTCCACAACTGGGATACATGCCCCCAAAACAAAACCCCAGAGCTCATGGCTATGTTGTTCCTCAGGTCTCCAGATCCTTGTCAGCTGCTTTCTTCTCTCAGCCTTTTGTTGTTTTCTGATGTTTGTTTTATATTTGAATGTTCAAGGCTTTTGATTGTACTAATGGGAGAAAAGGGAACAATATGTCTACTCTGTCCTTTCAGAGGCAAAAATTTGGGGGCAGCTTTTTGAGCAAAGAAAAAAATCTTGGACCTGTATTTATTATTTCAGTATGTAACAGATGTAACTTAAGTTTCATGATCAAAAAAATCCCACCCCCCAAAAACTCTCCTCAATGAAATAATAGTCAAGATTCTGGAAATTCAACACAAGAACAGAATAAAAGCTGTTAGAGAAAAGAAACAGATCTTATCAAGGAAACTCCATCAGAATCATAGCAGACTTCTCAACACAAACCCTCAAAGTCAAGGAGAGCTTGGAGTAAGTATTTCAAGTTCTAAAGGAAAACAGCCTCCAACTCAGATTGATGTACCCTGTAAAACTATCTTTCTCAAATTGATGGAGAAATAAGATACTTCCACGAAGAAATTCATGACCATCAAACCAGCATTCCAAAGAGTTCAGAAGGAGATTCTAGAAAAAGATAATAAGTATTACAACTCCATGAACCCAACAGAATGAATCCACCATGCAAAGCAAGAAATTAAACAGAAGAAGAGGGAGCCAACAACAGAAAAATAACATGACAAAGATAAATCAATACATACCAGTTGTAACCATCAATGTAAATGGTCTCAATTCACCAATCAAAAGAAACACTAGCAGAGTGGATCAAGAAACGGGATTGAACAATATGCTGCATACAAGAAACACATCTAACTCAAAAAGAAATTCATAGGGCCATGGATTTAGGTAACTGGCAACATGCCTGTCTGGCAAGCACAAGGTCCTGAGTTCAATTCCCAGTACCAAAAAAAGAAAGAAAGAAAGAAAGAAATTCATAGACTTAAAATCAAAGGATGGAAAACAATGTTACATGAAAAAGGAACCCAGAAAAAAACAAGGGTGGCTATTCATTTGCAGAAAAAGTGGATTTCAAGTCAAGATTGATTAAGAGAGACAAAGAAGGTCACTGCATCCTTGTAAAGGGAACAATCCAAGAAGAGATAACAATCATAAATATATATGCACCAAGTATCAGTGCGTTCAACTATATAAAAAATTATGGACAAGAAAAATGAAATAAGCACTAATACAGTTGTAATGGGGTATCTCAATACCCCACTGTCACAAATACACAGATCAACTAGACAAAAAAAGTCAACAAAAAACTTCAGAAGTGAACCAAACTTTTGAACAAATGGACTTAGTAGATAACTACAGAATGTTCTACTACACATCAGAATACATATTCTTCTCAAATGCACACAGAATAGTCTCCAGAATTGACCACATACTAGCTCATAGAACATGCTAAAGTAAATGTAAAGGAATTTAAATTATCTCCTGCATTTTATCAGACTATAGTGCAATGAAATTGGAAATCAATGGCAAAAGAAACCAGAAGAACTTCACAAATATTTGGAAATTAAATAACACCCTCCTGAATAACCAATGAGTCATAGATGAAATTAAAGAAGAAATCAGACAGTTTCTACAATTAAATGATAGTGCCAGTACAAGATACTGGAACTTATGGAATGGAATGAAAGTAGTCCTATGAGGGAAATTTATAGCAGTGAATCCCCACATCAGGAAAACAGAGCAGGCTCAAATAAACAACCTAATGTTGAGCCTCAAGCTTCTTGAAAAAGAAGAGCAGTCAAGCACAAAACTCATATGAGGGAGGAAATTATAAAAATCAGAGTAGATATTAATGCAATGGAGACTAAAAAAAATACAAAAAATAAATGAATTGGGGCTGGGGATTTAGCTCAGTGGTTCTGTCACCTGCCTCACAAGCACAAGGTCCCAAGTTTGAGCCCCTGTACCTGCCCCCAAAAAATCAATGAATTGAAGAGTTGGTTCTTTGAAAGATTAAATAAAATTGACAAACCCATAGCTAACCTTATCAAAAAAGGAAAGAAAACATTCAACTCCGTGCAATTAGGAATAAAAAGGATGAAAACAACAGATCCTGCAGAAATCCAGTTCATCAATACCTACTTTGAGAAACTGTATTTTAACAAGATGGAAAACATAAAAGAAATGGACAAATTCCTAGATACATATGAGTTACCAAAACTGAATCAAGAATATAAAAGAATTCTAAATAAATTAATAACAGCCAATGAAATTGAAGATATAATTAAAAACCTACCAACCAAGAAAGGCCCAGGTCCTGAAGTTTTCACTGCTGAATTTGACAAGAATTTTAGAGAAGACCTAACGCTGCTACTTCTCAAACTCTTTAATGAAATTGGAAGAGAAGCAATACTTCCAAACTCATTCCTAGAAACAAGCATTACCCTGATACCAAAACCAGAGAAAGAGCCAACCAAAAAACAGAACTATAGACCAATCTCCCTAATGAACATAGATGGAAAATTCCTCAATAAGATACTGGCAAACAAAATGCAGCAAATCATCAAGAAGGTTATACACCATGATAAAGTAGGATTCATTCCAGGAATGCAGGGATGGTTCGACATATGCAAATCAATAAATGTAATACACTATATTAATAGAGCCAAGGACAAAAACCATATGATCCTCTCAATGATGCAGAAAAAGTGTTTGACAAAGTCCAACACACATTCATGATAAAACCCTACAGAAAATTGGAACAGATGTCCTTTATCTCAATCTGATAAAAGCCATCTATGACAAACCAACAGCCAAAATCATACTAAATGGACAAAAACTGAAAGATTTCACTTTAAAATCAGGAAAGAGACAAGGATGTCCACTATCATCACTTTTATTCCATAAAGTTCTGGAAACATTAGCCAGAGCAATTAGACAAGAGAGAGAAATAAAGTAAGAATAGAAAAGGAAGAAGTTAAATTATCATTATTTGCAGATGATATGATACTCTACATAGAAGACATCAAAAGCTCCACCAAAAGACTTCTAGATTTAATAACCAAATTCAGTAGCGTAGCTTTATACAAAGTCAACACTCAAAAATAAATAGCATTCCTATACACAAATGACAAACTCACTGAGAGAGAAATTAGGGAAACCACACATTTCACAATAGCATCAAAAAAAAGAAAAAGAAATACCTAGGAATCAATCTAATGAAGGAAGTAAAAGACCTCTACATTGAAAGCTACAGTACTCTGAAAAAGGAGATCGAAGAGGATATCAGAAAATGGAAAGATATCCTTTGCCCTTGGGTAGGAAGAAATAATATAATGAAAATGGCCATACTCCCAAAATTGTTATACAATTAATGCAATCCCAATCAAAATTCCAATGTATCTCACAGAATTAGAAAAAACTATCCTAAAATTCATTTGGAACCAGAAGAGACCTAGAATAGCAAAAGTAATTCTGGGCAATGAAGGTAAGGCAGGGAGCATCACAATCCCCAACTTGAAATTATATTACAAAGCTACTATGAGAAAACCAGCATGATACTGCCAAAAAACAAAAAAACAACAAAAAAAAACAGACCCAAGGATCAATGGAACAGATTAAAAGATGCAGAAACAACCCCAGACACACTCAGCCACCTTATCTTTGACAAAGGAGCCAAACACATTTATTGGAAGACAGATAGCCTCTTTAATAAATGGTGCTGCAAAAACTGGCTTTCTACATACCGATGATTGAAACTAGACCAATATCTTTCACCATGCTCTAATCTAAAATCAAAATGATCAAAGATCTAAATATTAAAACAGAAACACTAAATCTGCTGGAAGATAGAATAGGTAAGACCCTCAAAGACACTGGTGTAGGCAAAGATTATAAACAAAACCTCAACTTCACAGTAAATATTACAAAGAATCAAAAACTTGGATCTAATCTTATTAAAAAGCTTTTGCACAGCAAAAGAAACCACCAAGAGAATGAAGAGACAGCTCACAGAATGGGAAAAATTTTTTTACCATCTATTAATCAGAAAAGAACTAATATCTACAATAAATAAAGAACTCAAAAAAATCAGACCCCTCAAATTTAAAGACCCAATCCAAAAATGGGGATCTGAAATGAATAGACACTTTCTCAGATGAGGAAGTAGAAACAGCAAATAAATATATGAAAAAATGTTCAACATCATTGGCCATTCAAGAGATGCAAATTAAAACAACTCTGAGAGTTCATCTCACCGCAGAAAGAATGTTTATTGAGAAATATTTTTAAAGAATGTTCATAAAGAAATCAACCAATAACAAATGCTGACGGGGCCATGTGGAATAAGGAACCCTGCTCTACTGTTGGTGGAAGTGTAGACTGGTGCAACCACTGTGGAAATCAGTGTGGAGATTTGTCAAAAAACTAAAATTGGAGGTTCCATTTGACCCAGCTATTCCCTTTCTTGGTATCTTCCCAAAAGAATTAAAAACATCATACCACAGCAGTATATCCACACCCATGTTTATAGTGGCAAAGTTTGTAACAGTTAAATCTTGGAAACAGCCAAATGCTCATCACCCAATGAGTGGATAAAGAAGTTGTGGGGTTTTTTACACAATGGAGTACTATTCTGCCATAAAGAAGGATGAGCTTCAGACATTTATAGCTAAGTGGATGTACCTTGAGACCATATTTTAAGTGAAATAAATTAGACACACATGTTTAAATACCACATTCTAGGGCCAGAAGTTTAGCTCAGTGGTGCCACGCCTGCCTGGCAAGTGCAAGGCCCTGAGTTCGATTACTGGACTGAGAAAAATAAAGTCTTTCCTAAATACCACATTCTTTGGTGCGAGAAACCAAAAGTGGAAATAAGGACTAAAATGTATAATAGTTATTGGGAAATGGGAAGAAAATGTTCAAATGGGAAGGGGAACAAGGGAGGAGGGAGGGTGAAAGGAAGGAAAGGACAAGAAAAAAAGTGAAAATAGACAAAAATGAAAACAAAGCTGTTGTAGATAGGGAGGGGAGCGGGGTTGAAGGGAGGGAAGGATGGAAAAAAAGAGGCAGGATGTATCATGTACAGGTGCAAATTCCCTTTGATGAGTGTTATTATGTATGCCTAAAATGTACCAATAAATGTTTTGTTATTTTAAAAAAGAAGAAATTGAAAGGGCAGAGAATAAGTCAGGTTACCTTGACAAGGGAGACCGACCTGGAGGATTTGCACTATGACTGTTATGGTTAGATCTAGACTATACACACAGACACACACACAAATTCTCATGCACCTAGAGGCAGGGCTTTTGGAGGGTGTTGGATCATGGGAACACTGTACTCATGAATGAATGCATGCCCTGGTGAGTTCAGCAGCGGAGTGTGCTGTTCGAAGGTAGGGCCTGGTCAGAAGAGACAGACTGAATGTGGACTGTGTATATATGTATGTAAAAATTTCTGTGGGATGCTGCTGTTGCCACTTAACATGGAAAATGTTCTAGTGGATTTTAATCCAAGTGGCCAGATCTGTGATACTGTATATATTGTGCATCTGATGATAGGAGAAAGACTGTTTAGTGAATATTTGTTAAATTTTATTGTTGTGGCCAGAGATAATTTCAGAATAAAATTTTAATGTCCTAAAAAAAAAAAGAAGAAGAAGAAGAGGCAGGTCACTTGCATGTGGACCTGGAAAGGTATAGCTCCCTCCCCAGTTCCCCCTTTCTCTCTCTGCTTCCTGGCCACCGTGATGTGACCACCTTTTCTTCTACTATGCCCCTTTGCCATTTCATTTCTGCTTTGGATCCAGCTGACCATGGACTATAACCATGAGCTAAAATAAACCTCTCTTTCTTTAAACTGTGGGTGTCAGGTACTGCACCTCAATGAGGAAGAAGATGGCTAAGACAAGGACCTGTGTAAGGACTTTTGATAAAGGTGAGGGTATTGGACAAGGACAAACAACAATGAAAGGAAGGGGCTGGAGCTCAGAATCCCTAACAATGTGTGCAGTCACTGACTTGTGTTAAAGTAATGCCACAGTGTGCAGGGCCAAGATGGGCTTTCAATCAAGTGGTGCTAAGTGAACTGAATATCCACAAGGAGAAATATATCTTGTTTCCTACCTCAAACAAAACATAATTTTCCAAGCCAGGCATAGTGGTGCACACTTGTAATCCCAAGTAATCAGGAGGCTGAGGCAGGGGATCACAAGTTCAAGGCCAGCCTGGACATAAGATTTGTCTCAAGATTTTAAAAAATGGCTGAGGATGTAGCTCTGTGGTATACTTGCCTAGCATATGAGACATTCTGGGTAGATCATTTTCCAGTCAATTTCAGATAAAAATGTGAAAGGCAAAGCAATAATATTTCAGGAGAAAATATCTTCAAGACTTTAGAAACAGCTGAGCTTCCCTTGGAGGGTGCAGGAAGCACTAACTATAAAAGAGAAATCTGATGGTTGGGTTATATTAAGAACTTCTGTTAATGAAAGGCCACCTTTAAGAGTGTGAAAAGGCAAGTCAGGTGCTGAAGAAGATATCTGGAGCACAAATGTCTCACAAAGGGTTCACATCCAGAATACGTGAAGAAATCTTGCAAACCAGCCAGATTAACTCAGAAAATCCAGTAGGAAATGGCAAAAGTCTGCACAGGAGGAGAGTCCCGAGTGAGCACAGAACAGAGGGCTCAGTGCTGTCAGGAACAGAGGAGTGGGCTGCTGAGAGTGAGCTAGGGCTGTGATGTCCCCACAGCAGGATGGTGGCTGGCTGCGTGTCCTGCAGCAAGCACCTCTGCACAGCCTCTTGGGTCTCCCCCAGCCAGGCCTGTAGTGAGTCCCCACTGTCTTCCAGGCTCCCACTTCTCTTGACCCTTACCTCCACATCTGCACCCCATAACTTTCTGTGGCACCTGCAGTTTGGCTCAGCGTGGGCTGCAGCTGGCTGCGCAGCAGCACCCAGCAGGCTGCCAGAGGCCAGGCACCCGCTGGGCTCCCATCCTGCTTCAGCATGTAGACTCTACACCTGAGATTTAGTGGCCGAGGAGTTGCTTCACTCTTTCACTAAGTTGCCCAGTTTTAAAGTTCTTTAACAAGTTCGTATCAGTTTCTCTATCACAAGAAGACAAATCAAGAAAAATCTTTTTTCACGGAAAACCTCTCAGAAATAGTATTTGGCAGATATAATTTAGGGGAATGGCTATGCTGGATGGTTCTGAGTACTCTCTGTTAGAGAGAGTGAGAAAAAATGTACGCATTCTTTTAAGAATTATGTTAGTTAATAACATAACATATGGGAGTAGATTTCTGATGGAAGCTTGTAAATGAAAAAAACTCCAGGGACATATGGTCTCAGGAGTCAGGCTCAGACCCTATCATTGCAAGAGGACTGAAGATGGCTCTGCCCTGAATCTTGAGCTTTTCCTCTTAAAATAGCTCTGTAGGAGAAAAGAGACCTGTTCAGATAGCCTCTAAAAATACCCAGTTGATGATGTACTTTCTCCCACAGTGGGAGTCCTTTCAACATGTTGCTCAGTGTATTTGCTTGGTTGGGGCTGATCTTTGCAAAATTTACTCCATGGAGTAAAAAATCATCTGATTTTGTTTATATTGACTAATTAGTACATATTGTTTAACTATCAATAAAACTTTGAATCTAAAACTTTCAGCTCTTAGATATTTTATCCATGTAAAAAATTCATTTTAGAGTATATTTTTCAACATTAAGTTTCTTAGGAATACAGCTATTTTATCACAATAGAGCAAATTGTGTTAACTTAGGGAAAAGAGTCAGTGGCCAGGCTATGAACACCCAGGGGATAATGCTTGTAGTAGCCAGAACAATCATGCCCTAATATTGTTCCCAGAACCCCAGAATATGTTATTAGGTAACAAAGGAATTCTGCAAATATGATTAAAGTTAAGGACCTAAGATGAGGAGTCACTCTGGATTGTCCGGGTGGCCCAGTCTAATAACACAAGTCTTAGAAAACAAAGCACCTCTCCCAGCTGGGATGAGATGGACATAAGAAGGACTTGCTGAATCAATGGTCCTAAAGACAGGAGGAGCAGGCCTAAGCCAAGTACTGACACACAGGTCTTTAGTGATCAGAATGGCCTTCATGTTACACAGAGGAAGGAAACAGGGACTTCAAACCCTGTTACAGAGCTACAGGAATCAAAACTGTGGTGCTGGCATAAAAGCAAGTGTATAGACCAATGGAACAAAAGAGAGAGCCCAGAAATAAACCCTCACATATATGGGTTTACAAATAAATATGTGTTTACAGATAAATAAAAAAGATTTTTGAAAAGGGTAACCAGACCAATCAGTGGAGAAGTGATAGTCTTTTCAACAACTAATGCTGAAGAAACTATATATTCATATGCAAAGAATGAATGAAGTTGGGCTGGGCCTGGTGGCACACGCCTGTAATCCCAGCACTCAGGAGGCAGAGGCAGGAGGGTCACTGAGTTCAAGGCCAGAGTGAGCTACATAATGAATTCAAGGCCAGCTGGAACTACATAGTGAGACCCTTTCTCAAAAAACCAAAAAAAAAAAAATTATTACTGATTGCACCACTTTAGCCAAGGTGAATTAATTGTTCTAATCAGTTGTTCTTCTTGGTATGTCAAGACTGAGATTGCCTGAGGATCATAAACAATATTCTAGACCAGTGCCAAAGATCCAAGGGCTTGGCCAAATAGGCAGCAATTTCTCATCCCCAATAAATTGCAGAGGTAGAATACTGCAACACTCAAAACTCAAAAGCCAGCTACACCTGGAAGACATCTCTGAGAAGTAGTCACCTCCTAAGGGTTCTCCATACTAGCAATAAAGATACCTATCATAAACAATTTACAAGCATCAATGCAAGAATTAAAATTAAAAAATAGAAGATGAGGGCTGGGGATTTAGCTCAGTAGTTCCGCCGCCTGCCTCATAAGCACAAGGACCTGATTTTGATCCCCGGTACCAAAAAAAAAGAAAGAAAGAAAGAAAATGAGAAGACACAGAAGCAATATATAACCTCTGACTTCCTGCTCACCAAAGCCAAATGTAGGTGGCAATGAGGTGGAACAATTCAAAAGGCACCCCTCTGGTCTCTCTGAAGTGCTAAAAGTGGAAGTTACAAAGAAGATGAATGAGGCTGTAGAAAAAAAAATGAAATCAGAAATAATTTCTCAGATAACTACAGAGATGATGACCATAACAGAAAACACGATGAATGAATCTAGAGAAGATACAGATAAAAATATAGAGAAGCTCAGGAAACCACGAATGCACACAACATAGGAAAGAAATAGAATCCGTGAAACAAATTCAAACAGATATCCAGAAGATTAAAGATTCTACTGAAACTATACAAAGCAGAATGAAGCAATGTGAGGACAGAATATGAGATCTAGAAGATAGGATTGCAGTTAGCCATCCTGAAAAGAAAGATTTCTTTAAAATAGCAAGGAACCACAAAAAATCAATCCAACAGCTGCTAGATGTTTCAAAGAAGAATAACATAAGATTGATTGGAGTCAAGGAAAAAAGCAGGAGATAGCACAGATGACAGAAAAAACCTGTTCACAGAAGTAATGCCAGACAACATCCCAAGCATGGAAAAAGAATTTGACACACAGATAAGTGAGACATATAGAACTCCAATCAGCCACAATAAAAAAAAATCTGCCAAAGGCATATAATAATCTAGATTCTAGAAAGTCAAAATAAGAACAGAATATGAAAAGCTAATACAGAAAAGAAACAAATCACCTATAATGGAAAGCCCAGCAGAATTACAGCAGACTTCTCAAGCGGCGCTTGGAGTGAAGTATTTCAAGAACTAAAGGAAAAAAACCTCCAACCGAGGCTGATGTACCCCACAAAGCTATATTTCAAAATTGATGGGGAAATAAGATACTTCCATGACAAAGAACACCTGAAAAAACACATGACCACCAAACCAGCACTCCAAAATGTTTTGAAGGAAATTCTAGAAAGAGATTATGAAGACTACAACTCCATGAACTCCAACAGAATGAATCCACCAGACAAGGCAAGTAATTAAACAGGAGTGACGGAAAGGGAACCAACAACAAGAAAATAACATGACACGAATAAGTCAATACATATCCGTTATAACCATCAATGTAAATGGTCTCAATTCACCAATCAATGCAAACAGACAGGCAGAATGGATCAAGAAACAAGATCCAACAATATGCTGCATACAAGAAACACATTTAACTCAAAAAGAAATTCATAAACTGCCAGTCAAAGGATGGAAAACAATATTCTATATGACAGGAAGCTGCAATAAAGCAGAGGTAGCTATTCTATTTGTAGAAAAAGTGGATTTCAAGCCAAGACTGATGAATAGAGACAAAGAAGGTCATTACATCCTTGTAAAAGGAACAATCCAAGAGGAAGAGAAATATATATGCACCAAATACCAGTGCACCCAACTATATAAAAATAAATATTAACAGACATGAAAAATCAAATAAGCACTAATACAATTGTAATGGGCGACCTCAATACCCCACTATCACAAATACACATGTCAACTATAAAAAATCAACATAGAAATATCAGAAGTGAACCAAACCTTTGAACAAATGGATTTAGTAGATGTCTACAGAAAGTTTCACCCCACAACACTGGAATACACAGTCTTCTCAAATGCACACAGGACATTCTCCAAAATAAACCACATACTAGCTCATAGAACATCCTTAAGTAAATCCAAAGGAACTGAAATTATCCCATGCATATTATCAGACCACAGTGCAATAAAGTTGGAAATTAATGGCAAAAGAAACCACAAAAACTTCAGAAAAACAAGAAAATTAAAAACACCCTCCTGAACAACCAATGGGTCACAGATGAAATTAAGGAAGAAATTACACAGTATCTACAATGAAATGATAATGCAAATACAACATACCACAATGTACTGGACACAATGAAAGCAGTCCTATGAGAGCAATCCATAGCAGTAAATTCCCACATCAGAAAAACAGAACGAGTTCAAATAAATAACTTAATGTTGAACCTCAAGCTTCTAGAATAAGAAGAGCAAGTCAAGAACAAAGCTTGCATAAGGGAGGAAATCATAAAGATTAGTGCAGAAATTAATGAAATGGACACTAAGAAAACAATGCAAAGAATCAATGAATCAAACAGTTGGTTCTTTGAAAGACTAAATAAATTGACAAACCTTAGCCAAGCTTATCAAAAAAAAGGAAAGACAAGACTCAAACCCATGTAATTAGGAACAAAAAGGGTGAAATTACATTAAAGCCTACAGAAATACAGAAGATCATTAATACTTACTTTGAGAACCTGTATGGAAAACACAGAAGAAATGGACAGATTTCTAAAATCATATGAATTACCACAGCTGAACCATGGAGATATAAAAATTCTAAATAACCCAATATCAGTAAATGAAATTGAAGATATAATTAAAAACCTACCAACAAAGAATAACCCAGGCTCTGATGAATTTACTGTTGAATTCGACAAGAATTTTAGAGCCCTAATGCTACTACTTCTCAAACTCTTTAATGAAATTGAAAGAGAAGCAATACTTCCAAACTCATTCCTAGAAACAAACATTGCCCTGATACCAAAACCAGAGAAAGATCCAACCAAAAAATAGAACTACAGACCAATCTCCCTAATGAACATAGATGGAAAATTCCTCAATAAGATACTGGCAAACAAAATGCAGCAAATCATCAAGGTTATACACCAGGACCAAGTAGGATTCATCCCAGGGATGCAGGAATGGTTCAACATATGCAAATCAATAAATGTAACACACCATATTAACTGAGCCGAAGAGAAAAATCATGTGATCCTCTCACTAGATGCAGAAAAAGCATTTGACAAAGTCTTACATCCATTCATGATAAAAACACTACAGAAAATTGAATTAGGTGCTCTTCATCTCAATCTGATAAAAACCATCTATGGCAAGCCAACAGTCATCATCATACTAAATTTAAATAGATGCACATTGAGGCAATACTCTTAAGTGAAATATATAGGACACGTGTAAATACCCAATAGTTTCTCTGGTGTGAGAAACTGAAAGTGTAAATAAGGACTAAAAGGTAAAATAAATAATGTGAAATAGGAAGAGAAGGGGCAAAGGGGAAGGGAAAGTGGGAGGGGTAGGGGAAAGGAAAGAAGGTAATGGAATTAATATGAGAAAATGAAAAAAATGGAAACAAAGTCTTTGTAAATAGGGAGGGGTGGAGGGATTGAAGGGAAAGCAGGGGAACTGGGAAAAAAATAAAAACCAAGATGGATTATGTAAAGGTGCAAATTCCCATGACGAATGTCATTATATTGTATACCTAAAACGTACTAATAAAATTAATAATATAAAAAATGGTCAAAAACTGAAAGCTTTCATTCTAAAATAGGAATAAGCAAAGATGTCCACTATTACCACTCTTATTCAATACAGTTCTGGAAACATTAGCCAGAGCAATTAGACAAGAGAAAGAAATGAAGTGAATAAGAATAGCAAAGGAAGAAGTTAAATTATCATTATTTGTGAATGACATCATATTCTATATAGAAGATCCAAAAATGCCATCAAAAGACTTCTAGATTTATTAAGCAAATTCAGTAGTACAGCTGGATACAAAGTCCACACTCAAAAATCAATAGCATTCCTGTACACAAATAACAAACTCACTGAGAGAAAAATTAGGGAAACCACACCTTTCACAATAGCATCCTAAAAATGAAATACTTAGGAATCAATCTAATGAAGGAGGTAAAAGAGCTTTATATGGAAAACTACAGTGCTCTGAAAAAGGAGATCGAAGAGGATATCAGAAAATGGAACTATATCACTTGTTCTTGGGTAGGAAGAAGCAATATATTGAAAATGCCCATACTCCCAAAATAATTATACACATTTAATGCAATCTTGATCAAAATACCAATAGCATACCTCAAAGAATTAGAGAAAACAATTCTAAAACTCATTTGAAACTAGAAGAGACCTAGAATAGCAAAGGCAATTCTGGGCAACAAAGGCAAGACAGGGGGTATCACAATCCCTGACTCGAAATTATACTACAAAGCTACTGTGATAAACACAGCATGGTACTGGGGGAAGAAATAAAAAGACCCAAGAATCAATGCAACAGATTAGATGATGTAGAGACAACTCCAAACACACTCAGCCATTTTATCTTTGATAAAGGAGCCAAACACCTTAACTGGAAGACAGGTAGCCTACCTAATAAATGGTCCTGGAAAAACTGGCTTTCTACATGCCAAATACTAAAACTAGACCCGTATCTCTCCCCATGCACTAAAGTAAAATTGAAATAGATCAAAGATCTAAACATTAAAATAGAAACACTAAATCTGTTGGAAGATAGAATAGGTAGAACTCTTTTTTTTTGATGCTTGTGGGATCAGGCTTTAATGAATTTAAACACAAGGCACATGTTCCCAGATGTACATAAATTACAATTGCTTTTTGCTTTTTTCATCTCTTAATCCTTTGGACGGGAATGAGAAAATGTTTGGTCTCTCTCATTTTTTTGTTTGTTTGGTTGTTTTTGTTGTTGTTGCTGGTTTTTTTTCTTTGGTTTTTAAGAGACAGGGTCTCACTATATAGTTCAGACTGGCCCTGAACTCATTATATCGCCCAGGCTGTACCCAAACTCACAGCAGTCCGCCTGCCTCAGCCTCCTGAGTGCTGGGATTGTAGGCATGCACCACCACGCCCAGCTTGGTGTCTTATTTAAAGAAGAACTTCCTTAATCGGGCCTTTTTAAAAAAAGAGCTGATCATCAGAATTTTTAGAACTTCTTGTAGTAAAATTTTTTTCGTATTTCTTTTCTACCTACCTACACTAGTAAGTGTTTGTCTCCTAGATCCTAGGAAGGTTGTTATGATTAAATGATGCTTTTAATTTCTCCATCTACACACCTTTTTTTTTGGTTTCTCCAAAATAGTAGAATAGCTAGAACTCTTGAAGACATTGTTATAGGCAAAGAATTATAAACAAAACCCCAATTGCACAGGAAATATCACAAAGAATCAACTACTGGGATCTCATCTTATTAAAAACCTTGTGCACAGCAAAAGAAACCACCAACAGCGTGAAGAGACAACCATATTGTGTGAAAAAATTTTTGCCAGGTGTTCCTCAGACAAAGCATTAATATCCAGAATATATAAAGAACTTAAAAAATCAGACCCCACAAATTTAAAGACCCAATCTAAAAATGGGGATCTGAAATGAATAGACACCTTTTCAGATGAAGAAGTACAAACGGCAAATAAATATATGAAAAAAATGTTCAACATCACTGGCCATTCAAGAGATGCAAATTTAAATAACACTGAGATTCCATCTCACTCCAGAAAGAATGGCTATTATCAAGAAATCAACCAACAACAAATGCTGGTGAGGCTGTGGAGAAAAAGGAACCCTGCTCCACTCTTGGTGGGAGTGTAGACTGATGCAACCACTGTGGAAATCAGGTGGAGATACCTCAAAAAACTAAAGCTAGAAGTTCCATTTAACTCAGCTATTCCCCTTCTTGGTATCTTCCCAAAAGAATTAAAAGCATCATACCACAGTGATAAATGCACAACCATGTTTATAGTGGCACAGTTTGTAATAGCTAAATCTTGGAAACAGCCCAAATGCCCATCAACTGATGAATGGATAAAGAAAATGTGGTTCTTTTATACAATGAAGTACTAATCTGCCACAATGAAGGATAAACTTGAGACTTTTATAGCTAAATTGATGCACCTTGAGACCATATCCTTAAGTGAAATAAATCGGACGTACATATTCAAATATTGCATGGTTTCTCTGGTTTGAAAAACTGAAAGTATAAATTAGGACAAAAATGTAGAATATATACTGGGAAATAGGAAGAAAATGTTGAAATGGGAAGAGCCACAAGGGAGGGGAGGGGGAGGAAGGATTGAAAGAGAAAGGAAAAAAAAGAGACTAGAAGGAAAAAATGGAAACAAAGCTTTTATAAATAAGGACCAGAAGGCGAGTTGAAGGGAGGGGAGGGGATTGGGAAAAAAAGAAGAATCAAGATACATCATATACAGGCATAAATTCCATACGATGAACGTTATCAATATGTATATCTAAAATGCACCGATAAAATTAATTTTAAAAATAGAAAGAAACAAAAAAGATTTATGTTATAATATATAAAGAATTTGTAAAGCTTAGTAAGAAAATAACCTGATTTGTTAAATGGGCAAAGAAATTAAATAGACATTTCTCCAGAGAAAGTATGCAAATGTCCAATAAACACATGAAAAGATGTTTACCATCACTAGTGGCCAGGAATATGCAAACCAAACCCACTATGAAGTACCACCTCACATTCATTAGGATGGCTACTATCAAAAACAATAAATAGTAAGTGTTAGAAAGAATGTGGAGATATTGGAGCATTGTATATTGTTGACTGGTATATAATATGGTGTGGTGCCTATGGAAAACAGTGTGGCAGTTCCTCAAAACATTAGAAGTAGAATTACTATGTGATCCAATAATTTCACTTCTGGGGTACAAAAGAACTGAAAACAGAGTCTTGAAGGCCTATTTATAAGCCTATGTTTACAGCAGCATTATTCATGGTAGCCTCAAGGTAGAAGCAACCCAAATGTCCCTCAACAGATGACTGGATAAACAAAATGTGGTACATACATTCATTACTCAATTTTTTAAAAGAAGGAAATTATGACACTTGCCACAACATGAACCTCAAGGACATTATGCCAAGTGAAATAAGCCAGTCACAAAAGGACAAATACCGAATGATTCTGTTTACATGAGGTACCTGGAGTAGTCAGATTCATAAAGACAGAAAGTAGAATGTTGGCTCCCAGAGGTAAGGGAGGAGGAAACGGAGATACAGAATGTCAATTTTACAATATGAAAAGTTCTGGAGATTGGTTGTGAAATAAAGTGAATTTACTTAACACCACTAAACTATACACTTATAAATGGTTAAGATAGTAATTTTATGTTATATTTATTTTACCACAATAAAAAATTTTAAAGTAGTGACTACTCATGTTGCATGGCAAAACCTCTATTCTTTTGTGTACATAAATAATGTCAGCCCTACTGGCTCAGATTCCATTTTGGTTATCATGCAGTTAACTACTGGCATGTGTATTTAAATAAACATCTTTCAATCCTAAAATTCTGGTGGGGGAAGGCAGGAAAGACTGATGAGAAGGGGCTGCATTCTGCTAAGAACATAAATGAGCAAAAAAACAGACCCAGGACCTCCAGAAAGGAATGTAGTCCTCCTAGTCCTCCAACACTTTGGTTTTAGCACATCCCAGACTTTTCACTGAGGAGACATAAGCTGGTACATTTCTTTGTGGTTATAATAGCAATAGAAAACAAACATGAATGTTAGTACCACGACTGGGGCTGTGGTGATACTACTTTCCACTGGCATGTAGTACCTACACATTGGACAGGGCCATCTGTAAACCAGGCCTGAATTTCCTTTTTCTCAAGAGCTGGCAGTAGAAATCTCCTCTGAAGTCACAGGTGGTGACAGGAGAGGTAAGGATGGTTCTGGAGCAGGAGTAGGGCAGGATCATTTCCTCTGGCAGCTTACTTGTGCCTTCAGGGCCTACTCAAGCCTTTGCACATCCAGCTTCATGGCACAGTTCACAATGGGAGCTCAGGTTACTTAATGACCTGTGGTTACCATGGTTAATATTCAGTTTCTGAGTCTCCAGCAAGCCATGCAGTTCCAGCAGCAATAGAACACAACTGCAGTCATGAAGATTTTGACTGAGGTGCCGAGAGAGCAGCCTGAAATAGACCTGGGAGGGAAATAGCAATTTTTTTTTCTGTTAACAGAAAAAAAATTTTTTTCTAGTCTATATAATGCAATGTTGTTAAATTTGAGGGAAAACCCACATGAATGGCCAGATGATGGAAAATGGTCAAATGGTCCTGATGTAGGCCCTGCCTTATAAAAATGTAACTATGTGCCAAGTATGGTGTTACATGCCTGTACCCTCAGCACTCTGAGAGACTGAGCCAGGGGGATCATAAATCTGAGCCCAGTCTGGGCAGCTTAGCAAGATCCTGTAAATATACGAATGAATGATTAAATAAATAAAAAAGGTCTGGAGATATAGCTCAGTGCAAGGGCTCTGCATTCAATCCCCAGTATCACAAATAAAAAAAGAATGTAATATATTATATTCAACGGGTAGGGAAGAATACTATTCATAAATATTAAAGGAACTGGTTGAATAATTGTGAAAGAAAAGTAAACCTATGGAATGTTGCCTTTTACCAATAAATTCTAAGTGGATGAAAGAGAATTGAGGGTGGAAAAAAATCAAAGCTTTAAAACTACTGGGAACAAGTAAAAACGAGCACTTATCAAGTCTCTGGAGAAGACACCCTTCCCAGGCTTAAAGAAAATAAAAGGAATTCACAAAAGGAAGGATCAATGGGTTCCATCATGCTAAAATGTTACGTATCTTTATTATAGATGTGTGGTTCAATTAGGAGGCTGAAAGCAAATTGAAATAATATTTGCAGCAAAGGCAACAAAAAATATCCTTACTGTATTAGAAGGTTGTGAAATTTAATGAGAAAACAGTAAGATCTTACTAGATACAATGGTAACTGGCAAAAGAATTTATGAAATGAAAAAACAGAAATAAAAGTGATTTTAAAAATCATGAGAAAACCCCCCTCTGCTTAAGTTGCAGAAAATCCGAAGATAACATCACTTTCATCCTGAAAACAAGAAAAAGTCACGTAATCTACAAAACCATACCTGTCCTTAAACCATTAAAAAGCTGAAGGCACCAACGGGGAGTGAATTCCAAACTGTGACAAAACCTCTTCAGAGAGGAGAGACAGGTCACACAAACCATTCACCTTTGCAGAGCACAAGAGGAGAAGTGAGTAAGATAAATCAGATGAAATTTTAACAAATTCCTAAAGGCCAAAGGCAGACTAGCATACCACTTCAGACTAGCTGGAACCAAGCTCCTCCCAGGAACCTGGACCAAGTGTGTACAGGAAAAACTGAGAGCAGAGCAAAGACTGCAAGAAACCCAGAGCCATGGGCCTACAAGAGGTCAGCTGCCTTTAGGGCCAGTACAGGTGTTCTTCACTTCCGAGAGCTCTACTGTCAGCACAGCTTTAGGCCACTGAGAGAAAGGCAGCAGAGTCACTGCAGGAGGTGACAGTAAAGTCCCTCCTTCCTTCTAGCCCCAGGAGTTAAATACAGATCTGCAAATTCTGTGTAAGAGAACCAGCAAAAAGCATCTACCCTTGGGGTTGGGAGGAAAAAAGCCTCTTGGGCCCAGGATTCCACATCAAAAGGAGGGAGAGGTTGGATACTTGCAGGGTTAGAGCAGGGCTAGAGCAGGAAAGCTTTCATTTATGCAGCACACAGGAATCCAAAATGCTGTAACTGCTTTAAACACAGCCTGACAGTTCCTCTCATAGCTAATCACAGAAGTGCCACTGACCCAGTAATTCCAGTAATTTCTTTACCTAAGAAAAAGAAAACTATCTCTACTTGAACACTTGTTCACAAATGATCATAGCAGCACTACGCACAATAGCTAAAGGTGGAAACAAATCAAATGTCTGTCAGCTTATGAGTGGATAAACAAAATGTGGTGTATATACAATGGAGTATTAGTCAGCAATAGAAAAGAATGACATGACAGCATGAGTGAGCCTTAAAAACATTACACTAAGCAATAGAAGACAGACACAAAACACTACAAACTGTATGATTCTGTATATGTGAAATGCCTACAAGAAGCAAATCTATAAAGAAAGTAGACTAGTGATCACCTTGGACTGGGGCCTGGAGAAGTTGAAAGTGTCTGCTAAAGGGTTCAAAGATTCTTTTGGAGGTGATGGAAATGTTCTAAATTTGTAGTGATGGCTGCATAATTCTGAGAACATACTAAAACTCCCACAATTCATACTTAAATGAGTGAATTGTGTGCTATGTGAATGCTATATTATTAAAGCTGTTACCAAAGAGGAATAAGGTGAAATTGACAGTTTCTAGACAAACAGGAATTGAAAGAACTTAGGAAGCAGCAGCCTTGTACTAAAACAGCAATGAAGGAAGTGTCTCAGGCAGAGGAGAAGCTATCAGGTGAAAATTTAATCTACACAAAGAAATTAAGAATATTTAAAATGGTAGAAATGAGAGTATATATAAAAGACATTTTTCTTACTTTTAATCCCTTTTAAAGAGAACAGATTATTCACAGCAAAACTAGGAACAATGCACCATAGGATACAGGATTTATAACATATATAAAGAGAACTATAGGCCAATCTCATTAATGAACATAGATGTATAACATATATAAAAATAAAATATCTGAAAACTATTGCAAAAAGAATGAGGAGAGGAAAGGGAAGCAATTACATGTGAATTAACGCTATATCTTCAAGACCTGGGATAAGCTAAGGATGATATTGAAAACCCTAAGGAAAGCATTAAAAATTAAACAGAGAAGCATAATGGATAAGCCAATAGTGAAGGTAAAATAGGATCATAAAATAAATAACCCAAAAAAAGGCAAAAGAGAGAGTCAGAGAAGAGATAACACAAATAGAAAACAAATAGCAGAAAATTAGATTTAAATCCAACCATATCACTAAGTGTTAAATGTGATTAGGTTAAACAATGCAATTAAAAAGTAGACATTTTCACATTTGACTTTTTAAAAGGCAAAAATACCTTATGTCATCTGTAAGAAAATCACTTTAAATCAAAGGCATAGAATAGTTAAAAGGACAGGAAAACATGTATAAGGTAAGCATGAATCAAAAGAAAGCTAAAGTGACTGTATTTGTCTTACACAAGGTCAATTTCAAAGCAAGAAACCTTACCAGGTTAAGTAGTAGCATTATATAATGATAAAAATAAGGGAGTCAACATATACAAGAGATGTAGCAATTCCAATGTATATAAATCAAACTACAAGGCTTCAAACACACATGATAAAAACTAATAGAAATGGAAGTAGAACTAGGAATATGCACAATTATAACTAGAGACTTCCACACTCATTTCTCACTAAGAGGTGAAAGAAGTGCACAGAAAATTAGTAAGGATATAGAAGATTTCAACATTATCATCTAATTTGGCCTAACTGACATTTGTGGGACACATAACCTAGTAACAGTAGTTTCCATAGTATTTTCAAGTACATATCAAAACGGATTATGTGCTGGTTAATAAAAACAAATATCAATAATATTAAAATAATTGAGCACCGGGGATTTAGCTCAGTGGTTCCGCCGCCTGCCTCGCAAGCACAAGGTCCCGAGTTTGATCTCTGATACCAAAAAAAAAAAATAATAATAATAATGTTTGTGTACAATAGCTGCAAGCAGCAACCTCCTCAGTAGTGTACACAGCCTGTTGCTTATATGAGCTGGCCTAAGGGACTTTAGAGAGCCTGCTTCCTGTTGGATGATCATGTATCTGACTTCCTGCCATCCCCAAACTAGGCTCCAGACAGGCATTTGAGGTTCTTTTGGGAAGCCCCAGGGCACAGTGGTGAGGATTCACATGGGACAGGTCATCTTGTCTATCTGCACCAAGCTGCAGAACAAGGAACATGATTGAGGCCCTATGCAGAGCCAAGTTCAAGTTCCCTGGCCACCAGAAGATCCATATATCCAAGAAGTGGGACTTCACCAAGTTCAGTACAGATGAATTTGAAGACCTGATGGCCAAGAGGCACCTCATCCCTGATGGCTTCAGAGTGAAATACATACTGAATGGCAATCCCCTGGACAAGTGGCAGGCCCTGCACTACTGAAGGCTTCCACTGTTCCATCCCCCTCTCTAGGACAAGTTCATCAATAAATCTTATCTCTGCCCCTCTAAAAGATTGTTTGTGTATGAATGTTTTTGCTACATTTATAATAGAAAAAAATTGAAGTAATGAAAAGCTTATCAACCGGTGAATGGATTAAAAACTAGGTTACATGAGGAACTACTCAGCAAAGAATAAGAGTAAGAAGATAAAGATAAAGAAGAAAAAGAAGGGGAACAAGAACGAGGAAGAGGCAGATAAGAATGAATAAATCTCAAAATAATTATGGTGAGAAAAAAGGCTATGCATGTATGTATGTATATACACACATTATGTGTGGACATGTTTATATGTATATATGTAATCATATATAATATGGCTCTGTTTATATGTAATTCTAGAAAACAGAAATCAATCTACAGTAAGAGAGGCAGATCTTGCCTGCCTAGGGTGTGTTAGGCAATCAGGGAGAAGCAGGAAGGAAGAATAACAAAAGGTAACGAGAACAATCTTAGAAGTGATGCCTGGTTTTGCATGTGTATGTATATGTCAAAATTATATTTTGCCATTAAAAAAGAAGGCTCTCTGCTGCCTGCCTCAAAAGCACAAGGTCCCAAGTTCAATCCCTGGTACCAAAAAAAAAAAAAAGAAGGCTTAAACTCATCGATGACATACTAAGCTGGTTGTCTTTGATGTCACTGACAAGAAAAGCTAAGTGGCATGATTCTTTGTGAGGCACTTTGATACTATGTATCAATAAGTTTTCAAGCTGCTTCCAACCTTTAACCTAGGAATTACATTTGTAGAATTCTACTCCGAAGAGAGAATACAAAATACAAAGAAAAGTTTGTGCTCAGAGATGTCTGATGCAGGATTATTTGTAATAATAAAATACTGGAAACGACCTATACTTAAGAATCAGCCAAGTTTCTGCACAATGAAATATGCTGACTTAAAGTGATTCTTTTTTTGAGTGTGTATATCCTTTTATTGGTACATTTTAGCTGTACAATATAATGACATTCATCATTGGAAATTTGCACCTTTACATACTCTCTTGGTTCTTATTTTTTTTTAATTAAATTCTTTTATTGGTACATTGTAGGTATACAACAATTACATTTCTCACTGGGAATTGTACCTTTACATAATGCACTTTGGTTCTTATTTTTTCCCCAGTCTTAGCCCTCCCTTCACCCCCTCTACCCTTCCCTATTTACAAAGACTTTAAATCTTGTTTCTTATTTTTCCCCCTTCCCCTGCCCTCCCTTCAACCCCTCCATCCCTCCCTATTTACAAAGACTTTGTTTCCTTTTTTTCATTTTTCTCATATTAATTCCATTCCCTTCTTTCCTTTCCCCTACCCCTCCCACTTCTCCTTCAGTGATTCTTGATAAGAATGTATCCTAAAAAGGAAAGTGATATTTCATATAAGGAAAAAGGCAGAAAACAAAATAACTGGCAGGATGGTGTTAACAATGTAAAAGTCTTAGAAAAACGAAAAGGAAAATATTCTAAAATTTTAACAATTTATCTGTGGGTACTGAAAGAATACTTATTTTAAATCTGATTTTCTTTTTTTTTTTTTGGTATCAGTAATTGAACTTGGGACTTTGCGCTTTCGAGGCAGGTGGCTAGCCCTTTCTTTTCTAGATTTTAAAAAAAGTTCCATAATGAGACATTATTAGTTTTGTGAAAGTAAAAAAATAACTATTTCCAAAGGAAAATGCAGGGCCGGGGATTTAGCTCAGTCGTTCTGGCGCCTGCCGCGCAAGCGCAAGGTCCCAAGTTTGATCCCCGGTACCAAAAAAAAAAGGAAAACACATCTGAGGGCGTTTTCAAAACCCTGAAGACCCTTGATGTTCCACTGGTACTCAGAAAAGACCCCTGTGTGGCTAGGAGGGGTGGAAACTGGAGGGATGTGGCTGCCTGAGAGTCCACGGCCCGACGGACCACACCCTGTGTGCAAGTGGAAGCTGTCAACCTAGCACCTGTGCTTCTGAGCCTGTCACCTATCAGTCTGGGCAGAAGCCATCTCCTCTGCCTGCAGTTGTGCAGAAACACTGCGATCACAGCAGTGCCATGTCATAGTGCCTGCCATGACAAGGCTAGTAAGCATGAGGCCAAAGGGTTCTATGAAGCCATAGAGACCAAGGTCTTTTAAATTAAATGAGCATCCTGGAAACATGAAGAGGTAGGTACCGAGGCCTGTTTCAGATGCTGATGCCCCTCTCCTTTGGACTGACTTAAAGGAATAAATAAATGCATACACATATAAAAGGAAATAAATAAAAAGGCTATGCAGGAGCAAGCTAGACCTGATGTACATAGTAAAGGCTGTACAAGTAGGTAATTCATGTTTTGAACACTAAAAATTGGTAGTCATAAAGAAGTATTTTGGGCCAGATGTTGTGGCACACACCTATTAATCCCTGTACTCAGGAGACTGAGGTAGAAGGATCACCTTGCAGCCTGGACTACATAGTGAGACCCTGTCTCAAAAAGCCAAAAAAATAAAGAAACTTTTCAAAAATAAAATAAGTATTTTGAAAGGGATAACAATACTGTTTGGACAGAGGCGGACCGGGTGGGGAGTTGGTACATGAAACCTCGGTATGGATGAACACTGGAAATGCCAGCACGTCATCACTGCTCCTATGATGCTATCAGCCACTTGCTTGCTCCCTTGTCACTTTCCAAGCTATATACACTGACACCATCAGTGCCCACAAGGGGTGCTCACTGAACATTTGCAGATGGATAAACAATAGTGATAGGCTTAAGAAGGCCTGAGAGACCAACTTTTTCAACCCAGCTGTCTTATTTCTTTTTGCTGAATGCCATGAGATAGTACTCTGGCCTTGAGTTTCATCTCCTGCCTGCTCTGAGATCAGAGCCATGGTGCAACCCACCAAGGCCAATACCTGCCAATTATGCTTTTTAATAAATGGATGTGCCAGCTGGTGGCACAGGAAGACGACCACAGAAACCTGCAGCCAGCGCTGAGATGAACATCTGATGTGAACACAGGGAGTCATTTCAAACATCCCTTTGAGCTTCAGGAATGGTCCAAGTTTTAACTCTTCCAAATTAGAGCTCATTATTTAAAAACTCATGACCCCACGTTGCCTGGGGTCCCACGATGTAGATGTAGATGTGATGGATTTTAAGGTCCTTCCTGATCTGTCCACCTTCCCCATCATCAAGACAATGCTGGATCTCTGCTTAACAGGAAGCAGAGGACAGTGCTGACCTGAGAGACCATGGGTGTAGCACAGGCACAGGGCTCCTTCAGAGGCTTCTGGCCCCTCACCATCACCCAGGCTGCTTCCCCACAGCCAACCACACTGACTGTGCATCACACAGAGCTTCACACAGGTGGGAAGACCAAGGTGTTCTTCAAAGTCAAAGCAATCCTGGGTCAACCAACCCCTAGGAAACCCGATGTCCAGGAAAAGCAGCAGCTCAAAGGGAATTTTAATAAGCTCTCAGCCCATGGAAAATGCCACCTGGGAGGTGTAGAATTCTTCCTCACCTGGATAAAACATTTGATCTGTGCATCTAAACGTCCAAATTGTGGTTACCATGTGACTGTAACACAGTCCTGTAACTGAAATAAAGGTCCTCTCCAAGCAGGCAGCACAGGTGCTGAGGAGATCAGAGGCCTCTCTGATCTGCTCTCGAGGCACATTTCACATCACCCAAAGCTAATCAGGATGCCATGTTCTGAGAGAAAAAGCACCTGTCCAAGAGATCATGGAGGAACCCAGGGTCAGAGGGGAGGGCTGACACAGGGTTCTTCAAATAGATATACTGTCTCTGTGCCTGGTGTCCTGGACTTTTCAATCCCTGTACTAAGTAGGGCTGTTTTCAGCAAGATTAATATCACTCTCATACCTCATCTGAAGAAGCAAAGAGAAATAAGACGTGGGACCTGTTTTAAATGGAAATCCCAGTTCATAAGAGCCCAAGGTTAAGATCAACCTTCTGAGAATTTCCACAGGACACTTGTACTTACCTTAGAGCGGATAGCTCCAAAATACAGAGAGCTGAAAAATTACTCTTGCTTCCTTCCTTAGAGCTTCCTCCTTGGCATACCACAGCTACTCAGATGTTTTCAGATAGGTCTCCAAAGTGTGAGGTCTCCCAAGGTTGTCTGAACAGTATTGGAAGCCAGCACACTCTGCTTTAGGGTCGCCCTTCAATTTAATCCATGTGTGAAAATAAGAAGAAGAAAAACTTAGATACATATATGCCTGCCTACATGTCACTTAACCACATCCTCAGCCTTAAGAATGCATCTTTTGCTGGGCACAATGGTATACCATGCTCATAATCGCAATACCTGGGAGCCTGAAGCAAAAGGATCACAGGTTTGAGGCAAGAGTGGGCAACTTGGCAAGACCCTGTCTCAAAATAAAATTTGGAGAAAAAAAGGATGGGGCTGTAGCTCAGTGGTGGAGCCCTTGAGTAGCATATAGGAGGGTCTGGGTTCATTCTTCAGTATGAAGCAAGGAGCAGGTGCTGTCTTCAACAATATACTTATCTGCTTTCTGAAACCCCAGGAGAACCTTACCTACTCTGGATTTTCCCTTGTAATGCTGTAGTAAATTGGGGCTACCTCCAAGGCCTGGGCCCCTTTTCTGTTCTGTTGCTCTGCCTAGTATGAAGATAAAACTTTGCTCCTTAGGGGCCTGGGATTTAGCTCAGTGGTATCGTTGCCTGCCTAGCAACTGCAAGGTCCTGAGTTCTATCCCCCATACCAAAAAAACCCAAAAAACAAAAAACTTTGCTCCTTATCTGATCAAAGTTTGGATCTACTGAAAACATCATCTTCGGTCTTCAACTCTGGTCTCCGTTTTGAATGAAAAAGATCTACCTGTTTTGTAGTTGTTCCTCTCCCACTAAGAACCAATAACAAAATGACAAATGGTATAGCAGGTATCTATAGCCCTAGCTTGCTTGCATGGTTTCATAGCTACTCTCAGCTGTACCTCAGCGTCAGTAGAATATCTAGGCTATTGCCAAATTACCTACAATATCTTTCCACCAGAGCCCTGCCAGCCCCCATCAACAATGGATTCTCTTTTTACAACTGGAGAAACTGAGGCACATTGTAATAATGATGGCTTCTTTCAAAGAAAAGTTAGGAACATCTATTACGAGCTGTTGTGTCCAAACAATACTGTTTGGACACAGATGGACCTGGGTGAGGAGTGGCCCCTCCCCACCAGACACTTGAGTTTCTTGCATAGGAAGTGATATCAATGAGGGAAATTCTGATTCTTGATTAAGTTTTTTTTGCTTTTTTGGTACCGGGGTTCAAACTCAGGTCCTTGTGCTTGCAAGGCAGGTGGCAGAACCACTAAGCTAAATCCCCAGCCCTTGATTAAGTTTTAAAACAAAGACACCATGGGCCAGGGATCTAGCTCAGTGGTTTCAACCCCTGCTGCACAAGCACAAGGACCCGTGTTCGATCCCCGGTCCCCCGCACCCAAAAAAAACAAAGACACCATCCAATCAAAAGGCAGACAGAGGATAAAGGCCTAAGCCAAATATAAAAAAGAAAACAGGAAGCAAGTCAATCTATCACTTCCTTCAGCCAGGAATGGCAAGCCACTGGAGACTCCCAGAGCTCTCAGGATGAGTCCGTGGGGTTCTCACTATCACCAGCACTACGAAAAGTCACCACCTAGGTTGCACCACCCACGACTGCCAGAGAACAAGCCCCAGCTTTGCATATGGGGTAAAATAAACAGCCATGTTTTAAAGAAGTGCACTCTAAAGCGGGCCTAACTCTCCACCAAATGCATATATGACAGCAGATATAAGAACAGATATGAAGCACCCTCCTTGTGATGTTCCTTGCACAGTTGGGATAGCACATTCCCCATCTGTTAACTTTCTGGCTTATATGTGTTCATACGAAATACACAAGAGAATGCAAGCTGAATAAACCTGTGCAGAAAACCTCAGTCCAAACTGAAAAAAAAAACAAAGCCTTTGCTCCATTCAAAACACAAACACTTACATTCTCAAACCCTCACAGCTTCTGCTCTTCTCACCCATTTCTCATCTTGACCGTGTCAATCTTTCTCAGGTTGTCCAGGCTCAGCCGGGCTTGTGCAAATCAGCTCTGAAGCTTCTATGACTCAGCAAAGAGCTCCGCTTTTATTTTTCAGATGGAATTTACCACGCTGTGACTACATCCAGGGGGAGGAACGGTTTCCCAGAGCCGTTTCTAAGCAGAGCCCTTCAGCCAAGATGCTCAAGCTCTCCCTAAGCACAGAGGCATTCTCAACAGCACCCAGCCCGGTGCTCCCTCCAGCGTGCACGGAAGACCACAGCTAGGGGAGGGACTAGCGCTCTGCCGTTGCCACCGGCACCCTGACGCTACTTCTTGCTATGCAGATGAGGAGGAGTCCTGTACTCTGAACTGGTCAGACCACATCCTCACGTGAAAAGGAAAGTGAGGAACGCAGGCAATTGCTGGATAGTTCCTCATGGCATTTCTTGCAAGCACGGCATTCTGGTCCTCTTTCCCTCTTGGTTAGAGAATCCTTCTCAGGATTTAATGTCACTTTAAGGCCAGTAATAGGAATATATTTCCGCTAAAGAGACTTTTTATTTTAAATGGTAAGGAGATAAAGGATTTACATTCACTAAATTCTGAAGGATGAAAATGTAGAGAAGAAACAGACAAATAAGGCCACTACCGTATCTCTTGTGACTGACAATCACAGGAGCTCACCCTGCCCTAATTCTTGGATGATTTTTTTAATAAACCTTTGCATAAGCAGCCTCACTGAATGGCTCTTTAGAAATTGCAGGGTCTCACAGGGTTTCTGAGCAGTGGGAGGCACTCAGATTCCATCTGGCCTGATTGGATCAAGGAAATAATTCAGATAACCCTACTGCCTGGTCCCATTTCTAACCAAAAATGAGTTAGAACCCAAAGTGGAGGTGCAGGTATCCCTCCTGCCTGGCTCCAAAGAGCTCCTCTCTGCTCCTGCCAGCTCCACCCCACATTCCATATGCTGGGCCTGCACCCCACTGGTTACTCCTTTCTGGCTGCACCAATCAGGCCCAAATTGTCATTTCCCCAAACTAAGACTCAATGGATACTGTTCTGACAGGAGCACAATAAAAACAGAATATAAGATGACAATGATAATGTGGGAAATCTTAACTTCTGGTTATTTTCTGCTGTTTGGTCAACTCTAATAAGCAAGGACAAATGACTAAGATGTTCTGATGAAAACCATTGACAATAATGATACTTTGATAAGCTCCCTGCATTTCCTAACACATTTAACAGTGATAGCTCTGTTGGCTTGTTATTATTATTGCTGTCTGTATTTTACAGGTGAAGACACTAAGGTTGGGTCATTTGCCCTTAATCCCATAATTGACAGTTGCTGAGGCCCAGATCCAGGAGGCCCTGAGGTCACAATCCAAACCACCTTTCTGTGCTGAGGAACAAGATTGGCCCCTGGAATAGAAATCTTTACACTGTGGAATGGTCCAGGGTTCCATCACCCTCCCAGAAGGACGGCTGCCCTCCATGTCAGATGGAGGCAGCAGGTGGCAAATGCATGAATCTCTATACCCTTTAACCCAATCATTTTATTTCTAAGACTGGAATCTAATGAGATGATACAATAGTGAGGGGTGTGCACAGATTTTATTTGGCAAATATTTTTGTAGCATTTACCCTGTGCTGGGCACTGTTTCAAGAACTTTAAATGTAACTCATTTAAAGATGATTATGACAATGTTGCTCAAAACGTTAGAAAACTGGAAGCATCCTAAGTGTCCAACAACAGAGAGAGAATTCACATAAACACCAGAATGCACATATACCAGAATACAATGGTACCACTGAAAATGTCATCAAGTCTGTACTACTCACATGGAAAGATGTAATTAACTTTTGTTAAGTGTTCTTTCAAAGCTGGCTATAAAAGGTATAAAAGGCTATACAAGGTCACAGTTATGTTTTTTAAAATAAGTATGTTGTGTGTTGCAATCACAGAAAAAAATGTCTGAAAGTGCATATACCAAAATATCAAGCGGTTATGTCTCTAGGTAACAGGATCTCAGGTGACTGACATTTTGTTTTATATCTTTCTGAATTGTACAGATTTTTAAAACAAGGAATATGTATTTATATTTAGGATTTAAAATCTATTTTTATTTCCAAACAGACTTATGCACAGGCACTACCTTAGGTACATGTTTCTTGTCACTGCAACATAAGTAGTGTGTCCTCACATTGGGCTCTGAGGGGAACAGTGGCCCTTCTGAAGCCCAGGCTAATGGAGGTTAGGGGAGAAAGCAGGGTACTGGGTGCCACACTAATGTGTAAACCTTCTGCAGCAACTTGTTCATTTAAACAGTCTCTGTTTCCTAATTGTAAGAACAAAGCATGCTTGTTGTACAGAATTCAGAAAATATAGAAATAGATTAATAAGTAAACAGCAATCCTGAAGAAACTGCATTTTGAGCACACTTCCCAAAGTGCATCAACAGCCTCTATCCTAATTTTTCCAGCTCACGGAACCAAGACTCAGCACTGAAGGAAGAGCCACCATAATGTAACTGCACAGAGTAACTGAATGACTCAGCTGCATACTGAGGAATGGAGATTTAAACAACACAGTACACTTGTGCAACAATGCCTGGAAAACTGCAACCCCCAAGGAGTCCCTGGTCATCTCCCCACACTACCTCCAGGTCCCTGGACCGTCCTCTACCAGCCTCACTCTGGCCTACCTTACCTCCTGGAATCACTGTCATCTGCTTGATTTGGGAGAGCTTGGCCACTCCGGAGATGCTTCCCAAATGCACAGTTCTGCCACATCACTGCTGGTGAGACCCAGCCCCACACATCTTTTTGCCTGCCGAATATCAGATTGGGTGTCTCAGGGGCTTCTCAAACACAGCAAGTCCAAAAACAATCTGCCCCTTCCCCCAAAGTCCTGTCTTCCTTCTATTTCAGTTCTGACACTACCACACAGCAGTTTTCCAAATAAAAAGCTGGCGGTCACCTCCTGCACTTCCCAGCCCCCGGCTACTGGACCCTCAGACCCACCTCCAAGCCACCCTTTCTCTGGTTTCTGCCAGGACCCTGTCTGAGGTGACTCCCACATCCCGTCCTCAGTCACACTCACCACACATGGCAATCTCTCATGACTCAGACCTACTTTTATCACTCCCATGCATGGTGTTCTATTTTTACTTCACAAACGTATATTCATAATCATATATTATTGCTTTATGTTACTAAAAAAATGACATAAATGGTAGCATAGTTTGCATATTTTTTTTGCCATTTTCTTTTTTTGACCATCATGTCCTTGATGTTGATCCACATTGGTGCATGTAGACCTTCATTTATTTTCACTGTAATCCCATGGATGAATAAACCACACTACATATTTGTCTCCAGCTTCCCCTACTGCTGATAAGGAAGTAGGAGGTTTCCATTTTCTCATTTTTATAAATGATACCCCAAAGAATACCCTGGTACACAACTTATGGTCATGAGCTCACATGTCTTTGAAGCAGATATCCTTATGCAGGAAGCCTGGGGAGTGGGAACAGGCATCACTGACTTTGTTAAATGTTTTGGGCTGCTCTGGAAAGCAGCAAACAGTAATGTATGATCTGTTTATCTCCCTGTATTTCACCAAGCTCAGGGTTGGCCACACTGATAGCCAGAAAGGACACTTTACTGTTGACTTTGACTTGCATTTCTCTGATTAGCAGTGAGATTAGTCCATTGTTATGCTTACTGGTTGTTCAAGTCTCTACACTATCTTGTCTCTTTCTTTGCCCTTCCCCTATGATGGATGAAATCATTCATTGCTTTGAAATAGGCTGTTGGGCTGGGGGTAGCTCAATGGTAGAGCATTTGTCTAGCATGCATGAGACCCTGGGTTTAATCTCCAGTACTATATCAACAACAAAAATATGATAATAAAATAGGCTGTTCTATATTTGGGATATTATCCTTTGTGGGTGAAGTCTTGGTAGTCCTTTCCAATTTTCATGTTGCCTTCTATACTACAGAACTTTAATCATTTTCTATGTTTCCATCTGTTTTTCTATGTTTGATGACATTTTCATTTCTTGTTGAGGAAATCTTTCCAAGATATGTAGACATATCCTCCCAGGGTTCCTTCTAAAGGCTACCACACTGTTTTACTTTTTTTTTTTTTTTGGTACCAGGGATCAAACTCGGGACCTTGCACTTGCAAGGCAGGCGGCAGAACCACTGAGCTAAATCCCTGGCCCTTCTAGAATGTTGGAGGAAGACTTCATATCTTGTAGGCTCATGTCCTTTGCCCTCCTCTTCAAACTTAACTTTTCTACATCAACTTGTCAAATTCAACACAATCCTGTTTGGTTTTGATTGGGATTATACTGAATTTATAGGTTAATCAGAAGAAAATGATATCTCTTTGATATTAATTCTTTTGTACATGATCATAGTATAATTTCCTGATTATTTAAGATTTCTTAGGGCCGGAGATTTAGCTCAGTGGTTCCACCGCCTGCCTCACAAGCTAAGGACCCGAGTTCAATCCCCGGTACCCAAAAAAAAAAAAAAGATTTCTTTGCTTCAAATAATTTGTTTAATTTTCTCCAAAAGGTTGTGCACAATTTTTTATATACTTTTAGGTGCCTACCTTTGTATGACCATTATGAATGGAATTTTTTTTGTGTATGTTTGTTTTGATATAGAAGATCTAAAATGTCTCCAAAAGTCTCATGCATTTTGAGTTTAAGCTTTATGAAGGTGATTATATCATGGGGACATTAACCTCATCAATGGATTATTGATGAGTTCATAGCTGAATGTGTTGTTAAAAGGAAGTAGGTTGCTGGAGGCATGGCTTTTTGAAGGGTATCACGTTTCTCTGGTTCTCTCTCTGCTTCCTAGCTGCCACAAGGTAAGCAGCTATCCACCATACCCTCCTACCATGATGTTTCTGCCTTGTAGATAGCCAACTATGGACTACCAACTCTGAAATGGTGAGCTAAAATAAACCTTTTTCCTTTAAATTGTGTATGTCAAGTATTTTGACCCAGCAACAGAAAGTAGCTAACATAATTCTATTGTTATTTTTTTTCTTGCCATAACTAGAAAGAAGATGGGTGGTATGTAGAAACACTATCGGTTCTTTATATTGATCTTCTACTAAAAACTTGCTAAAATCTCATTAGTTCTAATAGTTTGTTTCCATGCTGTCTTGTATTTTCTATGTAGATAATAGCATTTGTGAATGAGTTTTATTTTTCCTTTCCAGTTTTTATACTTTTAAATTATTTTTCTATCTTGTGCTAGGTAAGATGTCCCTTTCATCAGAAGTGATAGGAATTGAGCATCTTCCTCCTACTTTTGACTTGAAGAGAAATGCCTCTGATAGTCTTTCATCAAGTATCACACTGGCTGCAGGATTCTGATAGAGCTGTCAGGGTAGAGAATTTATCTGTATTCCAAATTTGTTAACTGTACATATTTTTAAAATTATGAATGATTGCCACAATTTACCAAGCACTTTTTCTGCATCTATGAGAATTGTTACATTGTTTTCTTCCTCTCCCTTCAGAGCCTCCTCCGCATCTTGCTGCCCCTCTCTGACCTAGGACAGCGCCTGGACCCATCTCACCATTACCTCCTGGTGGAGAGGTCTGCCATCACATGGACAGCATCATTTTGAGCTTCAAACCCAGGAGAGAAACAGGCCCAGCTCCTCAAAGTTTTCCCCAGGCTGAGTTAGAGGAAACAGACAAGTTTTCATTCACCCCTCAGTGCTGGGTGGATTCATTTTAGTCCAACCTCAAGAGGGGGCAGATCTCTGCAGTCTGAATACCGTACAGAGTCTAAGTTGCAGGTACCTGCAACAGTGTTTTGTCTCCTCCTCCTCCCATCTGTAAGTGGGCAGGAAAACTCGGGCCTCCAGCTCTCTGAAGGAGACCTACCTGCCCGCTCTCAGCAGCTACAGCTGCCAGCTCCCAGGCTGTTTTCTCACGCTCAAATTTCTCCCCTACACTCTCTCCCTCCCCTACACTCCTCTCCCTTTAGCACACCTGGGTTAAAGAGAACTCCAGTTACATCTCACCCAGCATTGTAGGAGTCTGTGAAGGAGAATGTTGCTCAGACTATCTGAGCTGGCCATCTTGCTGGCAATTTTATTTATTTTTTCAACAGCAGCTCTATGCTACCACAAAAAGATTTAAAGAGTCAACTTTTCAATTCCTTTCTGGTTCTCCAGGGTGAAGTCAGCCTCTTCTCTGGAATCTGACAAGCAGGTGGAACCTGGGTGCAGAAGGGCCTAGCTCTTTACTTGGGTCTGGCCAAAGCTGTGATTGATCCCCTCTCAACTTCCCCAGATTTGTGGGGCCTTCACAATCACCCCTGAAACTTGAAAAGTTGGGACACTGTGTTCTCCTGAGGCTGCTCTATGCCTGTTTGGAGACCAGATGACTGACATGGGCCTTGAGGCTGGACATCCTGAGGGCACCACAAAACATCAGAGAGGTGCAACTGACAGGGACAGAAGTGGCAGGCCAGGCCCTGGCCTCTCCTCCACACAGGGCAGGCTTGGACTTCCTCATAGTGGCCATGAGTGCCATGTTAAACACTTTACTTAGAAATAGATTGACACTGTCAAGGAACCTCCTGACCTGGACAAGAAATCCCTTGCACCTTCATCCTTAAAAACATGGCAAAAATTGTCTCATACCAAAGACACAATCCTGTGACCCAAGCATGAAGGGCCCTTGGTGTATACAGAACTAATACCACCAAGGATGTTTCATTGCAATGTTCCATATTACCATTCCTCTGAAAGCTGACAGTGCTGCCCTGCTAGGCACCTGTGGCAGATAGGCAAGCACTGAGGCCTTCTAAAGGGAAACTCACTAAGGGAGAAAGTCTTTTCCTCTCCAGCAGCTGAGCTAGCAAAACCAAAAGAATCTTCCAGTATGGACACTACAGCTGAAAAGCACACGTCATCAGTGTGAACTCTCCAGGGTCAGAGACAAAGGAGCTAGTCAGTTGGCAGCTCCACTCCACAAAGATGTGGGAAACCTGGAGTGGAGCACGGAGATGCCATGGCCCTAAGATGGCCCTTAAGATGCATGCAGTGAGAGCTGTGGTGTATCCTGGAGCTAGAACAGTGGGATCACCTAGCTCAATGCAATGATCACAAAGAGGTGGCCAGTGACACTCAGCTTGGAAACCACAACTTAGAGTACACATTTTTAGTAGTACTGTCCATCCAGATACAAGTGATTTCCCACACTCTAATGCATCCTCTTCTGATTGCTCTGTGTGACTGATATCACTAGTCTTCACATATGCACACACACACACACACACACACACACACACACGCACACACAGAGGCCAGGGTGGCATAAAGAACACATGAGAAGATATCAGGCAGCATCTGTGCTGCTCACATAGATGGCTCCTCACTGAAGCGCACAACCTGATGACTGCTGCTTGCTGCCTGGAGACCAGGCACCCCACTGACATCATCTGCCTTCTCTCTGGAGGCCACTTGCCTGGCACACCTGGGGCCAGGACACACCTGTGCCCACTCTATAGGGCTGACTCACAGCAGCATCGACCACTTGTAAAGCTCCTGTCACCCAGAACAGACAAATTAACTCCTGGCCTTCACTTGGTATCTCCACCCACATATGCTAAACAAATATCTGCAAAGGGTAGGGGAGAGCAATCTTGTTCCAAAGTCATTGCCAAATCCATGGCACTAGATTAGGCTTTGAGAATGTAACCTGGGCCCACTCACAGGTTGGTGGCTCTCATAGGGTTCAAGAAGCATCTCCACCAGAACATAAAGCACACTCACCCCTGGAAGTCCCAAGACACTTGAGCCAGTGCCCTGAGGTACCTGCTTTGAGAGAGATGGGGGGACCATCCTCAGACTCACAGGAGTTAGGACCGAGGATCCAGCAGAATGCATCTTGCCTGGGAAGTGGTCCCAGCAGTAGGTCCTCTTGCTAGGATGTCACCCAAGACCTCTCCCTGCCTTGTACCCATCAGTGAGCTGCATGAACACAGCACTATTATGTGTACTACTAATTGGTGTATGTAATGCAAAACCACAGCAAAGAATACATGGCATTCATGCTGCTGGAGGACGGAGATGGCGCTGCTTTCACAGGAGTTAAGAGAGGGCACAGCTGCCTTATTCCAGCCCAACACCCAGCACTGACTGCCCATCAGTTCTGTGTGTGAGCGAGGAAGAAGGCTAAGTGGAGGAAACACCCGCAGTGCCTGTCAGATGGCTGGCAACAACTGCCAACCTCCTGTGCCCTGGCTGTGTGGCACTTACCCCCTAAGTAAGTTCTGTGCTGGGCCTCATTCAGTCCTGACACCAATCCAGGGGCAGACTGTGTCCTGAGCATGCCTCTGTCCAGCACGGCCTGGCAGTGGATCACTCAGCCACATGCCTAGGCTTTGCTGATACTACAGGGCACAAGGTCTCAGGGAACTGCTCAGCACTGGGCACTGAAAGCCTGGGCATGTAAGGGAGTTAACATCTAGGAGCAAATGGGACCAGCACTCCCTTCTCCCCTCCTGGGCTGACAATCATGAAATTCAGTCCTTATTCCACTCTAAGGGTTTAGGTGGGATCACTCCCAAAAGTGCTGCTACAGATGGGGCCAAAGGGACAACACAGCCCCCCTTGGCGAGGCCTTCCTTTCCTCCTTCCTGTTCCCCTGTTCCACCATACACACTGGCCTTTGTCTTGAATCTGCTTAGCAAGGAGTTGCAAGGAGCTCTTGTCAGACCTAGGCTGTGAGCTGGTACCAGGGTGGCTGCAGAAAGAGACTCTCAGAGTGGGATTCTGGAATCCAAGCTGAGGTTCTAGAAGTGAATCACTCATCCTCCAGCAGGGGAAGGGTCCTGCTGGAGGGCATGTGTGGTCCTGCCCTCCCATCTAGCAGCCTAGCAGGGGGAGACCAGTGCAGGTAGAGGTGGGAGCTGCAGGGTCCACTAGGCTCCCAGCATCTGTGTAACTCCAGGTTGGGGTGGGGGCCCCAGATGGCTTGAATGGGCAGCTTCAGGCGTCTTGCACAACCCAGAGCACATGACCAGTCTGAAAATCTCTGTGGCCACAGATAAAGAGGCCTGATGTCCTTCAACCCTATATGTCAGGGCTAGGAGTGAACTGTAAGGGCCAAAAGCCACAGAGGGGCTGAATGTGGTCTTATTTGGTCTCTGGTGCCAAAGTTAGGATCCTGATGGAAGAGATGGGACCCTGAGCACCGGAAGGAGATAGCTGAGTGGACATTTAGGGCTGGGAGAAGCATCTTCAGGCACTTGCTGGGTGGGGGCTTTTTCACCTGAAGAAACAGGACATTTGGCCACAGAACCCAGCTTCTCCTTCTCAAGATTCATTCCTGTCACCCCCATGCCCACAGACCAGGAACCATGGTAAGCATGAGAAGGGATGTGCAGTCTGTGCTCTGGGAGGAAGGTCCATGGATGCCCAGAACCTCCAGGACACATGCAAGAGGGAAGTGAGGTGTAGACTGGACAGTGGAGGTTTTATTGATGTGAAAAGCTCCTCTCATGATATAGGAGCTGGTCCTGGTGGGAAAAGCCAGCTGAAGCCAGTCCCAATGGGCTGTGGGGACAGCTCTTGATTCTTGACCCATGCATGGCCCCTGGCCGTGTTCCCTGGGACCCAGAGGATAGCCCTTGACTATGACAGTACCGGCCACTAGGAAGTATGGCAGGAGCCCCTGGTATTCATGGAAATGACAGGACTGCAGGATGGCAGAGGCTGGTGGTGCATCTAGGGAAGTATGGAGTCAGCTGATGATAAGAGTGTGGTGTAGGCCCGGGGATTTAGCTCAGTGGTGGCGCTGCCTGCCTCGCAAACACAAGGTCCCAAGTTCGATCAGCAGTACAGAAAAAAAAAAAAGATTCTAAGATATAAATATTTTTTTTTAAAAAAACAAAAGAGTGTGGCCTGACATGTATAAGCAGAAAACAATTGAGAGTACCTAGAAGAGAGAACCTCAGCTCTCACCAGCTATCAGATCTAAGCTATCTTACAGACTCAGAGCCCAGAGAATACACGGAGAGCTCAACCCTTGAGAAAATATGGCACGACACAGATAATCCCAGATATTCCCCAGTTTTCTCCTGGAACCCACAGCCATTTACAACAGTTACTGCACCTGCAAGAAGAGAGAATCTCAGGCTTCTTGAGGGTGTTGGATATGAAGCCTGAGGTAACACTGATCTCAAGGGACCACGGTGCCATCATGGGTCCCTGGTGGTGGGGATGGCAGAGGAAGTCCTGCCTCTTGAATAGAGCTGTCTTGCAGCTCTGCCAGGTCCTGCAGCCACCAGCTTTTATGCCAGGCTCCTTCACCCAGCAGGCACAGACAGCATGCAGGACTCAAGACCACACCCACACTCCAGCTGGGCCATCGACAAGAAGCACCATGCACAGAAGGCTCAGAAATCATCACCAGATGCTCAAAGGATCAGGGTGGTATCCCTGTAATCCCACTCTATTTACCTGAAGGCCCCAAGAAGGAGCCAGCCATTCGCAGCAAATGCTGGGAGCAAGACCAACCCTCTTAGTGGCTCCAGGAACAGCTGCTGCACCAAACACAGGACCTTCACTGCACAGACTGGCAAGGCCCACATGCTCTTCACGCCACTATTAACTCTGCAGTTGCTTTCTTTTCAAGCTCCATCAACAAGGAGGTTAGAAGAGTTTGCTTTTCTGTGGGAGGGATAGCAGTCACCCTTGCCCTACATCTGTTCTAACCCCCGGCTGTCTGCAGTGTAGACTTCAGGCGCTGTGGTCATCTTGGCACACGAGAACAGCATGCTGGTCCATATCTTAAGGGCAGCATGCTGGTTAGACCTGTACCAAGTTAACACATTAGTGTGGCAAGGGGGGCAGAAACCCTATAAAGATTCAGGCCCCTGCCAACAGCAGCTCAAAGAACAAGCCTGCATCCCATTTGCACCATCAGCTATAAATCCTTGCTCTAATATGTACAATGTAAATTGAAAATTCAACAGACCCCACTGCGGAAAAGTGGCACCATGTATATTTATTTGACATTAAGAAACCTAGGTGATCTTAAACCAAAATTGGAGGTTTGTAAAACTAAAACCATACATGGCAGAAGAGTCCATGTGAAAGTCCCCTATACACAGCCAAAAGAATGTTAAAGTAAGCCAACTGGTGTGCTGGCAAGGTACAGCTAAGACTTCTGATGATGGAGAATGACCCAGGTCACACACCCTCAGAGCAGAGCTGACCCTTGTTCAAGATGCCAAAGATCATGTCCTCATCCTGCCAAAGAAACATGGGAACCACTGAAAAGTCTCACTTTCTGCTTAAGTCTCTAGTTAGAGAAAACCTGTGTCTGCAGGCTGTGCTCTTCAGATTTGATTGCTTTCAATGGAAAGTTAGCCAGAAAATTGGAGGACATATACTTGGAGATGGAATGGAAATGGGTCATGAGCCCTTGGCCCTTCCCTGCCCAGCACCAGCCCCTCCCCTAACCTTAACTGTAATCCGCACCTTGAGCTAACACTGTAACCCTAGCTCTAACCCTGTCTTGTGGAATACCCTTTCTGCCCCACACACACCCCTAGCTCTAACCTTAATTCTAATCTGAACCTCACTCTATGGACTCCCCCCACCCCCTGCATCAGGCCCCTAACCTCCACACTCTTTGTGGCTCATGTACAGATGTTGGCTTTATGCAGTGCTGTTGAAAGAAGGAATCCTTCATTTTTTCAAGGCTTTTTAAAGGGTCAACTCTCCATTATTACAGGGACAGAGCATGCAGGCAATACAAGGCCTTGCTAAATTCTATGCACCTGGGAATGAGCCAGGAAGGTGTCCTGAGAATTCATTTAAACCCAGAGCAACACCAGGGGCAGAAAGAACCATGTTTTCCATCTTCCCCTACAGGGCTTCCTCCAAGCTGGAGCAAGCGCCCTTTTCAGAATGTGAGGTCTACCTTCTGTGGACTTCCTTGAGGATGGTAAGGTTATTAGGCATTTAAATTTCAAAGGATTTCTCTTCGTGCAAAATAGGGAAAAGGAAATAACTGCAGGCCGGGGATTTAGTCAAGTGGTTCCACTGTCTGCCTCGAAAGCAAAAGATCCCGAGATCGATCCCAGGTTCAAAAAAAAAAAAAAAGAAATAACTGCAGCTGGTAATTAATTCCACATGGACAATAGTGAACAGTAGAGGTGTTAGATGTCAGCCACACTCATCATTTCTACGGGTGGCTCCTGGCATTTGACAATGTCCTTGTCCAAGCCTACAGGCCCATGGAGATAAGCTGGGAGCAGCTAAAGCTGTGAGGGATGCAGGGCTTGGCAAGGTGAGAGGAGGAGTTCCCAGTCTACTGCCCACCAAGAACAAGATGCTACACCCAGATTTTGACTCTAGAACCAGACTTTTGAGAGACAAGTATTGTGATGGTTTGGATAAGTAACCTCCAAAGGCCATGTATTAAAGGCCATGGTCCTGGGTCGGTGGCACCCCTGGGAGGTGGTGGAACCTTTAAGATGTGGGACATAGTTGGAGGAAGTTAGATAACTGGAAAGGACATCCCCTTGAAGGGATCTTGAGTCCTGGCCCCTTTCCTCTCTCTCTTTGCTTCCTAGCCACCATCAAGTGAGCAGCCTTCTCTCCCATCCATTCCCACCATGATGTGCTGCCTCACCACAGGCCAAAGTGATGGGGACCATTGATCATGGATGGAAGCCTCTGAGGCAAAAACCTTTTCTTTTGATTATGTCAGGCATTTTGTTAGAGTAATAGAAAGCTGACTATCACAAGCACTGATGTCAACAAATACACAAGCAATGTTGGAAAGGACAGATAAACGAGGGTAGCGAATGTCACTGGCAAACTGGAGTCCATAGCACATGGTAGAGAATTCATCTGGAACGACGTACAACGTGGGGGGGTCAGGGGCAGAGGCTGCTGAAATTCCTCCTCAGGGTATCTGAACCAAACTTGAGGGTCTAAGGGGGTCAGAAGCCCAGTACCCCATAGCAAGAAGGCAAATTACTAGGTCCCACGCTCCCAGGTATCTGACAGCCCTGAGGGACACAGACCCTGGCAGGGAGAAGAATGAGGGGTGCTCAAAACCAGGGTGCCTGAGGGCAGCTCATTAGGCTCCTGCATTAGCTCTTTAGGTTTCCAAATTCAGATAGAATTTCTAAGATGTGAAACAAAGACAAGAAAGAACAGACAGACAGGGAGAGCACACATTAATTAAAACCGAGGCTCATGGCAACTCATATGGCTCAGGCCCCACAAGCTGTCTCGCTCGGGAAGCTCTCGGATGCATGCCTAGCCTCTGGCGCGCCTTCCCTCTGTCTTCCAGAGCTGATTCCATCATGGCCTCCAGGCTTTCTGGCAAAGCCTACCCAGTTTTAATTTCCTTCCAAATGTTGAAGAAAGAACAACATTGCATTCTAATTTACTCTTGCGGCTCCTCAAACCACGTGCTCTTGCCGTTGTTCTCAAGACAAGTCACTGAGTGCAAGGTTCTGAGGTTCTGTGCACTCCACATGGCATTGGCGGGTGGGGGGGCACTTTCCACTGACACTTGGACAGTCCACTTGACACTTGCTTTGCCCTCTGAGTTATTTGTGGGGATCCTGAGAAAAGCCTATGCTTTTTATAGTGATCTGTTTTTCCTCCTACCAGGGAACGAACAACTCCTGGAGAAAGAACCAGGTGTCCACCTCCCAGGTAAGGAGTCCAACCTTCGGAGTTGCTGCTCTGGCTCCTGGGGAAACAGAAGGAAAAAGACAAACCCAGAACTCTAAGAAACCTGGCATAGTAAGCCCCAAAACAGCCATAGCCAGACTATACCCAGAAGGTCCTCAAGCGAGAGGTATGAGTGGGTGGGTGTGTGGGACCTCCCCTCTCCAGACCTTCAGAGGCTGGGAGGAAGTCCTTGGGTCCAGTCTGGCTCAGGAAGGCTGGAACTGCCAAAAGTGAGTGACCCAGATATTCCTTTCTAGGTATCTTCCCCAAAGAGTCAAAGATATCATATTACCATGATACATACATACTCATGTTTTGTTTTGTTGAGTTTTTTTTTTAAAGCAGACAGGAGCCTTCAGGGGGTCTTTATTGAAAACCATTAAAGTGATATTTTATGAGTGTTTAAGACAGAGGGCAGACAGGCTATGAACCATGCCGTGGCTTCAGAAGCCCGTCCTGGAGAGGAGATGGTGCTTGCAGGGAAAAGGAGCTCCATCATTGCTGCTCCTTAAGCATGGACTCTTAGGGAGCCCGAGAAGAAAGAAAGGAGTGGAAAGAGCAACTACTATAAATTCAGAATCTGCTCCCACTGAGGACATCACCTTCCTGCAGCGGGCCTCGGCTCAGATTCACTGCGTTTGACAGAACCTTCCTCTGGCCCAGCCTTCCTGCCAGCTCAGGGTGCCCAAGTCATTGTCATTATCATCCATCACAGACTTCCTTTTGCCTGCCAGAGACTCTTCCCAACTTGCAGCTTAAAAACAGCAGCAGGAGGAAGAGCAAAGAATGTTCTCATTAATGTAAATCCACTGAAAAAATGACTTGCGAACGGGCTGTTTCCAGGGCTGGCAGATGTGTGGAGGGCTCCTTGGATTCTTTGTCCACAGGGTGGCTGCATGGGTAGGGCAGATGCAAGAGCCATGGTCTGAGCTTGGAGAACAAGCCTGGGTTTTTGAGAACCTGTGGGTGTGATCACTGAGAAGTCACAGCCTAGCGGAACATGGGAACAGGGGAAGCCATGGAGAGGCTGCTCACAAGGGAAGGAAGCAGTACTGTCAGAAGCAGCAGCATGAAGGGCTATGCTGAGGCTCTGCTCCAGGGGCTCCAGGTGGCTGGGGTTCAGGAGGTGCCCCCTCTGTAGTCTGGGTTACTATTTGGGCAAACCGAAGTCCCAGGCAGTTTCCTGTGCACATTTCCACATGGCCTGCACGAGGTGGGTGAAGCCCATGTCTTTGGGCTTCTCATCAGCCACTGCTTCATGATGGAGATGAATTCCTTATTGCTCAGCTCCCCACTGAGCGAAAACACCATGTCACACACATGGTATGACAGCTCTACTTTAGCCATGGTCCTGGCCACCTGTCATATGGTCAAGTTCATAGGGGTTTCAGTCTGTAATTGGCTGGCTCCAAGGCAGGAATGACACACAGGCATCGAAGGGGAGAAACAACATGGTGCCCACACAGTAGCAAAGGTAACAAGAGAGCATACCCATGTTTATAGCAGCACAATTCACAACAACTAAATCTTGGAGCAGCCTGGATGTCTATAAACAGATAAATGAATAAAGAAAATGTGGTACTACTCTGCCACAAAGAAGGATAAACTTGAATCATTTGTAGGAAAATGGATGCACCTTGAGACCATAATGTTAAGTGAAATAAATCAGACAAATAAGCTTAAATATCACATGATTTCCTCTTGCATAAGAAACCCAAAATATAAATGAAGAACAAAATGAAAAATAGATAATAGGGAGGAGGGAGAAAGTATTTTTTCAAATGGCAAGAGGATCAGAAGATGGAGGGAGGGTAAAGAAAGGTAAGGAAAGGGGGTGGAGAAACAGTTAGAAGTGTTGTGTACCAGCCAGGTGTGCTGGCTCATGCCTGTAGGTTCAGCACTGGGGAGGCTGAGGCAGGGTGCCACCATGAGTTAGGTCAGCCTGGGCTACATAGTGAGTCCAAGGCCAGCCTGCACTGCATAGCAAGACTGTCTCAAAAAATAAGAAAGTGTTGTGTACAGGTACCAACTCCTCACAAGGAATATAATCATTATGTATTGCAAATATGTACTAAAAAAAACCTGAAAAAAATAAGGAATTTAAAGCATCCATCTTTCTAAAAGAGAATTCTTTATATTTTCTAAAATAAATCACTATTTGTAAAACTTTAAAAAGAAAGAAAGAAAAAGAAGGAAAGAAGGAGCTGCCGGGGATTTAGTTCAGTGGTTTCGTTGCCTGCTGCGCAAGTGCAAGGACCCGAGTTCGATCCCCGGTACCAAAAAAAAAAAAAAAGAAGGAAAAGAAGGAAGGAAGGGAGGAAGAAAGAAAGAAAGAGAGAGGGAGAGGGAAAGGAAGGAAGGTGAGCAGCCATCTCCCTTTCCCTGGACGGCTTCCTGGATGCTGTCCGGGGTGCTGCCTCTTCTCAGTCCTTTTCCTGACTTGAGCTTTGCCTCACTGTTAGCCAGTCTGCAGCCCAACAGTGATCCCACCCTAATCTATGGTACCAATGAACCCTGTCTCCACTTGACCCTTGACCTAGCTTTTGCATCACCCCAGCAAGACTAGCTGATCGGTGAGTTGCCTGGTGGAGACTCTGATCAGGCTCATGCCCACCCTGTTGCACCAACCCAGCAAGCCCCAGCCTTCCTGACAGCTTGTCTGCTTCCACCTCTGCCCACCGAGCCCCTCAACTTCCATGTTGGCCTGGGTCATAAGGGAAGCTACTTAGTGGTTTTTCACACACACAACCATTTCTAAAATTCTTCATAAATAAATGTGATTGGAGAGAAAAGAGATGGGTATGCAGATTTTCCCAGGCACTGCCTTTACATGAACAGAACCTTCCCGAAACCTACTGGATTCTCTAATCCACAGGTTACACTAGCACTAGGTGTTGGGATGAGAAGTTATAGTATGATGTGGACATCTCACTCCAGGTCCTCTTCCAAGCTTACAGCATAAAGTTCCTTAGTCCCCTGTTGGTCACTCCAAAAAATGAGCTTAAACCACAGTGATGTGTGATGACCTTAGCTTCCACTTGAAGTGGCAGCTTCTTGTTCTCACTGCTGTACTCCTCCAACAACATCTGCAAGCTTCTTCCATGTTCCATGAATCAATGAAAAAAGGTAAGAACTCTCCTTTGGGTAATGAAGGATTTGGTGAGATCAGAATTAACTCACTTCCCTCCTAAGGCAACAGAACTCCTGAAAGCCAGGACTGCCTCTGGGGGACAGTCTGGACTGAGAGAGATAGGCAGAATATTGAAGAACAAAAGCAGCTCCTGGCTAACAGGATCGGTCAATGCCCCAGGACTGGGCCTTTGCTTCTTGAGGGTGAGGAGGACAGGAGGGTGCCTGCTCCAATGTGGAATCTAAGGAACTAGTACTATAGTACCACACAGCATGCCCCTCTACCACCCACATTATGCCCAGGTCTTGGATCCATAGGACCACAGAGAAGGCCACCTTGCTAGGCTGAGAGAGAAGAAAAGAGGCCCCGAGAATGTCATCACTGAGGAGTGGTGACAGGAGCCTGGCCAGCAAATGACCCAGGAGGGTGAAGAAACTCCAGGCTGAGAGCTGGATTTGAAGTGCTTCTCACCTTGAGTGACTCCAGCTGCCTGGCAGGAGCAAACATGGCCCTTCTGTAGGGGGGCAAACTTTGGTCTCACAAACAGATGCTCAAGGGCAATGACTAAAATGCAGGGAGGGATGACCAGGAGAAACAGGAACCAAAACGAATGAGTTAGGAATCAGGATTTAATAAATGATTTAAAGATCCACACAAACTTCAGACATTAGAATTAACAAATACAAATTATACAACAACTATTTCTATTTTTAAAAACAGGCTCTATTTTAAAGCAGTTTTGGATTCACAGCAAAATTTGGCAGAAAGTACAAAGAATTCTCATGTACTCTCTGCCTATTCTCCCACATAACTTCTTTCTGTTTTTTTTTCTTTTCAAAGAAATAGGTTATAAGCTTGAAAATGACTTTATGGAGTAGAAGATTATAAAAAGTGGTATTTCACACATGACTTAAAAAAAAAGCATTTTTAGAAATGACAAATATGATCACTGAAAGTAAAAGCATAATGGAGCCAGGTGTGGTGGCACACACCTGTAGTCCTAGTACTCAGGAGGCTGAGGCAGGAGGATCACTATGAGTTCACGGCCAGCCTATGTTACATAGTGAGTTCAAGTCCAGCCTGAACTACACAGGGCGACCTTATCTCAAAAACAGAAAGAAAAAAAAGCACAATGGATACTTTGTGTAGTAGATTTAGTACCAGAAAATAGAATTGGTGAACTGAAAGAAAATTTAAGGAAAAAAACAACAACGGAATTAACCATAAATAGATAGGAAAAAAAAAAAAGTAGAACACAAAGCAACAGAAATAGAGGCTAAAATGAGAATGTATCTTAGAAAAATAAACTAAGGGGGAAATAGCAGAAGCAAAGTTTGAAGATTGAGAATTTCCTGGAATTGATGAAAGACAAAAAACCAAAGATTCAAACCTAGTGAAAACCTAGGTATATTAGTGAAAGTTGAGAAGAAGGAGATAGGATGAAGAGGAAGAAGAAACAAATGAGAAAATAACAAACAAAACCTGCCCAAGGAAAAGCTTATTATGTTCAAAGGAAGGACAGTCAGAAGGACAGCTGATTTCTTACAAGAAAAAAGAACCCTCAAAACTATGGAATAATGTTTTAAGTATGCTTTAAAGAGAGTAGCAGCTAAAACACGAATTCTATTCCCAGTAGAAAGATATTTCACCTTCTTTCTGGAAAGAATGAGACCCAAAAAACAGGAAAACCAAAATTATGGTGCCCACACTCAGTGGAAATGGGAGGAATGCTAAAGGATCCACCTCAAATAGGAGAAAAACAACTTCAGATGGAAGATCTGTGAGACATAAAGAAATTAAAAACAACAATATTGCTAATTGTATGTGGAAATCTAAAAGTTACTGCAAATTGTGATGTTAATTTCCAGGGGTGTTATATAATAACCAAGATAAAAATAAAATACCAAATAACAAAAACAAGTTAAGAGAGAGAATAACTGGGGCCAGGGATTTAGCTCAGGGGTTCCACCGCCTGCCTCACAAGCAGAAGGTCCCAAGTTTGATTCCCGGTACCAAAAAAAAGAGAGAGAGAGCAATTGAGTTAAAGTACCCAACTTCTTTATCTGGGAAGAGGATTTTTACTAACTTAAGCCTTTTATAAATTAATTTTGTTTGCTGTTTTTATGGCACTCATGTCAATAATAGAAAAAATATAGTGTTTAAAAGTAGAATGAAAAAATCCTCAGTCAATGTAAAGGAAGACGAAAAGGAGAAAAATAGTTGCAACAAATAGAAAGCACAAAATAAAATGGATTTAAGCCCGAACTGAAACATTAAGTGGAAATGGAAGAAATATACTGAAGAGATGCAGGCAAAACAGCAGGGTTGACATCATAGTCTATAAACATCCCCAAATTCCTCTTGACACAAGACAGCAATCACCATAGCAAAATGAAACAATGGATTTAAAAAATATTCTACAAAACAAGGTGACAAAGTACTGCCTCTTTTCTGACTATCTACTCTGATGTTAACAAACTTACACAATTAGAACACCCTTTCTCTTGGAGTAGGGTAAACACCTGTAATCCCAGCTACTGGGGGTGCTGAGGCAGGGGGATTTGCAAGTTTGACTGAGCAACTCAGAAAGACCCTGTCTCAAAATAAAAAAGCAAAAAGTGCTGAGGATGCAGTTCAGTGGCCTAGCGTGCACAAGGCCCTGGGTTCAGTACTACAAGAAAAGAAAATTATTTTGTTCAGGCTTGTGTGGGCAGGGAATCGGGGAAAGCTAGGAGTTCACTTCTCACTCATGTGGTGTCAGCTGCAGCCATGGGGTTTGGAGGATCCATGGTTTCAGTGAAAGGAGTCAGAGAATTTTGCACCATCTCGATTGTGGCATGGAACCAAGCATGGTGTTGTGTACCTGTTGTCGCAGCCACTCAGGAGACTGAGACATGAGGATTGCCTGGTACAGGAATTTGAGGCCAGCCTGGGAAACACAGAAATCCCATGTCAAAAATAAAAATAAAGGGGCGGGGGATTTAGCTCAGTGGTTCTGGTGCCTGCCTGGCAAATGCAAGGTCCTGAGTTTGATCCCCAGTACCAAAACCAAAATAAATAAATAAAAAGAATTAATAATAATAATAAATAAAATAAAAATAATTAAAGCTACCACAGTCATGGTCCCCAGAATACCAATGTGGTGCCAAGTCCCATCGAGGCCAGGTAGCATAAGGAACTGTGCAAGATCAAGTGGCGGGGGAAAGGGGAGTCTTATTTTGAACTGACAATAAAACTGTATACATTTGCGGTTAAGGGAATTTGATGGTTCTGCAAAGTGCAGAACTCAGAAGTCACTAACCACTATTCACTTCAAAAATAAATGTTCCCCACTTGATGTAAACTCTTGGTAGGAAAAGTCTATCTTTTTTCTTTTTCCAAAGTCAATCTTGATCAAAAGACAAATGCTTACATACTTTTGCATGAAAAAACAAAACAAATACGTAGTTTAAAAAAAAAAAGTTAAATAATGAGAGACAAAATGGGAAAAATATATTCAACTTATATATAGGTAAATAGCTAATTCCTTAATAATTAGGAATGCCTAAAAATTGAGAAGAGAGAAGCGAAATAACTCCACAGTAAAAACAACATTGAAATTACCCTGTCTCCCCTCTGTAGCAAATATCCAAAAGTCTCACCGAACTGTGTGCTGGCCGGGCTTTGTACTGCAGGGAAGAGTGCTCAGTAATAAGATGACACTCACAGGGACTCCTGGCACCACACAACAAGACTACACAGTTGTTTTCCTTTTGCTCTGGAAATCCTACTACTAAGAATCTATGCAAACAGACTTGCAAAACTATACCCTTGGCATTATTTGGAGACAGAGAATATACAACTGCAGTGTAACTGTGAGTATAGGAACAAATCCCAGGATCACGATCTCCACCCCAGTTTCAAGACATTGTGGTAAGCCAAGCCAAAGCAGACAGGAAAACCACAGCCCAGCAGGATGCAGTCAAGGAAGGATGCACTGACAACAGCCAGCAAGGTGAGAGCCAGTCTCAGTGGGAGAAAACTAAAAAGGCACTGGGCAATTCACACCAGGAGCTGCAGGAAGGGGTCTCCAAGAGCATGAAGGCCCAGATCCTGCTTTAACATATATGGTTAAAGACAGGAAGGGGTAAGTGAGCCAATAAAGATACAAACTCAGAGTATAGAAAGTAGAGGTATGGGGCTGGGGATTTAGCTCAGTGGTTTTGCCACCTGCTGCACAAGCAAGCGCAAGGACCTGAGTTCAATTCCCAGTACCAAGAAAAAAGAAAGTAAAGGTATAATTGAAAACATCTCCCAGATAAGAGAAAAAAGGCAAAAGGGAAGGGACAAACTTTACTTGGCAATCAAGTGAAGAGAATGAATAAATAAATAAATAAGGCCCTTGCAAGACAAAATCAGAATACTCATAAAGCCCCATCATCAAAACAAGCAAAAAACTCACTAAAATGTTTGGACTGTGCCAGCCCAACACAATCATATGCCACTAAGCAGGAATCTTGCGGAACACCCAATATCACAAATGTGAGCAAAGGAAAAGTCAAATCTATGGGAGAGCCCTGGAGAAAAGCAAAAAACAAGACTTCACACAAGAAAACTGAGCAGAAATGCATCCAAAAACAACCGTGAAGAATGCAGGAAGATGGCAGAGTGGTGAACAGCAGAGAAACAGCCTCTCCAAGATTTGCTGTCCAAACACTGGAGTTTACCAACTTGAGGAAGAGAAGAAGGAAGGAAGTGGGTTCCTGGGACTGAGCAAGGATCTGAAGCAAGAACTGAAATCCAAGAGTAGAGCAAGGAGAGAGACTTCAATGAAGAAGGAGAAGCAGGAAGAGGAGGAAGAGGAGGAGAAAGAGGAGGAGAAGCAGGAGACAAGTGGCTCTTTTCCCTGAACCCTGACTCACTGCGTGGGAAGGGCAGCTCAAACCTGAAGACACATGGTAACTAGTAGCAACCCCAAAGGGCTCCATGGAGAAAAGTACCAGTGGAATGGAGCAATGTACCAGTGGAACGGAGCAGTGGATGCAGTGGACTGCAGTGGCTGGTGAGTTATTAGGGTTCAGATGTCCCCAGGAGAGAGAAATTAGTCAGTAGCCATTTTGGAGAGGGGACAACTGAGCTCAGAACTCAGAGCAGCTGCAGGCTGTCTCCATCAGGGTGAGGCAAAACCCAGTTCAAGTCAGCAGGAGGTCAAGGAGCCAAGTTCAAGCTGCCAGGGAGCTGAGTTAAAGCCAGCAGAGACACATGGAGTGTTGCAGGGTGAACAAATAGAGTTCCATCCTCAGAGCCAGAAACCCGCCTGAGCTTCAGAACTAAAGGTGCAGCCCTGCTGGGATTATCCACTATGCCACCATAAATCTACAGCTGGCTTCTTGGGATTCATCAACATAGATCTGGGCTCTGTGTGCCCAATTTGTCTACCAGTGACAGCAGAGACACACCTTGAAGTCGATATTTTTTCTTGTTTTTGTTTTTGTTTGGTTTTTTCTTGATTATTAGTTCTTGCTTTTATATGTGTGAACATTGTTTCTAGTTTTTGTTGTCATTATTGTTCTAGTCTGTTCTGGTTTTTAATTCTTCCTTATCTCTTTCCCTCTTGTCTTCTTCACCAGTTCCCCAAAGTTTATGTAATCTTCCTTTTTCCTCCAGCCTTGCTTCTAATCTCTTCCTCTTCTTCTATTTCTCTATTTCTTCCCATAACCCCTTTTAATTTTCTACCCTGAGGGAAAAATTGCATACTGAGGGCATATTTATGGTATACAATGGGTTTTTTTTGGTACTAGGGATCAATCTCAGAACCTTGCGCTTGCAAGGCAGGCGCAGCACCACTGAGATAAATCCCTGGCCTACTGTATATAATTTTTAAGTTTGTTTTAGATTTCATTATATAGCCACAGTTATACATTTAAAGATGGAAAATTAACTTTCTGGTTTTTGGTTTATTTTTTTATTTTTTATTTTTCTGAGACAAGATCACACACGCTGTGTATGGCACATTGGCCTTCAACTTGCTATGTAGCCCAGGCTGGCCTCAAACTTGCATTGATCCTCCTGCCTCAATCTCCCAAGTGCTGGGATTACCGGTTACACCACCATGTCTTAAAAGTTACCACACTCTGTTATTTTCTAGGCTGTGTTTGATGCTATTGCTGATTGTACTACTTTAGCCAAGATAACATAATTGTTCTAATCAGTTGTTCTTTCTGGTTTGCCAAGATTGAGATTGCAAATGTAGAAGACAGGATTGTGGTAAGCACTCGTGAAAAGAAAGAAATCTTAAAAATAGCAAAGGACCATGAAAAATCAATCAAAAAAGAATAGATGGTTTTTATCTCAATCACATAAAAGCCACCTGTGACAAACCAACAGCCAACATCATACTAAAGAGACAAAAACTGAAATCTTTCCCTCTAGAATTAAACAAGACAAGGATGTCCACTGTCATCACTCTTGTTCAATGTAGTTCTGGAAACAGCCAGAGCAATTAGACAAGAGAAAGAAATAAAAGGAATAAGGATAAGAAAGGAAGAAGTTAAATTATCATTATTTGCAGATGTCATGATATCCTACATAGAAGACCCCAAAAGGTCCACCAAAAGACTTCTAGATTTAATAACCAAATTCAGTAGCATAGCTGGATACAAAGTCAACACTGAAAAATCAATATCCTTCTTATACACGAGTAACAAACTCACGGAGACAGAAATTAAGGAAACCACACCTTTCACAGTAGCATCCAAAAAAAATAAAATACCCAGGAATCAATCTAACAAAGGAAGCAAAACTACATTGAAAACTACAGTACAAAACTACAGAAAAGAGATTGAGGAGGGTATCAGAAAATGGAAAGATGCTCCTTGTTCTTGGGTAGGAAGAAATAATATAATGAAAATGGCCATACTCCCAAAATTGTTATACAGATTTAATACAATTTCAATCAAAATTCCAACAGCATATCTCACAGAACTAGAAAAAACAATCCAAAAATTCATTTGGAACCAGAAGAGACCTAGAATAGCAAAAACAATTCTGGGCAACAAAGGCAAGGCAGGGGCCATCACAGTCCCTGACTTGAAACTATACTACAAAGCTACTGTGATTAAAAACAGTATAGTACTGGGCCAGGGATTTAGCTCAGTGGTGCTGCACCTGCCTCACAAGCACAAGGTCCTGAGTTTGATCCCCCATACTGAAAACAAACAAACAAACAACAACAACAAAACAGAGCTGAGGGTCAATGGAACAAATTAAAAGATGCAGAAACAACTCCAAACACACTCAGCTACCTTATCTTGGACAAAGGAGCCAAACACCTTCACTGAAAGACAGACAGCCTCTTTAATAAATGGTCCTGGAAAAACACAAGCCAAAGATTGAAACTGGACTGAGGTCTTTCAATATGCCCTAAACTACAATTTAAATGGATCAAATATCTAAATATTAAAACAGAAACACTAAATCTGCTGGAAGATGGAATAGGTAGGACTCTCAAAGACATTGGTGTAGGCAAAGGCTTTATGAACAAAACCCAAACTGCACAGAAAATATCACAAAGAATCAACAACTGGGGTCTCATCTTATTAAAAAGCTTCTGGGGGCCGGGGATTTAGCTCAGTCGTTTTGCCACCTGCTGCGCAAGTGCAAGGACCCGAATTCGATCCCCAGTACAAAAAAAAAAAAAAAAAGAAGAAGCTTCTGCACAGCAAGAGAAACTACCAACAGAGTGAAGGGACAACCCACAATGCGGGAAAAAATTTTTGCCAGCTGTTTCTCAGACAAAGGACTAGTATCTAGAATTTATAAAGAACTAAAAAAAAAAAAATCACATCTCCCAATTTTTTTTTTTTAACCGGGGATTGAACTCAGGACCTTGAGCTTGCAAGGCAGGCACGGTGCCACTGAGCTAAATCCCCCGTGACATCTTCCAAATTTAAAGACCCAATCCAAAAATGGGCATCTGAAATGAATAGATACTTCTCAGATAAAGAAGGAGAAGCAGCAAATAAATATATGAAAAAATGTTCAACATCACTGGTCATTTGAGAGATGCAAATTAAAACAATGCTGAAATTCCATCTCATTCCAGAAAGAATGGCTGCTATCAAGAAATCAACCAATAACAAATACTGGAGGGTCTTTGGGAAAAAAGGAACCCTTCTCCACTGTTGGTAGGAGTGTAGACTGGTGTAACTACTGTGGAAATTAGTGTGGCGATTCCTCAAAAAAACTAAAACTAGAAGTTCCATTTGACCCAGCTATTCCCCTTCTTGGTATCTTCCCGAAAAAATTGGGCCAGGGATTTAGCTCAGTGGCACCAGGCCTTGCAAGCGCAAGGTCCTGAGTTTGATCCCCGTACCGCAAAAAAAAAAAAAAGATTTAAAAGCATCATACCACAGTGATACATGCACCCATATTTATAGCAACACAATTTTTAATAGCTAAATCTTGAAAATAGCCTAAATGCCCATCAACTGATGAACAGATAAAGAAGATGTGTGGGTTTTTTTTAATACAATGGAGTCTGCCATAAAGAGGAATGAGCTTGAGACACTTATAACTAAATGAATGCTCCTTGAGACCATACTCCTAAGTGAAATAAACCAGACACACATGTTTAAATACCACATTGTTTCTCTGGTGTGAGAAACTAAAAGTGGAAATAAGGACTAAAATGTATAATTGGAAATGGGAAGAAAATGTTCAGATGGGAAGGGGAACAAGGGAGGGAAAGGGGGAAAGGAAGGAAAGGACAAGAAAAAAATGAAAATGGAAGAAGGGGAGGAGGTAATGGGAAAAAGAAGAGGCAGGATATATTAGGTACAGGTGCAATTTCCCCATGATGAGTGTTGTCATTATGTATATCTAAAATGTATCAATAAATGTTTTGCTTCAAAAAAATTTTGGCCTCAAAAATAAATACATTAATAAAATAACCATGAAGCAGAAGAAACTCCGCACAGAGCTCTAACAACATTGGAGGGCAGGAGAACCACCTTGCATTAGAGGCTCAAAAGCTAAAATTGGGGCCGGGGATTTAGCTCACTGGTTCCGCCACCTGCCTTGCAAGCACAAGAACCTGAGTTTGATCCCAGTATCAAAAAAAAAAAAAAAAGCTAAAATTAACACAAAATGTGGGAAAAGCAATTTACTGAAAAAAAAAAGAAGAAAAGCAAAATTATCTCAGAAATGAGAAGCTAATAAAACACTCAAGGCAGAATACATTCAAATGAAAATTTAATGAGTCACCAAAGAATGTGCAAGAGGGGTAAAAAACTAAGAAAAAAAAATGACATTAAAGAAAAAGTTTAAAGGAGCCAGAAAGAAAGGGAAGACAGATATGGATGGGATAATGCTCGGATTTTCAGAGTTTCCAAAGAAGAAAACAAAACAACGGATCAGAGCAAATATTTAAAACTATCACCAGGAAAGATTTCCATGTATATATAGAAAAGAAAAACCCAAATTTACACATTTCAAAAGGCTCATCAGACATTGAGAAAAACAAATCCAGACCATCAACTCTGACACATACCTAGCAAAACTATGAGATGTCAAAGCTAATGATAAAATCCTTAAGGCCTCCAGGCAAAAAGATCAATTAACATGGAGTCAAAAGTAGTAGTCAAGCATCAGACAACATCAGACAACATTTTAAAAATGAGACATGGTGGCACACACCTGTGATCCCAGCACTCTGGGGGGCTGAGGCAGGAGGAGCACATGTTTGAGCCCAGCTTATTCAAATTAGCGGCTTAACAAGACCTTGTCTCAAAATAAAAAAGAACTGGGAAGACAGGTGTTGTGGCAAATACCTGTAATCCAAGCACCAGGGAGGTTGAGGCAGGAGGACTGCCATGAGTTTGAGGCCAGCCTGAGCCAAATAGTGGGTCCAATGTCAGCTTGAACTACATTGTGAGACCCAGTTTCCAAAAAAAAAAAAGAAAAGAAAAAGAACTGGGGATATATCTTGGTATGAAGACCTGGGTTCAATTCCCAGGACTGCCAAAAATCAATCAATCAATCAGTCAATCAGTCCTCAATGAGAGAAAGCAAGAACCATAGACTTTAGAGACAGTCAAGCCCAGAATGTCCTATGGTTCCAGAAAGTAAGGAAGTGCTATGATGATGATGACAATGATGATGATGATGATGATGATTAGGACAGGGGCTTACAAAGAACATAGGAGCCACCCTGGAGGTCTGAAAGCCCAATCCAGTGCCATTTGGGTAACAAAGTAAATACTATTATTATTGGATCTTTTTTTCGATACCGGGGATTGAACTCGGAACCTAACGCTTGCCAGCCAGGCGTGGAGCCACTGAGCTACATCCCCAGCCCTATTAATGGATTTTGATCCATGGAATAAAGAAATTATTCATGTTGTCTGCTGATACAAATAACCAAATTAGTAAGTGAGCCTTTCCTAACAGTAGAATTCCAATTAATAAATGTAAAAGAAGGAAACTGAAGGCCAGTGATAGGATAGGCGATGCCACCATGATGACTGTTAGGCATGAGAAGCACAGCAATACCAAAGTAAGGGGCAGAAATCCAAGAAACAGGATTTGAAGGGTCTCCACGTACCTCTCTGAGATATTCATCAACCATAAATGGAAAGATGTGAACAGACACTTCTGAAAAGGAAGCCACTTCACAGAGGAGAAACCCTCACACACGACCTGATGATGCAGGCCGTCAGGTCAATGTCACAATGCAGTGTGCAGAAGACACAGCAACCCCACCAAGATTTTGTCACCAAACATGCACAGCCTCTTTCCCACCAGGAGGGAAGACATGGGATTCACTCAAACCGAAGACCATTCCACAAAATAACCGCGAGTGATCTTCAACAATTATCAAGGCCGTGCGAGACAAGGAAAGACTGAGCAAGTGTCATAGAAAGTTGGAGAATCAACCACTAAATGCAGTGTGCAATGTGGGTTCCAGGTGGGATTCTGGGACAGAAATGAGGATAGTGATGGGAAACTAGTGACATTTGAATAGGGACTGTAACCTGTAACAAGAAACTGACCTTAGGCTCCTGTACTATAATTTTGCACCAGCCATGGCCAGTGCGACCCACTGTGGCAGCTCAGCCATGCCCTCCTCTCCCCCACCCAGCTACTTAGCAGCTCCTATTAAGTTCCATCTGTTCCTAACCATGGCTGACCATGGAGTGAGACCACAGGGTGTACAGGACAGAGCAGGTGCCATCAGCCTTGCTGGCCCAGCCTGGCCCAGTGTAGGCTGTGCCCCAGCTGAGTCTTCCCAGGTTCTCAACAGCCAGAGGAGGTAATGACTTGGGCCATGAGTGCTCACATCCAGGTCTGCAATGCCTGGCACACAGTGACCCCAATATCCTGTATGACTCCCACATATTCTGTGCACAGGACAGGGCAAGCCCATTGCTCATTGTCTCCTCATAGGCCAGCCTTCCTCTTGTCCCTTCCTACTGCCATCCATACACCATCCCCCAGCATCCCTCCCTTTCCAGCCCACCTCTCAATTTCCTGCACAGACCTTTGAGTGACCCACAGGAAAGCCCTTAAAGATACAATGGACCAAGAAATTATAGGACTGTGCAACAGAACACTATTCAACCTTGAAAAAGAAGGGGCATCTGCTATTTACAACAACATGGGTAAACCTTAAGGAGATGATACAAAATGAAATAATAAGGCAGAAAGACAAGAACTGCATAATTCCACTCTAAAATAGTCAAATTACAAATTAATAAAGCTGGAATAGGGGGCAGTAAGAGCTAGGAGAGGAGAAACAGCAGTGCAACAAACAGGCACAAAGTTTTCACTAAGATGAGTAAGCTCCAGATATCTGCTGCATGACCTTGTACCTATAGTCAACAATTGACTATAAGTCACACTGAAAGTATTATAAACTTAAAATTTATCAGGAGGATAAATGTCCTGGTAAATGTTCTTAACTACCACAATAAGACAAAAGAAAAAGAAAGAAAAGAAGAAAAAGCTCCGGGCAGATGTTTCGGTGAGAAGGATACCACCTGACTTCGGCCAAAGCCCAGTAATGGCGAAGGACTGAAGTCAGCCAGAAAGTGGTACAGGCACCGAGGAAGGGAGTAACTGAGCAGCCCCTGGACAGTGATGAGGTCCAGGGGGCCAGCATGGTAGGAGCTGGAGAGCGCCTTCCTGGCTAGCATGTGGCCCCCGTGAACCGTGTCCTGTGGTAAAGAGGCTCTTCTCTAGAGTCTCTTCTTATCCATCCTCCTGACCTCATTTAACTTATCACTTCCCAAAGGCCCCACCTCCAAATGCCATCCATGAGGGCCAAGGCCTCAACATATGACTCTGCAGGGAGGCACACAATTCATCCCCTGCAGCACCTAAAGAGTAGCAGGAGTTACCTGAGCAGGTGTCAGTTATGGGTAGTATTGATTATCTTGATTGTGCTTTTCTAAAATTTTAGAATTTCCCTTTTAATCGGAGAAAAAAGCCCAAGGTTGCGAGAGGCCCAAGTGCTTGCTTAGTGTAATGGCAAAGACTTGGGGAGCACTGAGCACTTCACACAGCACAGCTTGTACACAGGACCCCCAGCTTTAGGGTGTGGGGCCCTGTGAGTGCCACACTGATATACAATCTTCTTGGTTGTTTGATCTTCCTCCTCCTTCTTGGTGGCACTAGCTGGAAGCCAAGAGAGGAGACCAGAAATGGAGGGCCACACCTGGAGATCTCTACTGACAGCCCACAGATAGGGAGTGGGGTGACCTTGGCGAGGTCACCACTCACAGTGCACAGAGCTGCTGCTGTCTTGAGCCTCTTCTGGGGGCAAGTCAGTCAGCCACCAGCAGGTAACCTTCAGCAGGAAGTCCTGGCAGGCAGAGGACCACACACAGCTTTGTGGCTGGTTACAGGCTGGTTGTCCAGGAGCCACGGAAGAAAGGGTCCTAGTGCTTGGCAGTAAATGGCATGGCTGAGCTGGCTCTGGGGGGTCAGGTCAAGACCCAAGGAAGCAGGGTGGGCAGAGTGGGTGCATCTTTGTGTAGGATCCAGGTCCCAGCAGAGGTGACCCTAGATTATGCCTAAGAGACACCAGTCCTGATGCTGATTTGGAGGCTTGGGACAGGCGTTTCTCCACTCTCCAGGTTTCCTCCTCACTTCTAACTGATTCCAGGTGACACATTTCTTCCCTTACCAATGTGCAAGCTCTGGAGAACATAGCCTAAACTGCACAAGAAGGGCACCATCGCTACCCATCTTTGCAGCTCTTCCCAGCCCATCCAATCTCTCTGGAGCCTACAGTCCATCCCTACCCTCCCGAATACTGGTAAGAGAATCAGAACAGTGCCTGGCATGGAGCAACTTAATCAACAATATTTCCTCTTTCTCATGTTTTCTTTTCTTAGAATAACAATTTTTTGTTTTTATGCCATTTGTTGAAATCTCCTCAAATTGGCAAATATCACAAATGAATATTTTGGTACTCAAAGCCCAGAACCTGGGACTTGCTGTCTGTGAACTGCTAACTGTCACCAGCTTAAACCCTGCATGCTGGCTCCTTTGGAGGATGAGAAACCCCAACCAACTCCATGCTAGTGGGTTCGGTTGTTTTTCCCAGCCACAGGGCAGTGCCCAGCCCAGGCAGCCCTGGGAAAGTGGACACTGAGGCTGCAAGCACGAAAGCACAGATGGACCTAGACCTGGCCATGCTTCTTCCTCCTGACGGCACACCACTGTGTTTGATGTCAACCTGCTTGATGGCATTCTGTTGACGTTTCCTGGAAACTGTCCTAAAAGGAAACTGCTGCTCCTAGATGCTGAATTTACAAGAAGGTATATGGAGCTCTACTTGCCATTAATTAGAATACTGCAGGAAGTTGCCAGAGGGAGAGTTGATTCAAGGCCACAAATCAACACTCAGGGAGAGGCACTAGGAAGCTCTTGTCTTCCCTGCTTTCAATCCTGAGACCTGACAGATATGCTGCCCAATGCCTTCTCCTCCTGTCCACCTCCCGCAGGGTGGAGGAAGGTTCCTCCAGCACCCAACAGCCCCCTGGCTCCCTCTCTGCCTGACAAGACAGAGAAGACATTTCTGACGTCCTGCTGTCCTGCAAGTAAATGTTCAGGTCTGCAAGTCACCACCCTTGTTTCTTGTATTTGGAGACAGCACGCAAAAAGGAGGCTTTAATGCATTTCATGGCAGCATGAAGAAAATACTGAATCGAAGCTTAAGATGCAAAGCAGATTATTGTTAAAGACACCAACTGCGACTCGCAAAAAGCAAGGTCAAAGGGATATGCAGAAGGTTTTTTCTAGGAAAACTGTCCAGGCCAGAGCGTCCTCACCGACTCTTGAGCCAAATCAAACCCTTTATTTTGTGATATTTTCAACATTCGACAGCTAAGCATCCATCTCCGGAAACCCAAAATAAGTGAAATTTAAAATTATATGTATATATATATATATATTTAAAATCCCCCGGCGGCACCTCCCTGACAGAGGCACAGTGGAAATGCCGAAAGGCGCGTCGCTGCCCTGCAGTGCCCAGCACCTGCGCGGCCCCACCCAGCGCTGCGTCCCCGCGGCCTGCGCGCGGTGCCGCCCCAGCTCGGGAACAAACCGGGAGACAAGTGCAGTGGAAATAAATGGCCAGCGACTCGCAGAGGTCGTGCGGAGAGACCAAAAGGATCACCGTCCCGGGCAGGGGCGCCCCAGCCACAGGACCCTCGACCTACGGGACGCTAACCCGGCCGCGGGCGGAGACCAATGGGCCCCGCCGCCCCCGCCGCCCCTGCCGCCTCTGCTACCCCAGGCCTGCTGCCCGCCATGCAGGGTGTCCGCGGGCCCCAGACGCACCGTGCCAGGCGCCGGGTAGCGCAGAGGCCCGGGTCGGGCGCGCACGTGTACCTGCCCGGGCCCGGCTGCTGGTCGCGCGGGGCCCCAGAGGACCGCGGGCTGCTGCTCACCGAGGCTCCCCGCGAGCAGGCTCCGGCCAGCGTGGGCTCCGAGGCGGCGGCGTCCGACGGCCCCGCTCAGCCATTGCAGTGGCGCTGCGGCGGGCGAGGGGCGCGCGTCACCGCGGGCGGGCGCCCCGAAACCCGGCCCTCCCCGGCCCTCCCCGGCCCTCCCCGGCCCTCCCGCTGTCGGGCCGCTCCCGCCCAGTGCGCGGGCTCAGCGACACCCGCCTCCTGATTTCCCCAGATTGTTCGTCTTATTAAGGAGCAGGTTTGCAATGTATTAAAATCAGAAGCGATGCTCCTGAAAATAACCGTGGCTGCTGCAGAGAAGTCTGCAGAGGGAGGGCAGGAGGCGAAAGCCAGCCAGGTTTAACAGAGCGGTGCTCCCCACCAAGGGCCACGGGTTTACGAGGTACTTATCCAGGCAAAATTTACTCTCATTTCATGCTGGGTATGAGCAGCCGCGAGAAGCACCAAGTTGCACGTGTGTGTTCCAGTCATTAACTCTTGGCTTCCCATCTCCAAACGCTGGCTTCCGCAGCGCTGCTGGTAGAGAACTGCTTCCTGCAGGGTAGTAGCGAACAAGTCATGTCATTTCAGATTCAAATCCACAATTCCATCCTTCTCACTTCTAGGTGCGCTCTTTCTGGGTCTTCACCTGTCAAGTAGAAAAATACAGATATTTACTTCTTAAAGCGTTGCTGGAGGGAATAGATATGAATAAGCCTCACATATAGGAAGAGTAAATACTGTTTTCATTAGCAGAATGCACCTTCTCTGGGTACCAAGCTTATAAATCAGCACAGCCTAAAGTTCTGGGCAAAACAAATGTTTTTTGCAAGTGGATTATTATTAGGCATAATGATGAGGGCTGCCTCTCCTACTTCCTCCTAGATCTATGCATTCTGGCCACAGGAAAACCAGAGCCACTTTCTGGTTGTTGGAGAAGAGAGCATCTGGCAGCACAGAACGTCAACCTTGCAAGGGGCTGATCTCCCAAACTTTGATCCATGGAGTGTTTAAAACAGGCCATTCCAGACTGCTGTGATAGCAGATATATCATAAGGCTTGTAAATCCCATGGACATCAGCCCATATCTCACTTCTTTGGGGTTTTTTGGTGAGAAGCAGTTGTGGATGGGATAGTATAAAAATGATCAAGCCACATTCACTAAGTCTCCAGGTGGTGTAACTGGTGGAAGTTCAGTGGACAAAGAAGGAAAAACTAAACCCAGAATAAGGAAGAGCCTATTCTAATGAGGAGTCTGATATAATCAGTTTGCCACCAGATGGCTGGCTGGTCCCCTGCGTTGTAACACCATGTCCCAGGCCTCTTGCTGGTCTTGGTTATGGATAGACTGAGTACTCAGCAGTGACAGTAGCCAGATCAGCCTTGGCAGAGAAGAGAAGGGAAGTTTAAGGTTGTTGTGCCCATTTGTGATCCATCCTTGCCCCATGGCCACTTCTTCTGGGACTATTTTGTGACACATTGGCATAACTGAGAAGAGTTGGGTATCCTCTCCAGAATAGGTCACCTTATCTCCTACTGTGAGTGTTTTCTGTGCAGTAGGAGTATTTGGTGAGTGTTCACACGAAGAGTCTCATATCTGAGTGGGTCCATTCCAAAAGCCCTGACCACCCACATGTCTTTCCAGAGCCCCACATCCTAGCCAACTTGCCTTCCAAGTAAATTAAAGGATAATCAGATATACTGCTTGAAGCTTGGCCTTCTTGATGGATTTCCCTTGCCCCGATGTCCTCTAGGGCCAATTTGAGTACGGCTGTGAGGCTATCAGACCTCTTCCAGCCCAACCCAGCCTAGCACACAAAATCATCTATACACTCAGCTCTCTACATTCAGCTTGCTTTAAGGAATTCCCCATAAAACCAAAACTACAGGTGGAGGGACAGGGAGTACCAGAGAGGTAGGTGTACTCAGAGGGTGAGCTCTCATGAAACTTATTTGAATGTTTAGGATATACTTGAGAATACTCTTTCATTAAGTAGCTCAAACAGTTAGAGTCTTATAGTTCTGGAGCTAGAAGTCCAAGATCAAGGTGCTGGCAGGGTTGATTTTCCCTGAGGCCTCTTTCCTAGGTTTGCAGATGACCACTTGTATTAAGCACTGTCCTGTGGCTAGGATAAAATAACCAACACCCACAACTTAAAGGAGGAGTGGTTTATTTCAACTCATGATTTTTAGAGGATTCAGGTCACCGTCAGCTGGCTCCAAGGCAGAAAGGGGGTGGTTGGGAGGGCATGGTGGAGGACAGCTGCTCATCCCACAGAAGCCAGGAAGCAGAGGGAGAAGGGAGGAGCCAGGGACAAGAATGCAGACTTCTGGCTCAGGCCCGCATCTGATCCACCTTCAACAGGCCCCACCTCCCAACAGCACATTCAGCTACTGAACTCTTCAATGGATGTGTCTGCTGATGAGTATAGAGGCCTTGTGATCCAATCATCTTCCATACATGAGACTTTTGGGGAACATTTTAGATCTAAACCATAACCCCACCTTTTCCTGAGTCTTCTTGTGGTCTTTCCTCTGTATGTGCATCCCTTATGTCTCTTCCTTTTCTCATAAGGTCACCAGTCTTATTGGATGAGGGGCCCACCCTTATGATCTCACTTAACCTTAATTATCCCCTTACAGGCTTGTCTCCAAATAGTCACATGGAAGGCTAGGGCTTCAACACATGAACTGGGGTGGGGTGAGGACATAATGCAGGCCATATTAAATTTCATATGTACCACTTCCATTTTTATGGTAAAGTTGTGTTGCGCATGCTCATTTCTGTGGCTTGATGAATCAGATAACACGAGGTAATAATTGGTAACTTACGTTGGATGATCTCTTAGTGAACTGTGGTGAGATATAGTACAGTTTACTGAGAACCCATGAGAAAGCCAGAAGTGATTTCTCAAAGGAGAATGTGCTGATGAGGACCTTGACAAACTTTGACTGCGGTTATCCTCTCGTGGTCTGCAATACATTATTATTTTTTTTAACTTATTTATTTTGAGACAGGGTCTCACTGTGTAGTTCAGACTGGTCTTGAACTCGCTATGCAGCCTAGGCTCACCTCAAACTCTCAGTGATCCACCTGCCTCAGTCTCCCAAATCTGGGATTATAGGCATGTGCCACCATGCCCAGCAAAGGGGACCAGGAACCAACATTCTTATATTCCACAAAAAAATGGAGCATCATAGGATTCACTGGGCCACAGGGCCTAAGAGGATTCATGCTGCCCTGAAGCCTAATTAGTTGAATAATACTTTCTTGCCCTGAGCCTTTTTCAAATAAACTTCGTGTATACTGCTTTCAAGATGCAGTGAGGCTCACCATTTGTGTTTTGGTGGTGAAAAAAGTACAACTGACAACATGCTGCCTCCCACTCTCTTTTTGGTACCTGGGGAGTCAAACTCGGCACCTTGCGCTTGCCAGGCAGGTGCCTGAACCACTGAGCTAAATCTCTGGCTCTTTTCCACTCACTTTAAAGGATATCCTAACACGTCCCAGGTCTCTGAAGCTTCAGAAACTATAAGAACCTGAAGTGGCAGGCTCTTGAAGTTTTATAGATATTATTCTCCACCCTCTGGGCCAGGGATTTAGCTCAGTGGTTCAGGCGCCTGCCTCGAAAGCACAAGGTCCTGAGTTCGATCCCTGGGACCAAAAAAAAAAAAAAAAGAACAATTTCTATTCTCCACCCTCTAGCACTCAGGAATCTTTAGCCAGGCAACTGAGTACTGGCTACTTCCTGCTTATTGAGTCTTGTTTGCGTAATATTTCCAGTAAGATTCAGTGCAGTTGGTGAAAATCCCTGTGGACTAAGTTGTGGCACTGAACAGTGTTGGTGCACTATTGAATCAAGACCATAAGATGGACCGATATCCCTGCAGTGTGAAAGCAAACTCAATCTGGGATTCTACAATGGTTGGTACAGAAAGAAAATGGATTTGCCAGTTCTATGGCCACAAACAATGTGCCAACAAGAGAAGTAACTTACTCCATTGTTCCAGTAAACAGACCATATCTGCAATAGCTATTACAACTGAGGTTAATATTTGATAAAGGTTAAAATAACCCACTGTCCTGCTCCATAATCCATTTGTTTTCAACATAGGCCAGTAACTGAATTAAATAAATCCCATCCCTCAACTTTTCAAGATTTGGATGTGATGCTAATCTCGGTGATTAGCCCTAGGTATGCAGTATTGCTTTGGGCTTATTATTGGGGATGGGGGATCCACAGTGTTACACCCAGAGAGAAAGAACCTACCAGAGACCGATATTAAATCCACACAGGAGTTTATTACCGGCCGGGACCCGAGCCGAGCATGGGACTCAAGCCCCAACTGGGGGGAGACAAACATGTTTTATACACCTTTGAGGCCAGCAGTTTCTAGGCCCCCCTGTGGGCTAGAACTTGCAAAGCAAGCGAAAGGTACAGAAGGTACAGAAGCGGAACGTCCTGCTGTTAGAACATTTGTAAAACAATAGTTGATTAATTGTTATTTCTAAAGGGACTTTTTTTAAGGGGAGGAGGTTTCTAAGCTTCCTTCTGAGTTCATCTAAAGGACAGGCAGGTGGGTCAAGCAGCAATATGGAGTCTGTCTTGCTAACAAGGGTCCTTCACACAGTATACTCCAGCACCTCCATATGATGCCTTCATTCCATGGTCAGGGAGCCAATCTGGGAATTCTACTAATTACTAAATGTATCAATCTATTCCAAGGATATTTCAGAAGCTAAGGGAACAGTCACAGGGCAACTCAACAAGACCACTGCAAAATGAAAAACAAAAAAGGTCAGGGATGCAGGTCAGTGGTAAGAGCACTTACCTAGCTTTCTCAAGGCCCTGCATTTAACCCCTAGGACCACATCTGGGGTGGGGTAGGAGAAAGTGACTACTGAGTGTCTGATGAGAATTGGAATATATAAGTGGTCTCAAAGTGCTTCCTCCTGAGAGATTTATTAATTGCAAAGGGGTCATGGTACATGTACAGTGGGAAAACTAGCAGACACTAATGTAACCTAGACATTAAAGTTCATAACATCTGGAATGGCACAGGTCAACTCTGTGCATTTCAAAATATGAGAATATAATGATGCATATAATGTCATTTTTGAAATATTCCTGCCCAAATTCATATCTGAATCTAGCCATGTCAAGATCAAGCATCTCACAAACCTAAATTGAAGGACATTTCTACAGAATAACCATTACTCTGTACTCATAAAATTGTCAAGATCAGAACGAACAAAAACTAGAAACTGCTCTAAGTTAAAGAAGACCAAAGAAAGTGACACATGGATATGACTCAGTCTTGTTTTCCTATAAAAAGCACCATTAGGATGTGGGAAAATTTGATTAGCAAATAATATTGTATCAGCATTAACTTCCTGATTTGATAGTTGCTCTGTGGTTAAATGAGAGCATGTCCACGTTTTTAGGAAACATGCACTAATGTATTTACAGATGAAAGGGCTTCATGCTCACAACCTACTCTCAGTTCTGAAATAATGTATATATGAATATTTAGGAAATCTAAGTGGAAGATACATCATGTATTTTTGTATTATTCTTATAATTCTCAAGAAACCTATAGTTATGTCAAATTAAATTTTTTAGCACTGTATTGCTCCCTCCATGATTCAGCATCCTTAGAATCCATTTTCATATATATATGGCCTTAATTTTACCAAAGGATATTGGCCAATCCAAGGATATAGTCCTTGGATATGCAAGCTTCCCTTCCTAAGTTTTACCCTGTGTGCCTGCCCCTTTCTGGCTGGCCTTACACTTGGAGTCAGGAGAGTTTAGCAGTGTGAGTTGCCACTTTCTTGCCAGTGACTACAATGGGTGAAGATGCAGTAACTGAAGCAGGACAGAGCCAGTCTCTTCAGACCATAAGATTATAGGACACACAGTGGGATCTGGGGCTCGAGTGCTCAGAGCCATCAAAATCCACCCAAAGGCCCTGATCCGGACTCATGATTCCTCTACTCCTTGTGCCTGTGATGTAAGGTACTATGGTTGCATCTTCAGTGGACACTTTATTCCATGTCATTTCCCGGGTGCTATAGGCTACTTGTAACCCAGCTGCTGATGACCAGATAATGATAATACACATTCTCCAAACTCAACCAAGTCAGCTAAGTCTCAGATTCCCATCCTTTAGGATCTGCTGTTTATGGAAATAGCATTGTCATAGGTCAGATGCATATGAAGAAAAAGACTATTTTTAGCAATTTAATATACAAAATGTAGTGCTTATAAAACCACTGAGGAACTGGAAGAATAAGAATGTGCTCAAGGACGGATCTCTGGATGTTATTCCCAGGGTAACAGAAGTGTTTTTTTGAACAAAATCAGAGGGCTAAGAATCAAAACCCACACTTCCACAGCAGGCTCTGTGATCACTGCACCCCAACCACCCTCACTACAGGATCAGGAGTCCCCAGCACTGTGGGTGCCAGGACTATGCCAGGCTTGCCAGACCCCCAGCATAAGATAAGTGACTCTCAGCAATGCCCACTTCCTGCTTAACCCAATCCCAGATGCACTTCCTGTTCAAGTCCATTTGATTCATGGAAACTGAATCTCATCTGGAACCATGGCTGCATGCAGCATAGAGAAGAACAATACTTGACTTTTCAGTCTCTCTGATCCAAGAAGGTGTCAGAGAGAAGTCAAAATAGATGATGAGCAGGATGATCTACCCTACTCAATGAAGAATAAAGCTAATACCAAAGAGAAGTTTAAGGAAATAATATAAGAATGCAAAGGAGAAAGCCACTTGTTTTTACTAGGAGAATCTGATCAGAGACATCTGAACTCAACTCCAACAAATCAGCAGGATTTATGCAAGAGAGAGAAGATGAGGCAGGCAATCCTGGGTGATGGAACATGAGAACATGACTCTTCTAAAAATTTGAGATTATTTCAGAATACAAATTTTAAATTTTAAGGATGATCTAGAAACATAGCAAAATTTTATGACATGAAATTATATCACTCCATTGTTTTCAGAAACAAAAAAACCCCAACAAATTAAAAAAACCCTCAAGTATACTTAGACAAACTAGTATATCAAATTATACAAAAGAAGTCCACAGATAGAATAGACACCAGGACTAACTGATTAAACATCTCCATACCATTCTGAAGGATGCGGGTTCTTTTTCTCTCTCTCCTTCCATCCTCAGCACTAACTTCATCCTGAGGCTGCTTAATCATGTGATGCTAAGATGCCTGCAGCAGTTCCACACATCACACCCAAGAATGATGATGTCCAAAAGAAGGGATGAACAGTCTTCTCCTTGGTCTCTTTTTCCAGAACTCCTGAACAGACTTTCCATGAGACACATGCTCCCTTCTAAACCTCCACTCACAGGGGAAGTAAAATTGGCATGTTTGGCTTAGCTGTGACATTTGGGCAGAATGAATGTCAGGAAGCCAACCATATGACCATAGTGAATACTGGGTTTTAAGTTTCTCATTTTATATCCATTTCCATTCTCTTTTTTTTGGTACTGGGGATCGAACTCGGGTCCTTGCGCTTGCAAGGCAGGTGGCGGAACCACTGAGCGAAATCCCCAGCCCAATACTGGGTTTTAAAAGCAGCATACAAGGGCCGGGGATGTAGCTCACTGGTGCAGCACTTGCCTGGCAAGCACAATGCCTGAGTTCAATTCCTGGTACCAAAAAAAAAAAAAGACAGGAGTCATTAAATAACTAAGTCATAATATTTGCATGGAAATAAATGTCCATAAATGAAAAATAATTGTGTAGGGTGAAATAACAAGAGACATTGTTTTCCGTTTTTTAAATTGTCTCTACTGTTGGCGCTCCATCTTTTCTATTACTCTGAGGTGTTAATACATGAAACCGCCATGAAGAGGGGCAGTGGCCAGCGTTGACCCCTCTTTTACTCCAACCTCCTGTCTCGAATCTTCACCTTTGCTTCTGGTTTTAAGATGGCTTTTGGCAATATGCAGTATTAACAAGAGTGACTGGTGGGGCTCTCCTTAAAGTCTCCCTCCATTGAACTACTTTCCAACACAGTCACCTTGTGTGCACTGTACCTGATGATTCCAGTCCCTTCCTACCTCCACAGTGGTTGTGAGGACCAAAATTCATAGATCCAAAAGAGCTTTGAACTCTGGAAGAAATGCCCAGTGAATACATATGCAAACCACACATATAGCAGAGCCCTCTTGCCCCTTAAGATTATAAAAGGATGCCTTGAATTCTACCCCGTGGAAGTACAAAGCATACTGCAGCTCTTTTCTTGTTTTGTTTTGCTTTGTTTTGTGTTTTTGAGACAGGTCTTGGTATGCAGTTCAGGCTGGCCTTGAATTCACTATGCAGCCCAGGCTGGCCTCGAACTCGAGGCAATCCTCCTGCCTCAGCTTCCTGAGGGCTGAGATTACAGGCGTGTGCCACCATGCCCAGCTTTACTGAAGCTCTTTTCATTTTCTAGAAGCCACAGATTCTGGGTTCTGTTTGAGGATGTGCAATTGTATTTTGTTCTACACCTCTGCCCTTCTGTGACAACGTCTACTCTTCCATCCTTCTCAAAACCAATGCAGAGGTTTCATCAGAGTGAGGCATTTGCTAAGCACCAGGCTCTGGAAATTGCAAATTGCCTTAGAGAGCTTTGTTGGCCTTGCAGCAGAGGATTCATCCCTGCTTTTTCTATCAGAAACTTGCCTCTGCTCTCTTTCTTCTTCCCACCTTACTTCTAGCTCACCTCTCTCTAACACTGTCCTCCAAAACTTCAAATATTGTTAGATTTTGGGCCAGGGGTTTAGTTCAGTGGTTCTGCTGCCTGCCTCACAAGTGCAAGGTTCCAGGTTCGATCCCCAGTACCAAAAAAACCAAAACCAAACCAAAACAAAATATTGTTAGATTTCATAAAGGAGTATTCTTTGAAAGGTGACCCACAAATTATATGCAATGCCATTGAGTTGGGAGGTATGATCTGCTTATTGGCTAAAGATGCCCAGACCCCAAGAGCTACAAGTCATGAGTGGGTGTCTGCATGGCAAAAGCAGTAGTTTTAAAAAGAAATGCTCATCGTATGGTTTGGTTTGTTTGTTTGTTTTGTTTTAAATAAGGTCTCACTATGTAGTTCAGGCCAGTCTTAAATTCACTATGTAGCCCAGGCTGGCCTTGAACTCCCATTGATCCTACTGCTCCAGCTTCCCCGAGTGCTAGGATTACAGGTGTGCACCACCACACCCGGCATCATCATATGTTTTAGATTATTTGAACCAAACTTTTCATTAAGAGTAATGAAAATGCTGGTAAGATTTCTCAAATTTCTTCAAACTCATCAAAGAAGTTGATAAGGTAATATGGATTTACCACGCAAAAAAAAATCTAAAGTGGGAACCCATACGGGTAGTTTGAAGACAGAAGCTGGTTACAGTGTGAGAGCACATGCCTGTCCTAGTTTTCTCAAGTAAGATTCTCTTTTTTTTTAAGTGCTAATTTTATTTTTTTTTATTTTTTACTTTTGGTACTGGGAATCAAACTCAGTTCCTTGCGCCTGTGGGACAGGTGGTGGCACCACTGAGCTAAATTCCCGGCCCTCAAGTAAGATTCTTGATGGCTGTTCAGGGCAAGAGGCAACAAAGTCAGAGACCAAGCAATGGAGTGGAACAAGGGTGAGTAAGAGGAAGCCCTCTTCCCATGAACTGAAGCCCCCGAAAAGGCTCTACACTCAAGGTAAGAGTCAATCAGGCATCACACCCCGGCCCCACACTGTCAAGAGGCTGGCAGAACAGGAACAGGAGGAAAGCCTTTCCAGAGAAGACACGTGGCCTGCAATGTCAGGCTTTTCACTTAACACGAGGTGGTCCTTGATTGCTTCCACTCCCACTCCGCAGTCCCTGAATGCAGCAAATGGCAATTGCTGTGGAGGAGCACATCTTTATTTAGGGCTCAGGAAGCCCCCCAAAATAATTGTTTAAGGACAATGTTACAGCTTGTATCTAGATGTCTCCCCAAAACCTCATGCAGTCATGGGTGGGGGCTTTTCAGAGGTGGCTGGATCTAGGGTGTTTGGTGCTGGAATCGAGGGTGTGTGATGACTAAGTCAATTTGCTGACTGGTTTGGCATAGTTCTGCCTAGGATTAAGGGTGTGAGTGTCACACCCACCCTAGGATGGTTAGCTTGCTTAAAATTTAAGGGACAGAAAGAGGGCTGGTGTGTTCTTGTCTGCCTGCTTGCTGTCAACTATTTCTCCTCTGTGACGCCCTCCTGCCATGTGCCACCCTGCCTTGGAGCCAGCCAATGGTGAACTGAAACCCATGCAAACTGTGAGCCAAATAAACCTTTTCTCCTTTAACTTTGGGTGTTGGGTATTTTTGTCTCAGCAACAAAAAAGTAACTTAGACAATGACTACTTCCAAGTCAAAAACCATCATAATACAGAAAATAAAATGTTATGAGTGTGAACTAGAAAAAAAAGAGAACAAGGAAAAGAGGAGGGGAAAATGTAGGAGAGGGGTGAGAAGGGGAAGACAGTGAAACATCTTTGAAGACTTCTGAAATTCTAATTAGCAGAAAAATATTTTAAAATATTTACACACACTATGTTTGAGAAATAAAAAGTGAGATGGAAATTTTTCAGGGAGAGCAGGAAACTGTGTAAAATAGCCTAGTATATTTAAAAAGCAACCACATACAATTTCTAGAAATAAAAAGTAATCAAAGTTAAAAGCCAAATTGAAGAATTTAACTAATATAAGATTAGTTTCAGCAAAAGAGAAAATTAGTGAATCATAAAAAACAGAGAAATTGGGCCGGGGATTTAGCTCAGTGAGTTCGCCACCTGCTGTGCAAGTGCAAGGACCGGAGTTCAATCCCCAGTACCAAAAAAACCCCAAAAAAACCACAAAAAACCACAGAGAAATTTTTTAAAGCAATCTAGATGTATGGAGAGATTAGAAATCAGTAAATGAGGTTAAGAGACCTAGGCACAGCAGCATTTGCCTGTAATCCCAACTACTTATGAGGCCAAGGCAGGAGGATCATAAGTTCAAGACCAGGCTGGGCAACTTAGCGAAACCCTCTCTCAAAAATTTTTTAAAGGGGAGCTAGAGGTGAGCTCAGTGGCAGAACACTTACCTACCATTCATGAAACCCTGGATTTGATCACCAGCACAGAAAAGAAAAGAACAGGGTGTTAAGCATTAAGTGATACGTGTAACCAAGTGAAAAATGTTTAGCACATGTTTAATAAGTGTTCCAGAAGAGAGGAGATGGGAAGTCTGTCAGAAGCAATATTTGAAGAACTATGAGTTGAGGCTTTTATATTCCTGATAAAGAAACAAGTCCACGTATTCAGGAAGCCCAAAAAATTCCAATAAGAACTAAAAAGCCAGCCGTGGTAGAAAAAAATATTTTAAAGGAGTGTCCTCTGACTTTGTTATTAGAATGACAGCTGACTTCTGATAGTTACTATAGAGCCAGAAAACTCTAGGATTTCATTTTCAGTATGCAGAAGGAAAAATTATTTACCAAACAAAAATTTTAGGCCTAGCAAAAAGTTTGCCAAAATAAAGGAAAACTATTTACATTTTGAGATAAGCAAAAACTGAGCTTGGAACCACAAGCCTGTAACTTAAGGAAATTTTAACTTTCTGTTGAAAATAAAATTATCTCTGATACCTGGTGTGAGGTGTAGGAAGTAATGAAAGCACAGGAAGTAGTTCATACTTGGATAAGATAAACAAGAAGTGATTTCATAAAGCAAGTATAGTAACTAACACCTGATGAGATTAAAAAGGTACAGTTAAAATGTGTAAAAAATTTGACAAAATTATAAAGAAAAATAGAAATATCCATAATCATCTTGAAAGAAATTAACTCAATAATTAATGGGCCAGAGATTTAGCTCAGTGGCTCCGTGCCTGCCTCGCAAGAGCAAGGTCCTGAGTTTGATCCCCTGTACCAAAATATAAAAAATAAAAATAAAAAAAATAATAGTTAATACTTGAGGTGCTGAGGAATGAGGATCACTTGAGCTCAGGAGTTCAAGACCAGCCTGGGTGATTAAGTGAAAAAACATCTCAAAAAAAATTATTAGAATAAATAGATGGGTAAATCATAGCACATGTAAGTTCTGAACAACTATAATAACAAACTTCATCTAATAGGCACATATGGAAAGCTGCTTTTAATAATGCATGATTTTTTGCAAACCCAAGCAGGACTTTTATAAATATCAGTCATATTCTAGACAAGTCTCAAAACTTTCAAAAAATTAAAATTATAAAATCACACAGAGCATATTGTCTGACCATAATGCAATTAAGCTGGAAATCAATAACAAAAAGATAACTAGAATATAGCCATATTTTGAAAATTAACAAACACACTTGGAATTACCCATTCTTGCCAAGGAATAAATCATGATAAAGTTAGAGCGCTTTTAAATAAACTATGATGAAAATGGTAAATGTCGCACTTGCAGGATGCTGCTAAAGATAGGCTTAGTATTTACATTCTTAAGTGAATACAGAAAGGAGAAGCGGCTGAAGGCAAGTAAGGTGCTATATAGGAGAGGTGATAATCATCTATTTTAGTAACCTAGAAAAATAACAAGCCAGCTGGACAGGGTGGCCTGTAATCCCAGCTCTCTGTGAGGCTGAAGTGAGAAGATAGCTTGTTCCTGGGCAACTTAGTGACTTAGCGAGACCTTGTCTCCAAAAAAAAAGAGTCTGGGGATGTAACTCAGTGTAAAGGTCCTGGTTTTAATCCTTAGTACCAAGGTGGGGGGTGGGGGACAAACTCACATGAAATAAAAAGAGAAACTAATAAATAAAAGGAAGAAATTGATGAAATGGGAAAGAGGCACACATACAGTAGGGAGAAAAATTTAAAAAAGAGTTCACTGAAAATGCCCATATATTGCCGGGTATGGTGATGCACGCCTGAAATCCCAGCAGTAAGGAGGCTGAGGCAGGAGGATCACTGTGAGTTTGAGGCCAGCCTGGGCTACTACAAAGTGAGACCCTGTCTAAAAAAAAATGCATCTGATATTAAAATAAGAGACTTTTGCAAATTTTGTGCCAATAAATTTGGAAATTTGAGACCAAGTTGATAAATTCCTGGAAATACAACAAATTGAACTTGGAAAAAATTGATTTTTTAAATTGATTTTTAAGGACATTGAATCAACAGTGAAAAGTCATCTCCCAAATAAAATTCCAAGCACAGATGGCTTTTTTGGCAGTTTCTACCAAATGTGCAGGAACAAAAGATAAAAATCTTATACAAATTCTTCCAGGTAATAGAAAAGCGGGCAACAATGCTCAGTCACTTCAGGGCATGGTGGCACATGCCTGTAATCCCAGGACTTGGGAGGCTGAGGTGAAAAGATCATATGAGTTTGAGACCAACCTAAGCTACATAGTAAGTTCAGGGCCAGTCTGGACTACATAGTGGGACTCTACTTAAAAACAACAACAAAAAACCCACAATGATGCCACCCTGGCAATAGCAACAATAATAGTATCAAAGACAAACTAGATATATTGACATACCATAAGGACTAATAATTTGAGCTGGACATGGTGGCACCTGCCTGTAAGCCCAGGAGGCTGAGGCAGGAGGATGGATCACTGTGAATTCAAGACCAACCTGAACTACATAACAAGACTGTGTCTCAAAAAAACAAACAAGAAAAACCAATAATGTACCACCCTTAACTATAGAAAAGATAGCTGCAATTATAGTATAAATACCAAGACAAATCAAATAATGACATATAGTAAATATCTACTAAATGCAACAACTATACTTCCACTAATAATAGGAAGAATTCAACAGTAATAGGAGAGAGTTAACTAAATATGTAAATAAATATTAATAAAATTTAGCTGGACATGGTGGTGCACGCCTGTAATCCCACCTCAGGTGGCTGAGGGATGAGGATTGTTGCAAGTTCAAGGCCACCCTGAATTACAGAGCGATACTCCATCTCAAAAAGAAAAAAAGAGAGATTAATAAAAATTGTTATATTAGTAAAGATAGAGGGGGTATGGAATGTAAAAATGTCTCTTTTGGGGAAGGTGATTTTTTGAGACAGCATCTTGCCATGTAGCCCAGGCTGGCCTCAAACTCACAGCAATCCTCCTGCATTAGCCTGCAAAGTGCTGGGATCACAAGCATGCACCACCATGCCAGGCCCTGGAATGGGAAAACGAAAGAAATAAAATTTGAAAAGTATAGAAAGATGAGAAAGGAGAAAAAAAGCAGATAAAGAATCATATTAAGGAGTGAAAGGAAATTAATAGAATTAGATTAAAGTAGTAATAGAAAAGAACAAACAAGGGGAGAAAAGAGAGCAAAATAAAGAGAAAATTAAAAGGAAAAAAACACACCTCAAACCCCAAAGAACCAAAGGTGGGGGAATTAGCTTGAAAAAAAATCCCTCTATTTTTGAACAGGTCTTTTCTTTCCAGAGTCTGCATTCTTGGAATCCAGCAGATATGAGGTATGGGTAATGGGTCACTGCTAAGGCCTGTTCTGTTTCCACACTTATGCTCATGTGTGTGGAAGCTGAAGCCTGCCCTGCCTTTCCATTGACTGTGTGGGCATCAATGGTATCCACCCTCAGGCTAGCGTCACTCCTGCAGCTGCCATTTTCTATAGCCCTCTGTCTACCCTGAGTCACAATTTTCTCCTCCTAGCTCTATAGTGTGTGGGTTTGTGACGTTCCCCCACCCACCCCCCACTCCAGAGGTCCCTCTGTCTTTGTACCCAGCCTGGGCAACTTTTGAGTGCCTGTCTCAAAAAAATAAACTTTTTTTAAAGGGCTGGGGATGTAGTTTTCACTTCTCCAGCATTTCCAAGGCCCTTGGTTCCACCCCAGTACTGTAAAACTAAACAGCGGCGGCAACAACAACAACAACAACAAAACTTTGGAAGAAAACTTGAAATAGAGAGGAAATTTTTGAACCTGGTGAAAGATGAAAAGAAAAGAAAAAACAAAAAGAAAAGAAAGGGAAGCCAGGCATGGTGGTGGCACACTCCTATAATCCTAGCACTCCAAAGGTTGAAGCAGGAGGATTGCTGCAAGTTTGAGGCCAGCCTGGGCTACATAGGGAGTTCAAGGCCAACCTGAAATATATAGTGAGACCCTGCTCAAAAAACAAAACAATGGGCCGGGGATTTAGCTCAGTGGTTTCGCCACCTGCCTTGCAAGGGCAAGGACCTGAGTTCAATCCCTGGTACAAAAAAAAAAAAAAAAAAAGACAAAAACTGAAAGAAAGGAAGAAAGAAAGAAAAAGAAAAAAGAAACTACACCAAAAATCATCACAGTGACATGCTAGATCATTACAGGAAAATGACAGAAGATGCTGTGAGGCCAGAAATAACACAAGCATGCCCATAATCACAATTTCTTTTCTTTTCTTTTTCTTTCTTTCTTTTTTTTTTGTTGGTTATTTGCAAGGCTATAATTTTAATGACAGATTTTCCTAAAAGAAACCATTATAACATCTGTCTAAGCATAATCACAATTTCTATTTCACATTGTATTGAGTTCCTACACATCCTAGTAAAGCAATAATAATATCATAATAGAAATAATAATACATAAGAAATGAAAGAAAAATTGTTATTTGAAAATGATATAATTGTATATGTTGGAAATCTCAAAAGACTTTACAGGTAAGTTACTATAATTAACAAAAGAGCTTATTAACATTCCTAGATAAAAATCAACCTACAGGACTGGGTGTGTGGCTCAGTGGTAGAGTGCTTGGCTAGCATGCTCAGGGTCCTGGATTCCATCCCCAGCACTGAAAAGAAAAAAATATCTTAAGTTTAAATGTTCAAAATCTTTTTAGATAAAGATATTAAAATTTACTGGAAGATGTCAAGAAAACGTAAATATTGTAGTTAGACATTCTTTGCCTAAACTCAAATATGGGGTCCGGGGTTTGGCTCAGTGGTTCTGCTGCCTGCCTTGCAAGCACAGGGTCCTGAGTTTGATTCCCCAGGACCAAAAAAAAGAAAACTCAAATATGGTAAAGAAGTACATTTTTCCAAAGTGATCCATAAGTTCAATATGATCCAAAAAAAAAAATCCCAATAGCATGTGTATACATTATTTTTTGTTGTAGAACATGTTACCCTAAAACTTAGAGGCTGAAAACAACACACATTTACTATCTCACAACATCTCTGGCTGGGATTTGGGCCAGCTTGTATAGGTCTCCTCTTGGGCTGGGGAGGCCATGGTCTCACTTCCACGCTCACTCCTGTGACTGTTGGTGGGACTTAGTGCCTCTGAGGCTGCTGGACAGAAGCCTTCTCCCCTCAGGCCCTTGTCAAAGGGGGCTCTCTCTGTCAGGGCACTCATGGCATTGGCAGTTGCCCCGTCAGAGCAAACAGAAGAGCCAGAGAGGAGCTGCAAATAACTGGAGGTCAGAGCCTTTTGTAGCCAACCTCAGAATAACACCCACAGCTTCTGTGTTCCAATCATTAGTCATCTCACAAACAGAGAAGGCCTTGGAGCATCGCAATGACCAGAAGCCACCTCAGAATATGTGTGCCATGGTCTGAATGTTTCCACCCCCTTCTCGAAGTCATATGTTGGACTCCTGACCCCCAACGTGGCAGTATTGGAAGGTGGACCTTGGGGAGATGATGAGGGTCCCTTCTGGGACCCTCGGGGAGAACCCATTTTCTTATCCTGAGGAATAAATGGGAGCTATTTGTGACCAGGAACTAGGTTTTCAATCTGTGGTCTCTGTTCCAAAGACAATGTTGTTACAGAGTGGATCCAAGTAATTCAAACTGCCACACTGAGAAAGATTTCTCTAATTATGAACATGTCCATTCCCTTTGACACAGCATGATCCTTAATTTTTATCTTCTTTGGGCCAGGGATTTAGCTCAGTGGTTTCGCCACCTGCAGCACAAGCACAAGGACCTAAGTTCGATCCCTGGTACCAAAAAAAAAAAAATAAACCTCCTTTTTAACCCAAAAAAAAAACCTAAAAAAAAGAAGAAAAAAAAGAAAAAAGGGCCACAAGCCCTCCCGGGGGAAAAAAAAAAAAAAAAAAGGAAAGAAAAGAAAAGGAAAAAAAAAAAAGGAAAAGAAAAGAAAAAAAAAAAAAAAAAAAAAAGAGGGCTGGGGAATTTAGCTCAGTGGTTTCACCGCCTGCTGCGAAAGCGCAAGAACCCGAGTTTGATCCCCGGTACGAAAAAAAAGAAAAAAGAAAAGAAGGAAACAAAAACATCTTGAATTCAAAATATGTACTAGTTTCAGCGAACACAGCAATGACAAGGGTGTGATACTATCCCTTCACCAGTGCCTGCCTGTGAAGGGATCAGAGGAATGACCAACTGGGATGATGTGAGTCATTAGGCTGGCTGGTCGCTCATCACTATATTATCTCTGTAACACAAAATTGAAAACTGCCAAAACCTTCAACCATGATATACATTTTTGCAAATTTAAATGTGCATCTACACTGTGAAAAAGCAATTCTAATTCTTAGGTGTTTACCCAAGAGAAATAAAAATAAATGCTCTCAAAAGAGTGTGCACATCAGCTCTCTTCATAACAGCCAGACTGCACACAACCCTGGTGTCTATCCACACGAGAATGAATAAACAAGTGAGGGTCACATCCCACTGTGGGGCATTACTCAGCAGTAAAGAGTAATAAAGTACTGGCCAGACAACAGCAAGGATGCTGAGTGGAGAAGCCAGAGACAAAAACCGCTGAAGTTGTTGATATGAAGTCTAGAACAAACTGAATCACATTGTGGTGAGAACAGTCACAGCCGCTGTTGGTCCCTGGGGGCTGAGGAGGTGGGCACGGGTAGTCAGGAAGGGATGCCCTTGGAGGTGGTGCAGAGTTCCCTACCTAGGTAGCAGTAGGAGCCACATGAGTGTTGGCTTTGCCAAAACAGGTCAAACTGTGGCCACTCAAGCACTTCCCTTTTTGTGAAGAGAGGACATGCCAGTCTTTAGAAATCAGAGCTATACCAGAAGGAAGGGCACAGGAAATAAGCAGTGTCTGGGGTGGGAGGTCCTGGGTGTCAGAGGTGCCAGTGACATGGGAAAATTCTGGCCAAGCCAGGGGAGCCTGAGGGCTTTCGGTAATCAGGAGACAACCAGAGCCTTTCTTTTCCCTCATGCCTGGCCCCAGCCTGCCCACACAGCAACTGGGCATGGCTCAGGAGCCTTCATCTCTTCTAACTGAGAGGCAGTTGTGTTGCTAGAGCTCAGGATGTTGCTGACCTCAAAGCTCAGGTGATCTCATGACGCTGTCCTCTCTGTCCCTCAAGTTTGCTCTGCTGTCCTTTGTGGCTCCATTCCCAAGTAGAATTTCCACGCATGGGGAATGATGGTCACCACAGCCCCTGGTTACCTCTCACTGCTGATGATACGGCCACAGATGGCTGCTGTTGCCATGGGTTCCAACAAAAGTCACCACACCTTTTGTCCACTCTAAAGCCACTCAGAGCACAGAGTGTTTCCAAAAGGAGATTGGGATGAGGCCATCCAAGAGAGGATGAATGCTGGGCAGGACAGGCCCACAGATGTCCACTTGGGAGAAATGTGCCAGCAGAGCTGCACACAGGCCCAGGGTCTGCCCCAAAGCTAAGTGCATGATGCTCCAGAGGATCATTCTTTCCACATGTTCACTTTAATTCACACAAATTCTAGTCAAATGAGCCACCACAGGGCCAGCTCTGGCAGCCCCTTGCTTGCACCACACTGGAGGCATCTGCCATCGCTAATACACCTAAGCATCTGGTTACTCACATGCTTGGCATTGTTCTAGTTTCTGAACAAAAACCAAGTCCCTGTCCTCATGGGCCTTACATTCCAGTGAGGAGAGACAGACATTTGTAAGATGTTAGGTGATAAGGGTTTTGGAGAAAAAATCAAGGCAAAATCAAGGAGCCTAGAAATACAAACAACTGCTGCAGGGGGAGAGGTTTTCAATTTTTTATACAAGGGGATCCAAGAAGGTGGCATTTGTGAAACAAGGAAGAAAGAAGGGGAGCCATGCAGGTGTCTAGTAGGAGAGGAGTCCAAGTACAGCAAAGAGTCTGAGCACACTGTGTGACAGTTACAATCACTCAGGAAAGCAACACACTCCAGCATTACCAAGGCACTAAGGGGGCAGCTTAGAAGTTGAGTTCAGAAACTAAAAACCCTAGGATCCCTCTCAGGCAGAGACAGGCTGCACGGCACAGCAGCTCCAGGTGTGAGCTGTAAGCCCATGACTGATTCAGGCCTCAGCTCTTCTCCTTTTCCTTGCATAGTGCTAGTTTCTTCCCCTTCCTAGGCACTTGTTTCCTCTCTTGTGAGGTAGACTGGGTGCTTTATTTTCCCTTCTCCTCACCCCCCACCCCCAACTTGTCTGTACCTATAGTCGTGACATCCTTGTTTCTCTCTCAAGGTACACCCAATGCATCCTGCACGGGTGGGCTCTGGTGATTGGTTGGAGGCTCATTTTCCTCTGTTTTGCTTTTATTTTTAGTTTTGTTGTGCAGTGCTGGGAATGAACCCAAGGCCTCTCACATGCTAGGCAAGCCTTCTGATGCTCAGCTACACCCCTAGCCTGTCATTTTTCTCTGAATATTTCTGGTTATCTGGCTTCCAGAGTGTGTGTCTCTCCAAGAACCTAATCCAGAAACAGTGCCTGAGTTTTCTAAGAAATTGAATACAATTAAGTGCTGCTTCAGTCACTGATTTGCCTACCATCCACCTCTCCCTCTATCCCCTCATCCCTCCATCCAAAGACCCCTGAATAAGTGACATTAAGTTGGGTCAGAAGTGTAGGAGGGAAATGTTCCTTTCCATATGGAGATCGTGTTTGACAGACCTAAGGCCACAGATGGCAGGGGTTAAAAAAAATAAAACCTGAATCATAGTCTATGGAGCAGAAAGATCAAGCAGGAAAGGATGCTGGAGAGAGTCTGTAGAAATGGAGGTAGTTGGGTCATGGAAGGATCATAGGCCTCTGAAAGCATTTTGAACTAAACCTGAGGATAATGAGATATTATTTGTTATGGTTTTTGTCTAAATGTCCCCCAAGAGCTTCATGCACACATATTTGGGGCTCTCAAAAAGTGATTAAATCATGAGAGCAGACTTCTGGGAAGATGACAGAGTGGTGAGCAGCACAGAAAGAACCTTTCTGGGATTTGGTGTCCTGACTTTGGAAAATAGCAACTTAGGGAGAAGAAGGAGAGAAGTAGGTCCCTGGGACCCAGGAAGGGTCTGAAGCAAGAACTGAAGTCCACAGAGAGAGTGAAAAGAGAGATTTCAATGAAGAAGAGGGAGGTGGCAAATTGCACTTTGTCCCAGAGTCCAGACTCACGGCATGGGAAGGGCAGGTCAAACTGCAGACACATGGTGACTACTGGTAACCCCAGAGGCCTCCATAGAGAAAGGCACCAGTGAAACAGAGCAGTGGATGCAGCAGACTGCAGTAGCTGGCGAGTTATTTGGGTTCAGACATCACCCAGGAGAGGGCAACTGGCCAGTAACCAGCTTGGAGAGGGGCTGACTGAGCTCAAAAATCGGAACAGCTACAGGCTGGCTCCATCTAGTGGCTTCGGATGTCCCGGTAAGGTTGCTGAGTTCAAGTGGGCAGGAGGCACAGGGTCTGTGGCCAACTCAACAAATCTGGACCCAGCTTCATAGCCAGAAACCATACTGAACTTCAGTGGAACTAAAGATCCAGGCTTTCTGGAATTATTTACTACCCCAGCATAAATCAACCACTGTCTTGCTGGGATTAAACAACTCGGATCTAGACTACCTGTGTTGTCTACCAGTGACAGCAAGACACACTTTGAATTGGACTTTTTTTTCTCTTTTTTCCTTATTTTCTTTTCCTCTTTTTTGCTTTTTGTTCTTGTACTGCTTTGTTTGTTTTTCTTTATTGTTTGTTCTTGCTTTTACATGAGTGTGAACCTGGTTTCTAGGGTTTTTGTTGTGGTCGTTCTGTTCTTTTCTTCTTATTATTTTTTCCTAGAGGTTTCAGTCTATAATGGGCTGGCTCTGAGGCAGAGTGGCAGAGGAGTAACAGTTCATGGATGTGAAAGCAGCAAAAGCAACAAGAGAGTTTAACAGTGACTTTCTGTCCCTTTCATGTTATTCAGACTACCAGGATTAGGGTGGTGCCAAACCAATCACTCACATGTATTGGTTTCATAATCTCATGCCCTTAATCCCAGTATCATACACTCTAGATTCAGCCACCTCCAAAATAGCCTCACCTCATTTGCATGAGGCTTTGGGGGACACCTAAAAAAAAGCCATAATACCATAGATGCAAAAATCCTCAGTAAGATACTGCCAAACAGAATGCAGCAAGTCATCAAGAAGATCATACACCATGACCAAGTAGGATTAATTCCAGGAATTCAGGGATGGTTTAACATACACAGATCAATAAATGTAACACACCGTATCAACAGAGCCAAGGACAAAAACCATGTGATCCTCTCAATAGATGCAGAAAGAGCATTTGACAAGGTCCAACATCCATTCATGATAAAAAAAAAAACCTACAGAAAATTGGAATAGATGGTCTTTATCTCAATCTGAAAAAAGCCATATATGACAAACCAACAACCAACATCATACTAAATGGACAAAAACTGAAATCTTTCACTCTGGAATTAAACAAGAAAGGATGTCCACTGTCACCATTCTTGTTCAATATAGTTCTGGAAACATTAGCCAGAGTAATTAGACAAGAGAAAGAAATAAAAAGAATAAGGATAGTAAAGGAAGAAGTTGGGCTGGGGATTTAGCTCAGTGGTTCCACTGCCTGCCTCTCAAGTGGAAGGACCCAAGTTCGATCCCTGGTACCAAAAAAAAAAAAAAA
>NW_004624737.1:14841336-14875811 GCF_000247695.1 Heterocephalus glaber
TAATTTGTCTTCCAAGGTACTTCTTAGAAGTTGTCAAATTTATTTCAAAAAGATTTTTGTAATATGCTTTCTATATCCTTTCAAATTCTGTAAAATCTGTTGTAATGTCCTCTAAATATTGATATTGTAATTAAAAACGCATAATTGATAATGTGTAATAGGAAGAAAAGGTCTAAAGGCGTAGGGGAAGTGGGAGGGGTAGGGGAAAGGAAAGAAGGGAAAGGAAAAAATATGAGAAAAGGAAAAAAATGGAAACAAAGCCTTTACAAATAGGGAAGTGTAGAGGGGGTGAAGGCAGGGCAGGGGAAGGGAGAAAAAAGTAAGAACCAAGATACATCATGCAAAGGCACAAGTTCCCAACGATGAATGTAACTGTATTTTATACCTAAAATGTACCAATAAACTTAATGGAACAAAAAAAAAAGTTTGCTTTAAATATAGTATGGCAAAAATAAAAACCTTTGCAACTTTACATTTATGATAGAAAAACCTTAGATGTCTACTCGAAATATGAAAGGAGAGAATTCAGAATTCTACCAGAGAATACAAGGATCAATAATATTTGAAGACTATTTCTGTTCAAAGCAACAGATTTTTCAAGATAGGGAAGGTTAATGTAACAGTGGCTGTTCCTTTGTGTTGTGCTTTAAGTAACTTCCCCTCCCTTTGCCTGGAATTTTAATTCTACATTCTAAACAAAAGCTGCACTAAATGAAGAAGAGGCTAAATGCTGAATAATCTTTCCCTAGATTTACAAAATTCCAGAACATCTGATGAACTCCAGATTATACCAGCATGTGTAGTGCTCCTCTTTGCTCTTTAGTACCGACATAGGGGGAATAGATGCAACTCCTAAACCTGCTAGATAGCCGAAGTGTGAGTTCATGTTCTCTAAAATTGAAGAATAAATTCTAGGAACAATGGAGGTTAAGAGTAAGAAAAATTTTTTCAGAGAAAGATAGCTTCTGTCTAAGAGAGACAGAAGGGGTACCGGAAAATGGGTTCCCACTCATCCTGCTTTTTAAAAGTGTTCCATGGGACAACGCCACTAGGTGAGGCAGGTTCAAGGTGGGATAAAACTATAGTCAACTAGTAAGATTGCAAGTACAGTTGCTTAGGTAATATTGATCCAGTGAAAAATCACAAGGTGGACAAAACTATGATCAAACAACAAGATTACAAGTATAGTTGCTTAGGTAATATTAGATGGAGATTCAATGGGGAAGCAAGTCACATAGCAAGTATACAAGGATTTTTGGTCAGGGAACTTTCCTGGAAGTGGTGGGTAAGATCTTGGTTCCCCACCCAGGTGATTGATACCTATTTAGCATATTAATCACTGCTATTCATCCTAGGTGGGTATGGTAGTTTCTCTTCTCTTACAATGTTGGCCTTCAGTGAACGTGTGTTGGTTGTCTTCCCTTGGCTCTACGCTCTTCCACTGTTGGCTCCTGGGGGCTGGCCCTAACTGCCTATAAAATATCTAATTAACTTACCTATCTACAATAGTGCTATGCATCGACTAATACAAAGCATCAACATTGTTGTGAGGGGCCGGGGATTTAGCTCAGTGGTTCCGGCGGCAGTGCCTTGCAAGTGCAAGGACCAGAGTTCGATCCCTGGTACCAAAAAACCCCCCAAAAACCAAAACAAAAAACAAAAACAAAAACAAACAGCAACAACAAAAAACATTGTTGTGAGATTTAACTTGCAGAAAAATAATGTGTTTGTGTGAGGAACTAGTACCAGGAAGTCAAGATTGATTGTAATGTTCTGGCCAAAAGGAAAGAGGGGAAAAAGGATAGAGGCACTTCCTACCAGCACACGGGGTTTCCCTGCCCATTGTCCATGGCACCTCCTTTCTCTCCCTATACAAGGCTGATGTACACCTGAATTCCCTATGATGCTTTTATTGGGGAAAAATAGCCTCTCCCCCATTTTCTCAAGGTGACTGACCTTGAATAAACTGAATTTCTTTCCCAGTAACTGTTCTCCCAGGTGCTGGCTTTTGAACAGCGAGCAGCCAGCAGGTGGGATTGGGTCCAATAACAATGAGAGCAGGGGACATCAACTGGAGAATAGTTTCAGCATATTTGCTTGCCCGTTTCCCATTTCTATGTTTTGGTTCCCCAACTGTGACTTGGGCTCCTCTGTGCTTCTCCTGGAAAGGCTGTCTCTTTGTCATAACTTTCACCTGGACACAAAACATATTTACAGTGAAATCATTTGAAGGTTATGCTTCAGACTTCTCACTTCCACAGGGTTCTGACAGTGTGGAAGTTGCTAGGAGTTGTAGAGGGCTCTAAATGTGGAGGAAAAAGCTGGTTGCAAAATGAAAACACTTGTATTTAAACATTTTTGTAGATAGGGCTGGTGTATAGCTCAGTGATAGAGCATGTCTTAACCTGTAAGAGGCCTCATGTTCAATTCCAAGTAACAAAAACAAAGAAAAATAACTAAACAAAAATATCATACCTGAATAATTGCCTAGAGACCTCAGAAGGCTTATAAAATTATATTTCAGTGTCCTTAGGATTCAATCATACATTGACATCAGTATTTCTACATGCTAGCAATAAACAAAAATACTAAAGTTCAACAATTTTTATAACATCAAAAATATGGATATTTAGGGATACATCTGACAAAAGAAGTATAAGACCTGTGCACTGAAAACTAAAAAAAAACACTGCTGAGAGAAATAAAAGAGACCTAAATAACAGACAAATATATTGTGTGGGTTAGAAGAGTGGATATTGTTAAATGGCAATTCTTGGGATGCAGCTGTAGCGCGGTGGTAGAACCCTTGCCTACCATGCATGAGGTCCTGGGTTCAATCCCAAGCACAAAACAAATAAAAAAATGGAAAACATTCCAAATGTCTATCAAATGAACATCGCCAGGTGTAGTAACACATGCCTGCAATCCCAGCACTCCAGAGGCTGAGGCAGGAGGATCACTGGGAGTTTGAGGTCAGCCTGTGCTACACAGTGAACTCAAGGATAGCCTGAACTACAGAGCAAGATGCTGTCTCAAAAAAAACCACCCCAAATCCCCCCCCCCAAAAACATGTAAGTAATGATGGTACATCTGTACAATAGAGGCTGCGGGAAGGGGGTTGCAGGTTCAGGCCTGGTCAATTTAACAAGACCCTGTCTCAAAAATTAAATAAAATTGGGTGTGGTGGCACACGTCTGTGATCTCAGCACTCAGGAGGCAGAGGAAGGAGGATCACCATGAGTTTGAGGCCAGCCTGGACTACACAGTGAGTTCAGGGCCAGCCTGAACGACAAATTGAGACCCTGTCTCAACCCCCCTCCAAAACATTACATAAAAAAAGGGGATTGGGATGTAACTCAGTGGGAAGGCCCTGAGTTCAATTCCCAGCAACACACACACACATACACACTCACAAAGGCCACATATATATCCTCAAGCCCAGACCACAGCACACATCTCACATTTGAGTGCCTAAACTTTATTTTCTGTGTATTTCAGCTCTGCCTAGTATATGTGCCTATTCCTCTAATCGATTGTTCTGAAATTCTTTCCCTGAAGCAAGAGTCAAGAAACTATCTGGGTGAGTTGAGGTTCCCATTTCCTCTTTGGACCCCGTCTAGTGACAATTTCAGTAAGATCTCGAGAGGAAGATAAGGCTAAAAAAATGTTAAGAATGCCGACTTTCTTACTTAGTTTTCGATACCTATTGGTCTTGTTTTGTCTTTTTTTTCTGTGAAAAAAATCAAACATATGCAAAAGAAGATGGAATAAAATCAACCACCATGTACTTATCACCCAGTTTTAATAATTATCAAGACACGTACTGGAAAAAAAATAGCCAATAATTATGAAGTCATGGTACATCCTGTTTCTGAAAGAAAACAAGCCAAAACAGGAGCACCGAAGGCAGGGCTTTATTGGGACGGGCCTGCTGGGCTACCTTGAACAATGGCAAGAGAAGGCGAGACTAACTGGGGTGAGGTTTGTTTTTTGGGTTTTGGTACCGGAGAGAGAACTCGGGTCCTTGCGCTTTGGGCACCAGGCGGTGAAACCACTGATCTAAATCCTCGGGCCTGGGGTGAGGTTTATATAGGGCAGTGCAGTGGAGAGACTATCCTGAGAGTTGAGCAACAGGATGTCAGGTGGTTGGAAGGGGAGGATCACGTGAGTAGCAGGTGGAGCAGTTAGGTTTTGCTTCTCCAGAGGGGGTAGGTTTCACTTTTCCAAAGTGGCTCATTTCTGTAATCGGGAACCATTTTAGGAAGGGGAGCCATTTTAGAATGTAGGACCTTTGGGGCCATTTTTTTCTGATAGAGAACTCTTATCAGTTTCATCTCCATCTTCAATGACTCTCCCCTGTGTTATTCTGAAGAAAATTCAAGACATTGTATTATTTGTTATCCATAAATATTTCAGTTAGTATATAGATAAAACACACTAAAAACATTATATCTAAAATATTAATCTCTTTAAAATCATAAAATATCCACTTTATGTTCAATTTTCTAATTCTTTTTCTCATTGTTGAAGACTGAATCTAGAGCTTTCACATTCCCAGCCCTTTTTACATTTTTTACTTTAAAATAGAGTCTTGCAAAGTTGCCCAGGCTGGGTTTGAATTTGGGATCCTCCTGCCTCAGCCTCCCAGAGTACTGGGACTACTGGCATGCAGCACCACATGCAGCTAACTTTCCAGTTCTTTTCCTTTCTTTTTTAGTTTGTCAAATCAGGAAACAATTTCCTTTGTTTCTCTCTTGTTTCTTTCAACATATTATTGAAAAGACTCAGTTATTTCTCTTGGTTTTGAACTCTCTTTGCTGATTCTAATCCTCATAGGATTTCTGTCCTCTCCATTCCATGAATTTGGTTTGGGTTCTATTTTAAGGGAGGTTGGGAAGAAAGATAAACCTGTCCACGGAGGGTGTCAGGTTCCCTCCGTGGCAGGTGGCAGGTGGCAGGTGACAGGTTCTGTCCGTGGCGAGGCATTCTGAGCCTCACAATTAGGTAAGCATTCTACCACTGAGCCACACCCACAGCCTCGCCTGTCTCCTTTTGCAATATTGGTGGCTACTGCTGATCAATATTTAGATTCATTAGCCCTAACACAGTAGGTGTTGCAAAATAGTGACATTCAAATTCTTCATTCCTTGTTTTTTAGGCCGAATACTATAAACTACCCTTCTTCTAGGAATTCTTAAACCCTTTATTTTAAAATTGACCATAATTTGTTTTGGTAGTTAATTTACAGGAGTTATTTAGAAGGGTTTCATAATTAGCAAATGGAGTGATTATTTTTTCCAAGGGGAGATTCTTTTTGCAGGCTACTTTTTTTTTTTTTTGAGATAGGGTCTAAGTGTTTAGACTTTGACCTTGAGCTAAGTAACCCAGGGGCCATGGAATTGATTTTCCTGCTTCAGCCTCTGAAGCGCTATTACACAGGTGTGTGCTACCACGTTACAGCAAAGTGTGACGGCTCAGCATTACAGCCAAGTGTTAACAGCTCTGTATTACAGCTATCCGAAGGTCTTTACAGGTGAAGAAACCTAGGGAAGCACTCTGAGAGATGGACAGAACCAAGTTTTATTACAATGGTGGGCTCAGGGGAGTTCCTTCTCCGAACTTGGTGTCCCGAACAGAAATAGAATCAACCTTAGAGATTTCAGGTGTGTGTGTGTTTTACATACCTGGCCAGCATGCTTACAGAAGCACAAGGGCAGACTTAACAGAACATCTTGAAACATCCGGTAGGAACATCTTGTAGCTGGAAGAATTACACTGCTTGAATAAAACATGACAAAAACATAACAAAAACATGGGGGAGGGGCTTGGCAACGGACAAAAGCCTGCTTTTGTGCATTATTTCCTTATCAACCATAACTGGCTTTATTTCTTCTTTTGAGGATATTTAAGTGATCCAATCCACAACCAGTTTTTGTTTTGTTTTGTTTTTGATATGGTCTCGCTATGTAGCCCAGGCTGGCCTTGAACCTGGGCAATCTTCCTGCCTCAGACTCTGGAGTGCTGGGATTACAGGAGTGCGCCACCACGCCCCACTCAATTTTTAAAAAAAGATCCAAAGATGTTTGATTTAATCCATATTTTCTGTGTGTTCATTTAAACAAATGAAATTAACTGTGCTATTCCAATCTTTCATATTCTTGCTGATTTCCCCTTCCCATTGTCTGTTCCTCAAATTGGAAGCTATAGCTAGTTTTCTAATGATTATAGCTCAGTGCCTGCCTAGTAAGTGCAAGGTCCTGAGTTTGATTCTTGGTACCGAAAAAAATCACAAACTGTAGTCAAGCTTATTCTTTTTCTAACATTATTTCTCTCTATACATCAGAATCTACAACTATCCTTTCCTGAATCAAGTCCTGTCTGTCACTCAATGTCTAATTAAGATCCCTGGAATTTTAGTCCAAGGTTATAATTTTTTAAAATTTTCTTAAGAATCTACTGCCAGGAACAGAAGACTGTGGTCGGTGGTCGGGAGGCGAGGGCCAAGGCGGACAACAGTGGCTGGCTCCGGGATCCGCGGTGTCCAAGGGGATGGCGGGGTGATCCTCGAGATGGGTCCGCAGGCCTCAGTTTCCCCGCGTGGCTAGCCTGCATCTTCTCCACGCCCCCAGGAGGCCAAGGGAACCACATGGGTCTCCCCAACCACGGAGGGGCAGTCTAGCAGGGTCCCGCTCTCAGGCCAAAAGCATGACCCATGCCCGTCGGTCCTCAGCGCCTTCCCACGGGGATCTGGCAAGGCCAGAAAGGAGACCTCCAGATCCGCCGACACCAGGCAGCCAGCGGAGCCAGACCACCCGCAAGCCCCGCCCCTCGCATTCAGGTGCCGCCCCGCAACCCCCCCCGAGGCCCCACCCCTCGCACTTCCGCACCCTTGCACGCTCGTGCCGTAAACCCGCCCCGCGCACGCGCCGCACGTGCCGCACGCACCCCGGGGCCCGTGCTCGCCGACCCCGCCCTGAAGCCAAAGGCGTGCGCGGTGGAATTCTCGTTCCGCCCCGCCCCGCCCCGCCCCGCGTGTCCTTTTTCCTCTGCGCCGCCTGTGTTTAGTGCAGAGCTGCGGATCCGTCGCGCGTCTGCTCTTGTGCGACCGCTGCTGAAGCGCTGTCGCAGCTGGGCGCGGAGCGACATCCACGGTTCAGCAGCCTCTGGTGTCATGTCGCAGAGTGGGGTCCCCGCGTTGCAGGAGGAGAACCTGCAGGGTGAGGTCGCGGGAAGCTGCGGGGCGGCCGCGGTGGGAGGGCGCTGAGGGAAAGTAGGTTGTTGAGTGGAGGAGGCAGGGGGTTGAGGAGAGGCCGGGGCGGTGGGCGCACTCGGCCCGGGGCCGCGGGGAGGCAGCGGGGGTGTGCATTTGACCTGGGCACAGTTTGGATCTGACGGATAAGCCTCTTTTTTCCAGCCCACGGCGACCTAAAATTACAACTGAAAATCTCCCCAGTTGAGTCTGGCCTTTCCTTCATAGTCTGTGTTTCAGGCCAATTATAGTTTTGGCGAGCAAGATCCAGGTGTGTTGCAAGTTGAGTGTCACTTGCTTTGATTTTAGTTGTTAATATTTGTACCCGAGGGGACTCTTGAAGGCTTTTTTTTTGTTTTTGAGACAGGGTCTCAATGTATATAGTTCGGGCTGTCTTAGCCCAGGCTGGCCTCGAACTCGAGGCGATCTTCCTGCCTCAGCCTCTCAAGTGGTGGGATCACAGGCGTGCGCCACCACGCCCTTTAAGACTTCCTGAAGAGGAACAAGAGGGAGGGGAGTTACCTGATTTAGGGCACAAGTCGTTGGCTGCTCTTTTTTTCGGTGTAAGCTGTGAGAACCTTCTGAAAGGGTAGAATGTGTGTGTGTTCAACTTTGCTAGAGGGTGATTCGAAGACGAAGCTTTAGATTGGTTTGTAGGCTAAGCAAATAAAAGCAAAAGGAAACTGCCCGCCCACCACCCAGCCATATCAGTCTGCATAATGTCCCTGAGCAGATATTTCCTGTGCCTAGCAGTTGCTGGTTCTGGATCCACAAGAGGACAGTTTTACCGATCAGAAAATCCAGACAGGTGCACACAGCTGCCTAGGTGGCAGCCTGAGATCCACCTAGTGGGTCTAAGCAAGGCCCAGGCATGACCCTGGCCACGGTAAAGCCAGTCCATCCCTAGTCTTAACCAAGAGCCCAAGAGTTGCAGGGGGAACCTGGTGGGTGTTGACCTTTGTATTCTCTGAAGCAAGAGTTCACTAAGCAAAAATGAGCATGTCAATAAGTTCAAACTTCCGAGACTGAATTTTTAATCGTCATTAAGATTTTTAAAAATCTTAGATAAATTCAGTGAACTGGTAAATTTTATTCATTACTCTAAATGAGATTTCATTAGGCAGGACTTAATTAGCCGAGTACATAATAACATATATATTTTTAAATTACAACCACATTTTAAAAATCCTGTAATTTAGGTTTTTCTCTTTAAATTCAAACATTGTCAACTCCTTTGAAATAGATTGAAAAGTTTTTGTCTTTTCTCGTAAAATGAGATCCAAGGGATGTTTTCTAAACTTTATAAGACCACCCTTTAGTTATCAATTTTTATCATCCTGTATTTTGCTTATTCAGATTTAAACTCTTATGGCCAGGGATTTAGCTCAGTGGTACCGCTGCCTGTTCCGCAAGCGCAAGGACCCAAGTTCGATCCCTGGTATCAAAAACCCCCCAAAAACCAAAACATTTAAACTCTTAGAAGGGTTTCTGAATATTATCTCTTCATTTCTTGACAAATACACCAAACTGCTGAGTCATTGGCAGTGTGAGAGTTGAGATTTTTGGGTTTTTGCTTTGGTTATTCTATAAAAAGATGGTTACACAGTGTGGAAACTCACGTAAAGATTCTTTCGGGCCCTTCCCAGTGTACGTGCAGCGGGGCACTTGTTCACCATCCAGTCCAGTGTAGGAGGGGTCACTTTAGTCACGTGGGGCTTGGCAGCTGCTTTAGAAATGTGAATCTCCAGCTTGGGTTCCTAGCTGAGGCGGCACTTGCGCTCTCTGCTGCTCTATCCTGATTTGATTCCCTCTTGTTTACCTCTGAATTGAGACCTGTGGAAACGTTGGTAACCAAACCTACAAACAGTAAACACTCCCTTTTGCCTCTGCTCTCTGGAACCAAATATATTTCCTAGAAGTGTTAACAGCAAAATTGATTGGCTCTGTTGCCTTTTACGCCTGACTCTAGTTAAAGCTGTTTACCAGCAGGACTCTTGTATTTGGGGTACTTTCTCTTGTTCAGTGTATTAGTACTAAAATGCAGGAGGATGAGAGTGTTCCTGATTTCCCCAGAAGACCCACTGTCTTGAGCTCAGGAGCACAATTCAGTAAAGTGGTCTCCCCCACTTATAAGGAGACAGAGATGTTTAATGATCTGAGTCTCCACTTCTTCACTGCTTTATCTGCAGCTGGCTCTGATCACATGGTTCTGGTGTTGAAGGCAGCCAGCCATGGGCAGACTCCAGTGAGGAGGAAAAACATTTGTATTTCTCTTGAGAAATTGCAGCATCATGCAGTTCTATTTATTATTTTTTGCTTTTGTTTTGTTTTTTGTTTTTTGACACAAAGTGTCATTATGTAGTTCAGGCTGGTGTTTTTTTTCTTTTTCTTTTTTTGGTTTTTGGTACCAAGGATCTTGAGCTTGGGACCTTGAGCTTTCGAGGCAGGTAGCAGAGCTACTGAGCTAAATCTCAGGCCCTTCAGGCTGGTGTTGAGCTCACCGTGTAGCCCATGCTGGCCATGAACATTCAGCGATCCTCTTGCCACAGCCACCCACCTGAGTGCTGGGATTACAAGTGTGTGCCACCACGCCTGGCTTTGTTTTGGTTTGGACTTTAGGCTGGCCTTGAACTAGCTACTGGATTGTACCCATGCTGGTCTTGAACTTGGAATCCTCCTGCCTTAGTCTGCACCACCAGGCCAGCTAACATCAGGTAGTTTTAGAGTGTGAAGGGGTTTCAGACATTTAGATTCTAGGCCAGCCTCTACATTTTACCTGTAGTCACAGTGATATCTAAAAGTTAAATGAAAATAAGGCTGAAAACAGTTAAGGGAAAATCAGACTTTGTTAAGTGCCTCAGAGATAGTTGGAACCCAAATGACTGAGAATACATTAGATAGGAACAATCTGTCAAGAGGATAAAGGTAAAATTAATTTTAGAAGCCAGTAACCTGGTTGGGCATGGTGGTGCAGGCACGCCTGTAAATCATAGCATTTGGGGGCTGGGGATTTAGCTCAGTGGTTCTGCCACCTGCCTCTTAGTGCAAGGACCCGAGTTTGATCCCCGGTCCCCCCCAAAAAAAAGAAATCATAGCACTCAGAAGGCTGAGGTAAGAGGATTGCTTCGAGTTCGAGGGCAGCCTGAACTACATAGGGAGCTCCTGTCTCAATAACCCCCCCCCCAAAAAAAACCCAAAACAAAAGAAGCGAGTAACCTGCTTGATGTGATGGTGCACTCCTGTAATCCCAGCATTCTGGGAGGGCTAAAGCAAAAGGATTGCAAGTTTGAGCCCACTTTAGGCAACTTAGTGAGACACTGTCTGAAAATAAAAAAGACTGGGGATGTAGCTGTGTGAAGACCTGGATTTAATCCCAGTATTGCCAAAACAGAACAAACAACCAGTAATCTGAATTACCACCCATTTGACTTTATGCTCAAAACCATTTACCACTTAAGACTTGTTCATTTCACAACTAATTTTAGAAGCTTTTAAATGTAAGAAAAGCAGTTTGTTTAAGATCACTAATCCTGAGGAAGAAACCCTTTGTCATTTTTGGGGTGCTAATTCCTTTCAGGTTTATCAGCTCTATTGCCTGGGGCTTTCTCCTGGGATCCTACACCATCCCAAATCCTTGTGTTGTGTTTTGCTTATGCTTTCATCTGGGAAGCAGTATGGGTGCCTGCCCTTCCTGTAGGCCAGTGATGGCAAACCTTCTGGAGCTTTCAATACAAACAGCTCACTGCAGCTTGCTCTATGGGGTTAATTCATTCCTGGCTATGCATCATCACCATTAGAGCTTTTTTAGTAAATATTTGCCTGAGCATTCCAAGTCAGCATTTTTAGAATGAGGTGGGACTAAGTTTCTGGAGGGCAATGGAAAAGCACGACCAGTGATTAACCCTGTATAACAAGGGTTGAGTCTTGCTTCCCAGACTAGGGGTCTGTGAAACATAATTTCTTTATATATTGTCCACCATTTTTGTTTTGTTTCTGTGGTACTGGGGATTGAGCCCAAGGCCTTTGCACTGAGCTGATCCCCAGCCCGCTGCCTCTTTTTTAGAGAGAAGGACTAACTCATTAAGTTCCTCAGGCTGGTCTAGGAATTTGGCAGTCCTTCTGCCTTAGCCTCCCAGAGTGCTTGGATTACAGGTGTGCACCCCCACAGGTATTCTTTTAGTGGCCCAGACTTAAACAAAAATATACTGGTCTCTGTACTTTTGAGTTGCCCCTTGTGTAGTAAATATTTTAGTCTTTGTCCCCAGTTCTTGGCACAGAGCTCCTAACCTTTGGGATTTCTCTTTTTTTTTTTCGTAACAGGGATTGAATTTGGGACCTTGTGCTTTCGAGGCAGGTGGTGGTGCCACTGAGCTAAATCCCCTGCGAGATTGGGTTATTTAAAAAACAAAAAACAGGAAGACTGCAGTGAGTTTAAGGCCAGCCTGGGCTTCATAGTGAGTTTGAGGCCAGCATGAATGACATAGCGAGATCCTGTCTCAAAAAAAACCCCTAAACAATGAAAACTTTGGAACCATCAGTTTTACAAAACTTTGGAGTTGGGAAGAACTTTGGAGCTGACTCCTCATTTATTCCTTGCCCTGTGTGTTGTTTCCGAATTATATAAAAAATGTAAGTAAAGTTAGTGTTTTCCTAAGTTTTTTTTTTTTTAAGTTTTTAAAAGTTTTTCCTAAGTTCCTAAGTTTTTTTGTTTTTTGGTCCTGGGGATCAAACGCAGGACCACCTTGTGCTTGAGAGGCAGGCAGCAGGACCACTGAGCCAAATCCCCAGCCTTTGGACACCCTGTTTCTGACTGTAGAGTCTTGTGGGACTGAGCCCTTTAATTTGTGGGATCTGATACCAAGTCTTGGTATTGTAAGAACTGAATTGTTGAATACCCACTTAGTATTAGAAAAGTGGTTGTCAGTGTTGGAAAAACCTCCACATTTGGTATCTGAAATAGTTTTAGAAAGAAGGACTACACACCTCAAACTCCATTACCTCAATAAGAGATCTGAGCAATATTTTAGCTTAGTCAAACTGAGCCAGACCTGAATCTGAATAGCATAGATTGAGCCTAAAAGAATGGAATTGCCCAAAGCTGAGCGTGTGGCACAGGAGGCCCATGGGGCTGAATGGGCTGTTTCTTGACTGTCTTCCTGAAGACCCCTGAAAAAAGGAGGGCTAGTGCAGGACTCTTCCTTTAAGCTTTGTGATGATGTTTCAGTGTCAGGCTTCTGCCTCAGAGTGCTTAAACTCTAATCAGAGCGGGGTGGGGGGTGGTTGTGGTGGGGGTGGTGTATATCCTGAGAGCGTTTAGCTTCTGCTGATGTGCGAAGCACAGTGGCTGCAGACCCTGGCCTTAGGTGCTTCATGTGGCAAGGCCATCGTTAGTGTGAGAGGCTAAAGAGGAAAGGCATATGTTTATTTAGAACTTTGTGTAATCATTTGCTAGTTTACTGAGAGGCTGGTGATAAACATTTCATTCTGCTTTTGTGATGAATGTGGCATTCTCTCCAACAAGTGTCTTCCTGAGGCCCAGCCAGGCCTCTTTAGGAGATGCCTAGTTTGTTGGAAAGCTGCATAGCCTATCCTTGCCTCCAGTGAACATAGTGAATTAATGGGCTGCTCCATTTCTCCCCTGATTACATGGTGGTGTATGGTTCTGTATTGGTTTAAGGACAGATTAAAAAAAAAAAACACTTCAGGGTGATTATTATCGTACTTAGTATAATTACAGTGACTACAAAATTAGTTTATTCAGTTTTTTGTTTTGTTTTTGAGACAGGGTCTTATTATGTAGCCCAAGGCTGGCCTTGAACTCCCTGCAGTCCTTCTGCCTCAGCCTCCTCCCAAGTGCCTGGATTCCATGTGTATACCACTGTGCCTGACATCTATGAAGGCCAATTTTTTTTTCTTTTGGTACCAGGGATCGAACTCCGGTCCTTGCTGCTTGCGCAGCAGGCGGCGAAACCACTGAGCTAAATCCCTGGCCCAATGAAGGCTAATTTTTAACAATTTGCTATAGATAAATAAACCTATGAAGCAAACTGGAGAAATTATTCTGGGCCCAGAAACAGAGGCAGTGCATGTATACATACTTGGTTTCTGACAAAGGAGACACCACAAAGCAGAAAAGGAAGCAGAAGCAGTCTTTAATAAAGGGTGCATCCTGTTTCGGGTTGTAAGAATTAAATTTGAGGTGGGTTTTTAAAGAATGAAAGCTATTTGCATCACATTTAAATGGATAAAGGCTTTTATCTGGAATATATAATTCTCACAAATAAGCTCTTGAGACAACGCAGAAAGCAATGAGATTTGAACTGCCATTTCAAAAAAAGATGACAGTCAAATGGTCAGTAAATGTATGGAAAAGTCTTCAGCCTCATTAGAAATCAGAGAAATGCAAAACAACTCATAAAATACCACTACATACCCACAGAGTGGTAAAAATTTTCTGAGACAGGTTTTTCCCTGTGTAGTTCAGGCTGTCCTTGAACTCACTACGTAGCCCAGCCTGGCCTCAAACTTGCAGTGATCCTCCTGCCTCAGCCTCCTGAGTGCTGGATTACAGGTATGTGCCAGCACACCTGGCCAGTATGGCTAAATTAATGAATTTATTTTCGGTTCCAGGGATCAAACTTTGGACCTTGTGCTTGTGAGGCAGGTGTGGTGCCACTGAGGTAAATCCCCAGCCCCTAAATTTATTTTTAATTAAAAAAAAATTTTTTTTTGAGATGGTCTTGCTATGTAGTCAGGCTGGCTTCAAACTCAGGACAATCCTCCTGTCTCAGCCTCCTGAATGCTGGGATTACAGGTGTGTGCCACTATACCTGGCTATTTAGAGGAATATGATTCTTGTGTACTATAAATATTACATAATATATATATGGCACATACACATAATATGTGTATGTATATATGAAGGGGTCCAAGAGATGCAGGGAGGGAGGAGAGGGACGGGGATAATAAAGAATTAGGCTGTGTCATGAATGTGTACTAACATCCTGTAATAGAAGTAATCATTATGTAAAAATTTAAACTGTTCAGCCAGGCGTGGTACATGCCTAGAATCCCAGCACTTGGGAGGCTGAAGCAGGAGGATCACTGTTAGTTTGAGGTCAGCCTGGGCTACATAGAGTTCAAGGGCAGTCTGAACTGCATAGCGACACTGTCTCAAAAAAAAGTAGTTTGGGGACTGGGAATTCAGCTCAGTGGTTCTGCCGCCTGCCTCGAAAGTGCAGGGTCCCGAGTTCGATCCCCGGTACCAAAAAAAAAAGTAATTTAGGGCTGAAGATTTAGCTCAGTGGCTCTGTGCCTGCCTCGAAAGCGCAAGGTCGAGTTAGATCCCCAGTACCAAAAAAGAAAAAGTAGTTTAAACTGTAGTAGTTTAAAAATTTCTTAGGCTTTTTCTTTAAGTGGAGTGCAGGAAAGTAGTTGAATTGGACTCTTGATGACTGCAGCTTTATCAAACATCTACCTCGTATAAAGGAGTGGCAAGAGATACAGATATTTTGTTTTAGCCCCAGGGGTTGCCTGCTGGACCTAGGGAGAGTGAAACACTCCAGTGATCTGTGTGTCTGAAGTGGGCACAAAGGCTGTTAAAGTGGAGTTCAAGGAGATGATGGTTCATTATGTGACACCAGTGATACCTCTTGGAAATGGAAGAGTTGGCCGATTATATATTAGGACTGAATTCCAAAGTGGGTAGAAAATTCCAGTCATTCCCTTTTTGATCTCCTTCAGGCTCCTGGGTAGAATTGCACTTCAGCAATAATGGGAATGGGAGCAGTGTTCCAGCCTCAGTTTCTATTTATAATGGTGACATGGAAAAAATACTGCTAGATGCCCAGCGTGAATCTGGACGGAGTAGCTCAAAGAGTTCTCACTGTGACAGGTAGGTTTAATTTAAGTAAGTACATGCATTATAACGCTGGTGGTCTAAGTGAAAGACACTTGCAAGTGTGCATGCCCATCTGGGAGAGGCTTCTGAAGGATCCTTACCTTGTGGGAGGACATGACCTGGGGCTTAGTCTGCAGGGACCCTGTTAAAGTTAGGAAGAAGACAACAAAAGGGCCCCTTGGTTCTGCCTCTTGATATCCACTAGCATTGTAAGGTGACTCTTACTGTGTGAACCCCAGGTCTGAGAGAGTCGTTCATATTGCTCAGTGGGCCTGTCAGGGAGCTGTTCCTGGTAGCAATATGTAGGAGTGAAACCAAGGGAGCATGGCTGACAGCCAGTGGCCAAAGGTTAAGTGCTTCTCAGAGATGTTACAGACCTGGTAGCTATTGGGTGAGAGAGCTAGCTACTCACTGAGTATCCCATGCCTCTTCTCCAGAAGACTGGCTGGTTGACACCTTTTATGCTCAGTTGAAAAGACCAAAGAGGTGTTTGACACTGGTCTGATGTTGGGCGGAAAGAAGACATACATGCTGGCAAGAACCCTCCATCCTGTCCTTAACCAGGGAGATGCCCCTGCTTTGGGGATTTTGCTTCTATAACAATGTTAACATGATGTTCTGTTTGTCCCATTCTGTTCATATCATTGTCTAGCCCACCTCGCTCACAGACACCACAAGATACTAATAGAGCTTCCGAAATAGATACACATAGCATTGGAGAAAAAAACAGCTCTCAGGTAAGCTGGGGGAGGATGCACAGTTGTAAACATTTGAAGTGTCTTTGTTGTTGTTTTGTTTTGTTTTGTTTTGTTTTGTTTTTGGTACTGGAATCGAACTTGGGACCTTGAGCTTTCGAGGCAGGCGCCAGAACCACTGAGCTAAATCCCCGGCCCTGAAGTGTCTTTGTATAGTAAACCATTTCAAATATAACTTACTTACTTATTTATTTATTTATTTATTTATTTAAAGTAATTTAGGCTGGGTGTGGTGGTCCATGCCTGTAATCCCAGCACTCGGAGGCCAAGACGGGGATCACCATGAGTTTGAGGCCAGGCAAGGCCAGGCTGAGCTACATAGTGAGACCCTGTCTCAAAAAAATTGAAACAGTAAAATTAAGTAATTTAGGGTACATCTCTTGCCTTAAAAAAAGTGACTGGGTGTCATGGTGCACACCTATATATAGCACTGGAGGTCAACCTGGACTACATAGTTCAAGGATTGTCTGAACTACAGAGTGAGACCCTGTCTCAAAAAAACAAACCACAGAAAACCCCAAAACAACTAGATGCGAATGTCCCCAACATAAGGGCCTCACAGTGAGCTGCCCAGGGGAGGTGTTGAGAGGGATGTGCAGTGTGCAGCATGGGCCTCCACTGCCCCATCTGCCATCCAGAGACAGGAATGGAGTCAGGGTTCTCTGGGTGCCTGTAGCCTGTGGAGAGAGCAAGTGGCTCTTGGGAAAGGTGGCTGTGAGTGAGCTGCTGGGTTCACTCACTGCCATGGCTGTCGATTGGGCACTGAAAGGGAGTTAGGCATCACCTACAGAGTCGTGCAGGGCTCTTCCCACTGTGGTTATGACTGGGAATCTTCCTCATTGGACGTTGTAAACACATCACAGGCCTTTCCTAATATCCAGTGCTAACTGATGCTTGAGAAGTTTAGCATTAGTAGCTCATCACCCTAGAAATTTCCATATGAAATCATTTTTCTAACATTAACAGGTAAAAAATGAATCTTATATATCAGACACTTAGCATTGTTGTGGGGCCAGAAAGCTTAAAAAGGCATACATCTATAAGGAAAATGTACAGTTGGGGTTACTGCCTTAGTTTTCAGTAATTTTCTGTTCTGCCCCTGCACAGGATTTTGAGGTAGTGATCAGTAATATCTTTGGTTACATCTGGTACTGCTGTACTTTGTGTATGTGAGATAGACAGTAAGTGTTCTCTTGCATATTTAATAATGGCAAGAACATAAATTGTTGAAGTTTCCTCTTGTAATTAGCTCTAGAGCTGTCTTAGGAAGCAGAGGCTTACAGTTAATATTAGTCCTGCCTCCTCCCATGCTGTTTCCTTGCAGGGCCTCTGCCCTGGGGGAAAGGAGTGTCTTCTGTTACCCCAGTCTTTCTCAGGACATCTTCCTGGCCCCTACCAGGACTCCAAAGGCTTCCAGAGCTCAGTAGGGATTTTGATAGCCAGCACAGTGCTGGGGCATATGACTTGCTTATAGACATTTGGGGTTCATGTCTAGCTTTGGTAAACTCAGATGTTTGATACCTTTTGGTACATTCTGGAGTGATATTTTACACATGGTCACACACCCCATTTTAAAAGGAATTACAGCTCAGGTACATTTTGTGGGTGTGGGTGTGTGGTACTGGGGAATCAAACTCAGGACCTTTTGCTTGCTAGGCAGGCATGGTGCCACTGAGCTAAATCCCTGGCCCTTCAGGTGCAAGTTTTAAAAATAAAAAACAGAGAAAAACACCTATAATCAATTATTTTAAAATCCGTTTAAGTTAGTATTTGGTATTCTGTTACATAGTTTTTTTTCTTGAGGGGTGGGGTTTGGTACAGGAGATTGAATGCAGGACCTTGCACTTGCAAGCCAGATGCGGTGCCACTGAGCTTAAATCCCCAGCCCTACATAGTTTTTAAAATCAGCTAAAATTATGGTTTTATATATGTTTCTTTTTTGCCTCCTGCCTAAATAGAAAGCATCTCTTAAAGCTGTTATATAATATTTTCTATACTTAACTACACCTGTTTTAAGCCATTTTGGATTGTTTTCATTTTGTTCTGTTTAATCATTGCTGTAGTCACCATCTTCGTCTTCATGTCACATTATTTCCTTAGGACAGTGTTTGCAGTTTTTAGTGTTACTATAATCTCACAATTGAACCCAGTATCGAAATAGACTGGGCAGTCCTGCCACAGAAAGGAGAAGAGCATGCCAGAAACCAGAAGGTGCTGGAGTTCCAGCTCGCCTGTTCATGAGTGCCTTTGGACTGGGATCTAAGAATCCAGGCTTATATCTCTGGGCTCTAGGTTCTGTGTATGAATTCGTGCTTTTGGTATGAGTGTGATAGGCTAATCTGTTTTTTAATATTTATTTTAGTCAGAGGAAGATTATATTGAGAGAAGGAAAGAAGTTGAAAGCATCTTGAAGAAAAACTCAGATTGGATATGGGATTGGTCAAGTCGGCCAGAAAATATACCCCCTAAGTAAGTCTGTTTCCATTGTTCCAGGATCTTGCTTTTGACGGAGGACACATTGACTAACAGTAACACTCTTCCTCCCCCAGGGAGTTCCTCTTTAAACACCCGAAGCGCACAGCTACTCTCAGCATGAGAAATACAAGTGTTATGAAGAAAGGGGGCATTTTCTCAGCAGAGTTTCTGAAGGTTTTTCTTCCGTCTCTGCTACTGTCTCATCTACTAGCCATTGGATTGGGGTAAGTGACTTTCCCATGTGACTCCTGGCACAGTGGGCGTTGAGGGTAATTCTAGGTCTTGGTAATTTGTTTCTAAACTTTTTTTACTGAAGCTCAGACCGTAAGCTGTAGCTTGGTGCCTTTTTACAAACATGCCCAAGTAGTCACTGCCTAGGTCAAGAAATAGAAATGACCTAAAACCCTGGAAAGACCTTTCCTGCTCCCTTCATTCACTACCAGATCTTGCACAGGGGCTCTCGTGTCGGACTTCTTTATCTATATTAGTGTGTAGCTTAAATCAGTCTCATTCCTGTATTGTATTACATTGTTATAAATGGATGGCTCAGTAACTTGCTGTATTTCCTATAGGACAGGATTGTTCTGTTTAACTTTCAGCGATAAAGGAAGAATTTTTCTGTCTTATAATTGTAACTGCAAAAACAAACAAGCACACATAAACCAGTATAAGAGGCCAGGCAAGCTGTAAATTCTGAAGACCTATAGCTGAAGAATCAGAGCAGGAAGCTGAGGGAAGGCCAGAGCTCTTCTGTGTAGGCTTGTCCCTAGCTTCTTTCCAGACAGGTGATGCACTCACATGGCCCAGTTTGCAGACAGTGTTCTGTGGCTGCAGTTTATTGGATAGATGCCACTATGAGCTTCTGCCCTAAGTTGTCAGGAGGGCTCATGTGTTGGGGTCAGAAGGAAACAGCATGAAAAAGTTCCTGTAGCATGGTCACCCTTTTTCACCAGACTCCATTCATGTGGCTGATGAGACCTGATCTATTTCATGTCTTGGGCTCATAGGACTTGTGGGTCTGGCAGGATTATACTCAGCCCTTTTTTTTTTTTTTTCCCCACCCCTGTGCGCCACCATGGCTGGCTACAAAACATTTTTTTTTTTCCTTCTATAGCAAAACATTTATTCGTACATTTTAGGTCAGCCCTTCTTGACTGACCTTCTGAACCCTAGAGCCACAGTTCACCTACCTGTGGAAATGGCTTTCTTTGGGTGGTCCAGAGGCTCCTCAAAGTCACTTGTCCAACCTGAAGCTTGTCAGTTTCTTGAGCTGAAACCCTCCTCTTCCCCTTGTATCTTCCCTGTGCATTTTTTTTTTTTTTTTGGTACTGCGGATCGAACTCGGGTCCTTGTGCTTGCAAGGTAGGCGGCGAAACCACTGAGCTAAATCCCCGGCCCAGTGCATGGTATTTTCCTGACTTTGTCTCATGGACAGCCGTACTCCATCTCCTTTATGTTGGCCAGTGTGTTTCGGAGTCATACTCAGAATGCATCAGTTTCATGCAAGGAATCGGATAGACGTTGGTTTCTGGAGCTTTTCCCAGAACTAGTAAACAGAATCTTTGGGCAGTGCCTGGGAATCTGCATTTTTATTTGTGGCTTAGGTCATCCTTTCGGGATGGATTTCTGCAGCCAGTTCCTAGCCAGTGTCCCAGGCCTTGGTTCTTCTTAGTCTTTCAGATCCTGATGGTGTTGTCCTGGTATTGTCAGCACTTCCCATGTTAGAATAAAAGCCACCCTTTTTAAACTGGGGGTAGTGGTGCACATCTGTAATTCTAGCACTCGGGGAGGCTGAGGCAGGAGGATCGCCATGAATTTGAGGCCATTCTGAACTACAGGGTGAGATCCTGTCTCAAAAAACAAACAAACAATAAAACCACCCTCTTTAGTTGGACTCAGAAAACTGCTGATGTACATTTCCTTTTTTTTTAACAGCCGCATTTTTTTGTCACTCCCCACAAGCCTGGCTGGCCAGGCTTTTGTCTCCTTTTCCCTTTCCAGGAGACCCCTCCTTCCATAGTCCTCCAGCAGTACACACTTACTGCTCTTTAGGTGTTCATTCCAGCAGCCCCTCTTCTCATTAGGACAGAGTTCAGGCTGCCTATGGGAAAGGGCGTCATTCTGCAGTTGGCCTTTGAGGTTGTTGTTGGTGAACTGAGAATGATGTCAACCTACTCTGCTGGGTGCTTTTTCCAGAACTGTGTTGGATCAGTTTAAAAATAGTAAGGGGGTTGCCAGGCATGGTGGCACACACCCATAATCCCAGCACTCTTTAAGAGCCTGAGGGAGGAAGATGGCAAGTTTGAGCTCAGTCTGGGCAACATGTGACTTAGCAAGACCTTGTCTAAAAATAAGAAGGGATGGGTATATAACTAATTTGAAAGCCCTGAGTTCAATCCTCAGCAACACACACACACACACACACATACACACACATACACACACACGCGGGGTAGAAGGGGGAAGTGCAAAAGCTGTTCTGTGTAGTTACAGCATTTCTGGTTTATTAGTATTCCATTTGATCTTTTTTGTTTTTGCAGTGCCAGAGATTGAATTTAGGGCCTTGCACGTGCTAGGCAGGCACTTTACTACTAAGCTGCATCTCTAGCTGTTATCCTACTTTGTACCTACATTGAGTGCATTACACTATTAGAACACAGTTGGGTGTTTTTTAGTTTGTCTCCTTTTTTTATTTTTTTATTTTTTTGTGGTACTGGGCATTGAACTCAGGACCTTGTGCTTGGAAGGCAGGTGCAGTGCCACTCCGCTAAATCCCCGGCCCTTGGTGTTTTTTTAGACTAATATGAAATACATAATAAAAGATTATAGAAAGATCACAACATTTTACAATAGATATAAAGTACCGGTCACCTTCCATAAGTCACCACAGAGAGCTGCCCTGTTGCAGCTGTGCAAAATCACTTGGGAATTGTGAGACTTTGTTAACTACTCATTATTTTTCTGTTAAGGATTTACATTGGAAGGCGTCTGACAACCTCCACCAGCACTTTTTGATGAAGAATTGGATCCAGCTTTGTTCATGTGGTGGGGATTTGTATCTGAGCTTGTGACAGCTGATGTGAAGAGCTATCATGATCCTTGGGTGGCTGCACCACTTGTTTATTCTGTACATGCTGCGTTCCTGATTAGTAAAGTGAATAGACACTAAAATCATGCTGATCTATAATTATACCTATGGGATCAATTAATAAGCATGGCAGACTAATATCTACTGTATAAATTTGGTAGTAAATTTTCTTTGGTTATTAGATATAAATAATATAAATAATTTTAATATACTAGTCATGATGTATGTAGTATTTAAAAATATGTAACTTTAATTCAGTTAAAACACTTTAATATTTCAAAGAATGAATAAAATTAATATTAAAATCACTACATTAAGGGGTTTGCCCAAAAGAAATAGTGTGGCCTTATAATTACACTATTGTAGAATATGTTTAATTTAGATGGATGCAGATTGTCTGTAAAGATCACTTAACTATATAAATTGTTCTTAATAGAGAACAAGGTAGTTAGAAATTCCACTGTGAGTTGGTACACTAAGCAATTGTTGCTTTTCCAGTGTCAGGACTCCAGGTAGTCACCTTAGGTGGTCAGTTTTCTGACAAAGGCAGTTATTTAATCTCTTATCCTTCGTTACTCTGGATTGCTCGATTTAATTTTACTGTTTGTGCTCAACTTTTGTGTGCTCTTAAAATTAGCTTTATTGAAAGCAAATCTGTCTACTTTAGAAGTCTGGAAGTAGAAAAAATAAATTATTGCCAAATACTTTGGAGATTATTGTACTTACATAAGATTAAGAATCAAATATGAAAGTTTCTTGATTAAGTCAGGCCTGTTCCCCATTGTCATTCTTTTATCTTTTCTACAGCATGATTTTTAGAAAGGCTGCATCTTTGATACAATGCTGTGTGTATTATACTGTATTTGTTTCACCTTTCCACCCTTAATTCAGGTGTGTTAAAATAAATGTAACATTTTAACTTTTAAAAGTTTTTTATTTATATTTAAACTATTACTTTGGAAACAGTTTATAGCCCTTTCATTTGGAGAAGGCTAATTGAATGACACCAGAATTCCCTATATAATTTAATGTGATCTGTGAGGCCATGTTGAATCACCCTAGATAAGTCTGTTCTCTTTCTGCTTGTTCTGAGTTTTGTGACAATGGGGGCTTTCAAATATCCTTCGAATTGGCACCCTTAAAAGATTGCTCCAAGAATCCCCTACTCATGTCTGAATAACCACTCATGTACTTGGGATACTTGAAAAACTTGGTCACACTTGTCTCTTTCATTGATGTCATTAACCGCACTCAGTGAAATCTGCTAGAAGTACAATGTTGTTACTAAAGTGCTTTAGATAAATGAGATTAACAATGGAATTTTTATCAGTAGGCATTTTATTTAAATGAAACATCTGATATGTATTTTACATACAGGTACACCTGTACACAACGCAAGATTACAGAAATCTGTAGGTAATCAAGTCTCATAAAATGCCTTAGTATTTGCATATAACCTATGCAAATCCTCCCATATACCTAGATTACTTGTAATACCTAATGTGATAGAAATGCTATATAAACAGTTGTATTGTTCAGGGAATAATGACAAGAAAAAAGTACACGTTTAGTGCAAGCAGATTTTTTTTTTTATGTCATCCCAGGCTGGTCTCCATCTTCTGGGCTCTGGTGATCCTGCCTCAGCCTCCTGAGTGTTGGGACTAAAGGCCTGAACCACTGTGCCTGGCTGGAATTTTTCTCCCGAATATATATGATCCTCAGTTGCAGAAGGCCAACTTTAAGCTTTCAATTTCAGGTAAAATGATGACAGTGTAGACATTGTGTTTCTCAATAGCTCTGGCAATGGGTGTTTTCTACTGTTCATACAGATAACTGCCCACACCACTGATTTATTGAGCTGCTAACTTACAATTTTGGTTTTTTGGTTTGTTTGTTTGTTTTTTGAGACAGGGTCTTGCTTTGTAGTACAGGCTGGCCTAGAACTTAAGGCAGTCTCCTTCTGCTTCAGCCTCCTGATCTTCCTGCCTCAGCCTCCCAAGTGCTGGTATTATTATAGGTGTGTGCCACCATAACTGGCTAAAATCTTTAAGATTCAAATAATAGTGACAAGAAAATGAGCCTTTGACTAGTAAGAAAAGCAGTTTCCTGGTGTAGACATGTGCATCAGCCTTGGTGTCTGAGCTCGGAGGAGTATGATACTGCTCAAGGAGGAGACAGATAGCTTCAGCTTGGGAGAGGAACTGGCCAGTACCTTAAACAACAGTGGTGGTGCATGCCACTAGTCCCAGCCACTGTCACAAAGATCACTTGAGCTCAGGAATTTGAGACCAGCCTGGCCAGCATAAAAAGATCCTGTCTCAAAAGATATGGACATTGAGCTGGGCCTGGTGGTGCACAGCTATAATCCCAACACTTGGAAGGCTGAGTCAGGAGTGTCACCATGAGTTTGAGGCCGGCCTAGACTATATAGTTCAAAGCCAGCCTGAACTACATAGGGAGACCCTGTCTCCGAAAAAAAAACAAAAAAAAAAACCCAGAACAACAAAAGACATTGACACTTTACTTTTGACCTACAGACCACTTCTACAAATTTACCTTGAAGATAAACCTCAAATGATACATGCACGAGGATATAACTTCCATTAGCATATTAAAGTACATTGAAGTATTTTGAAATACCTGAAATGCTTGTATAGGAGAGAGCCATGGGGCAATCACAATGGTAGTGTGCTGCTAAATACTGTACAAAGGGGAAGAGATTAAATGAACATGATTTCCAGGATATATTAAGTTGAAAAAGCAAGAGGCAAAACTATATGTATCACTTCCAAAAGAGGAATTTTGTGACATGTTTGAAGAAACCTGTGGTGGGTTTTTTGACAGTCCTAAAGAGAGAGGTCTGTCCTCCCCTTGGGCTCTGGACTACCTTCCTGGTCAGTAGGATTAGGAGGAAGTGACGTGTGGCTAGTTCCTGGGCCCATCTAGTCTTAAGAAGCTGGCAGCTGTTACTTCTGAGCTTTGGAAGCACTTGCGTTGAGCCCCAGCCTCCATAACCGAAGGAAGCCCAACGTGCCCAGTGGAGAGGCTACCTGGAAAAGGGTAGCACCCAGTGAACCTGCCAGTCACCAAACTGGGTTACCCACCTTCGTAGCTCTTCCAGCTACAGGAAGGCTGCCCTAGTTGAAACCATCTGGAGTAAAGATAAGCTGAACTTACTGATAAACAAAACAGTTGTCTTTCTGTTTTTGTTTTTTGGTACCAGGGATTGAACTCAGGACCTCACGCTTGCCAGACAGGTGCTGTGCCACTGAGGTAAATCCCAGCCCAGTTTTTTTTTTTAAGATGATACAAAATGGTTGTTTAAAACCAAAACAATTATCCAGGCATGGTAATGCATGCCTATAATCCCAGTACTGGGGAGGCTGAGGCAGTAGGATTGCCACCAGTTCGAGGCCTTTATACATACATAGCAAGAGCCTGTCTCAAAAAGAAACCCTTGGGGGTGGGGCTTTACCTCAGTGGTACCGCTGCCTCCCTTGCAAGCTCAAGATCCTGAGTTCAATCCCCAGTACCAAGAAAAAAAAAACCCCTTAAAAATAGAGTTCATTTTTTATGTGACGAGAGCTAAGGAAAATAGGTCGTAATCTGTGCAAAAATCGGGGATGGCTAAGAGAAACAAATGATATTCAATGGGTACAAGAGATGAGTAAAGAACAGGTCGAATAAGCAGACAGGGAGGGAGCAGGAGTAGTAGGTACAGTTTTTGGACAACTGACTCAGAACTGTAGCAGTGCCTCACATACTGCTGAAACAATTAAAATCAAGTACTCGGGGGTGGATCCAAACAAAATATTCTATAAGGGGAGGTAATGGTTACAAATGTGTAATAAAACCACATTGACTAGGGTAGGGAAGTACTCACCTGAACAACTGGAAACTATTTGGACTGGATAGTAAGCTTAGGGTAAAAAACTGGGGCAGTCTCCCTAGTTAAGTTTACTTTAAGACAGTGGGCTAGCAATTTTGAACTTAGTTTATGTGTATACTAAAAATTAAGCAATGTCTCATGCAAGTCTGCATCAAGGATCTGCATGAGAAGGCACAACAGCCCACGGTGAGAACTAGAAGGATCTGTGCTAGAAGGCAGAGGGGTCTTCCCTGGAGCCAGGAAGCAACGCTCAAGGTGAAGACCTTCCCTGAAAGAACGGCAGCCATCTCAGTTGACAGTGAGGACCCGAGTTCCTCTGACGAAAACAGCTGAGTTCGTAACAGGAAAACCAGCTTTAGGCCAGGGATTTAGCTCAGTGGGGCTGCACCTGTCTTGAAAGTGCAAGGTCCCAAGTTCGATCCCTGGTACTGGGGAAAAAAGACTAGCTTCAGCAAGCTTCTCCAGGAAAACCAATAGCATACATCTTCCCCTCTAGTTCTCCTTTTGTGCTGCTGGCAACAATCCTCAGATGGGTCTCCCATGCCCAGAACCAGGTTTACTCAGTTCAGCTGGGCGTTCTCTCTTAATTTGACCATTAGTTAATCTACCACAATAAATAACCAAGTAAGTGAGGAGTGGAGACATTTTCCTAACAATCTAAATTAAGTTGGGCTGGGGATTTAGCTCAGTGGTGCCACGCCTGCCTTGAAATCGCAAGGTCCTGAGTTTGATCCCCGGTACCACCAAAAAAAAAAAGAATCTAAATTATCAAATAAGGAAAGAATGATGGAAATAGAAAAATCCCTATTAGGCAAACCACAAAAACTGCTGACTCATCGATGGAAATGAATTAGTGTGAAGGGATCATGAAAAGGGTTGATATTGTCTTCAGGAGATGCCAGTTAGAAAGTGGCAAATAGTAACGTTACACTGGAGAAACCAGGTACACCATCTACCTCCTGATGGGATGCACTGAGAAGATAAATGAATCTCTTCTGTATAATTTTTGCCAAAATGCCTAATTGCAGTTCAATCATGAGAAGTTATTAGGTGTTACAGTTTATATCTAGTCCCCCCCCCCCAACCTTGTGCATTCATAGGTGGGGCTTCTGAAATGTGATTGTATCATTGGGGCTGTATAGCTAACTTGCTGTTAGGAGGGGTCTGGTTGGAAGGGGCAGGTCAGAGAGGGTGTGAAAGAATCTGTCTCCCTTTCTGGCTTCTCCCTGGCTTTCATGATGTGAGCAGCTCTCCTTGTCCAGATCCTTCCACCATGCTGCTGACCATTTAAGGACTAAAATGTGAGCCAAAATAAATCCTCTAAACTGTGGTATCAGGTATTTTGTCCCAGTGATGATGAAAGTAAGATATCAGGCACCCCTGAATTGGAGATTGTACAAAATATTCTTCAAATATGTTAAGGTTTGAAAGACTCGAGGAAGAGACTAGAAGACAGGGTGATAACTAATGCTCCCTGGATCCTGGACAAGAAAATAGACACGTAAGAGCCAGTAAAAATCCAAAGGTGGCAGAAGATTAATTGACAGTACTGTTATCACTGTTAATTTCCTGTTTTCCATACGTTACTAGGTTACACAAGATGTTAACATTAGGGATGCTGGATGAAGGTTATATAGAAACCCTGTATGACCTTTGAAACCTGTTTAAAATTACACCAAAATAAAAGGTTAAGAAGTAAACAGATGGTACCTTTTTCTGAAACTGGTCCCTGGCTCTGTTGGAAAGGCAGATCTCCAGGTCATACCGGAGTCACAGCTGTGTTCTCCTGCCATGCTGGCTGACTGCTCTGTATAGCACTTACTGAGGAAGCTTTGTGCGAGTTCCTATGGAGATGTACTTAAGACTGTACAGTGAAGAGAGGCATGAGTCTACTCTGTGCTATCTTTTCTGTAAAAGTGAAGGAAGATATGAATATATTTGTGTTTACCTAAAAAATGAAAGCACACTCAAGAAAGAACTAACCCATGAGGTAGGAGCAAGACTTTGCCATAATTCTTTTAAAGGATTTTTGTATAGATATTACCAGTTCAAAGCTTAATTAAGAAAATTTGTAGCTGGGCATGGTGATGGACACCTGTAATCCCAGCATTTGGGATCGCATGAGTTCTAGGCTAGCCTGGGCTGCATAGTGAGTTCAAGGCCAGTCTGAACTATATAGCAAGAACCTGTCTCAAAAAAAAAAAAATTATGTGTGTGTTGACTAGGCTTGCTTTGAATAGATTCTCTGGCCTCAGCCTTTCAAATAGCTAAGAGAAGTGTGCACCACCATGCTTGGCTTCAAGGTAATAGAGCCATAGAGTTATACTGCATTCAGATATTTCAATTTTAGAGAACAAATTTCCCCTTGAAAGTTCTTGGAGTTCTGGGTGTGATGGTGGACACCTGTGATCCCAGCATTCAGGAGGCTGAGGCAGGATTGGTCCAAGTTTGACACCAGCCTGGACTACATAATTGAGCTCAAGGCCTGCCTGTGCTACAAAGTGAGGCCTTGTCCAAAAAAAAAAAAAAAAGTTCTTGGAGTAACTTGATTGCTTTTCATCCTTATAGAACAGAGGCATTTTTAAAGATGTTCCAAATTTCACCAAGATAATCTAACAGTTAACTCCAAGGCAAACAAGAGAATTGTGTAAAGTCACCAAGTCTTCTTAAAAGCTATAGTTAAAAATATGTACCACTTTGATGACATTTGATGCCACATAATTGGCACTCCAAGTAATGGCATTATATTGAATCTCTAGTCTGTAGAGATGCTGCCACCTCTTGGCCTGGGCTATGTTCTTGCCAAGTGACTCTGCAATTGTGACTGAGGCTGGCAGGCAGCTTGCTTGGCCTGAGCCCAACCACCTGTGCCGTACCCTCCAGCCAGAAGCCACGCTGTTCTCACCATGGCATCAGTTCTGGCTGGTGGTTCCTGTGTTTCCTATCTGCACCCCTGGGCCCCTGAAAATGTGCAAGAGATCTAGGCTCCTCTGTTAGAGATGGTGACATATCTCAAGGAGAGCTATGGAACCTAAGACCATGAGATTTGCAAAAATCAATACCTATTATTGTATTTTCTTTCTTTTTTTTTTGGTTGGTACTGGGGATCAAACTCAGGACCTTGCATTTGCAAGGCAAGTGGCAGAACCACTGAGCTAAATTCCCGGCCCCCCTATTATTGTATTTTCAAACAACCGAATGGAAAATGAAAACTGAACATGCCACCTTCACTCATTTATAGACTTGTTAAAGAAATCATAGGTTGAAACAGCATGGAGTTGAGCTTTTCTAGAATGTGTCTGTGCCCAAAGAGCTTGGCTTCTCCACTATGATACTTTCAGTTCCTGATACCCTGTTCAGGAGTTCTCACCTCATCATTCTGCTATCAAGGGCTCCTGTCTATTGTGAGTCACTTTCTATGACTTAGGATGTACCATTTGACAGGTAGATGGTTGTATTTTAAGTTTCCATATTATAAAGTACTGGTCTTCCGTATATAAATATATATCCAGCATTAAACCAGCACAGTGGTGTATGACTGTAATACCAGCTACTCAGGAGGATAAGGCAGGAGGATCCCAAGTTTGACAATAGTTGAGGCAACTTGGACCCTGTCTCTAAATATTAAAAAATTAAAAAAAGAAAAGATGGTTGGGGTGTAGCTCAAAGGTAAAGTGCTTGTGTGAGACCCTGGGTTCAATCCCCAGTACTGCAATAAAGGAGTAAGTTCTAATTGAAGGGATTTACACAAAATCAATATGCAGGACAACTTCAGGGGCAAAGTTGCAGACACCCACAGCTCTCCTTAGGTGGAGAGCAGTACTAGCCTTCTGGTCAGTCCCTTGCTGCTTCTGTCTCTTCTAAAGACCCTCCTACTGGTCCTCTGAGTGCACATGTGTTTATTGAGGAAATGTATGGGATTTGAAGCAGAGCAGATGAAATTATAGACAAGTGTGAACAGAATGGGCAAGTTTGCCAGTCTTAACTTAAAAAACCCAAAAGGTCATCCAAGGGCAGGTTCCTATCATGTGTATCCTGCCCAGTGACAGTACCACCACATTGTGACCACAGATGTGAAGTAACAGCTCCTCTGAGCTCTAAGTGAGCTTAGCATAAGCTGCTAGAGCCAGAGATACACAACACTGAGACAGGCCTTGAATGACACCAATCTCTGCACAGTCTCATTTTTCCCTTTCTCATTTCATGGGTGCCATGGTTCCTAAAAGTTCAAGGCCAAGCTCTGCAGCCTGCAAGAATCCTCTACATTCTGTCTGTAGCTCCAAGCATCTTTAGCACTCCACAGAGAAGTGCACTGTGGGACACAGATGCACTGAGTTTGAATCTGAGCCTGGTACTAGTTAACCAAATGTGTGGTGTGTCCACTGTAACCAAGGGCAGCTTGGGTTAGGGAAAGCATTTGCCCAGTGCCTATGTGCAGCAAGCACCCAGAAGGGGCCATCACCCTCACCAGGCAAACCCTACCATGCGTCACCTATGATCACCCTGTGGAGGTTGGAGGTGTTGCCCTTCTACATATCTGGTCACCTCCCCACCCACAAAGCCTGTATTGAGAAGCCTGGTGTGGTGTACTGCCTCGCTCATTGTCAGGAGGCTGGTATGATGAGGATAGAACCCAAAGGCCTGGCAGCTGGGTCAGACAGGCCCCTCAAGTGAGGAGCCTCTCAACTGTGGCTGTAGGCACATGCCCAAGCCTGGTGTGTTTTAGGGGCTGTCCTCCAGGGTTTTCTTCATCTACAATGCCGTAGGCCTGGTTAGTTGTCACCAGTTTATAGAAAGTTCTGTAAACTGATCCATCATCCTGGGTACAGGACCTCTGGGACAGGTCATGATGGAAATGCACCCCATCTCTGCTGACCACTCATAGCCCAGTGTTAGGGCAAAGGCCTGCCTCAAAGGCTTGACTGAGCACAGAATAACATTCTGTATACAACAGGCACTTACTTTCTTCACTTAACTGTCTGTGATGAGGTACTACCAGGGCCTTGTACAATCTGGACTCTCACTGGCCCTGACCTCATTCTCTTCAGTCCCTTGCTGATGCCAAAGCTCCTGGTCCACTGACATCTTTAAAGGAAAAAAATCTAAGTGCCAATCCTGATGTCTGTCTTATTCCCTTTAAAACAATTCCTCTTGGGCCAAGGATTTAGCTCAGTGGCACCACGCCTGCCTCCCAAGGGGAAGGTTGAGTTTGATCCCCAGTACTGCAAAAACAAACAAACAAACAAAAATTCCTCTTAAGAAAGCAACACAGCAACAGAGCCCTCTGGGCTTGGTGGGTCCCACCTCAGCCATGCTGGGAACTAGACTCACTCTGGTAGACATTCAGCTCTAGGGATGGCATTTGGTGAGAAAGCTGACTGCTAATTAGCTCCACACAGGTAGTGTGGCACAGTCTCTACTTGGCATCTGCTGTACTGTTCAGCTCACCAATGCCAATGACTAGACTTTGAGTCTTGCATTGTAATGGCACTATTTATAACTTTTCTTTTAAAAAGAGATTTTTAAAATCTCTTAAAATAGATTCTTAAAATAAACCTCTTAATATGATTTTTAAAATCTATTTTCAGCTCAATGTAGCGTGTAGCTCAGTGGTAGAAGTGCTTACCTTGCCCATGCAAGGTCTTGGGTTTAACACGTTCATGATGGGGCCATAATTCACATGTCTCGCTGCTGGATGGGCCTGAACCACCGGTGGTACACGCATAGCCCATCAGTTGGCATGAGACAATCCCATCAGTTGGTACAGCTGCCTGATGGAACAGTCATTTGTGTCATATACCACTGGTGTTTAAAGCTAGTCAGAATGTGTTAACCCTTAGCAAGGGGCGGGCGTAGGACCAGAAAACTGCAAAATGGAGATGTGAATAAAGCTTATTCATCTAAATCCAGGTCATCAGACCAGAGAGCATTAAATCCCACATATTAACAGGAGCAAAAATTCTAAGCAATAAAGCAATTCACAGAATTAACTTTCAGTAACAGATATCTATCTACCTGTAAACAGGAAAGTTTTAGAAGAAAAATGATAGGCGCAGTATTTCATAATCTTAAATATAAACAAGACAATGTAAGTCTGAAAATAAGACAATGTAAGTCTTAAATAGACATAAAAGGCAAAGGTAGAAACTTAATATTTCTCAGAAATGAATCCTTTTTGCCAACACTTGTAACTGTCATGAAGAACAGATCTGAAAATGTTGACACAATATTGAGGGAAACCCACACAAATGGGGGTACGGCTGCTGGCTGCTCCCAGGGATGAGCATACCCAGACCACACAAGCCCCAGGCAGCCACCTGAAATACACGAGTCTGCACATTTACCTTCATTTCATCCCCTCTGGGGTCACAGGCTGGTTAGTCAGTGAAAAATAATTGTAAAGATAGCAAAAAAGGTTTTCAAATACACAGTGCAATCCAGTTAAACATTTAAAATTTATTAAACTTTTTGGTCAAAATAGTTGGAACAAATATATACAATCTTGTTTTACTAGAACTGTTCTTCCTTATGGACCAGGGTTAATGCTTGAACAACTCTGTTCCACATCTCAGACATAAATTGTGTCACCAAGATACAGTATAATTATTTTTAAATAAAATAAAGGTACTTTAGGTTGTCAAATTCCTAACTTAATGTGAACTAAAGTGGCATTCTAACATTAATTCTGGGTAAGGATATTTTATCCTTTCATATCATTAGTAATCAAAATACACCTTAACTTCGGCAACGGCATGTGAGCCCCGGCTCTACATCCCCCTGGAGGACACTGATCAAGCTCATGGGTTAAATCCCATGGAAGCAAGTTCCAGTCACTGAGTGCTGGTATACCTCTTTGTGTTGGGAAGTCTTGATTTCTGGTATCAGAGATCTTTGAAATAAACCAAGGTACTGGAGGCATCACATAATTAAAGCTTTAATTCTGCTGGCTTGAAATGGGATATGAAATTTAGCATGCACATAATTTTAGCAGTATTTAAAAACTACATTTCCCTCCCAAAGTACTTTTAAAAAAGATTTTAAAAGAAAGCACATAAGTTTTCAATTGTAGTGAATTTGAGGCCTATTTTAAGCCAAATTTTAATTTTATAGCAGCAATTTCATTACTCTTGTAATTTTTTTCTCAGAGGTGGACTCAGCTATGGCTTTTCCCAGACCTTACCTGGTGTAATGGATGGACTGTTTCTACAGAAACAAAAAAAAGTTATGGCAGCTTGCAGATAGTTATATTTAGAATTTGAAGTACTATACACATTCCACCCTTCTGCCAAAGGACAAAAGTTTCTCAAATTATTCCAAAGAATTTTGCATAATTTTATTATATGCAATTGAGACAAATAAAAAGACAATACTTATGTTTAGATTTAAGAACACTTTACAGTGTGTTGTTTATTGAGTGGTTACACCAGAAGGTGTGATGGTCGATGGAATTAGTGAGTAAACCTGCCTGGCTCTCCTTGGGTACCAAGGGTAGGTATGCCCACTTGGCTCAGAAAGGCCAGCAAGGAACATGGACAATGGCCACACCATGTCCAGAGGGCCCTAGGATGGCAGAGATAGAGAGCTGGAGACAGAAATATATTTGACAACACTTTTTCTCTTGGAAGTTAGTTTTTTGGTCTATAAACTGGAAAGGAAGGCTCAGACTTAAATAAATACATTTATTTTGAGTAATGGCCTTTATTGAGCAATGTCCACCAATTCTGCTTCAAGTGGGTTTTCCCCTTGCAGCACCAAGCATCTCTCCCTAGGCTAAAGGCAGAGCAATGCCAGGATTCCAGCCAAGGTTGCTTCTTTTCTCTGTTATGAAGGGAAGTAGGAAGTGGATCTCTGTTCTTAATGGAGAGGACAATGCCTTTTCTTTGACAGAAAAACAACCGGCTTAACTATGCAAGACAAGACTTGGTCCTTCAGTTAGCTTCTTTAGTTGATTTTGTCCTGGAATATATACAAATTATTGGTGGCAGCTACGGCAATAATGTTCTCCATGGGGTGCCAGGCTGTGTGAAGGATCTTCTTATTGAAGTCCAGACTGTCCACACTAATCTCATCTTTCTTCCTTTTACCACCTGTACATACTTTTCGGGGTTTTAAGCTGGCTCGGGGTTTGCTGTTCTCTCTTGAAGCTTCCAGTGTAACATCCCTCCGAGTATTTCTATCAAACATTCTAAAGAAGTTGTTGTAGGACCCCGTCATGATAGCACTGTTAAAAACAAGAAAGGAGCATCACTGTGAGTGCCTGGCACTAAATGCAGGAAGCAACCAGCCCACTCCTTCCATAGTGTGGCCGGTACCTGTATGCAGTATGCACATTTTTCACGGGCCACTCCCTCCACAGCATCAAGTAACTTTCAGAAACAAAAATGAAATAATAACAGTCAGAAAAAATACAGTAATGATTTCCTGCTCAATTTTATGTATAGTCACGTACACATCAGTCAGATTTGTCAGTGTTTTACTAAAACAGTAGTTGATCCAACAATGCTTTATTAATTTTTAAAGTTTCTTTCACATGAAGTAACATATATAAATACTGTGGTACCCTAATAAAAGTCTTAAATAGGGGATAAGTGTGGAAGAAATTTAGAACTCCATTTCCCAATAAGCTTGATATAATACTGTCCGTGTTTTTATTTCTTCAGGATCAATTCTAATGTCTGCAGCTGAAAAACTCCATTAAAACATACATGCTTATGACCATTTTATTAAACTGGTATGTAACCCCCCTCAACCCCTGTGGTTCTGGAGATTGAACCCTGGGCCTTCAAACTGAGCTATACCCCCACATCTGGCTTACACTGGGTAAAAAACTTTTTTCTACAAAGATGAGAAAAATGGCTTAATAATAGCAAATGCTGCCATAATCCAATTCAGTCATTGCCCTGGCAGGTCTCTAAACTTGCGGTTTTTTTCTATTTGACATCCACACCTCCCCATATTTTCACTGGTGAGTAGTCTTTATACTATCTAGGTGCTACTAATATCAAGGTCACTATCTGATATACATGGTTCAAGGCTTTTCCCAGCCGTTTGTAAATACTTTCACGTCTGGTTAATCTCATCTAAAACTAGACACACACACACACACACACACACACACA
>NW_004624737.1:14875911-14926525 GCF_000247695.1 Heterocephalus glaber
ACACACACACACACACACACAGACAGACAGACACTTGAAAAGGAAACCGCAAGCTCCTTGATTGTTTCAAATCTATTGTTAAAACACAGGGGTATGTAGTAGCAGAAGGGCTGGAGATGTGAACTATGTTTAAGGGCACTACAGAAACAGCACTAAGGGGCCAGGGATTTAGCTCAGTGGTTTCACCACCTGCTGCGCAAGTGCAAGGACCCGAATTCGATCCCTGGAAAAAAAAAAAAAAAAAAAAAGAAACAGCACTAAGAACTTAGTTCCAAAACGAGTGTGCTTGACAGTCTGCTTGCTAGGGCACACTGTAACTGGAGTCCTCTAAATTCATTCCCATGCAGAATTCAATGCTTACAAAAGTAGAATAAAAATGTATTAATCTGCAGCTTACATTTGTTATTAAAACTCAACAGCAACTGCAACAATTATTTAGAACACAGACCAACAAGATATTTTTCAGGAAGAAGTATTATAACACATTTCTGTGTCCTGTAACAATAAAAAGCAGAGCAACTAGTATACAATTTTATGGCTACTTAAAAATTCTTAACACACGATGCCTGCACTGGAGGTGGGCATTGCCCTAGCTCACCTGGCAACCACCTGCAAGAACACCTAGCTCTGTAACAGTCCTGTCCCCTCAAAGAAGGGAAGAGGGCCAAACAGATGTAAGCATACTCACGAGCAAGCAGCTACATCTTCCTGTTAGATAACCTATGGTACAATAAGGCAGTGCCACACCATAGCATGAACGGAGGTAGTGACAAATACAGCAGAGAAGAACTTGCCCCTTTCATCCTTCCCCTCCACAGGAAAGATCTAGCCAAGAAGGTAAGGGAGTATTTGGAAGATTTAGCAAATATTGGGAAATCTTCCAGATGTTCTTGGAAATGTGTGACTGGAACATTTTATAGTATTTCACATACATCAAGAGGAATGAAGAACAGTACAGTGAATATCCATGTCCCCATGTGCTGTCACCGAAAGAGTTCAATCTCACTGTGTACCTTTAGAAGGGTTATTCTCCATCCTGTCCCCAAGAGGGTGGCCACTCATTAAAGTGGATCTTTTAACCCTGTGTACTTTTTTTTTTTTTTGCTGCTACTGGGGATTGAACCCAAGGCCTCTGCACTGAGCAACATCACCCAGCCTTTAAAAACAATTTTGATACAAGGTCTTGCTAAATTGCCTGGGCTGGGCTCTTCCTTGGTCTTTCTGGCCCAGCCTTTCAGAGTGCTGGGATTACAGGCATGTGACACCATGCCTGGCTAAGTTTAAATCTTAATGTAGATGAATTGTGTAGTATTTTTTTTTTCCTAGCCTGGGTTTTTAGGGCCTTATTTCAGAAGCCCTTCAGTCTCCAAATCTAAACATCCTCCCCTAAAATTTCTTACGTCTTTGAAAACTCAGAGCTTATTCACTGTACAGTTATAGTTTTGTCCCCCCAGCACAGCTAACCAGTTGGGACAGGTCAACACAGATCTGTATGGCCATGAGGTGTTAACTCTGCTCACATCTTTGGTGGCTGTTAGGCTCATCTGTTGGCTAAGTCACAGATCTTCTTTCTGGAAGCCCTCTCATGCTGGAAGCATATACTGCATATACTGCAGTGAAGTGACTTCCTTCAGATCTGTGTTTTTGTCTGAAAATACCTTTATCTTCTATGATTTTAAATGATCATTTATTTCAATGCACACTTCTAAGCTGATAGGAGTTTTCACTCAGCACACTGAAAATAGTTAGAAACTTACAATATACTGTTATCACAGTAGCTTCTGGCTCTGCGATGGTTAGAGTGTGACTGCCCCCAGAAAAGGTCACACTGAGGCTTAACTCCCCAATGCAATAGGACCAAGGTAGTGGGGCTTTTACCAGGTGTTTGGTGTTGTTATGGTTTGTGTCTAGATGTCCCCACAAAGCCTCATGTGGTCTTAGGCTATTTTGGAGGTGGCTGAATCTAGTGTGCGATTGATTCATGGTGGGGCTAGGCCCAAGGGCACTAGGATTAAGGGCGTGACTGCTACTGGCCCTAAGTAGTCTGAATAAAAGGGGTAGGGTGATGTTGTTAAGGTCCCTTGTTACCTTTGCTACCTTGTGCATGCTATGTTTTTTCTCCTGTGAAGCCTGTCTGCCATCCCTGTCTTGGAGCCAGCCGATTATGGATTGAAACCTCTATGACCTGTGAGCTAAATAAATCCTTTCCCCTTTAACTTTGGGTTTTGGGTATTTTGTCTCAGCAACGAGAGAAAAGCAATTTACACAGAAATTTGGTACCAGAGAACTGGGGTTGGTGCGGTGACAATACCTGGCTATGTGGCTCAAGAGCCTTTGGAACTGGCTTGTGAGAAGGGCAAGAGTTAGGAAAGGTTCAGAGATGCTGGCTGAAGTACAGCTGGAACGCCTTAGGCTGCTCTGTATGGGAGATTCTCATTAGAGCTCAGAAGACCCAGAAGCCAGTAAAGACCTGGTTCAGAAGGTTTCTGTTGGGAAGAAGGACTGCACTGGTTGCTGGACTCCAGCCAAAGGGTGCTATGGCTCGCAGAAAGTTTGTTTGCATTTTGCTCATGTCCAGAGACTGCCTGAGACTGAGATTAAGGGTGGGGGACTAATTAATCTCCCAGAAGAAATTTCAAGGCAGTCCAGTGTTGAGGCCATGGCATGGCTACTGCTGGGGGCTTTTAGTCAGATCTATGTTGAGAATCAAGAGCAAAGAGCCCAGGAGAATGATTTAAAATGTTTTGAGTTTGGCCAGAAAGGAAGCACCAGTAAAGCTGTGGACTGCAAAGACAGAGCAGAGGAGATCTTGACTGCTGAGAGGGGGACAGGAAAATAGAAAAGATGGTCTGAGGGCATCACAAGAAGCAGCAGGAATCCATCCTTTGCAGGCTCAAAATTGCAAAAGTGAAAGACTTTGCTTTGAGAAGAAAGCCCCAGAGCACCATGTTCCAGAATGGTGATGGCCTAGAGAATTTGTTCCTTGGAATTGGATTCAGAGTGCTCAGTGATCCAGGCACTTAATCCCTACAGCCAAGAGAGAAGGAAGCCTGGCTACTGTTCGAGCTGGCGGCAAACCTTGGTATCACCTGAGTGGCGCTGGTTTTAGGTGCATGTAGAACGGAAGAGTTGTAGGGTCAGGAAGGCTTCCACCCAGATTTCAGAAGGCCTGGGAGGCCAGGCAGTGTGCCTGAGAGGGCAGGATGTGTGAAGCCAAAGGTGCGGCGGAGACCTCAGAAGTTTGGAGAAGCCAGGAGGAACCTACCTTTCATGCTGTCTCTCTGGGCTTTATTATGAATAACTTCTTATCTTCCTTTTAGCTCACCAATTCAAGGTCTCTTTAGCTAAACTAGATTTGCTGCTAAACCCATACATGGATTTTCATCTGCTAATTTTTCATTTCCAGAAGTTCTGTTTGATTCATTTTCAAGTCTCCTAGGTCATTTTTAATAATCTGGGTTCTTTGTTCAGATTTTTGTTTTCCTCCATTAGTCTGATAACTATTTCAAGCATTCTTATTTTATAAACCGTAATGATAATTTCAACACTTCAATACCTAGAAATTCTGTTGCCTCTATTGCACATGGTGGCTTTTTCCTACATGTGTTTGTAATTTTTTGCTGTGTGCCATTTTGGTGGTTCTAATCTGTGGGAATCCTAGGAGGCCTGAAGGTGCTGGCCAGGGTAATCTCTATTACAGGTACAAGAGCCCTAGTGTTCTCACTGGATTTACCATGGTTCCTGAGTGCTCCCACCTTTAGGTGGGAGGTCAAAGTGAGGTTTGTTTATTACCTACCATAAAGGCAGAGGATCTTTCAAGAGCTGCTATACAACCCCACTGCCTACACAGCTTCTGCCTTGTGGGAACCTATGCCAGCACAAAGCTCATGCTGCTTTGTGTGACCTGAGAAATACAGTCCTTGGCCTCTCTGGGAAACACTCCAGGATAGCAAGTGAGTCTATCAACAGATCTGGACAGGTCTGTCCCCTGATGCCCAGAACATTTGCCACATGGAGGTACTTAACTTTTCAGTGTAGAAAAGATATGAAGAAGGAGTTGAACTCAGAATGGAGAATGGCTCAAAAGCCCTGGGCTGGCCTCAGGAGTACCAGCTACTGCTTCAAGTCTCCACATCTGAATGGTGGCCCCAGACCCACATAAGCAGGTGTGTACCACCACACCCGGCTGACATTAAACTCTTCAGTGTAAAGTTTTTCCGTATTGAGTGGCTTGCTAATACAGGCTATGGGGACACACCTCAGGAGATTTCTAGCCACCCAAATCCAAGGTCTTAGATAAATTATGCCTACTTAGATGGATGTCTTTCCTCATAAAACCTTGAGGGTCCCATACTTTGTGTGGGTCCAAGCCACACCACTGAGCTGTGGAGACTGAGGTACAGTCTCCTGATATCCGCTAGTGTCCCTGAGGCCATGGTAGGGCTTTGGAGTCATTTTTTTTGGTGGTGGTGGTATTTGAGGCAGGGTCTCCCTTTGTAGTTCAGGCTGGCCCTGAACTCACTATGTAGCCCAGGCTGGCCTTGAACGCGTGGCAATCTTCCTGCCTCAGCCTCCCGAGTGCTGCAATTACTGGTGTGGGCCACCAATGCCTGGCATAGCTAGCATTTCTATGTACTTATGCTGAAGTGTTTTGAATGCCTAGCCACTTGTGACCAGTAACTGAACTCTTGTTCACTTAAATTCTAAACCAATATTCTACATAAAGTAAGATAATCTCCTTCCATTATCTGATATGTGTGGTTTGTTTTTGTTTTGGTATATTAAAGACCTAACTCTCAGCAGCAATGGAAATAGTGCTTAAATGTACAAAAAATAAATCATGGAGGCCCTGTAACTCCCACACTATACAGTAAATCAGCACTTCAGAACAGCACAATGGGCAGTGAGCTCTGATGGTGTTCTTCTCCACATCTCTCTAAATGTGAAAGCTAACTGTGGCCATCCCAACGAGGCAAAGGACTTTCCTACCCCTTCCTTTTCAGTTAGGTGTAATAAACAACTGTAATCAATTATATACTACGCATGTTGTGCTTTGCTTCTGTCTAAATGTAGTTGGGCTATAAGATGAGAAATTTGTCCTTTTTCTCTAATTGGTATCATCGGCAAACAAACAAAAGGCCTAGAGAACACAATCCCATTAGCTTTCCTTGGGGCCGGGGATTTAAGCTCAGTGCTTCTGTCGCCTGCCTCAAAAGCGCAAGGTCCCAAGTTTGATCCCCAGTACCAAAAAAACAAAAAACAAAACCAAAAGATTACTTTCCTCTTCTGCTCCTCTGGAGAGCGGCAATCCCCAGCCCCTTATGACAACTGGGTATGAGTCCCAGTCCGAAAGCCTTACTGGAGATCCTAAGGAATCTGCAGTCATTCAGTGACTTTTGAAATGATGCAGGCTCACCTGTCTGAACCATTCCAGCAGCATTCAAACTTGTCAAAGATGCAGTCATTCTCGTACAGGGAACAGAGCTTGCTTCGCAGGTACTCATGCACCTGATGGGTCTCCACAGGCCTGCTCTCCATGTTAAGGTCCCATACCTTCACTGACAGGTAGTCTCTCGTCATCATGTATCGACCACTGTGGCTGAATTTGACATCAGAGATGGATGAAATTATTTCTGAGAAAAAGGACCTACTGCTGGGATCTTCAGGCTCTTCAAAGACTGAAAAACAAAACAAAATATTTCCAGCTTCTGTTTCAAATCAGAGAACAGATCATTTTAAAACTCAAGGAGATTTTGGACCTTCACTGACTCTGGAGAACTCACTGCTAAATCTCCTGACCTTTTGGCCTTCTCTAAATTTTCTGATTTTCTCCAATTCTGTAGGTAAGAAGTGTGGATACTCTACCACCAGGCCTGACAGAGGGTGAACACCCGAAGCACAGACATCCAAATTTCCTACAGATTTGGAACCAAAATAAGATGGGCAAGGCCATTAGAGCATCCTGATATATACTAGTTTCAGGACTGTGGCATGAGACGGTCACATTACTGCATGGATGCCCGTGTCCTCATGGCACCAGGCCTGACCATACAATGTTCTGCTCCATCCATGTCCATCACAGGAAAATGATACCTGATAGACAGCACCTCTCAGAAAGGGTCAGCTTGTAGGTCTGCTGGACGATGTCTGATCTCTTAACCTGGCAATGTGGAGGTTCACTATTAACATCCAAGTGGACCCACTGGCCAAAGCCAGTCAGCAAAAAAGGCTCTGTTTTACATATTGAATAGTCATGTTCTATTGTGACTTAAATGAACCTATACTGCTTGTTGGCTCTACATGGGAAGTTAACCTGAAGCCAGGTAGTATAACATTTAGCATTTATTCAACTAAATTAATTTGCTGACAAAAACTACTCTTAAAATCTAAAACCGTTTTCTTAATAATGTTATCTTGAAGACAAAGGGTAAATGTTTATAATATTTCTTCTTCATTGGAGTAATTCTAAAAGGTGCATGGAATTCTTAAAAAAACTTCAGCCTCAGGGAAGAGAAGGCAGAAAGTTGTTGAGAACTAGCAAGGGTATTTCATCAAGGTATTGTTGGTGCTGGCACACTTTAGCAGATAGTTACCCCTATCGGTACTGGGAAAGGTCAGCAAGATTTCCGGGATGCACGTTGCATAACACAACATGGGCTATGATTTTCCATACATCCGAGCCTATTCTACATTTTTTCAGTTGAGGTCTAGAACTCCTTGGTCACTGACCCTCCTACCTCAGTCTCTGGAGTAGCTGGAACTACAAGAATGTGTCACTCTGCCCGGCAAACCTATTTTTTATGACTATAAACAAAATCTACTTTCATCAACTAGAAGGAATTTCAAGGCTCAGCAAATTAAATTGTAGAATTTCTCCCCCTGGAACTGGCTTTGAATCTAGCAAAGCTTAATATGAACACAGGTCACATGAGCGCTGAGAATGGTCACAGGTGAAATGCATAGCGGCAGTCTCAGCCTGGGTCCCAATACACAAAGATAGAGATCACAAATGTTTTTCATCTGGCCCCAGATTGGGAAGCGCTCAGATGAGGCCCTGAGATCCGAGGCAGAAGTAAACCACTGGCACCAAAAGCCCTTGCCTCACAATAGTCAATTTAGGGTGGTCACCTGCAAGAACAAGACTGTAAGTTCCACTTCCCATTAGCAATGACTAACAACAGAGCTGCCTTTGGGCTTTTCAAAGGCAGAGGCCCCTATACTTGCCTGGATGTGGGAAGGGCAAGAGAAACTTCTATTTGTGCAAATGGGTTACTGTCTGGAAAACAGAAGAATTTAAATGATACCATTAAGAGGCACCAGGTACTTACACTTAGAATGTCTGTCACACAGGGCAGAGGAACGCATGTCACATAGCCGGATGGTTCCTTTGCTGCTGCTGTAGACAAACACATTGCACTGGTGTGGATGGAATTCAGCAGCGGTGATGACTTCCGTCAGCTCTTCCATGTTAGCAGGCTTGATATCCACGATGTCTGGAGCACAGTGTTAAGGCACAGTGCTTAGCTGATTGGGTTAGCTACTATACCCAACCAAGTGAGTAAGACATGGAGGAAGCATGCAGTGAGTTTAAGAGACCAGACATTAAGGGGGCTGACCAAACACACTTATTCTAAGGGATCACACAATTGGCAGGCTTTGGACAGATGCAGCAAAGAGATCACAGGGTGTAGCTGACAGGGGTAGATCTGACATGAGCCCTGCTTTCATTACGCTGTTATGACTGTCCTATGAAGTCTCTAATCGTAAGACAGTGCACACTGAATGACATATGAAAGAAAGGTAACTGAGTGCTACCTATGCAAAATCTCACTCCTATACACAAATAATTACAAACACAAGAATACTGCCAAATTCTAAAAGATACTATTTTTCTAATTATCTTATATTAGGTAAAAACTTGTTCTGAGTCATGAGAATAATCCAACAAAAACTGTCAAACACAGAAATCAGTCAATCAAAATAACAACAAAGGAAAGAATTCAGCTGTGGGCTAATTTGCAATAGGGAGATATAACTTCCAACTGAGAAAACCAACAAACTAAATCCACAGCTCAAATCACCAGACACCAGAGCAAGGGACAGTGACCTAGAGACTGGAGAGCTTTATAGCTGCCCAGGGTCAGGCTGTTGAGCATGCAGGCTGTAGCAGGAGAGGGGACGAGTCAGAGCCTGATGACTCTTAAGGAGACAGGTGGAACTGGGCATGGTGGCGCACTCCTATAATCCCAGAACTTGGGAGGCTGAGGCAGGAAGATCACTGAGAGTAAGTTCAAGGTCAGCCCGAACTGCATAGCAAGACCCTGTCTCAAAAGAAAGAAAAAAAGACAACTGGGATCTGGGAGATGTGGCGGTAAGAGCTCACAGGATGGAATACTGGAAAAGCTCCTAGGAGCCATAATCCTGTGACCACCCAGGAGGACCTGGACGAGGGTTGAGGACCACGGGCACTAAGGCAGTGCCTCAGGGCTGGGAGAGGCCCACTGTGACTGGGTGCCTCCATCTCCCACCAGAGTTCCAAACGGCACAGTTGGACAGGGTCTGTATAGTTCACTGGAGGGTAGGAGGTGTAAACAGGGAATGGCCATTTCAGGTGCCCAAGGCAAGACAGTGGCTGAGCCACAACAAGAACAGAGTTCTCATATGTAACCAAACACCATTATAATATAAGCCATATTTTCTATTTTATTGCCTATTTGTAAATTTATTTATTTATTTTTTATTTTGGTACCGGGGATCAAACTCGGATCCTTGGACTTGCAAGGCAGGCAGCGGAACCACTGAGCTAAATGCCCGGCCCAAGGAATACTTCTTTTTTATTTATTTATTTTTGGTACCGGGGATCAAACTCGGGTCCTTGTGCTTGCACAGCAGGCAGCAAAACCACTGAGCTAAATCCCCGGCCCTATTTGCAAATTTAGAAGAAAAAACACGCAATGCTGATTTTCCAAATATCACTACTTAAAGACTATCTCTGAATCATGTAGGCCATAAGCTTCAGGTCAATCCTCTTACAGAGAACTTTCCCCAAGGCAGAAAGGAGTCTGTATTTTTAAGGATACTAAATCACAGAGAACGTACATTATAGGCTAAGTAGCCAACTATACTCAAAAGATTATAGACTCTGACATGTAAGACTACAAATGTTAATGAGATATAACTGAACAATAATCCTAAGAAAAATGCAGAGACAACCATCTGGTGAAGGATACTAAAGCTTCTATCTGTGATTTCTAAATGCCATAGGTTTATTCTCAGGTCATCTGCAGAAAGATATGTTTCATGATCACTATTTACTGAAATGGAATTTATATGATATGTGTGAGCATTTGCAAATATTCGCCGTGGACTTGCTTCTACCATGAGGTCCATGGGCTTCAATATAGGAACCTAAAAATGGAAGGAAATAGGCATTCAAAACAAAGGTCACAGCACATAGAACAGGTAACAAAAAGGGACAAATGCAATTTCTGTATAGGCAACACACCCAAATAACCACTTGGGAGAGCTGTGATAACAGGTACAAAATGGAATAGTTATCTATTGAAAGTTTTTTCTCCTTGTCTCCATCACTGGTGCAGACACATTGTTGTTGAAGAAAGGAAGATAAACGGACCCTAACTGCCTCCAGAGAACTGAGGCTTCACTTTCCTCTGTCCTCTGGTGGCCACAACCCAGACACTGGACAGCAACATCTTGGAAGGTGCAGTGGCGACACTCCCTTTGGCCTTTCTCCTTGCAGCTGGATGCACAAACCTCTTCTTTCATGGCATCTACTTTTCTGTGCCAACAACATGGGCCTCAGTGATGAGGCCGTATGCATGTGAAAGGACCAGGGGGTTAGGGTTCTGGGGAGCTAAGGATGCTGCATTGCTTATCTGCAGCTAGCTATATAGGCATGTCCAGTCTGAACATTCACGGTCACTTACATGGTAGATGCATGTCTGGGTATGTATATTGTACTTCATCAAATGCTAAAAAAAAAAACCAACAAAAAAAGCAAAAATGGCACTCCACTCCTTCCATCTCTGTGATGAGTATATGGCAAGGGAGGCTTCTGGGTAACACACTGCTATATGGAAAGGGCAGAGATGGAGATGAAGGAACTGACCAGAGAACATGTGTACCAAACACAAAGGCGAGAGTATGGTCATGAGGAACAGTGTCCCACACGGGAAAAGAGGAAAAGACCTGTACCTCACTAATGTCTGGCTGTAAGGGAAGCAGGAGCTTCAAAATAAAAACAAAATAGAGATAGTATTCCCTCTTAAATTGTAATTAGACACCAGAAGGGAGCCTTGAAGGCTGGTAAGAAATATCTCCAGAGTCCTCTCTGGCTAAATTCCGTAAAAATGACCTTGAAAAAATATATAGAGAGATACAGCTCTCATTTTAACTCAGCCAGTGCAGACCAAACCCCTAGTGTCCCTAGAACACAGAGGGTCAGTTCTACCACTACAGGATTGAAACACATGCCTGCCTGTGAGCTGAATTAAACTTCTCCTTAAAACACACACACACCCTGCCATGACTCTCTAACAAGTCTTTAATTAATCAAACCGCATGACAACTGTAATACTCCTAATAGAATACTTCTTTTAACTAAACCCTTCTCTGGCACTAAAATAACTTCAGAGAAAAAAATTTAAAACAGCAACATTTCTGACTCTTGCCCAGGTAAAGTCAGACAATTTAAAAGTTCACTTTGAACTTTAAGAGAATCAGGAACTCAAATGCAGACCTAAGTTACCTAGCCTGTAACCCTCTACCTTCACAGTGTAGCCAATATAGAAATTATGCTTCTCATATGCCTGGAATAAAACTAACATTGGGCCCAACAAGACCTATAGTTTTTCCGAAATAAGCATGTCAACCCACAGAGCTGTGCAGGGGTCCTATGGGGAGGCCTGGGCTCCTGAGAGAGGACTACTTGTGCACTTCTGGGTGGAGACCCTACTGGCAGTGAAAGAGAGGGACAGCACTGGAACAGGTACCAGTGCAGCCCTCACCACCAAGATACTTTCCATTTCATGAGGCTGATAGTTTAGTATTAAACACTGCCTTTCTCAGTCTTAATGAAGTCATAGGAAACCTGGTGATAATGTCAAAGAGATCAGAGAAAAACTGTCCTCCTTGGTCTATAAGCCACTGTCTATAGCCAGTAGGGATGGAAATGGCCCTCAATGAGCTGTCACTACCCTCCCAATATGGATTAAGGAATGGCATCAGAACAGATCATGCCTACTATTCAGGCAGGCCTGCCACATTGCTATTGGCATGTGTCAGGGAAAGAGCTCTGTGTACAGCACCCTTTCTGGTAGCACCCTAACCCACTGTTGTGAAATGTCCTAGATAAGGAATCTTTGTGTGGTGGTACTCAAACCTCACTGAAAAATCAGATGACCAAACATTTCCAGATACCACCTATACCCTCTGGGACTAGGTGACTTTCTCCAGAGTGCCTCTAAGTGGGTGCTGGTCTTTTTGTTGGACTCTGACCCTGGCAGCACTTCCTGTGACTCACCAGACCTATCTGGGTAGGAGTCAAGTTTTTTTAAACCCTTTACCATATTTCATCCAAGAAACCACTGATGTGTGCACTAATTATACGACACTCAGATTTTAATTTTTACTCAACTGATGCAAAAATGCAAAATAACTTAGTTATTAGAAATGAAATATGATCACCTCATATTGGACCCAGGGGTCCCAGGAAGGGAGAGAATTTAATAATTAAAGCTAACAATGTTCATAGAGAGGTGAAGAATTCTGAAACAGAATGTGCCTTAGCTACCTGAGAGGAAACTCCATTAGCACTGTCATTCATGTTACCTTGCTAGTCCATAGTTCATCTTCCAATCTGCAACCTGAGCTATTTCACCAGGGAAGTGCTCTGAATTCCAGGTGCTGCTCAGAAAGAGGTCTGTCATGGGATTAGCACCCTTAGCTGTATTTCCTGAGGATAATGTGTGACTTTTTGCTTTGGTTAAAACTTGAAGACTCCCACTTTAAAACACACATACACAAACATGGTTACTATTATGATGAATGGGCTCGTGATATTTCACTTAACAGCATTCTTCAAATAACTGATGTTACACTGTTCTTGATTAATATTTGGAAAGGGCTGGAAAGTTTAAAGAAGATATAGTGTATACCCGTAGTGCTGTAATTCTAAATGGATCTCGAAGTCGTCCATCTTCATCTTTCAAGTTATAACCTTCCGCTCTTTTATCCCGTTCACTTATTTTCCATAATTTAATAGTTTTATCTGAAATTAAAAACCTCAATCTTCATATTAAAAGAAAATATCATAACATGCATCACTATTATTTGAGTATTAGAAGACTTGGTGGCTCTACATTGGTATCTAAACTTGGTGATGTTTAACACTTCCAATTATAAATATCTTGTTTCACAAAAATAAAAATGCAAACACACATGCAAAGTAGACGATGTAATACTGGGGTTTTTTGGGGTATGTTTTGAATTTTTTTTTTGGTACTGGGGATGGAACTCTGGTCCTTGCACTTGTGAGGCAGGCGGTGGAACCACTAAGCTAAATCCCTGGCCCTATGTTTTGAATTTTCAACCTATTACTTGTCATTTCAGCTGGTAATTTACCCCCTACCCAAAGTTTAAAGGAAAATCAACTTCTCGAATGGCTTAAAATGAAATCCACTCATACAGGAAATTTAAAATATGATACTAAGTCAAACAGTCACTTATAGGAAAAATTCTTACCATTTGTAGAGAGTAGAAAATGAGCAGCATTCTGTTGTGGCAACCATCTAATTTTATTAATTTTTTCTTCAATTTCTAGACTTTTCAAATAGTCAAACTCTGGTTCATGACTTTGAAAGGTACTGTAAACATTATATTCTCCCCTAGAATGAGGACGGCTTTTACTCTGCAAGGAAATGTAACAGATATTTCAATGAATAAAGTATAATAAAAGAAAATTTTAGTACTACCACTTTAAATATCAAATGATCACATACATTTTTAAAAGTTCAAAGAAAATTGCTTCTCGGCCTTTTGGCTAAGACCAAGTGTAAAAGTTCAAAGGAAAATCTCAAATGGATGAAACTCAGAGTTAATGTATTCAGAAAAAATAAAGAGTATTTTCTAACAATTCGGGCCAGGGATGTAGCTAGGCGGCACAGCGCCTGCCTGGCAAGTGCGAGGTCCTGAGTTTGATTCCCGTACCAAAAAAGAAAAACAAAAACAACTCCCCCAAACAAAAAAACAAAACAATTCTATTTCATGTCTAGGTATCTATTTAAGGCAGGGCTTACCATTTGTGGGCTACTGTACATATGCAGTTTTATGGGAACATGATCAGATTTGGTTTGGATGTGCTGCATCTGACAGCTTCTGCCCTACCCAGGCAGTCACATGACTGTGAAGGAGGTTCAGGGCTTGAAGAGGCACCGATGCTTGCAACCTTGCCCTGGGGACAGACCACCTCCTAAGACAGCTTAAGAGGAGCCACAGGGTCACACCAGCCTCTTTGATGGTTACCCAGACAGTGCCAAGCAGAAGGGACAGATGGTCAGTGGCAGAGCCACACATACATACAAACCACACAGCAAGTAAGTTCATGGACTGGCAACAATAGGTCCTACAAATTCATGTAGGAGAAGAAGCTGCACAGTTATCAATGGTAAGGTGCAGCTTATATAAATTTAGCACACACAAATAATTCTAAATTTAACAGTAAAGTAGAAAAACATGCTTGGAAAAATATATACCATCTTTCAAGTAATGGGCAATTCTGGGAGGGTAGAGGTGTAATCAAGTGAGATGAAGAAAGTAGGAGAATGAGTGAGGGGCATAGTGGGCATATCATCTGTATCCTGGGTATTTTCTTTCCTTTTATATCTTAATTCTTGCTATGTAACCAATATCTAAAATCTTACATTTTTAGCACTTTAGTATGTATGCCAAGGAAACTGATCAAATCTTTTCAAAATCTGTGCTTTATATTTCTGAATTAAGATGAAATATCATGAGAAGATTTCTACACATTGCATGTTTCTTGAATTCAGCACTCACCAGAAGGAAGTGGAAATCCCCTCACCAAGTGGTTTCCTTAGGTATGCTATATTAGAGGGTTAATGGTGTTAAGCTACTTATCCCCCTGAGCATGCCCCACTCCTCTCACAAAGAAGCAAAATTCATGAACACACTTCTAACTTGGAAAGGAGAAAAACAAAATTGAACTGTTTCAAAAGAAATATTTGTGGAATTTAGTCTCATGCCCAAGACATTCACTTGCTGAGGAAACTGGTGGGATACAAATAAATCAGTGCTACCTGCTGCCCTGGACACTTTGCCCAGAAGTCAGAGAAATGCAAACTCTCACTATAACTACTCTCAAAACTCCCACCCAAATTCCTCAAGCCCAAGTTCCCCTCAGCCTTTGCCAACTAAGAAGGACTCATCAGTCCCTAGTGTGCATAGAGAGACTATCCCACTCTATATGAGGAAAGGAATTCTGAAGGAAGCCTTATAGGGACTAGGGTGGATGGAGGGTCTGCGAAGCATAGCTGCTAGGACAGGACAACAAATAGGAAAGGGAACCGACAGAAGGCTCACTTTGTTTCTGTGCGTGCTGATACCTGCTTTAACTGGATGACCTGACTCTGTCGGGGTGAAGCTGCACACTTGTAAGAGACTAGTGCTGAGCAGACTAGAGTTGAGTTCTAGAGTAGGGTCATGCCCATAAACTGTATTCTTTCATTTTACACATAACTTCACTTAGGATTTAACATGGATAATGGCTCTGCTACTAAGGAAAGAAATAGCTCAAGCAGGGTGTGGTGACACACACCTGTAATCCCAGCACTGTGGGCAGCTGAGGCAGAAAGACTGCAAGCTTGAGCCCAGTCTGGGCAACTTAGCATCTCAGTGAGACACGCGGTCTGAAAATAAAAAGGGCTGAGGGTGTAACTCAGTGCAAAGGCCCTAGGTTTAATGCCTAGTTTAAAAAAGTGCAAAGCTCCGATCACACTACTAACCATGCTTTCTACTTACCTGCTGTATTCTACCCAGCCAGAGCTTCCTAACAGGTTCCTAGCAACCTAACTCCCTATTCTACCAGTTCGCCCCTTCCCCTTCCACACCACTGGGACACTATCCTTCAGCAATCCTCTAGCTTCCACAATTCTAATATGTACATCTGACATGTCTGAGCCTGGGGCCTGTGGTGCATAACTACACAGTGGGCCTGCTCAGTGTGCACTAACACCAAGAGTGGCTTTGACTGTTGGTGAAAACAGAAGTCCACATTCCCCAACAACACTGGGAAACCTCGGGCCCACAGAATGCCTTATACATGGCAGTTAGGAAGTATCCAAAAAGGAGACAGGAAGCTTTTGTGTTAAAAAAAAAAAAGAATACAAAGATAAAAACAAATGGTTTACAGTTTATCAAGTTGCAATTGATCAGGATTACTGCAAACACCTTAGGAACCTGCTCTTGTACAAGTCTGTCTTTTCATGCCCTGACTTAACATTCCTTAACTAAATACTAAAACTCTGCAATATCCAATATATTTAGAACAAGACACTTGACTTTTTATCATAGTTTCTTTTATATCTGAAGATAGTACATTTTTTGGGGTGTGTGTTTGTTGAGACAGAGACTCACTATGTAGTTCACGATGGCTGGAACTCACTATGTACCCCCAGCTGGCCTCAAATTCCCAGTGATCCTCCTGCCTCTGTCTTCCAAGTGCTGGGATTACAGGGGAGTGTCACCACACCCAGATTAAAGCTAGTATTTTAAAAGTTTAAGCAACAAGAAAACAAGGAAATTTTGAAGAAATGAAAATTTTCATTTTCTATCCTAGGATCTATCAAGGGTAAGAGACATTATATCTTCCGTATAGATATCAACAGCAAATCTTTTTAAAGAACTAAAGTGAAGTCTTGAATTTAACAACCTGTTCAATAATTGTGCTGTTAAAAGGTAAGATATATGGTTTTTAAGTAGTACTGTGTGATAATCTACCTTTGAGATAAGAGTATAAAATTATAAATTCATCAAATTGCCTATATAGATTTAGAAAGACTAAAGATAATATACATATTATTTACAAAAGGATTTCTCACCAGCCCAAGTCACAGAAAAGAGAACTTCTAAAAATCTTTCATGAACTAAACAAAGAGAATGTGATCAATATGTATGACAACTATGTACTAATAAAAAATATAGTTAAAAAATAAAAAACAAAAAGAGAATGCAATCAATATGAGACAAACATGTACTAATAAAAAATATAAAGTTAAAAAAAGAACCCAAAACAAAAAACAAAACATAAAAAAATCTTTCATGACACAATAAAAACGGTAGTTGCAACTGGCTCTTTTTGTTTGGTTGGTTTTCTGAGACAGGGACTTGGCATGTTCCTCAGGCTGGCCTTGAACTTGTGGCAATCCTCCTGCCTCAGTCTCCTGAGTGCTGGGATTACAAGTGTGTGTTACCAACCCATCCAGGCATACTATATTTTGGTGCGACTTATTAGCTTTACCCACCTTTCCCATTTAATCAAGCAATCCTTTGGGCCCACTGGTTGCCCAGGGGTTGTCCTACCCACTTTTGTTTTTGTTTTTTTTGGTACCGGGGATCGAACTTGGGTCCTTGCGCTTGCAAGGCAGGCGGTAGAACCACTAAGCTAAATCCCTGGCTGTCCTACCCACTTTTGAAAGCTCCCCTTGCCAGCTGCAGGGAATGGCACTGAACCACCACGTCCTACACACAGCTGATCCACATGGAAAGGAAAAGGGCCCACTGATTTCTGAATCAAATTTTTACAATAATGCATAGACTAGAATTTGGAATTGATAAGAAGAGGATGAGCTTGCTTAGACAAAAAGCAAGACCAGGGACTGGGGATTTAGCTTGGTGGCACCACACCTGCCTCTCAAGCTCAAGGTCCTGAAAAAAAGCAAGACGAGTGTTTTGCAGAGGCCCTGGGCTTGGTGCACCATGGTTCCCTCATCTTGTTCTTACAAAACAATTGTGTGTGTGTGTGTGTTTGGTGATGTTAGGAATTGGCCTAACACATGTTGGGCAAGTATTCTACCACAGATACTCCCTCAGACTCTGCCCTCCTTCTTAAGTTTAAGGACTTACTCATGCCAGGCAACTGCTCTACACTGAACTACATTTCCCCAGCTCTTAAAAACTAACTAACTTTCTTTTCTCTTTTCTTTTCTCCCCCCCCCCCCCATTCATTTATTTGGTACCGGAGATCAAACGCTGGGACCTTGTGCTTGGGAGGCAGGTGGTGGAATCACTGAGCTAAATCTCTAGCCCTCTTCAAAACTTTTTTTAAAGACAAGGTCTAAGCTGCCCAGGCTGCTCAAACTCACAATCTTCCTGCTTCAGCCTCTTGGATAGCTGGAATTACAGGTAAGGGCCACTGTACCTGACACAGATAACAATCTTGTTCCTTAATCATCACTAAGAGCTCTGATGAGCCTTACCAGAAATGGGGGTGCAGTGTCAGTGGTAAGGGTTTCTCTTATGAGTGAATTCACCTGTGAACTCTTTTCCATAAGGACAGGAAAACCTTCAGGAGTGTAAAGAAGTGAGTACTAGTCTCTACAAAGAGGATCTATGCCCCACCCCATTTCTCTGCAGCAAGAGATTTCCAGGCAGCCTCTTCAGTTAATCACTAAACGAAAGCACACACATTCCAAATACCACCACCTCCATTCCTCCTTCCTTGAGTCCTCACCAACCTTTGGGTATGGAAAGGATTCTCCCCTACTTTAGATGAAGGCACCAGGGACTCAAGGGAGCCTGGCAGTGAGACACAGATCTTCTTGCTTATCCTTTAGGAAAGGTATGAAAGCAGATTCTACAAGGTCAATACAATAGGATGGATGTGAAGCAAAAGACACAGGAAATAGTTTTGCTTCCTTTCTTGTTAGTGACATGCAAAGAGTTGAATTATTTCATTTGATTTGTGGATTGTAAATTACTGACCTCTTGTTCCCGTTGAAAAATAACAACTCTGCCACCCTTGTCTCCTGTTGCAAGAAGGTCTCCAGAGTAATTAAATTCAACAGTTGAAATGATGTCAGCTGTCAATAAAATACAGAAGCAATTACAGACTATATTTTTGGGAGGAGTCAGAAGGAATATCAAAAACCAAAAGATGAACACACAAAACATTCTCTCTGATCAAAGAGAAACTTCCATGGTGAATTTTTTATTACCAGGTGGTTGTTTCTTGTCTCTAGGATAGAGAGCAAATCAGCATGTTTGAGTTTGACTCCACTGATCAGTGCCTGGTCCCCTGGCACACTAGCATTTATCTAGACTGAGCTATCTAGTAAATGTTTAATATTCTACACAGTAACTTTTGTTTGCATCTATACAAAATAGTATAGATAGTACACATCCTATATCTATATCTGGATAAAATTAATGTCCCTTTGATAATGACATCATTACAAAGCGAGACAGTAAGATACTTGCGATTTCTGGCCCACAACACAAAGATCTTGGACATGGCTCATCCAGAAATAAAAACCATGGGGTTCAAAGAACAAAACAATCACTGGAAAAGTCCTTTGGTTCTCTGAGGCAAATCCTTTGGTTTAGAGGGGACAGATCGGGAATTTATGACTTTTTTGCTCCCCTCAATTCTGAGGACTAAACCTAGGGCCTTCACACTGAGCTACATCTCTAGCCTTTTTCTTTCTTTTCTTTTTTTAAATTCTGAGACAAGGTCTCACTAAGTTGCTCGGGTTGGGTTCAAGTTTGAAATTCTCTTGTTTAAACCTCTCAGGCTGCTGATAATATAGGTGTGTACCATTACACTTGGGCAACACAGATTATTAAGTCAAGAAAACTAGGGCTGGGGATTTAGCTCAGTGGTTCCGTTGCTTGCCTTGCAAGTGCAAGGACCCGAGTTCGATCCCTGGTACCAACAAAAAATAAAAAAAGAAAACTATCCCAGGTCTTCGCCTTGAAAAAAGATCTTATATTTTCAAGAAAAGGCTCTGTGATAGACTCTGGAGGAACCTGCTCTGCAGCTCAGCTGTGTCATACTGCCTGAATGAGAAGTAGGTTGGGCCCTAGTTCTGGGTACTGAGGGCTGGTCTGGGCGAATCCTGTGACCACAATTAGATACTTCACCTCAGTCTGAAGTGCAGCAGTTTCAAGAACAGCTGATCAACCAGAAACTAACTCATCTCTGCTGCCAGGCACCAATGCACAGGCAAGCAAAATGGCCACTCTACGCACCAAGGCCTGAAGCACCACTAACGGAAGTTTTCAAAGACAAAACTACACAGCTATTGTAAACAACGTGTCTACTACTAAGAAATGAACCTAAAGGTTGAGAATACTTGAAAACCCTCTCATAAAAATGGCAAGAGGAGAATGCAATTCTTAAAGGTCTACAGAAACATTTTAATCAAATTAGTCGTTAACTACAGTTTCCTGCTAACATCTGCAGAATGAACTTGATGATATTTGGCACTGTTCACTGATTCTGTATCTGAATTCCACTGCTGAGATTGCTTTCTTAAAAACAAAAGACAAAAGCAAAAACCAAACCAAACCAAAACAAAACAAAACAAAATTTCCAGGAAAGGATTAAGCTACTTTTTATTAGAAACTTCTCTTTCAATCTGTTTTTGTAGTGCTGGATATTGAACCCAGGGCTTTCTGCATACTAGGCAAGTGCTCTACTACTAAACTATACATCCACTCCATCATTCTTTTGGTGTGTGTGAGACAGGTTCTTGCTATGTTGTTCAGTCTGGCCTTGAACTCATTATGTAGCCCAGGCTGGCCTCGAATTCATGGCCATTCTACTCCCTCAGCCTCCTGAGTGCTGGGACTACAGGGATGCGCCACCACGCCCGGCTCCATCATTCTTAAATTACTCAAAATAACCTAATGTGCTTAAATGAAACTAACATTTTCTATATTGGAATAAAAGAGACTAAACTTATGTTATTTATACCCAGAAGATATACAATATTATATAATTAATGCTATTCTAGCTATCAATGATTTTCAAATTTAATTAAAATGGGCTGAGATTTTTGTTTTTGCTTTTTGTACTGGCAATTCAACCCAGGATCTTTGTACTAAGCTAAATCCCCAGCTAGTTTGTTTGATAGACCGACTGACTTTTTTTTTTTATTTTTTGGGGTACCAGGGATTGATTTTTATTTTGAGACAGAGTCTTGCTAAGTTTCCTAGCCTGGGTTTGTATCTACCTGCCTCAGCTTCCCATAACACTGAGATTACAGATGTGCAGCAATCAGGTCCAGCTGGGACTGAATCTTTTAAAAAAGAAACACCCAAAATTGGCAGTGCTGAGAAATAACCTTCATTAAGTCACATAAATATGTATGGGCTTAGAAAAACTCTTAAAAAAAAAAATCAGAAAAAAAATCTTTGTAAAGTTTAAATAAGCTCTGAACCCAAAATAAATACAAAAGCAATAAAATTTAAATTATCAACATCAATTTATTTGATAGATACTGTTTTTCCACTTCTTTTGTTTTTTTGGTACCTGAGATCCAACTCGGGTCCTTGCGCTTGTGCAGCAGGCAGCGAAACCACTGAGCTAAATCCCCGGCCCTCATAGATACTGTTTTACACAACAAGACTGATGCTAAAAGCATAAATACAGTATTGACACAAGGTACTGGGTATTTCAAAATTACCACATAGAGGAGATTCGATTCTACCTCCACTTTCCTACTAGAGTGCCTGTACACAGCACAGCCTGACACCCCCTCGCTGTCCCGTGGTGGTACGGGGTCTCTACTCAGCCACAGTGGTTCCACAAACTGTTCTGAGGCACTTAGCTAGAAGGTGGCTGTCATATGGATTCATAACACCCTGCTAAATGTTTAGATCACATCAAAACCTAGCCATCACCAGCAGCCAGGAGAGTCCATCTCAGACTTCCCTGTTGAATGTGGTGGACTGCACACGTACTCATGTTCCTTCCCTAACAAGGGGTGAGAAGGATGCTGTATGAGCTGTGTTGAAGAACCTGTGTACGGTGGCTCTGACAAACACCGTGGAGGACTGCACAGGAGAAGTGGGTGCAGACTTATAGCCTAAGTGCACACATGTGCCAAGCCTTGTGGTGCCATGCTCAAGCCAGGTGCTGGCCTGGAGATGCAGGAAGTTTGATGACAGAACTGCTGGGTGCACAAGACTCCACCCCACCCTGTTAGGATCACTATTCCCAATTCTTGTTCCTCAGACACTGGCTACCAGGAGCTCAGCAACCCACTTCTCCCAGGATTCTTCTCTGAAATGCCAAAGCCTGGGAGAAAAGGCCTCAACATGCAAATATTTGGGGTTCTCAAAGTCCACCTACTGCCTGCTGGCTTCACTCTCAAACAGAAAGCTAGAGCTCAGATCTGCAGACATGCGAGAGAAGTCACCAAAACAAAGGAAAGAGAGAGGCGGTGTGTTAAATGTGTCAAAACTGAGCATCAGGGTCCAGGGAGCTGCTACCTCGTCACAGAGCTCACATCACCAGCACACCAGCATCTGGCTGAGTGCCTCCTGGTAGCACAATCCCTCTATCACTCTTGCCTGGTGGAGAAGATGGATGCCAGCATGGCACCAACTGTCCCTGGGCTTGTCTCAGCCACAACATCCAACCAGGTCTTCAAGGCTGTGAGAAAGGATACAGGAAGAAGTGCTATCTGAAATGGAAACTGAGCAACAATAAAGCCTCAAGACCAAGTGAAAAGAGACAGACAACAGGAAGAGAAAGATAAATTTTAGGAGAGCCTCATGAGCCTGGGGACCAATGGGCATCAGCACAATTAATGAAGAGAAGCAGGCCAAGGATATTTACACAACAATGACAGAAGATTCTTAGGATTCCCAGAGCAAACACAGGTCATCCATAGAAGGAAGGGAATCAGACAGTGTCACACAGTTTACAGAAAAATGGTAGAGGAAATATCAACCACCCTCAAAATTTTAAGAAGAAATAATTTCAACTAGGATTCTATACATAGGCAAATTTTCAATCCAAGTTGAGGAAGGAGTAAAAATGTTTTCAAACAGGCAAAGAGCCAAAACAAACAAAACCCCTTCTTTAGGAAGGCATGATTTGGCAAAATGAGAGAAAAAAAACCAGAAAAAGGAAGAACAGGGAACTGACTTCTAAGAAAATGATGAAGAAAGTCCCAAGGTAAGAGCCATGTAGCCAAGAGACCCTGAGATTAGCAATTAGTGCTGGAGATTGTGGCTACAAAATTCATCTCTGAGGATGAAGAGCTACAAGATCACCTGACTTTTAAAAAGGGCACTAAAGACACTGACGACTAATCTCAAGGCAAAAGATCAGGAATCATTAGCTCAAGGAAAGAGCTAATGAAAAAGAAAAGATATGCAATAGTTCTATAACAAACAATAACACAATACTGATGTGACAAACTCTTGTAATAGAATTCTCTACTTTGGGACAGTACATGTGGGCCAAAGGTGATAATAGTTTAAAAAAAAAAAAAGCTAAGTCATCAGTTACCATAATAGGAAGCTAATACTTTTCAAAATCAGATCAGTTAGTGCAGTGATGGCAAACCTTTTAAAGACTGAGCCCAAACTGCAACCCCAAACCCACTTATTTATCAAAAAGTACAAGGTCCTGAGTTTGATCCCCCGTACCAAAAAAAAACCAGTGTCAACAATGCAATTAAACCTGAACAATGAGGTTTCAGTTTAGAGAAAACAACTCATACACTTGGCTTGCATGCCCACAGAGAGGGCTCTGTGTGCCCGCTGCCGCTGCGGCATGTATACCCGTCAGTTCACCAGCACTGAGTTAGAGCATAAGCACACTGCTTAGAAGTAGGGGCTGCTGAGGATGCTTCAAAGCCAGGAGGTGGGCATGGAGGGACAGGTGGCAAGGAAATAGAAATAAGATCATGTGGATGGGAGGGAGGATGCAAAATGAAGTGAAGAGGGAAGTAAAGTCCCCAGGGTTATTAAAAGATGGAACTCAGGTGTGGTGGGACACTCTTGTAATCAGCTATTCCTCAGGAGGTTGAGGCAGGAGAATCCCAAGCTGGAGGCCAAACTGGACAATACAGCAAGACTCCATCTCTAAAAAAACCAAGATAATATTAAGTCATATCTGGGACCAGGTATAAGGAGTGAAAAACCAGGCAAGAGTGGAGATGCAGAACCAGGTGAGCTGCATGAAGTTAGATGGTGCCCCCTCCTGGCAGAAGTCAGAGTGTATGCACAGCCCAGAAGGACCACGATGTGAACCCCATAGCTCAGCGAAGTGTATTTTTTCCATGAGGCATGAGAAAAGATGATTTGTTAGGAGTGAAAGGGAGAGGTAGATGACTTGGGGGAACATATGCAGGAAGTCTTCTTACAGGAGAGAAGGGTGACTACATCACAGACATGCAGGTCACCTAGAGTCAGGTATGGTGGCATATGCCTGTAACCCAGCACGTGGGAGGCTGATGCAGAAGGATCACTGTGAATTGGAGGCCAGCCTGGACCACACAGTGAGCTCAAGGCCAGCCTGAACTGCACAGTGAGACCTTGTCACAAAAAAAACCAAAGGCAAGCAGGTTACCTCCCACTATCACACCCACTTGGGATTTAAGGTACTGTTCATCTCTTAATCCAACAAACACTGCTCTGGGGACATATCCTGCCTTCATGGGATTTACCCTTGAGTGAATGAAGTACAGGTGTAAAACATGACCATTCAGTAGTTCAGTGGCTTGGGGGAGGCTGCTGGTTGGTTAAACCTGGCTGGGGTGTGGCAGGGGGTGACTGCCCTGTCCTAGTCTGTCTGTTATAACAGAATATTTGAGACTAGTAATTTGTGGAGAATGGAAAATTATTTCTCATAGTTCTAGAGGTCAGAAAGTCCAAGACCAAGCACTTGCTGTCTGGTGAGGGGTCTCTTGCTGCATCCTCACATGAGGGAAGGTGCAGGAGCAAAGAGGGACAAAACTCCCCATCCAGCCTTTGTATAATGGCAGCAACCCACTCATAGGGAAGGTGCTCCTGACCCAAACATCTCCCAATACTACTGCACTAGCAATTTAGTTTCCCACACTGGAGTTTTAGGAGATGCTTTAAGTTCATAGCACTGTGGCAAACTGTGGTCTAAGCCCCAGGAGTAGAAGAACAGAGAATCTACAAGGTCAGAATTGGGGTGGCAGTTACCTTGAAGGGCCTAAGATACTGAGGGACTGCACACCCCGCCATGCAGTAAGAATGACTGCACAGATATTTTTGCTTTATGATGACCACTATTGCATGTTTGGGGTCCATGTCCATTTGTGCATCTATCACACTTCTGTAAGGAGCTGCATCTTCCCTACCGTCACTTTGATGTCAGTCATCCATCTCCATCTGAATTCATCTGCGCTGGGCTCTACTCTCCCTAATCTGACTCTGGCTCCTACCCTCCAAACCTCTCTACTGCAACTTCCCTTTCCTCCAACACTCCCCCTGTCTTTCTGCTATGAAAACTGGCAACCCATGCCATCTGCTTCCCTCAACCCAATTCACCTATGAGATTTCTTCCTTGTTCCCTTGGATGCTTCCAGACTATCCTGAATTCATTTTAATTGAGTATTCTTTGTGCACAACTCAGCAAGCTCACCTTCAGTGGTTACTCTGGTAACCACTACCAAATCGACCATCTCCCTTTGTTGTGAATCTGTAACAGGAGGACTGAGGGCGAGGGAATTCACTTCACACTCTGCAGCCCATATCAGAATATATGCATACTGGAGGGACTCAAACAGTAACACAACAATTCTAAAAAATCCACTGAAAGGAAATTTGAGATCACAACTCCCTCACAAAAATTTTTAACAGGAACTTATCCAGAATAAGGACCTGCTTTCCTGGAACATGAAGTTTACTGAAAGTGTCAGGTATGTCGGGGAACTTCCACGTACACTCATGACTACGATCACAGAGTACACTGGGTTAGTACATATTTACATAAAGAAAAGTGAAAAAATGTTCTGCCAGCCCACACATGTACACACTCACACAAAACTTCTAAATATGCCTTTAAAGCAGATTATCCAAAAGCAAAAGTCATCTCTGTTCAGAGGCCAAACATAAACTGACACAACCCAACTATAAAAATGGCAAAGCACGTATGAGCTACTGTTAAGGCTTAACATAGGAACTCTGATCTCAAGGTTCCCAAGACTGAGTTTTTCCAAATTATGACTAGACAGGATAGAACATGACAAAGCAGAAAAGTCTGAATGTTATTTTTTGTAAGGGTAGAATCAGCTTTGAATGATTTTCTTATCAGCTAATCACTGAAAATAAAAAAGGTTTCTGAGAAATTACTCCAAAATGGGAAAATCATAGAAGATAACTAAACCTCAATTTGTCTACCAAGGAAGAAACAATATTTTAATAAAAAGTATAACACAGTAGGAATGCAAAGTTGGTTTAACACACAAAATAAATGAATGTAATGCACCACATTAATAGAATTAAAGGATAAAAACCACTCCATCATCTCAACAAACATAGACAAAGCATTTGACATATCCAACACAGTTTCATGATAAAAACAATACACTAAGAACACACTGGAACTTCTTCAACTTGATAAGGGATACTTCCAAAACCACAGCTAATATCACACTTACTGATAAAGTCTGAATGCTTTTTCCTCCACATTCAGAAACACAAGTATGTTTGCACTGGCAACTTCTAGTAAACATTCTACTAGAGAATCTAGCCAAGGCAATTAGGCAAGGAAAAGAAATAAAATCACCATTCACAGATGATATTATCTTAAAACCAGCAAGCCTGCAATCCTAGCACTCAGGAGGCTAAGGCAGGAGGATCACCATGAGTTCAAGGCCAGTCTGGGCTACAGCTGAGTTGAAGACCAGCCTGAACTGCATAGTGAGACCGTGGGATGGAACAAAAACAAAACCAAACCCACAGCAGAGCTAATAATGAGTTCAGCAAAGTAGGATACAAGGTCAATACACAAATCAATTTTAGTTTATAAACTATCAATAAAAAATTCAAGAAAACTATCAAGAAAAAATTCTATTTACAATATAAAAAAATAATATACTAAAGAATAAATTTAATCAAAGAATTGCAGGGTTTACACATGGAAAGCTACTAAGTACTGCTAAAAAAAATTAAAGAAAAGATGAATAAATGGAAGGGCAGCCCATCTTCATGGACTGTAAGGCTTAATGTTAAGTTGGCAATATTCTCCAAATTTATTCACAAATTCAAGGTAATAAGTCCCAGGTGCCCTTCCCTCCCTTTTTTGCATAAATTGGCAAGTTAATCCTAAAATGCACATGGAAATAAAAAACAGAATTGGAGAATTCACATTTCTTCATTTCAAAACTTAAGACAAAGCTACAGGAACCAAATAAAACTAGAGCAATCAACACAGTGTGGACAGGATTAAGGTTAGTCTCACATCTATGGTCAATCTTTTCTTTTTTGAGGGGTGGGGAGACAGGCTGTTGGTAAGTTCCCCAGGAGGGCTCAAACTTGGGATCCTCTTGCTCTATCTTCCCTGAGTGCTGGGATCACCAGAAGGTTGAAAATAGGTCAATCTATTTTCAACTGTCAATTCAATGGGAAAATAGTATTTCAACAAATGGGCTTGGACAACTAAATGTATCTGCATGCAAAAAAAAAGAAGTTAGGCCCTTATTTATAACACATATAACAATTATATACAAATATAATGTTTTACATATAAATTATACATATAATTTTATATAACAATAGATTTAAAAATGTATAAATTCCTAAACATAGATAAAGCTATAAAAGTCTTAAACCAGAAGCAAATTTTTGTGATCTTGAATTAGGCAATGGCTTCTGAAATATGACACTAAAAGCACAAGAAAAGAAAAAAACCTGGCAATCACAGAATCTGAAATTCATGTGATTTAAGGACATAATCAAGAGAAGACAATTTACAGAATGGGAAAAATATTTGTGAATCATGTGTATAAGGGACTTATACCCAGAAAACACAAAGAACTCAAAAACTCTATCACAGAAAGATAAGCCAGTTAGTTTGTAAGTGGGCAAAGGATTTGAGCAATATTCTAGTTAATACAAATGTCCAATGAACACAGAAAATAATGTTCAACACTATTAATCATTATAGAAACTCAAATCAAAACCATGAGCTTACTATTTCTCAACTATTAGAATGGCTAAAATTAAACAGACAATAACAAGGATTGATGAGGATGTGGAGAAATAGATATCTTGTTAGTGGGAATGTAAAATGATACAGGATCTCTGTGAAACAGTTGGGCAGGTCCTCAAAAATGCTGATTGTAAGCCAGGCATGGTGGTGCACCTTAGCAATTCCGGCAATCTTAGCAAGACCTTGTCTCAGAATAATAAAAAAAAAAAAAGGCCTGGGAATGAAGCTCAGTGAAAAGGTCTTGGTTTAATCCTCAGTACCAAAAACAAGAAAAAGGTAAGATCTAGCCACCACATGACCAAGCAATTCCATGCCTAGGTATATACCAGAGAACTGAAAACACAGGGCTACCCAAAAACTTGTTGAGCAATGTTCATAGTAGCATTATTCGTAATAGCTAAGTGAAAACAATCCATCAATAGATGAACAGGTAAATAAAATGTGGTATATATCCATACAATGAAATAGCATTTATCGAAAAAAGAATCAAAGCACTAATACATGCTACAACACAGAAGAAACTTGAAAACATGATATTAAGTGGAAAAAGCCAGACATTACGGCCACATCTTATATAATTCCATTTACACAAAAAGATCAAAATAGGCAAATCTATAGAAACAGGAAGTAGATTAGTGGTTGCTGGGAGTGGAGGGAGGAGAGAATAAGAGTGCTTACTAATGGGTTTTGGCGGAGGGGATGATGAAAATGTTCCAAAATTAGTTTTCATGGCTGTACAACTCTGTGAACATACTTAAAAAGCCATTCAATTGCATACTTTTTTTTTTCTTGCAGTACAGGGGACTGGAGCCAGGACCGAGGGCTTTCACACTGAGCCACATGCCTGCCCAGTTCTTTTTTTACGTTCTTTATTTTGAGATATGGTTTTCAAGGCTGGGCTCAAACTCGTCATACTCCTCCTGCCTCAGCTTCCTAGAGAGCTGGGATTATAGGTGTGTGCCACCACACCCTGCTCAACTGTATACTTTATGAAAAAAGTTTCATAACAACATAATAACAATAGTTAATACACTATCATAATCTTAAAAGCAGTTAGAGTACAAAACAGATAAAAAAACTTGTAAGAAAAACAAATAGCACAAAACGTTCTTTTCAATGAAAGAGAAACTGGTAGCATAAATGAAACAAATCAGCTTATATATTAAAATAATTTTGAAGGAACAGGATAGGTAATTTGAGGAATTATTTGAACTTTTCCCTACTCCTATTTATCTATTTTGCCCCCCATATATATATTTTGACTTTCTCACAAAAAGAAATCATGTGATATTTAAACTTGTGTATTTGATTTATTTCACTTAACATTGTGTTCTCCAGTTGCATACATTTACCTACCAATGCCTCAAGTTTACCTTTCTTTATGGCAGAGTAGTACTCCATTGGGTATAAATACATTTTTCTTATCTGTTCATCTGTTGATGGACACATGAAGTATGCTGTTTTCAAGCTCTATCAAGTATTATAAATTGTACTGCTATAAACATTAGTATGCATGTATTACTGACAATACATACATACATATATACAGGACATAATATGATGATTTTAACTCTTTTGGGAAGTGTCTTACTTTTCTCTTGTTGCTGAGACACAATAGCTGACATCCAAAGTAAAGGAGGAAAGGGTTTATTTATTTATTTAGTTCATAGAGATTTTAGTCCACAATCCCAAGGCAGAGTGGCAACAGTTCATGGTGGCAGAAGACAGCAAAAGCAACAAGAGAGCAATGGAGGGGCCCTCAACAGTCTTTCTGCTCTTATTTTATGCAGACTACTTAGGATGGGTAGCACACACACCCTTAGTCCTAGTGCCCTTGAGTCTAGCATTGCACCAAGAATCAATTCCAGAAAAAGCCCCACCTGTGACTGCATGAGGGCCATCTAAACACAAGCCACAACAGCAAGATACCTAGAAGGGGGATAGCTGGATCAAATGGAATTTCTATTTTTTCATCTGATTTGATTTTTATGAGGAACCTTCACATAGTGGTTGTACTAGTTTACATTCCTACCAACAACATAACAAGAGTTCCTTTTTCCCTATATCCTAACCAGCATTTGTTATTTTTAAATTTTTGGAGTAAGATAGAATTGTGGTGTTAATTTTCATTTCTCTAATGGCCAGAGATGCTGAACATTTTTTCATGTATCTATTGGCCATCTATACTTCATTTAAGAAGCATCTATTCATTTTTGGCTGTGCATTTTTTCACTTTTTTTTTTTGGTACCGGGAATTGAACTCCGGTCCTTGTGCTTGCGCAGCAGACGGCGAAACCACTGAGCTAAATCCCCGGCCTGCTGTGCATTTTTCGATTGAGCTTTATTTTGGGGAATCTATTTTTCTAAAGAGTTATTAGAGCTGGGGATTTAGCTCAGTGGTTTCGTTGCCTGCTGCACAAGCACAAGGACCTGAGTTCAATCCTGGGTACCCGGCCCCCCGCCCAAAAAAAAGAGTTATTAGATATTAGTCCTCTGAAGAATAACTGGCAAAAAATTTTTCCCATTATTTAGTTTGTCTCTTCACTCGGTTGTTTCCTTTGCTGTACAGAAGCTTTTAATTTGATATGATCCCATTTGTTGACTCTTGGTGTTACTTCTTGTGCCACTGGGGTTCTGTTGATAAAGTCCTTGCCTATGCCTATGTCATCAAGAGTTGTTTCTATTTTATCTTTCAGCAGATTAAATATTTAAACCTGTTATAAACAAAAGTATACCATAGAAACGAGTCAAGTCATTAAAAGGCTCTCACAACTCATTAACTTTCTCAAATATATAGTATTCTAAAAGTTGATTGGGTCATTTCAAGTTTCTCCTACACAAAAATCTACAACTTTTTGTTTTCAACAAAATGCTATTTTAAATTTACTTTTCTCTTTAAACCAAAAGAATCTTTATCTTCTCTTTAGTCACCTTGTTCAAGCGTGTTCCTAAGGAGATGATGACAGCAGGAGATGATGAATCTTTTATTAGGAAAATTAATGCTATCATTCCATAACTCAAACTTCTGTTTGACCAATGTCAGTAGACTTCAAAATTTAGGAAACCACATTTATCCTATGCCATTAAAGTTCACCAGAGATTTAACCACTATTGTCAAGAAAAATCTCATTTATACAAAACATTCTACAATATTTCCAGCCACCCCATGCTGAAAAATGACAAAGTCTTTATCCAAACGGCTGTCTGGATGAATATTATACAAATATTAACCTTTCTCTCAAACATTAAAGAAGTTGAATTACAGCTAAGAGATTTTATGCTTGGTTTCATGCTTAGAAATTCAGTAAATAAGGACTGTGGTGAGCTATGGCAGAATCTGATTTACAGGCAAATCAAAGCACTTTACAACTATTGACAATAGTTCAGTGTCTCTGCAATATAAAAATCATCAAATACATTTTGTTCTAGGCTCTTTGGAAAATTAAAAACACACTTTCCAACTGAGTAACATCTTGCCCGAGACTGACTCTGTTTGGTATGCACTGGCACGTTGCAGCAGAGCTATTTTCTACTCTTTCAATATAAATCTGTATTTTTTTGGTACCGGGGATCAAACTTGGGTCCTTGTGCTTGCGCAACAGGCAGCGAAACCACTAAGCTCAATCCCTGGGTCTTTCAATATAAATCTGATCAGGTGATTCTGAACCTTCCTCCTGAGAAAAGACTTCAATCTTCATTTTATTCTCCCCTTTGCCTTCTCTGGCCCACCCCCAGACCTCATTTTGGTTCTTTCCGTTTCAAGCCTCCTACATTCTCTACCTCTCCCTGCACCTCTATCCCTCAACCCTGCCAAGCCCCATCAAAGTGAGATTTGTTAATTACCAATTGTTAATTACTGAATTCTTAGAACCACTTGTGCTGTAGCATAGTGTTCTAGGTGCCTTCTCAACCAACACTTGCAGAGTGAGGAGTTCAACAGTTGGCTCATTTCTTGTGGGCAAAGACCCTTCCAGTTCTTCTCCTCTGCTGCATATCTAGACATGCAACATCACACACAACTACTCTTAGGCTATTTCAAACTCAGGCTAGCACAAAGACAGTGATAAGTATTTCCTAGTCTGCGAGAAAGATCACCATTTTGAGAACTGGTACCAATTGGGGAAGGATATATCTCAAAATTTGAGAAATAACTTTTAAACCTAGTCCATCATACTAATAAAATAAGGATGTTAATGTTTCTTCCCAATAACTTGCTCCTTAAACTCCATTTTTTATTACCATTTATAAAGAGCACACATGACTCTGAGATTCATCTTTCTATTAAATAATAAGTACTGTATATTTAAACATGCAAGTAAGAACTCAAAGAACTAAACTACAGAAACTCAACAATGGGTAAGCTTATTAGGTATGTGATAAACTTATCAAAAAATGATAAACAAGTTTTAGCAAACTTTCTGCAAACAATTACCATCCTCGGTTTATTATTTACTTTTGAAAAAATAACAAGCTCTTTTAGACTAGGCAAGTTCACTCCAAGCATATAAATAATTCAACTTCCATATAGCTTCTCAGGAACATATTGTTGAAGAATAAAAACTAAGCAGTACATCCAATAACTAAATGCAATATAAATAAAAACAAAAGGCATGGTGGCACATGCCTATACTCTCAGCTACTTGGCAGCCTGAGGGGGAGGATCACAAGTTTATGGCCAACCTGGACAATGTAGTGAGCCCTTTCTTAAATTTTAAAAGGACTGGTGATGTAGCTCAGAGGCAGAGCACTTACTAGGATGCATAAGGCCCTGGGTTCAATCTCTTGTACTAAAACAAACAAAAACCATAAAAAAACCCCTGCAAAAACATGGATGGACATTGAAAACATTGCAGTGAATTAAGCAGCAAATACAGAAGGATGAATATTGAATGGGTCTATTGGTGTGAGGTCCTCAAAAAAGCAAATTCCGACAGGCAGAAAGTAGTGGGGGTTGGCAAGGGCTAAGGACAGAAGAGAAAGGGGGAATTACTGTTCAATGGATACGAAGTTTCCTGTTGAGGATGATGAAAGTTTTGGGTTTAATAATGGTGATGGTTACACAACACTGAATGCATTTAACACCACTGAACTTTACACTCACAAGTAGTTACAGTGCTAAAAAAATGCTGTGTATATTTTAATCACAATTTAAAAAGTATTTCTAGACCTAAAAATAAATCCAAATCCATACCAGTCCAAGTATCATACACTTTTCTCTATAGGTTAAGAAGACATCTGAACTGCGTTACTGAGGCACAGACAGAAACTTGGGCTGAGTCTTCCAGCGTGGGGACACATGCTCTCCCACCCCCAAACTGCACTGTCTGTGGGGACAGGGGATCAGAGCAAATGGCTGAGACAGAGGCTCCATCGACTTTTTTGTAACTCCAGCAGTAACTTTCAATGGCTTTCCAAAGTGACAATTTATACGACTACTTTTACCTACTGACTAAACTCTGAACAATGCAGAGTACACAAAAAGTCTCGCAAACAGATAATCTCATGATACAAATTAATTACTCTCTTTACTACTGAATTATACCTCCCCACACACACTATTGGGAATTGAACCCAGAGCCTTGGCTTTGAGCTACATGACCAGCCCATTTTTTATTCTGAGACAGATCTTGCTAAATCACTCAGGCTGAGTTCAAATTTTAGATTCTCCTGTCTCAGCCTCTGAATGCTGGGATGATAGGCCTTCACTACCAGGCCTACCTTTAATTTTGTGTTCTTTAATGAGCAATAAGTAAACTAAAAATGGTTAAATTTTTTTCTCATTCTCAGTTTAAAATGAAGATTGCTATTTCACGCCTGGACTTAGCCAGGGTTCTAGAGCAGAGGAAATGAAGTAATTTTGGGCAGTCAGTACTACTATAAGGATTATGTCTGATATATCAGATGCCTTCAACTACTGATTAATGTATCATGTATAAAGGGACAACTGAAGTGTAAGCTCCGATATCAAACAAATCATGCAGGGTCCAAAGAAGTGAAGGAGGAGGATGCAGCAGCAGGTGCTATGAAGGTGATCAATGCCAATTTTTGCTCGATGAGAGGCAATGTGAGCACCGATTCTGATAAAAACTCAAAAGCAGGGATGGCTGTGTACCAACACCACAGACGAAGCTGCCACGGGTGAGGGAAGCACATGCAACGGAAATGGAGAATTAAAAATGGAGGACTTAACTGTAGTTTCTACTTCCTAAAGAAATCTAAACAAGTAAGACCAAATGTGGACGGTGGTTAGGTACTGAGAATATGGGCATTTGTTATTATTTATGTGGTAATGCTAGCAACTAATAACATGTGTGCATCTTTACTGTTAAAGAAAAGTAGAGTATAGGGTTTATCAAAATGTGAGGTGGCAAATAACTGAAATTTCGGCACACAGGTTTTTAAAAACAGCAGAAACATTGGGCTGAGGATTTAGCTCAGTGGCACTGTGCCTGCCTCGCAAGTGCAAGATCCTGAGTTCGATCCCTGGCACCAAAAATAAATAAATAAGTAAGTAAAAATAAAACCAGCAGAAACAAAGCTAATCAGTAGCCACCATTGTTCGATTAAAGTTAGGAACGTTTATAACTGCACTGATACACATAACATACTAATCCCTATACTTCAGTAATAGTATTTAGCTGAGGCTTTATTTTAAATCTAGTTATGGATCCCAGCATGGTGGCACATGCCTGTAATTTCAGCACTCAGAAGGCTGAGGCAGGAGGATCACTGTGAGTTTAAGGCCAGCCTGTGCCATACAGTGAATTCAAGACCAGCCTACACAGTGAGACCCTGTCTCAACCCCTCTTCCCCCCAAATCTAGTTATGGTACTAGAACATGTGTAATGAATATACTGTTATGGATGGCTATTTTGTCATTCTAGGTAACTAAAGCAGAATAATTACAACCAAAGGGGAAAAAAACGGTAGCCTCAGTTTAAGAAAGCCATTCCAGAGAGAGTGGAATGATCTGTTCTGAGTCACCACTATATGTTCACAGCAGGAGCAAAAGAAATCTTGTTTTTTAAAGTTTTTTGAGACAGGGTCTTGCTGTGTAGTCCAGACTGATCAAGTACTATGTAGTCTAGGCTGGTCTGGAACTCATGGCAATCCTCCTGACTCAGCCTCCAACTTCTGGGATTACAGGAGTGTGCCACCATGGTCTGCAGAAATCTTCCTCTTATCAGTTGTTACCAAGCCAGTCTTTGCTTCCTCTTAACCTTCTTCTTCCTCTTTACTACTAGAAAAGAGGAGCATCACTGGTGTGTAACAGAGACCACACAGAGATGTACAGAACAAAAGCAAAAGACTCTCTTCAGTCCCAACCTCATTTCCTCACTTCCACAGACACCCCAGTGTTAACTCCTAGGTGCTGCCTTCCCAACCTGTGCATGTATACGCACTTAGGGTTTACATAGGCTCACTGTTCTGCAAGTGCTGACTGTCACCCAGTGTGTCAAACTACTTTCCAATGGGTACAGAACCACTTCCATCTACAAAACGTGTACTATAACATGTCATTGCTCTGTTACTTTAAGGCATTTAGGATTTTCCACATTTTACTGGTGCAATGTACATTCTAAGAACGTGTTTATGAAATGCTGGCACATTCCAGCAGGATTCCTAGAGTGGAACCTCCAGGTCTTAACCCTTGCTTAATGTTTGACAAATGCCTAACTGCCCTCCAAAACATGAGTGTAGAGACACTCTTTCCATAAATGTCAAGAAAAAATGGAAACTTAACATTGCTTTAGACTGGTTTTGCTCATTAACAACATTTCTTCAACAATTTATATTAACTCTTTTGCTTACCTCCCCCCTTTTAAAGGAAAAATAAACTTATAGGTGTTGTTAAATAAGTGGAGCTGTCATCTGTTTTTTGTCACCCAAAAGTTCCTAATTACAAGGGAATTTGCTACTTCTGAGATAGGTATACTGAGTTGTCAAAGAATCAGTAGTTATTGGAACACCTCCTATGTGCCAGTACTGTGTTAGATGAAATGCATGATATGGCAAAAGATAAACATAGCCTGTGTTTTCATACAACTGCATTCCTCTTTCACTTGTGGATTTTATCATCTCTGGAGATCAAGATAAAATGAGCTCAAGTCTGTTTCACGTGGAAATGTAAGTTCAAGATCTGTGTGAATTCTCCAGGACTGTTTTCCTCATATCCCTGTCCTGAGCTTCTGATCCTATTAAGCTGAACTTATGAGTTGCTTTTAGTCTTGTGCATCTTTTCTCTTCTATACCACTACTGACCCATCATGGATCCCAGCTTATTTATTTATTTACTGGCATACAAGTAGGGAGCTCTTTTTAAATTTTTAAAGCAGCAACAGAAACAACAAAGTCCACAAGTAACAGACACATACAGAGTAGACTCAACCGAACTTTGGTGAGGAAAGCAGGGGATGGGAGCAGAGAAATTAAATTCAGGATACTATAAGAAATACTCAGCCAGGTGTAATGGCGCACGCCTGTAATCCCAGTGTTTGGGAGGCTGAGGCAGGAGGATCACTGTGAGTTTGAGGCCAGCCTGGACTACATAGTGAGTTCAAAGGCAGCCTGAACTAGTACACAGCGAGACCCCATCTCAACCCCTCAAAAAGAAATTCTCATGTTAGTATCTATGATGTATAAAGAACTTTTACAAATTGATTTTTTAAGTTTAGTAGAAAAACAGGCAAAAATATGCCAAAATAAGTCATAGAATAAAAACTGTTAATGAAACAATTTTTAAGACTCTCAATTATCATTATCATTATTATTTTTTTGGTATTGGGGATTGAACTCTGGACCTTGTGCTTGCGAGGCAGGTAGGAGAACCACTGAGCTAAATCCCTGGCCCAAGACTCTCAATTATAAAAGTGGTAAGGAAATGCAAATTGCAGCCTCAGATTTGCCATTGAAGCAGCTCAAGTAAAAGGCTGCTATTCTCAGCAAGAGTGGAGGGTGTTAGTTGGCAACCTCATTTGGAGGGCCATATGGAGGCACACACATCTGACACAATGTGCCCATGCCTGGCTGGACATCTGCACATGGGCAGATGGACAGACCATGCTCTACTATAGCATCATTAGCAATAGCAAACACGGCCAGTTTGATGACTGAGGTCACCTGCACATGAAATACCATGCAGCCATCAAAAAGGATGAACAGCAGCTACCTACAAAGGAATTCTAGTTGAACATGTCTAAACATGTCTAAACATGCAGAATACCTAAACTGAAATCCTGACTGGAGCACCCACCAGCAATGGGACCTTAGCAAGTCACTTAGTCTTCCTGGGATTTACTTTTCTCACTTGTAAAATGACAATACCATAGCACTTACAGCTTAAGGGACTAAGTCCAGGTTCCAAGGAGCTAATAAACATACAGTCTAGTTCACCATCACATTTCAAATCACAAGCTATTAGTGAAAAAGCAAGCTACAAAATTATACTTAGAACTGATGCCATGATTCAAAGGAATTAAGAAAACCTGCTGCTTATACACAAACTAAATTGTAAAATGTAAAATATAAATAGACAAATGCATAGAGAATGATGCCCTAGAAGAGCACATACTGTTAAGCGTGGGCACCTCTGACAGGCATTCCAGCAGAAGAATGAAAAGTGGTTTTGATTCTGTATTCTCAATACATGTATATCATTTGATTTTCTATAAATAATATTCTTCATATCGAGACCATGCAAAATAATAAAATCTAGTAACAATGAGAGAGGTGTGGTCAATCTCGAAATCTGTCCTGTTGATCATGTCACTGGTACTACTAACAGCTTAAAGTGAGGTCTGTGGCATCCTAGGGGATCCCCAGAACTTCTTAGACCACCAAGAAGTCAAAACCATTTTCATAATAAACACACGATCAGCCATTTTCACTGTGTTGTCATTTGCACAGATGAGTAAAAGCAATGGCAAGTAAAACTGCTGGTGCCTCAGCACAAATCATGGTGGCAGCACCAAACTGAAGTTGCCAGTCTTCATGTCATTTGCAGAGAGGGGGAAAAAAAAGACAATTTTACTTAGGAATGTCCTTCACAAATAATTTTATTCAATCCGGGCTGGGGATGCAGCTCAGTGGCACTATGTCTGCCTGGCAAGCGCAAGGTCTTGAGTTTGATCCCTGCTTGGGGGCTGGTGGTGGTGATTCAATCCCAATTCTTTATTATGATTCTTTTCAGTATTCTTTGTTGTAAAATAGGCAGTATTTATAAAGGACTTCTGCGGTATCCCCAAGTACAACTGTCTCCAGGAAAAGCATATGCACAGTTGTTTGTGTTGCAAGCTGAAAGTCATTTTTTTCACAGAAAGTCACTGTTGTTTGTTTTCTTGAGACAGGGTCTCCCTACATAGTTTAGGCTGGTCTTGAACTCACTATGTAGCCCAAGCTGGCACTGAACTTCGACCATCCTACCTCAGCCTCCCGAGTGCTGGGATTACAGGCATGCACCATCACGCCCAGCTAGAAAGTTGTTTTTACTTCAAAGAACAGCTGAACAACTTTGGGCATCTAGGCACTGATGGGTATGTGGCAGAAATTTTCTTGAAAATGAACAAAGTGACTTCTTCACAGAAAATAACTGATAGTACTGATTGTCAATGATAAAAATCAGGCTTTCAAGAGCAAATTAGAATTTTGAGAAACTTGTATCTACTACTACTAATTTGACAGCTTCCTACTTTTAAGACATCTCTGATGAGATTAGTAGTGATATTAATAAAAGTAACTTTGTTGTAATGTAATGCAATGTGCTAACATTTAGAAGCTCAAAATAACTCAGTGTCCCCATACTTCCAAATGACCAAGGCATGACGTTACCAAAGCAGGCACATGAGCAAAGAACCATTTAAAGTAAATGACATGGATTTTATGGATTCGAATGTAACCACGGGGTTTCAGATTCCAAAGTACAATACACTTGAATAAACCACAGGTATCCACAATTATTGGAAAAACTGTTAATCACTTTCCCTTCTCTAAGTACATGTATGTATGAGGCCAAATTTTCTTTATATATTTCAACAAAGCAATTGCAATAGATTGAATATGGAAGCAGATCTGAGAATCCAGCTGTCTTCTGGTAAACTATTTATTTTAAGGGTTTGCAAAATTTTAAAACAATGGCACTCTTTTTGCTAAATCTTTTAGAAAAGTGGTCTTTCATTAATAATTTTAACATAGATTTATTATTTTAAAAGGAAATAATAAATATTTTATGCTATTCAAATTTCAAGAATAGTAAATATAAATATAACTGACACAGACAAAAGCTCTCTTCATTTTCAATAATTATTAACAGTATGAAACTATCCTGAAACCAAGAAGCTCTGAGAACCAATAATTTAGAGCAAGGGTCAGCAAACTATAACCTGAATGCAAAATCTGGTCAGCTGCCTGCTTCCGAAAACAGGCATGATGGCTTGCCGCCAGGCCCACCCATTCTGCCAGGTCTGCAGCTGCTTTCCTGCTGTGAAGGCACAGTTGAGTTCAGCAGTTCCAACAGGGGTAGTCTGGCCTGCAAAGTCTAAAATTTTACTATTTGGCCTTTTACAAAAGTTTGCTGACCCCTGACATAGAGCAAGGTCAGTTTCCAGCTTTTATTATTACAGAAACTGGGAAGTTATGAGTCCCTGTCTCCTTTCTTACTCTATCACCATCCATTCTCCAAAGGTCAGAGTGAGCTTCCTAAAACCACAGTGCTGACATCACTCCTCTGCTTAGGATCTTCCAGGTTCACAATCACTCAAAGTACAATGCAACACTTCAGAATGGTATTCAAAGCCTTCACACATCACCTTTAGCCAGGCCAGCCTTCTGTCCCATCAGGGCTCTTCCCTGTCTGGGAGAGGACAAGGCCCAAGCACTCTCATTTCCCAGAATCCACTGCATTTTTCCAAGCTCTCTCCACCTTCAACATTCTTCTTCCTTCCCTTCCTCACTCTTCTTATACCCTGACCTCCTTCCTTCCAACCCTATCCAGGTTGGTGTACTGGGCACTTCTATCATTTTCCCTCAATATGCTCTGGTTCCAGCTGTGGTACAATACCGTGTCTCTATCTAAACTCCGTTTCTCCACTTTCAACACCCAGCACTGGCAGCCCTTCAGTGTATTGCTGTTACTTCTTCAGCCCAGCAACACCCTTCCTTTTTCTTGGCTTAGCTTCCTGAAGCAGCACAGTATCAGCTCTTTTATGCCAGAGTCAATCTGAACAGCATTCAAACAGTTACCAGTCCCCATTTTTCCTGCCAGTGCTTTCCATACATTTCCTGGACTACCAACTACTCTATAATGGTCACAGGTAATAGCACCCCTGTTCTCCAGATAGGGAAATAAAAGGTAAGTACCTTGCCAAGTCGACACAAGGCTAGTTAAGAGGGCAGAAATGGGTTTGTACCCAAATCCCTTTGCACAATGTTTTCCCACCCACCACAACTTTCCACCCTGACTGACATCAAGCTGAAGAGACAAGCTTAATCTATGAAGCAGGACATAACCAACTGCCAAGCAACTAGTGCAAAGTGAACGGAAAGTCCAGAGTCCAAGACAGAATACCCAATGTGAAGAGTGGCTGAAGCAGAGACCCATAAACAATGTGGAATTTGAGATGGAATTAGAAGGATGGGGGAGGGGGACAGAAACTAGGAAGGAAGAAAAAAACTAACTTGAGAAAGAAACAGGATCAAGGTAAAGGGATAAGAGTCACAGAATAATGGAAAAATCAAGAGACTAGACCAAGCAGATGGCATATGGGATAAGAGCAGAGAATGAAGAGGGTCAGGAAAAACCTAGAAACTGCTATTTTTGTGTTTAAATATACTAAAAACTAAATCCAAACACTTTGAAATAAATTAACAATTGGAATGGTACTTTACACGTTACAAAACCACACATTGTATGATCTCAAAAATCTTTTGGATTTCTAGGTAAGCAAGTTAAGGCTCAGCAGAGACCTTCAGAACTGGAAACTGGCACACACACACTGAACCCTAACCTCCTATGAGACAACAGATTTTCAGAATCAGGAACGAAAACATCAAGGGTATGACTTAATATACCATCAATCTTTCCAACTTATTACGACCTTCTATGAACTTCTTGTTCACCAACCTGACTTCAAACACGTTAAAAATATGTTAAACATTGCTTACTACAGTGAATGCACTGATCTCACAAAAGGCACACATCTGATTTCCCTTACGAAGCTCTCGAGTTAAACTGCAAAGATGCTACTAGATCTATTGCTTGCTTGCTGGAAAGCCTTCCCATGTTGCTTTCCTGAAATCCTTTTCAACCCCACAATGTAGATATTAAGTGGAAATTTAAAAATTTCACAATCAGACTAGGACTAGGAATAACTCAAGCAAACACTGTGTTCCACAAAGACCAATGATAAATACTGAATGCCCACACAATATTATAAAATAATGACTAAAAAGTGCTGCATTCACCAATACACCATATTTCACTGACTCTAAGTATCTTTTCCCATATTTTATCTTTATAATTAGATTTATCTTATATTCAGTGAAACACAGTAACTTCCTGACTGATGCCCAAATTTTTCTAATTTCTGTTACCTTCCCCAACTTAAAATGTTTCATTGAAACATCTTTGTAACATCTTAGGAAGGCGCATACTACCTGATTACCCAGCATTATGTCCATTCCTAGAATCACCCTTCAGGTGAGCAGACAAACCTTTAGTTTTGTGTGGTATTATTTCTTCAGAAAAAGGTTAAAGTCTAACTGAAAGCAATGGATTGACTCATGAATGAAGAAAATTACGAAAACAAAATCATCTAACAAAAAGTCAAGGCACTCAAAACTACAAATTGTGACATGAAAGCAACCAGATGTTATCAAGCTATACCAAGCTCAACCAGGCTCAACACGACACTCTCCCCAACAGCAATAAATGTATGAAAGTAGCAAGACCCACTGTTTCTTACAAGTAAGCCTACTGCAATCATGTCCAAAAACAGTAAGTGTTTAACATGCAAGATCTCAGTTACTCCTTGTCTCTGTGATATCTACTCTTCAGTCTGAGAATTGTTAGAAAAATGACACCATTTGGAGCCTTTGTTACTAATCTTGTATTATTTTGATAAGTTCATCTTTTAAAAGTTATCTCATTTTCATAGGCATTTTAGTAGTACTTCTGGTTGTATGCTCTCTACTGAGCATTTAGAAGGACAACAAGATGCCATAATGGGTTCCATGAGTACTGGCTGCAAATGGTCAATGGAGCAGTATAGGACAAGCAGGCTCTAGAGCCAGTCAGCATGTCTTCAAACCCTGGCCCTGCCACATAGTGGCTGGATGACTAAGTAACTGCTCTCTGTGCCTTTGTTTCAGAATCTGAAAGTGGGACAATGATTTCTACCTCTCTGGTTATGTGAAGATTAAATCAATCAACTTAGGACACAGGTAGAACCCTTAAAAAACCTCTCTGGCACACAATAAGCATTCAACAACTGTTAAGTATCATTACCACCAGGCTTGGTCCTCTATAAGGTGCCAGCGTGGGGAGGTAACAACCAGCCTTCAAGCTTAAGGTGTTTATACTCTACCAGAGACAGGCAAGCTAAGATGGTAACATCATGTGATAATCATGTGTAGCCTTCATGTTGAAGCAGAGGTAGTAGGGACTGGGTGAAGGTGACAAACAGCACACATGCAAAATCTGCACCGACACTCAACAACCCCCCCAAAGCAGTCGCCATTCAAGACCAAGTATTTGGAGACACAAGATAGCAAAGAGCTTTTCTTCTCACTTCCCTGTAGAAGCCACCCTGGCTTTACTATTTTGATTCTGGCTCACTTAGCTCACCTTCCACAAAGGCAGGAAAAACAAGCTACCACTGCTGGCTGCCTTTGCATCTGGCCACCAGCAGGGTAATTACTAATTTCCTTGTGAGTCCAGTTCACTCCTATTTGCATGTAAATAACTGATGGAACAATGGAAAAATGACTCTTAGCACTGCAGGTAACCTGATCCACAGCCAATCTCAAATCTTAAAGGAAAAAAAAATTACACTGTATATTGTTCAATATTTGTATCAGGAATTATGACTGAACTCCCACCCCATGAACTTACTTTAAAAAAAAAAAAAAGCAAAGTATTGTTTCATTTTACTTCATGACTTTCAAAAAGGCCTGCCTACTTCTGCTCTGGTACCATCCCTGCTCACTGGACCATTACCCCCACGTAAGTCAGGAGAGTCCCAGTCTCAATCTCTAAGGAATTTTTGACTGCTATCACAGGGAAAGCAGGAAAACAGACCAAAGTACTGTACACCGTTACGTGGAACTCTGCAGAGGTAGCCAGAGGTAGACCAGAATAAAACCTTAAAGAACAAAAAGATTCACAACCTGTAAGTTTAAGCAGATAATCTTATAATACATTAAGTTCTACAGTCTAAGCATCAGTACCTATCTCCTAAGTAACTTTCACCAACCCTTTTCCTCCAAGGTTGAGTTTGGGCAGAATAGCTTTTTTTAGCGGGTAGGGCACATAGCTAGCAAGTGCTCTGTCACTGCACTGTATTTCTAGCCCCTTTGAAAAGTTATTTTGAAACAGGGTCTAACTAAACTATCAAGGCTGGCCCAGTGCTTGCAATCCTTCTTCCTCACCCTCCTGAGTAGCTGGAATTACAAGGGCTTGCTAGCTTTTTGATTCTTACTGGGTGTTTTTTCTGGTACTGGGGATTGAACTCAGGACCTTGAGCTGCAGGTGGCAGAACCACTGAGCTAAATCCCCGGCCCGATTCTTGTTCTTTTAACAGTCTTTAGTTATAGCTTCCTTCTTTACTAGTGGCTGTATGATGCTGACACAATTCAAATGAACACTATCATAACTACTTGACAAATGGTGACGTATAAATATGTTAATCTAGCTAAGTTACTACATCCAAGGCACAGGTCAATTAAAATAGCTCCGAATATATACAATCACACACACACAGTAATGTTATTAAAAAAATTACAACTGCAACACCAAACTTACAGATGTATTCAAAATTTTACTTAAAGGCTTAAACCTGCAAAAAGTTCCAATCAAAGCAGATTAGATTCGGGCAATAAATTATTTGCAAGTTTTTTTTTTAAAGGGAAACAATGATTTTCAGAAATCACACTTAAAATACACGTTAGATTTAAATTTTAATTCACTCAGTATATCAACAAAAACTCCAAAACAAAGGTAAAGAAACTAGAAATTAAGACTGATATTAAGTATTCCCACGTGCCTATGCTTACACAAACAAGCTTTGCTTTTATTCTCATAGAAATCACACTTGCATGTGGCTGAACTGTCACCCATTTGGCACACACAAAGTGAAACAAAAGAATAATATAGTTTAAATCAGTATAGAAGAAACAATCGATAAATAATTTAGGTTATATTAAAAATCACCTAGTTTCAATCTCAAACCATAGTTTACTGTGCTTAATAAAATGGGTACGGTTTGACCAATGGGGGCACAGACCTCAAATATCCTCAAGGGTCATATGCCAGGCCAGACACATCCTGGGAGAGGGACAGGGTGAAGGAGGAGGCAGCAAAAGGTCATAAGGGGCCGCGGTCAAAGAACCAGGTCCAGATATCAGAAACTCAGCAATCTGGGGCAGGAAAGATGTGTTTAGTGCAGGCATCACTTTCAAGACAAAGTGAAAGATTCAAACTCTAAGATGCTTGAACAACAAAAAGTCATCATCTCTCTATGAAATACCAAACTCCACGTCTCTAAGAGTTAGCTTAGTTTCACATTCCATTACGCATAACTTCAAGGCTCTCCTGGCTCTCTGTCCACCACCTTACAACTTCGCACCCTGGCCCACTCAAAGCTGGGATTGAGGGGAAAAGACCGGACAACGGACAGGCATCTCAGAGTTCAAGACTAAAATATGGAGGACCTTTAAAACGAACAGTGGAGAAGAAAGCATTCATAGTGAAAAGCAAGAACTCTGGAGCCTCAGAGACCCTGGAATCAAGCAGTCCCCGCCTCCTGTTGAAGGCAACACAGAGGCCGACAGCTGGCCAGGGTCTCGCAGGTGACCAGGAAAGGGCCAGACCGAGAGCCTCGGCCACCCTGCACGAGCCCCAAGATCACCTTCACTGGGCACCCCACACCACTCTGCATGAGTGAGTAGCCGGAGACCTCTCTGCCTGGGCCCCGAGAACATCCTTCATGGCACACCGAGACCGGCGTCCACAGGCACCGGGTCTAAACTCCTCGGATGCCCCGAGGCCGCCCCCGCCGCCCAGACAGGCCGCCCCGGGTCCCTGCCCGCGAAGACGCACAGCGCCGCGAGGGGAAACGTGGGCGGAGGTGGCCACGTCCCGGCGCCCGCTCCGCATGACCTTGCACCCGACGTCCGGGTGGCCTCACCTTCCGCCACGTCCTCGTCGACGGCGCCCTTCACCTGCGAGAAGCACCACTGGAAGTCGTTACTGCCCGCTGGGCAGCCACCGCCTCCGGCTCCTGCAACACAACGAGCAGTCAGGCCGGCCGCGCCCGACCCGCCATCCTCCCTGCCATCCCTCCCGCGAGCCCATTGCCCTCACCTGCCATGGCAGCAGCGCGGGACGGGGCCTGCCCAGCCGAGCGCTCCCGACCGGAGGCGCCCCGCCGAGCGCTCAGCTCCGGCTGCCGCCGCCGCCGCCGCCGCCGCCGCCGCAGAGGGATTTTTTTTTTTTCCCTTTTCAAAATGGCGCCCAATGCCCGTCGCCCCGCCGGATGACGTCATCCCCCTCCGCCTCCTCGGACAGCCCATGCCGCGGGGGCTGCCGGGGGTGCGCCGACTGAGTCTGCGTCAGCTGCTTTGACCTCCGCAAGGCACAGCCGCGATGGGGACGCCTGGGGGCGGTGGGGACGCCCGGGGGCGGTGGGGACGCCCGGGGGCGGTGGGGGAGTGTGACCAAGCGCTGACTGACTCTTGACCCTCGGCTGTTTAGGCGTGTGCCTGGCGCACCCTTTAGGATCAGCCAAGTTGATAGTCCTCCTCTCAGAGGTGCACCACACTGGCCTCCCCTAGTAGTCACTCCCCTCCGGGCCATCCCCGCCTCTTCTCTTTTAAACCAGTGGGGAGCGGGTCCTTCGCTATCCGCCAAAGGGAGAAGCTTGGAGGCAGGCGGGCGGGGTATCCGGGTTAGGCCTCACCTGAGCTCAAAGCGCCTGAGCGCGTTGTTCCACCGGCTGGGCTGCCTCCTGCCCATTGGAGCCCAAGAGTTCGAAGTACACCTTTGGTTCCAGACTCCTGCCCGGAGCGCACCGTATAGTCCTAGGGAAACGTGGCCGACCGTTTCACTTGTGAATGTATTTCTGTGGCATACGGAGATATCCTTCCCTTACGGGTTTGATGTATCCGAAATCACAGCTTCTTCCAGGGATGTGAACTTATCGTGTTGTACCACTAGAAGACATTTGGTTCAAAGCAAGAAATTTCTCCACTCAAATATTTATTGATCAGCTCCTGGAACGTACCACACACTGTTATAACCCTTGGGATGCAGCGTTGAACAGAGCCAAGAAATGGTCTGCCCTGGTGGAACTTTCCTTTCAGTAGAGGAGAGGCAATAAGGAAAAAAATACGTCACGTGGAACGGAGAAAAATATAAAGTAAGGAAGAAGGAAGAGGATGTGTAAAAGGACACCTGAGGTTTTAAACGGGTTGATTAGAGAAGACCTCAAGAAGACAAGGGCAGAAGCCATACGGGCAGGCATCTGGGAAAGGTTGTGCCAGGAAGTAGAGATAGCCGGTGCAAAGGCAGGAGACAGGACTGCACCTGATGTGTTTGACAGGCAGCAAGAAATAGGGTGGTGGTGGTGATGGTGGCGGTGGCGGTGGCGGTGGCGGTGGCGGTGGCGGTGGCGGTGGCGGTGGCGGCGGCGGTGGCGGCGGTGGTGGTGGCGGCGGCGGTGGGGGCAGACTGCATGAAGGGGAAATTAGGGATAGGAGGAAAGGCGGGGAGCTAAGAACGGGAGGACACATAGGTATGCCATTTCCAGGACTTGTACTCCAGGTGAGATGGCTCGCTATGGGGCATGAGCAAGGCAGGGTCATGATACACTTGAGTTTTAACTGGGCCACTGTGGCACCTCTGCTACTTCAAAGGCAGGGCCTTCAGCATTTGTGGGTGGAATCGATGCAATGTGAGAGAAAGAGAACTCAAACCACTGCACTGTCATGATTGGAGCACCTAGGCAAATGGATTTTCAGGCCCCAAGACGAATGAATTATTCTATAAATGACAGATCCATTTGATTGATGTCCTTTTTGATTTTTCTTCCTGCTGTATCTGTTTCTGATAGAAGGTGTTGAAATTCCCATCTATAGTAGTAGATTCCTCTAGTCCTTGTGGGTCTATAAGTTTTTGCTTCATGTAGTTTAATGTCCTGTTGTTAGGCACACATATTTTAGGATTGTTACATCTTCTTGGATAATTGATACTTGTATCATTATACTGTAAAATGCCCAGTTTAATTCTTCATCTTCCCTCATTTAAAGTCTGCTGTATCTGAAATTAGTATAACTTCTTTCTTTTCTTTCTCAGTGCTGGGGATTGAACCCAGTGCCTTGTGCATGCCAGGCAAGCACTATATCCTTGAACTACATCCATAGCTGTCCTACTTTCTTTTGATTAGTTTTAGTGTGGCATACCTTTCTCCATCCATTTGCTGTTAATTTCTTCCTTCATATTTTTATTAACATAATTGTTCCAATTAATAGACTTAGCTGTGAAATATCCATGCCTGCATATATCATGCATTGATCATGTCTACTTCCCTTCTACTCTCTTTTGCCCTCCCTTCTCTCCTCACTCCCCTGGTTCCCTTCCCAGGCCCTAACAGTCTCTCTTTTACATTTAAGTCTTTCTTGTTTTCTGCATATGAGAGAAAACATGATACTTGTCTTTCTGTGTCTGATTTACTTTACTCAACATGATGTCCTCCAGTTCCATCCATTTTCTTGAAGATGTTAGGATTTTGTTACTCTTATGGCTGAACACTTTTCCATTGTGTATATATGCTATATTTTCTTTATCCATTCTTCTGTTGACAGGCACCTGGCTGGTTCCATATCTTGGCTATTGTGGATAGTGCCAAAGTAAACATAGGTGTGCAGGTGTCATTTTTGTATGCTGACTTCACTTCCTTCAGATACTAGAACATGCAGCAGTTCTATTTTTAGTTTTTTGAGGGCTCCCCATACTGTTTTCCCACCAACAAAGGGTGAGTGATCTTTTCTCTACACATCCTCATCAGCATTTTTTTGTTTTGTTAGTGTTTGTTTAATTTTTTGACAATAGCTATTTAAAACTAGAGTGAGATGTTAATTTTGTTGTTTTTGTTGTTATTTTTGGTTTTTTGAGACGGGGTCTTACTATGCAGTCCAAACTGGCCTTGAACTCACTATGTAGCCCAGATTGGCCTCAAAGTCACAGTGATCTTCCTGCCTTCTGAAGGCTGGGATTACAGGTGTGCGCCACCATGCATGGCATTTTTTTTTTTTTAGTTCTTTATAAATTCTGAATATTCAGTCAGATGAATGCCTGGAAAATATTTTATTCCACTCCATAGGTTGTCTTCATTCTGTTCATTATTTCCATAGCTATGCAGAAACTTTCATTTGAGGTAATCCCATTTGTCAGTTCTTGGTTTTGTTTTCTGAGCTATTAGAATTCTATTGAGGGAATTGTTGTTTGTGCCAATATCTTGAAATAGTGAAACCTTGTCTCAGAAAAGCAGGGGGAGAAAAGAAATAGGGGTCTAGTTTCAATCTTATGCATGTGGATATCCAGCCAGTTGTGTTAGTTAATTTTTTGTCACTGTGACAAAATATCTGCTAAAGTCAACTAAAGAAGGAAAGGCGTATTTTGGTTCACTGTTTCAGAGATTTTAGTCCATGGTTGCCTGGTTCCATTGCTGTGGGACTGAAGTGAGGCAAAACGTCATGGAGGAAAGGCATGGTGAAGCAAAGGTGCTCAACTTATGGCAGCTAGGAAGCAGAGAGAAAGGGAAAAAAACAACAAGGAAGGGGCCAGGAACAAAATATACCCTTCATAGTCATGCCTCCACCAACCTGCTTTATCTAGTTTTTACTCAATCCTAATAAACCCATTGAATTATGAACTCACCAATGGATGAATCCATTGATAAAATTAGAGCTCTCACGAGCCAATCACTTCGTAGAAGCCATGGACCTGACCATTGCTGCACTGGGGACCAAGCCCCTAACACATGAGTGTTGGGGGACTTAACATATCCAAACCATAACACCAGTTTTACCAGCACCATTTGTTGAGGAATCTGTCCTTTCTCCAATGTACGTTTTGGCTGAAGATGCATGGATTTATTTCCAAGTCTTCTGTTGTGTTGCGTTGGTCTATATGTCTATTTTTATGTCAGTACCATGCAGTTTTTTTTTTTTTAAACAATGCCTCTTTGAAATCAGGTATTATGATCTCTTCAAAATTGCTGTTTTTGCTCAGGATTGCTTTGGTTATTCAGGATCTTTTGTATTTCCATATGAATTTTAGGATTTTTCCCCCCAGTTCTGTAAAAAAAATGTCATTGGTATTTTGATGAGGATGCATTGAACCTGTAGATCATGTTGGTTAGTATGGCTACTTAACAACATTGATTCTCCCAAGCTATGAATATGGAAGGTCTGCTTACTTTTTTCGGTTTTTTCTTTAGTGTTTTATAATTTTCATTGTAGATGTATTTTGCATCCTTAGATTTATTTCTGCATGTTTTGTTTGTTCATTTGGGGCTATTGTGAATGGGATTTCTTTTCTGATTTCTTTCTTGGAAAGTTTGTTATTAATGCCTAGAAATGCTACTGATTTTTATATCCTGATTTTTTCCTTGTTCATTTACTGAACTACCTAATCAGATCTAAAAGCCTTTTGGTGGAGTCTGAATTTTTTATGCATGAAATTATCAGTTGCTGAGGATTAAGCTCAGTGGCAACGCACCTGCCTTGCAAGCACAAGGTCCTGAGTTTGATCCCTGGCATTGGAAAAAAAAATTATATTTTCAGCAACCAGGGGTATTATGACTTCCTCCTTTTCTGTTTGTATACCTTTTATTTCTTTCTCTTGCCTAATTGCTTTAAAATTTCTGGTACTATATTGAGTAAGAGTAGTGAAAGCAGACCTCTTTGTCCTGTTCCTGATCTTATAAGAGGTGATTTCAATTTTTTCCTCTATGTAGTGTGATGCTGGGTATAAGTTTGTCATATATAGTATATTGAGATATGATCCTTCTACATCTAATTTATTCAGGGGTTTTATTATGAAGGAATGTTAAGTTTTATCAAAGACTTTTTCTGCATCTATTATGACGATGATATGATTTTTTTGGTGGGGGTTGTTTTCATTTTTTGAGACAGGGTCTTGCTATGTAGCTCAGGCTGGCCTTGAACTCGTGGCAGTCCTCCTGCCTCAGCCTCCCAAGTGCTGAGATTACAGGTGTGCACCACCATTCTTGATGATATGATTTTTATCCTTCATTCTATTTATGTACTGTTTTATGTTTATTAATTTGCATATTTTGAACCATCCTTATAACCCTAGAATGAAACAGCTTAATCATGGTGAGTAATCTTTTTAATGTGCTGCTGAATTTGATTTGCAAATATTTTATTGAAAATTTTTGCATCTGTGGTTATCTGTTGGTCTGTAGTGACCAATATCTAATAATCATGTAGTTATCTTTTTGTTGTATTTTTGACAGGTTTTGGTAACAGTAACACTGGCTTCATAGAATGAGTTTGGAAGTGTTTCTTGACTTTCTCTCTTATGAAATACTTTTTGTGTCTTTATATTTAGAATAGATTTCTTGGGCTAAGGTATAACTCAGCTGTAAAATGCTTCATTCTTTGTTTTGTGGGGGGGATCGAACTTGGGATCTTGCGCTTGTAAGGCAGATGGCGGAACCATTGAGCTAAATCCTGACCCTCAGCTGTAAAATGGTTCCCTAACATGTGTAAAGCCCTAGGTTTGGTCTCCAGCACTAGAAGAATAAAGTTAATTTCTTTTAAATATGTACTTGGGTCTTGTTTATTTTATCCATCCTGTAAGTCTCTGTCTTTTAATTGATATAGACATTGATTTTTTTTTTTTTCTGAGGCAGGGCCTTGTTATATAGTTCAGAGCTGGCTTCAAACTTGTTATGTAGCCCAGGCTGGCCTCAAACTTGTCATTCTCCCACCTCACTACTGAGTACTGGGATTACAGATGTGTACCACCACACCTGGCTACTATTGATGTTTAAAGTGCTTGTTAAAAAGGAAGCAAAAGACCTCTACACTGAAAGCTACAGCACTCTGAAAAAAGAGATCAAAGAGGATATAAGAAAA
>NW_004624737.1:14927820-14962098 GCF_000247695.1 Heterocephalus glaber
TTTTTAAAAAATAAAATGGAGTACTACTCAGCCATAAAGAATGAGAAACTAGAGACATTTATAGCTAAATGGATGCATATTAGGCCATACTCTTAAGTGAAATAAATAGGACACACTTGTAAATACCAAATAGTTTCTCTAGTGTGAGAAACTGAAAGTGTAAATAAGGATTAAAATGATTAATACAAATAATTGATAATTTGAAATATGAAGAAAAGGTCCAAAGAGGTAGGAGAAGTGGGAGGGGAAGGGGAAAGGACAGAAGGGAAAGGAAAAATTATGAGAAAAGGAAAAAATGGAAACAGTCTTTGTAAATAGGGAAGGGTGCACAGATAATGGGGAAAAAGTAAGAACCAAGATACGACAGGTACAGGTACAAGCACCCAATGATAAATGTAAATGTATTGTATACCTAAAATGTACCAATAAAAGAATTTAAGCAAAAAAAAAATAAAGTGCTTGTTAATATACTTGTTTTACTATCTACCATATTATCATTTTCTACTTGTTGCTCTTATTGTTTCCTTTAAAAAAAAATCTTCCACTTTTTTTCAGCCTTCTCTAGTTTTTTGTTTTGTTTTCATTTTTTGTTTTTTGAGACAAAATCTCACTTTATAGTGCAGGCTGGCCTTGAACTCACTATGTAGCCCAGGATGGCTTTGAACTCATGGCAATCCTCCTGCCTCAGCCTCTCAAGTGCTGGTATTACAGGCATGTGCCACCATCCCTGGCTTCTAGTTTTAATTGGGCACTTTACATAATTCTAGTTTTTTCTCCTTTCTTAGCACATTAGTTTTTTTTTTTTTTTTTTACTTTTTAAGTGGTTGCCCTTGAATTTATAATATACACTTAAAACTAATCTAAGTCATCTTTCAAATAGCACTGTAGTACTTTCTAAGCAGTGTGTATGTCTTAGAGTAATTCCAATTTCTCTTCCGTTTCTTATGACATTCCTGGGATTCATTATCCAAAAGCTATAATCTCTGATTACATTGTTGTTGTTAGTATTTTATGTCTTTTTTTTTTGATACCGGGGATTGAACTTGGGTCTTTGCGCTTGCGGGGCAGGCGGCGGCACCACTGAACTAAATCCCCAGCCCTGTTGTTAGTATTTTAAATGAATAACTCTATTAGGTCATTTAGGGATGAAAAATATAAAAAAATTTTACCTTTTGTTCCTTCTGTAATATTATTCCTACACTTGATCTTAGCCAAAAGGCCAAGAAGCGATATATTATTCCTTTCTTTACGTAGATTTGATTTTCTGATTTATATCATTTTCCCTGTCTCTGAAGAATTTCAATATTTATTGCAAACCAGGTCTGCCAGTGATAAATTCCCTCAGTTTTTGTTTATCTGAAAAAGACTTTATTTCTCTTTCCCCTTGGGGGGGGGGAGGGGAAGGGAAAGTTTATGTAAAAAGAATTAGGATATGTTATGTACATGTACCAACCTCCTGTGATGAATGTAATCATTGTGTGCCACAAATATGTAGTACTAATAATTTAAAAAGCATAATTGTGCAGGGTACAGAGCTTTATGTCGGTAGGGTTTTTCTCATCAGTACTATAAAAATTTCACTCCACACTCATCTTGGTTATGTGGTTCAGAAGGGGAGGTCTGATGTTACTATTATCCTTGTCCTAATTGCTTTTTACCTGTCAAGATTTGTTTGAGCAGGCTGGAGATTTAGCTCAGTGGTGCCACCGCCTGCAAGATCCTGAGTTCCATCCCCAGTACCAAAAAAAAAAAAAGATTTATTTGAACTTCACTTTGTATCACTAGGCATAATTACTGTGTGTGTTTGAACCCCATTCCACCTACTCTTAGATGTTCTTTCCATAATTCCTGGGCAGGTAGGAACCAACTTGGTAGACTGCTGGGCTTGGTCCATGGAGAATCCTCACGTAATTTCATGCCATTGAGACCCAGGATGGGTTTAACTCACATTCTTTGTCTCCATTTTACAAATAGAGAAGAAAGTCAAATATTGCCTGAGTACTGGAGCTAGAGAGCAAACCTCATACCTGTTTACCACTCAAGACTGTTCTTACCATGTGTTCCATCCCACTTGTTCATGACAATGTACCCTTTCCACTCTGCCAACATATTCCTAGTTATCATTCCATGATTAGATAAGTTATTTCCAGTAGGTGGTAAATTAGGAGCCGAGTGGGGACCCTGTCTCTTTTGAACAATGTATCTTAGCACAAACAATGCCAGGTCTTCCCAGCTCTGCGCACTTGGCCCACTGAGGCCATATGCCCAGCCACATAGCCCAGGTGCATTGCCTACAGTGATTTCCCTGAAATGTTGGGGCACCAGCTCCTACACTGATAGGCACCTTTGTTTGGATGCCCAACCAAGTCTAGGAGGACACCCAACCAAGCCTGGACATTAGACTTCTACCCAGTGTTCTACCAAATAAATATTAAGATCATAGATCAAAAGCTCAGAATAGTGTTCCAGACAAACAGGAATTTCCAGTTCATTATATTTATCCTGTACCCCAAGAGTGTTTTGCTAATGTCACATGCTCAGTAAACCATGAACTTTCTAGTTTGAGAGACTGGAGTGTGTGTGTCCTGCAGACCCAATCAAGCATGCAAGCACACAGGAGCCTCTTGTCGAGCAGAGGGCTGATTGCTGCGGGGCCACCCCATTTCCCAGCATCTTGGCCAGTGCATGTGGTGGTCCCTGTGCAGTGACCACGGGGAGCATTTTTAGTTCTAGGTATGTGGGTACTTTTTGTAACTCATAACACAGCCTCCTCAATTCTCATACATTTTAAAGTTATATTGTCAGTTGTATTTTCATAATGTCACTTTGAAAGAAAAAACTGATGCATTTCAATATTATAGGCTTATCTATGATGGAAGTATTTTGAAATTTTAATTTTTTCCTTTTACTAACTTTCCCACTGACAGGAGTGGCTGCATGCTCTGGCTGCTCTCCCCTCTTTGCTTTCAGTGTTACTGCTACCTGTGTTTTGGCAATGACTTCTCAGATTTTTAATTCCTTTTTTCTTTTCTCCCCCTCCTCGGGAGCCTCGCTGCCCCTCCTGATTCTCGACTGTGCCTCCCTCCTTGAGTCAGAACTGTGGAGTCAGTGCTTTCCTGCAACTTGCCTGTGAGTCAGGAATGTTTAATTTTAGCTCATGGCTCTCAGCTCAGGGCAGGCAGCTGAGTGTTTTTTGTGTTAGAGCTGAAACCATGAGCTCCCCCCTGCCTCAGGGCCTGAGGGGCATCATGGTCCTCAGGCTGTGGCCAAGATCCTTTTAGAACTCTCTATAGGAACGTTTCAAATCTCCCTAGCAAGATTTGGAAAATTTCAGAGCCTGTTAGATTTCATGCTGTAGTTATGTCCATCCAAGAGGTCTTCCACCTTGCGAATTATTATTTTCTGAACTATAAATTGAGGAAGCCAAGAGGGAGAACAGTGCAGTTGTAATAAGGTAGGATAGTGTATCCCATTATCAGCCAACTCATTTGCTTCTTGGAAGGAAATTGTGTTTTCGGGGAAGGTAACAAGTGCCAGAAAGGTGAAGGTGAGCTGCAGGGTCTTGGTTTATGAAAACTTCCGGAAAAGAATGAGAGGAGGAGAGGAAAGTGGCAGTGTGACGGTAGGAAAATGTGCCAGGTAGTTCCTCAGAGCCACAGGAAAGTTAATGAACACCTTGTACAAACCCTGTGAGGATGAACTTCATAGGGTGCTGGGGGTTGGTGGCCAAGGAGATATGAGGACGGAGCTCTAAAACCTGGAAGGAGAGTTCTAAGACTGCAGAACCGGAGTCTAGGCCAACTTTAACAAGACCTCTGAGGGATATGGGGATTCCATATAACATCATCTTTGTATTCCTTTCTGCAAAATGGTAGCTGCATACTGTAAATATTTAGGTAGAGAGCTGTGATTAAAACTACTTCTAAAAAAATAAACTACTTCTAACTGCTATGGTGTATGTGTTCCCAATGATGTATTTTTGCATAAAGACAACACAAATAGAATGGATATAATTTTGTAAATAGTTTCCCTACACCTATAGTTATATGCAGCGTATGCTGGGAAAACATCTTCCATAGGAAAAAATAAAAGGTTCTGGTTTTTAGTGTTTACTGAGTACCACAGTATAGAAATCTACACCATGGCCAAGTTCAGGCTATCAAAGTGACATCATTGAATGTGCAGGGAGGAAGCAGGGCACCATCCACAAGTGACTGTCATAGGCTGGTACACAAAGCTCCAGAATACCCTGCTTCTAAGCACCAGGAAAGGAATCTTACTGATCTGCACATCCCTGTCTAGCAGGAGCTCTGTCTTAGACACAGTGCCGTGGCTGTGAACACAGACTTAGGAGCTAGATGGTTGGGCTCTGGCTCCATTCCATTCTCACAGAGCCTCAATTTACTCGTCTCTAAAATAGGCTCCCACGGTGGTTGTGAGCCCTCAATATGTATCTGTACTATTTCTATTCACGGTATCAGCATTGAAGAATAGAACTGAAGGCTGGCTGGCTCCCACAGTTTCCTATAGAACAGCAACAGAGATAATGGCTGCATTTCTGAGATACTCAAAATGACACCTGGAGCAGAGATTTGGAGAAGTTGACAATTGGCAAGGAAATAAACTTTTCTCGTTTTTAGGATTCCTTGAGTAACCCTCCTATCACACAGAAGTGTGGTATTAGTGAGGACTATGTTGTGTGCCAGGTGGATCCAGACCCTCCTTCTGAGAAGCGGAGTCACTCAACGCTGTCCTCATAAACACAGGTGGCAAGTGTTGTCTGCCATGAGGTGGTGCCTGCCTTCTATTCATTGTTCTTCTGGCAACTTTTCTTCACTCACCTTTTGAAACCTGTGGCAAAATCCTCTCTCCAGGGAACCAGCACTCTTCTCCCAGTGTCCAGCAGGTGCCTGGGCAGAGAGGCCCGAGGCCCACACATTGGATGCTAAGGCTCTGGGAAGGGTTGACACATGAATTGAAAAATCTAGGCTCCACATCCCACTGTAAGGCTGGTGGGAGCCTCTTGTTTTGGGGAGTGAAATTGGCTCCTATCTCCATGGCTCACCCCAGGTTGTAGGCAACCTCCAAAAGCAGAGCCCACTAAAAGCACACGGGGTCCTGGCTCTTGGGCTTCCTTGGGCTGCCTCCTAGGTAGAGCGAATGGTGCTTCAAGGTTAAGAAAAATGGTTGGAACTGAGGATGGGTTTTAAAACATGCTAGGCTTTTGGAGGCATTCTGCATTTTCAGGGAAGCATCCCAGGTGGGTGTGAACCAGGACTTTATTGGGTGACATGAAATCAGGTGGAATGCTACTGTCAGGATGGGCAGGGTTCCCTGTGCCCACAGTGGCACTAGAGGCAGCTTTTCCTTTTTTGGTCTGAGTTTGAATTTTGATTTTTCTCTTTTCAAAGAGTTTATTTACATAACCCACATGGAAAAGCCTTGCTATGCTTTAGGAAGCATTTGTTTAAGGTGTTTTGCTCCAGTAGCCATTCCACTTTCTTCCCTGCAGATATTGCCAGTAGGTATGGGTGCAAGGCCTGGGGGCCTGGAGGCTAGTGCCCCCACACTGGAAAGAAAGCCAAAGCAGGCTGCCAGCAGAAGCACAGGGCAGCAGGGAGCTGACCTGGGACTTGGGGAGAGAGTGCAGAAGTTCTCCAGCTCTAGAATGGAAAGGAGCCAAGGGGGCACCTTGTCCTGGTCCATGGCTCCCATGAAACTGCACCCCCCCCCGAAATTAGGGAAGCTCAGGCCCCTGAGTTGGCAGGGGGTGAGAGTTGGTGGTGGTGGGGGGGACAGTGGGACCTCTGTGGGAGTCTTCCCAAGTCGGGGAGAAAGATGCCATGTCCCAACCCTTGGGAAGTCCAGGCATCACTACATCCAGAGCAGTGCAGTGAACCAGTCTGTGCCCATCTCCCTTTCCACCCACCTTCCTAAAGTGCTGCATTACTGGGCTCCTCTGCTGCCTAGCACCCAAGGCCCTGCAGAGGTAGTCAGGATAACTCCTCGGAATCCCTCTCACCACCTGGAACACAGTGGTCCCTCAGGTACAGTATCCTTGGCAGTGTGGCTCCTGGACTGGACCAGGGCTCCTTTCCAAGGCATGAGGTCCTGGGCTATACCAAAACCCTTCACTGGAAGGTGAGGATCTTAATGCACAGGAAAACAAAGTCAAGGGAGCATGTGAATGTGCAACTGTCTACAAATTACCTGATATTTGCCTTTCCTGGAAAAGGATGTAGATAGGTCCTAGAAAGGCCTGGGGTGGCTTCAGGGGCCTGAGTTCTAGTCAGAGTCCCCTGTTGGTTTAGAGGACATTGAAAAAGGGCATCAGGGTGGTCACGCACTGCCCTTCCCATCTATCATCCAGGGTGAGTGGCACCTTGGGCCGCCTCTAGGAGTGCCATCAAGGCAGGGCCATCATGACATCTGTTCTGACCATGCTGAGGCATTTCAAGCTCCCACAGGGTCCCACAGTGCCCACCACCAATGCCAACTAAGCAGAAAAAAGGCAGTCTAATATCTTATGAAGATTTTTATTACATTATGAACCAAACGCAGGGTGGTTATGCCTTCTGGCACTCCTATTTCCCACCCTCTACTTGAGTGGTCTCTGTGGATAGTTGTGTGGGAATTCCTTCTCCTTTTTCATAGATGATACTTATTCACATTTCATGTATATATTCACAAACACACACACACATACACACACACATTTGTGTGCACATGCATGGTCCTCAGACTTCCCAGTTATGGATGGAGAGGTTGTGTCTATAGTAAAATTACTTTCAGACACAAGGAAAGCATAAATAGGGCTTGAGAGGTCAGTAGGGGCAGAATGACACCCCAAATTCATATTCTCAAATTAGAACCTAGAAGAGCCTTTAGGTTTTAGAAGTTCAAGTAGAGGCGTGTCCACTGGAAATGTCTGTTCTCAGCTACTGGCAACAGGTTCTGGGGTGGCTCTGGCCCCAGCTCTGCCATGAAATGAACAGGGAGGTACTTCAGGCAGCTTGCTAACCTCTCTGTCTCTATTTCCTTGTCTGTTCATCAATGATGAGGCCCTCCTCCCCTGGTGGGACAGTGGCAGGGATACTCCAGGGAAATGCATGGGGTCCTCAGTAAGGCATGGTGACTATCCCCTCCCTTATAGCTTACACAATATGCCCTGAATATGCTTGCCCAAACAAGCAAGTACCTGGGGACCCAGACCAGGTATACCTGTTCCTCTGCATCCAGGCAAGCTCTGTAACAGCATTTACATGTGTAGCACAAATTCACTGTCTTGCAATTTGGGAGGTCAGAGGTGCAAAGTCAAGCTGTCAGCATTTCTGGTTCCTTCTGGAGGCCTCACTGCAATTCATTTCCTTACTTTTCCAGCTTTGAGTGGCTGTGGTGTGCCTTAGCTCATGATCCACATGAGCTTCCACTCCAATGGACTTCTGCTTCCATCCTCACATCTCTTCTTGAGACTCAGAGCTCATGCCTCCTTTTATTAAGGACCAATCTGGATATTCCAGGACAATTTCTCCATTTCAAATCCTTAACCTCACCTGCAAAGTCCCTATCCCTTCAGGTAGTATTGTCACAGGTTCTGCCAATGAACCTTTGGGACTATCATTCTGCCCACCTCACTCAGTTAAATTGGAAGACCTTCTCATATACTGACCTGGTTCGACAGCTGTGACTTCACCCTGGCCTTCAGGCTCTTCTTTCACCTCATTCCTCCTGTACTACAGATCATCCTGACATTTGGAGCTTGGAGTGCCTCTCTACTGGGGATGCCAGGCTGCAGGGAGTGATGTGTGAAGAAGGCTATCTGGGAGGAGGACCCCTGCTGTGGTGGTAGTGGGGTTGGGCAGCTTCGCCCCAAGCCTGTATGTGAGACAAAGTAGATTCTGTGTACAGATGAACTAGGCCAGACAAACCAAGGCTGCCTGTGCTGGCTACAGGGCAAGCTGGTCTTGGCTGCAAGTCTCAGACTGGGAGCACTCCTTGATGCCATGCCTATGCAGCAGGCTCCCTCTGGGTGTAGACTACCTTTGTGACATGTGCTTGCCTCCACCTGGGACCAACCAGCCCTGCCCAGCCAATGTGAGCTCCAGCTCACATTTAATGACAGCTGGGAAGTCTACACTTGGGTAAGGTAGTGCCACTACATAACAACTTCCAGAAATCACTCCTGGCCCTCTGTTTGACCCTTCAGTGCTCCATGCAAGTGGACCTGTGTTTCATGGTCATACCCACATGCCCGGGGTTGTTTTGGCACCCTGTACTGTGCCACTAGTTCTTGATTCCAGGATCAGTAATTCTAGAGCAGCCTAGCACTTTCTGTGTGTCTTTCTTCATGGCATGCTCTTCTTTACAGTTGCCTGGTATCCCACACCATGGAGTAGTTTGCTCCTGCCTGCTGCTTAGGCTGATGCAACAAAGCCTTTGGAGAGCTTTTCATGCACAGACCTACCCAGTAAACAGGAAGGAAGGGCTGCGAGGTGTGAGGTGGTGCTGAGAGAACTGGGGGTCCCCAAGAGCTCTCTCTATATTAGGTGCTTGGCTACCTCTGTTTGGTATCTCCTGTCACAGCTGTGGCTGTGGCAGTTACTTCCACATAGATGTCTTTGCATGTACAAACTCACACAGCCACTGAAACAATGATCCCCATGGGGAATGAGCTTTCCAAGGCCCTCTGCAAGTCCTTGGCAGAGAAAAACTCATGTGCACTCCATGTGGCTTCTATCCATGGTCTTTGTCTCTTGCCACACTGGCTCATGTGAGTGTCTAGCATGTGGCCTGACCCTGAGACATGAAGGAGCATGGTGTAAAGCCCACGTATAATTCCTGATATTTGTTCTCTCTGCTACCCAAGCCATGATGCTGACAGGGTCCCAGGCTGGTCAGGGCTGTGGTGGGGGCTTGAGTAACATGGGTTTTGGGCTGGAAGAACCAGCCAGTCAGTGACTCTGGGCACCTACTGCTTCTTGGGCTTTACATTCTTCATCTGCCAAATTAGGGATTTAGACAATTTAAGATGGCAGAATAGCTTGGGACAACTTGGGCTAGTTTGGGATAATTTGGAGTAACTTGGAATGAACTGAGATGTCTTGAATAGTTAGGGATAACTTGCGATGGCTTGGGAAGGATTAGGATGACTTGGAATAATTTGGGATGCATTGGGATTACTTGAAATAACCTGAAATGTATTTGGATTGATTGGGATAGTTAGTGATTGCTTGGGGTAACCTGGAATAATTTGTGTTGACTTAACATAGTTTGAGATAACTTGGAATGACGGTGTTATAATTGGAGATGACCTAGGATAACTTAGAATGGCATGAAATACCTTGGGATGGTTTGGGATTTCTGGGGAGAACTTGGGATAACATGTGTTTTAGGATAATCTGGGGGTAGTTTGGGTAACCTGTGGTAACTTGAGATGGCCTGAGATAGCTTATGCAGTACAGGAATGAGGCTTGGTAAGTTTGAGAGTCAAGTCCAAGACTACAGACCTCTTACCAGAGCTCACTTTCCTGCTTCCATCTGTTTGTGCCAGTAAACAGAGAAAGATGGGTGGGGCACAGCTGGTGGGCAGAATTCAGAGACCTTTCTCTATGGGAGGAGGGGTCTCCTGAGTTGTTGAGACTGGATCTTAGGGGACAGTGGAGGGTCTGGCTATCCATTGCCCTTGAACACTGATCTGGCAGCAGAGCTGTCTTCCACACCAGGAGCAGACACCTGGTAAGAGCCAGGGCCTTGGGTTGGGAGAGGTAGGAGGCCAGGGCCTGCTGACCAGCCTGGGTGGTACATCAAGGTATAGGTTCCTTGGAGGGCAGTGCTGCCTTTGAGACCATGTGCTCAGGGTATGTGAGAGAACTTAGGCCAGGGGTGGGCTAGCAGGCAGGGGTTCTTGACCACCCAGTTAGTTGGGTAGGGTAAGGATTACTCTACTCCTCTTGCAGAGGCTCAGAGAGGTTTGGTGACTTGACATGGTCACACTGCTCATGAATGACAAAGACAGGGGATCTTCTGACTGCAACAATGCTGTTTTCTGCTGATCCCTTTTCTAGTCTTTTTGTTCACACCCAAATCTGGCCATCTCTCACTTACTTGGAGCTTAAAAAATAGATTCTGGGCACTATTCCCATAATATTCTGATCAGGGGATGAAAGGGATTGGGTCTTTAAGGAAGCTTTCTGGGTGATTTTGTTCCATAGGCATGAGGTTAGTGCTGGGGACTAGAGATGGGTGATTGTTGGGGGAGGTGAAGGAAGGTCTGGGCCAGGCAAGCCTCCGGCAGGGTATATTCCATCCTAGGCTAAGGGGGTGGTGCTGTAACTCTGCAAATGTTCAGCTGTGGCTTTCCCTTCCTCCAGCTTCCATTTCAGTGTTCTGGGAAGATTCTTTGCAAAGTTCTTCTGTGTTTGGCTAAGCTTATGGGAAAGTATATTTCTAGCCCCTGTACTAGGGCTGGGAGTTCTGGGTTGGTGGGAGCTGCTGCTAATGGTTTGAATGGTGTCCCAATTTGTTTTAATCAGACATCTACATAAAACACAGGTTCAGAGATGACTATTACAGGGAAGACTTTTTTTTTTTTTTTTTTTGGTACTTAGAATTGAATCTGGGGCCTTCACACTGAACTACATCCTGGCCCTATTTTTATTTTTTATTTTGAGACAGGATCTCCCTAAGTCATTAAGTTACCCTGGGTGGGCTCAAATTTGCCATTCTCCTACCTTAGCCTCCCAGCGTGCTGGAACTACTGGTGTGCACTATCACACCTGCTTAGGAAGACTTTAAAAAATACTCACAGATCACCAGAAACAGGAGGCAGGACCACCATGAAGTGCTGCATGGGAATACTAGGAAAGTGAGGAGGCAGAGGTGGGGGACATGTGGATAAATGTCTCTTGTGGCTTCTATGGGAAGGAACAGGTGGGGTGAGGCAAGAGGCTTAGGGTGAGCTAGTTGGAATGATTTCAGGGGGCTCTGAGGCTTGGGGGCTGCCTAGCTCCTAGGTAATAGGGAAAGCAAATAGTGGCCTAGAGTAGTTGGGAATGCTCTGGATTAGTTGGTTTGCATATGAAAGTCCTCCGAGAGTGAATTTTCAAGGAATTGGCTAGCTCTGGGAGGAGCTGTTCCTTTGGAGTCAGCAAGGCCCCAATGTCACAGCATCAGATACAGAAATAATCAATGTGCTTATTACACTGGAAATTGGAGAAGGCAGCTGAACCTGTAGGGCGGGTCTGGCACAAGCTGTTGGGACAGCTATGATGCAGGATGTCCTCCCTGGATTTGCCTGTTGTCCCCCTCAGCACTCAGCCCTTAGTCACCCAGGAGGAGCCATCATTGTAAGGGCACAGGTCCAGCAGCTAACCAGCTAGATGCTCTTAGTAGTCCAGCTGCAGTGGGGTGGCCACAGGAGGCTGGATCTGGGAAGTACCTCCAGGGCTCCCAGTGTGGGAAGTGTTTTATGTTTTTCTTTTTCTTTAATTAACCTATTTTTATTAAATAAAACAGAGGCACAGAGAACCACACAAGACAAATGTGTAGTTTACTGAGTTATTTAGGCAAAAACTTTCGTCACATCATCCTTGGTCAAGGGAGCACAGTGGGCATCCTCAGAAGCAGATTCACAGGACAGTGCACATACTCCTCTGTCTCCTGACAAATGACAGCCAGGTCCAGAGACTCCATCAGATGCCACTAGTCTCTTTAGCTGGACTTGAGGTGGCTGACGACCATCCTGCAGGAGGCTCCTTGTGTCTGGCCACCACCCTTTCTTTGATGTGAGCAGCTGGGGGCCCAGGACCCAGGGTTGCCCATCTCTAGATTGAAAAGTGACAGGTCCTGCCATTCATTTTTATATATTAGCTCAGAAGGTTTTATTTATTTTTTATTATTTTATTCTGTTGCAATTCTGGGAATGGAACCCAGACCCTTGTGCATACTAGGCAGTTTTTCTGCCACTGAGCTATATCCTCAATTCAACTGAAACAGTCTTACTGAAGATGCTCCCCTCATTGTAATTGGGTTGCTTGGTGGTCCAGTTCACAGAAATGGAGGGGTAAATGCTTGGTTCTTTATTTGCCAATTTTCAAGCTAATAAATTTTTCCCTATTGTGTTCATCAGCTTTCTGTCACTGAGATCAAATACCGAAATAAACAACTTGAAGGCCCAAAGATTTATTTGGGTTCATAGTTTCAGAGGTTGCAGTTCACTGTCAGCTGATTCCACTGCTGTGGGCTTAGGTGAGGCAGAAGTTCATGGTGTAAGAGCAAAGCCTCACCCCATGGCAGTCAGGAAGCAGAGAGAGAAAGAGGCAGAGAGGTAGGGGCTGGTGACCAGATATAGTCCCCAAGGTCACACCCCCATTACCCACCCCCTTCAGGGGGCTCCATCTCCTGTTTTCATCGCCTCCTAATAGTGTCATTAAATTATGGTTCCATCAGTGGATTAATTCACTGATAAAGTTAGAGGCCTCATGATCCAATCAACTTCCAGAAGCCCATTCTCTAAATACCTGAGCTTTATGCAGGACATTTTAGACCTAAATCATAACACCTATTATCCTGTAAGGGTGACCAACTTTTAAAATATGTATCATTATGAATGGATAGATTCAAGCCCATTTGCTCATGTTCAATTCATTGCCATTGTCTGTTTACTGAGGCTCAGAGTGGGTGGCTTTCATATCCTTCTGACCTGGTCCTGACAGTTTTGGATGCCATCTGGTATGACAAGAAGCCCCAAGCTCATTTTGTTTCTTTTCTGACCTAGTCCTGGAACCAGCTACTTCTTGGAGAACACTTGATCTATTTCAGTGGGAAATGGCCTTTCAAGACCATGATGTGGATGAAATGGGTGCTAATTGTTCTGGTCTTGTCACTGGATCTGGGCCTTTTTGGTAGACAGAGATGGGATATACTTAAGATAAACTACTCCTTGAGGTCATGCTGATTCTTCCAACTTGAATCAAGCCTCTTCTCTCTTACATTCATTTTGCCTTTGTTCCATACTCAAATCTTGGTTCTCAGGGACTGAGGGGATGATAGGCCTAGAGTTATTTACTTTTATCTGTCATTGTCACTCATTTACTTGTTCCCATGCTGCACCCATGTGGTCTTGGGATATGCAATACTAATGGTGCCAACCATTAGTAATAATGCCAATCATTGTAATGTCAGTTAACAACCACCGACATTGCTTTGTTGATTTCTCTCCTGTTCTTTCCAACCCCACTCACCTTAGTTTGACACAGCAATACATTCTGTACTCATCTCAAGTCTTCGTATTCCAATTACTTTGATTCCAGAAGCTTGGTCTCAAATAGATATTTCAGGGAGGCTTCAGGGAAACAATATTTCTTGAGCTCTTGCATGTTGAAAAGTGTTTGGTCTTTAATGCTTGAAATTGGCTCTGCTGTATGTAAAGTTCTTAATTCATGTTTCTTGCCAGTTTCTTTTTATTTTTGGTGGAAGGAGGTTTGAGACAGGACCCTTCCCCAGAGGAGTATGACTGAGCCCTTCCTGAAGGAAGGCGGTAGAGAGAGAACAAAGAAAGACAACATGGCCCAGTTAGTTATTAATAGGTTTGTGTAGTTCTAGTACTATTCTGTAACATAGATAGTACCCAATCAAGCTGTAGTATATTAATGTGTCCATTTATGGGAGATAAAGATACAAAAATTGTATAAAAGGCAAAACCCACCATGTTCAGGGCTCAGGGTTTTGGGTATTAACCCATTGAGCCCCGTGCTGGCACAGATAAGTGCTACTTCCTGGAAAAAGCCTTGGTGTCCCATTTCTCTCTGTGAGATTCCAAGTCTGGCCTTGAACTCATAACAATCCTCTTGTCTCAGCTTCCTGAGTCCTGGGATTACAGGCCATCATGCCCAGCTCCTCCCTTTCTCCCTCCCTCCCTCCCTCTCTCTCTCTCTCTCTCTCTCTCTCTCCTTTCCTTCTTCCGGTACCAGGGATCAAACTCAAGAGCTTGTGCTTGCAAGGCAGGTGCAGTGCCACTGAGCTACAGCCCTGGCCCTCCCCATATCTTAAACGGTCTACTCCATCTTCCTCTGGCACAACGTGTTGAAGTTGAAAAGTCTGATAATAATCTAAGTTTCATTCCCTTATAAATCTGTTGGGGTTTTTTTGTCTATATGCCAAAAGATTGTGTTTTTTAAAAAATTTAAGTTCAGTAATTTTACTAGAACATGTCTTTGTATCAGTCATTCTGGATCAGTATCATCAGGAATAATATTATCAATGTAATTTCAAGTCTTTTTTCATTTCAGGAAGTTTGTCTTGAATTATAATTTTTTGTGTTTGTTCTATATCCATCCTTGCTTTGTTTTTCTTCTTCAGAGAATCCCATGATCTTATGTTGTATCTTCTTTCCCTATCTTACTTGCCAGCATTTTCTCCTGAATTTAATTTCCTTCCTCTTCCTTCTTTCCTTTCTCCCTTCCTTCTTTCCTTCCTTCCTTCTTTCCTTCCTTCCTTCCTTCTTTCCTTCCTTCCTTTCTTCCTTCTTTCCTCTGCTTTTATTGTGATTTAAAAAAGTTCTACTCAATTTAACCTCTTTTTCCTGTCCAGGCATTACCTGTTACAGTTATTCTTATGTTTTTTCTAATTTAGTTTTCATTTATGAAATGAGTTTTAAATTTTATTTCTAATTCTCTTCTAAGTCCTGTTAGCTCATTTCTGAGTTTTTCTGACTGATTTATGGTGTTCTTTCATGTCTTAGTAATTTTTTTATTTTGTACTGCGGATCAAACTCAGGACCTTTCGCTTATGAGGCAGGTGGCAGAACCACTGAGCTAAATCCCCGACCCCTTAATAATTTTTTTAGAGTCTTGAAGTAGTAGGTTGTAGTTTGACTCTTCAATGACCTAGTCTTTCTGGAATGCTTTCATCACGAGTGGGGCTGTAATTCTTGTCTTTATTCTTTTTTTCTTATAATAACTTTAGATAGGACTTGACCATGATAGCTTTCTATTGCTTATATTATTATTATTATTGCAGTATGGAGGTTAAATCCAGGGTCTTGTGCAGGCTAGGCAAGTACTTTAGTACTAAGTTGCATCCTCAGCCCTTTTTATTTTTTTTGAGACAGGGTCTTGTTAAGTTGCCCAGGCTGGCCTCAAAATTGTAATCTTCCCTGCCTCAGCCTCTTGAGTAGCTGAGATTACAGGTGTGCACTACACCAGCTATTTTATTTTGAAGTGAACAATATCCAGCTATTTTATTTTATTTTGAACGTGCTAAACAAGTGCTCTACCACTGACCTATACCTTCAACCTCTATTGTTTATTTTAATGTGAAATAAGTTTTCCTGAACTTTTAGGAGCTGGGCACTAGGATAGCGCCCTGCCCTTTTCAGACAGTGTTCCTGCCTTTGCTTTCTTTCTCTGTTATCAGGACTTCCTCTTTTGTCTCTGCTGTCCTTTATTCCTGGCACTTTCTCCTAAGTATGTGTCCCCATATTGACAGGAAGCCGTGTGGGACACTTCCAGAGGACCTGGGCCATAGTGCTCCAGCTCCTTTGTCCTTGCAGTGGTCTGCCATGGAGCCCTCTCTCTTTGGGTCAGGCCACAACCCTCCCCAGCTTCTGTGCTGTTCCCAGAGTGGTCCTCTGTGCTTTCAAGTGGGTACACTCCCATCATTTGGGTTCTCTTTTCTCAGGTCTTTGCGGTCCCTGTTGCTCTCCTCTGCTTCTTCCCATACAGCTGCTGAACCAACTGGTTTCCAGAGTGATGCTAGCTGTCCCCACTGGCTTATAGCTTTAGAACTGCAGAAGTTTGTGTCCAACCCAGTTTTATTGTAAATGTTGTTTATGGGTTTTTGGTCTCTCAGTGTGGGTCTCCCAGAGATTCTTGCAGTAAGTCTCTAGTCCCCACCTGCCCAGTGTGCAAGGTAGGCCTGAGAAAAAACACACTAAGAGACAGAACTAAGAGAGAGAAAGTGGGGTGCCAGGATGACCAATGCCAGTGCAACCAACAAAGGCCCGGGCCCATCCCAGGCACTGAGTTTTATTGGCAATCAATTGGGGTAAAGGCAACATATGGTTTCTATGGAAATTAATGTAAACAAGGCTCATAAAGGACAAGACAAAGCATTCTCAAATTAGGAATAGAATAGACAAAATATATGGTTGTAATTAGAACATTGTCCTTCTAGTCAGGAGGTTTTAGTTGTGGGAATGGAATTTGGGTGTGAGTTACACTGACCTTGGCATGTAGGCTTCAGCCAGACTCACTTCTCCCATCCAAGTACTAACCAGGCCTGACCCTGCTTAGCTTCTGAGATCAGGTGTGTTCAAGGTGGTATGGCCATGAACAGACTCACTTCTAGAAACAAGCCGGTTGTGGTGCTAACTCTTTACAGCCTGCCTTGGGCATAATCAATATTATGGTCCTCTGGATGGTTCTTTGTTTGTTTTAATACAGGGTCAGAGAGCGGTCCGAAGACTAAGTCTCCCCCGCTACTTTCTTCTTGCCAGTGTCCCCACTATTGGCCTCCATCTTCACTCTGCTGTTTGCTCCAGTGCTGCAGTTATCTTCCACCTTTTCTTGTACTGGTGCAGTGTCATTCTCCTCAGGGCCTGGGTTTTCCTCTCCATCTCCCACAGCCATCTCTTCTGATTCCTGAGGGCCTGCTTTCTGAACTCTGACTCTCACTGACTCCTGTAGTGAATGCTGCCTTTCTGCTCTCATGGTTATGTCTTGTCTCCTTGTGGATTTAGTTCAGGCCTCCCTCCACCCTGTTCCACTGTTCTCTCTCATGATTACTTTGAGATTATTCTGAGTGGGCTCATCTGTCCTAGGCCAGGTCAGAGGTCACTGGCAGCCGCCGGATTTTCTGGAATTGGACACCACACCTGGCCCAATGGGCAGAGGCAGGTGTGTCTTTGTAAGGGTCCTCTGTGATGAAACACTGTGCAGTACAATCCTTCCACCCCGAGAAGGGGCTGTTCTTATGGGAAGAGTGGAGGCTGAAGGATGTACTGATCCATCAGAGGTTAATATAGCCCTTCATGAAGTTCTCAGCCTGGTACCTTGTGCTTCTTTGGGACAGGAGGCCCAGCTGCCAAGGCCTTTAGCATCTTTGTGATGCTCTTGCTGCCCACAGTACAAATTCCTCTCTGTAGCCACCAGGGAATGGCTCAGAGTAGAGCCCTAATTTCCCAGGTGATTTTATAGACAATAGAGATTGAGAACCACAAACTTAGTAAACATGGTGCATCTGAAAGTCAAGGCCCTTGTGACTTCTCATCTGAACACTACCTGAGTTTGTTCTCCTTTTATGGTTCATGGGGCTCCTGGGAGCCCTGCCCTCTCCTCTCATGTCCCACAGTGGGTGGTCTGAGCTGTACTTGTCCTTCCACAATCTCCCATGTGCTTCTTGACTTTATTACTTTTCTCTTTTTCCTGGAATTCTGTCTCCTCTCTGCCTCTCTGCCATATTTCTCAGCAGCCTCGGGTACCTGGGCTGTCCCCAGACTAGGATTTTAGTTCTCTGGCTACAATGTTGCTGTGGCAACTGTGAGTAATTCAAGAAGCAAATACTATGTGTCTGGTGCCAAGTTAATAATGGTGAGTGAAACAGATCCAGTCCCTGTGCACATGGAGCTCACGGTGCAGCAGGCAGTCACCTTCATGCCATTTCTCTATGTGTGCTGTGCAAGTAGGGAGATGGTGAAGGAGGCTGTGGGAAGGATGCAGAAAGGTGGGTGCTGAAGCTCCCAGGAGAGTCAGCTGACTAGGCGGATGATTCGGAGTCAAGGAGGGTTCAGGAGGGCTGGAGATGATGCAAATTTCTAGCCCAAGGGACAAAGAGCAAGGTGGCTTTGAAGGAGGAGTGAGTTGGTGTGATCCTGAGAGAAAGTACCTTTAGTGGGGAGCAGCATGGACCAGCACAGATGTAGGCAAGCCCTTTGCCAATCAGCACTGAGCGGCAAGGGGGAGTGGGAGTCAGGGCCACCTGCAGGGACCCCTGAAAGCTTTCACCTGGACCCCTGGGGTTGAGCTCATGCTAGAGGAAATCCTATTGTCCAGCTGCTCCTACAAGACTTCCATGGGGTGGGATTCACAAATAATACCAGGTCATTCTGACTCACTTGTGCTGGGCAGGGCATTTCCTGCTGAGGACTGGGTAACTGCCCCCACCTTTCCATGTTACAGCTAACACTGCAGGAAGGAGAGCTCACCCAAGGGTATTTCCCCACGGGCTGCAGCATGCCTCTCTCCCTTCATCTTGTGGTGTGCCTGTGGATCTAGGTCTGGCCCAAACCCTCCCCTGGCCACTCATAAGTTCCTGTCATCCACCGACCTGGTGGGCAAATTTTGTCCTGCATGCCACCCTGAGCAGCCTGGGAGCCTGCTGGCAATTGGCTCTGTCCCTTGACGCAATGCAACACACTTGATGTGGATGTGTTGCTCTGTAGGGAAACAGACCCTCACAAAAAGTTGTATTGCATTCTGGTTTTCTTGTCTCCACATCTTTGCATAAGCATCTCTTTGTTTGTTCGTTTGTTTTTTGTTTTTTTTCCATTACCGGGAATTGAACTCAGGACCTTGTGCTTGCAAGGCAGGCACGGTGCCACTGAGCTAAATCCCCAGCTCAATCCGCATGAGCATCTCTTGCATGATGGGCACATGCAACCAAAGGATCTGAGGGCCAGGGATACTCCTGATGGGAAGAGGCAGTCCTAGGCCTCCATGGAAGCTCCCACTAGAAGCCTAAACATGTCTACAGCCTGAGGACATCTGGGCTTGCAAAGGTAGAAAGCACCAGACTTTTTAGGCAGACCAGAGTGTGGTGTCCATGGCTGGTGCTTCCCTAGGCTGCAGAGCAGACCATGAGTCCCTGCCATGTTCGGCAGTCCTGTGGCCAGTGCAGAAAGGCCAATACAAGCATTGGTGCAAGAAGTCCCTGGTTTTTGAGAGATCTTTCTGAAGCATTTTAGTGAGTCAGTTGATTGGACTTGGAGGGCTTGTTTCTGGGAGAAGCAGTACTGTAAACCACGGTTACGTGCCAGGCTGGTCCTCAGAAGTCTGTTTGGCTCATGTATCCACGTAGTAGTGCTGACAATTGCCCCAAATCCCATGTGCCAATCCTCTTAGGCTTCTGAGCACCCCTGCCTGGTTGGGAGCTGGTGGGAACAGGGGGTGGGGGCAGATAAGTGCAAGTAAAACCTTGGGAGCAGAGCAGGGACAGGAGCCCTGGAGCAGACATTGGGTACTCTGCTTGGGCCAGGAATACAAGTGCTGTTGCCAGCCTCCCTGCCCTCCCCTCGCCTTTGGATGTGTGTTCTTCCTGCCCAGAAGCTCTGAGTCTTCTTTTGGTCAGCCTCTAACGATACTTCTGGAATCTTCAGAGGGTCACCCAGGGCATCAGGTGCGAGTGCGAAGTATGTTACATAATATGTGCTGTTTGGACCCCGTAGATGCTCCTCATAGACTCACATGTCATTGGCAGGTCAGAGGTCACCAAAGAGCTGAGAGAGTGACTTTCCTCTGAGCTCAAGGATCACTGCTGACCTCTCCTCTTCACCATACCCTACAGCAACCTGCCCACCATGGAGATTAAAACTTCATCTTTAGCTGGTTCTGAACTCTTCCAGGAGAACAAGCAATGTTCAAGAAAAAATACTAGCATGGTCACTTGGAACAGTCCACAAGCTCTGTCTAGCCCGTTGCCCTTGCAGGAATGTGCTGATGCTCTCCACTTCCCTCAGGCTCCTGTGGTGCTTACCCTCCCATTTCTGAAGTGAAGGCAGAGGGCAGAAGTAGAGGGCTGTACTCTGCTGCCCTGCCTGTCATTTCTAGGGGTAGTGTGGCCCATCCAAACCTTCTGGGCTGAGGATGGAGGGATGCTGGAGCTCATGGGCAGGCAGTGGCAGTGACTTCTACACAATTGCACACAGGGTTACTTGGGGATTCTCTGTTGCTCTGGATCAAGGGAGTAATGTCATGGGCCTCAAAGGAGCTGAGCCTACGGCACTACACATCCATGAATACTTGGGTCTACAAGCACCAGTGCATAGACCTTTCTTCTCTAAATTTGGTGTGCACCTGCACCTGCACATTTGTCTATATTTTTGGAACACTGGCAGCTATTTGATGTTTCTTATTTTAAAATCAGATATTTAAAAGTGAGAAGAACACTTGCTCACTTTAAGTCTTTTTTAAAAAAGAAATAATACACAGATGGGGATAACTTCATTTCAAAAATAAAAATACTGCTTCACAATATTCCACAATATGGCTTTGTTCTCTAAATTATAAAAATTAAAGCAGATCTACAGCAGTACAGAGCTGGCATGTCAGCAAAAGGCATGGAATTGAAGACACAGACCCAGTTTGGTGTCTTGTGATTTTCCTTCCCTGGAAGCCTATTTGAATTTAAATTATACGCAATAAATGTCAAGTCTTCCCCCATTTATCTTAGTAACTTAGGAATTCTGTATATTGAAAAAAGCTCTTTGTACATCAGAGCTCCTTAACAATGTGAGCCGTCTTATCTTCTCGTGGGAGGAAGTGTCAGCTTGATTGATATGATGACTTAGATGCTGTGCACGGCTGTCTGTTCCAGGAAGAAAGAGCCGCTCCCAGCCAGAGATGCTCCCCGAAGCACCCTCGCCTCTTGTGTCTTCTGCTCAGATGTGCCTGCTCCATGGGAACCCCTTAGAGGCAGCCCTTCACTGTTAGTACCTGCTCTCTGCCCTGTGAATCTCTTTCAGAGACATATCACAACCAGGTTCAAAACTCACACTAAGCCAGAGTGACTCGTTTTAACAGGAGACCTATTTCTTTTTTTTCTTTCTTGGTACCAGGGATTGAACTCGAGTCCTTGCACTTGCGCAGCAGGTGCCAAAATCACTGAGCTAAATCCCTGGCAAGGAGGCCTATTTCTGAATCTCATGTCGATAAAGGAAAGGACTGGTAAAATCAGCAGCAACAGTAAATGCAGGAACGAGCTCTTCCCAGCTTGACCCTAAGGGTCTTGGTTCACTTCCTCAGAACCCTAAGAACAAGTTGAGTGTGTGTCTGCAAGCTTGGGGTTATAAGCTCAACACAGACTCTTCAGACTTTCTCTACAATGAGTGTGTGACTGGAGACAGTGCCTGGCAACCCATGCAGGAGCTTGGTGAACAGAGCACCAGCCAAGCTCGTATGGGTGCAAGGCCAGGACACTGGGACTCTGAGGCACAGGACTGGTATTGCAGCCTCTGCTGCTCCAAACTGGAGAACTGAAAGTGCACTTGTGGCCTCTCTGAGTCGGTTTCTTCATCCTTGATAATGAGGAGTACCTATTCCTGGTCTGCCTACCTTGAGGAGTTGAGGTCAAAGAAAAAGAAATTCAAGCTCTCTCCAAACAGGTATGTATGGCCTAAAGGTGAACTATTTTTACTGTTGAGCGTCAAGGATGTGGGAAATCATTCTACCATCCCCAGTCCTTACTGCTGAAGTAAAAATAGCCGTAAAGCGCACCCAATAGTTAACTGATTCAACCCTGTGCCTGCTGACTGCCTGTCACCCCAAGGCTGGTTGTTGGCACTTTCCTCATCAGGGCGCTGCTGCTCTCTACTGGCTGACTCCGAGGAAGCAGCTCAGTGGCTGCTTATGGTTGGACCAGAGAGGTAGTTGTCACTTCTGGGCCCACAAAAACATCCTGGAAGCAGAAATCCTATGCAGGCCAATTATGGACATTCTTGAAACATGATGGAAGCATCTTTCCCACATCCTAAGGACCCTTGGAGCAGGGTCCCTGTACAGAAACATTTTATCTCTGCCTTTGAATAGGTGAGAGCCCTTTTAGGGTATATCACGTGTGCCCTGGACTCCCTCCCTTACCTCCCTTAGTCCCAGTGCTTACCTGCTGGTGGTGAAAGATGGAAGAAGGGAGGAGGAACAGGGGGACAGGGAAGGAGGGGCACCTCTAATAGCTGCCCAGCAGCCAGCCATCCTGGCAAAGCAGGACAGATACCTACCCCTTGGGTGTCCATGGACAGCAGCACTGCTGTCTCTGGACCCTTCCCTGGGAGGTGCGCTGGCTGTCATGTGCCGGTCCAATGGCAGGGCGCATGGACCCTGGCCTCCACTGGGGGAGACTGGACTGGCTCCGTGGCCAGGCATCTTGCACAGTAGCACATTTGTGAACATAGGGTTTTCATAAACATGGTCATTCTGAAGGAAATACATCATACGTTCTCCTTGTGATTTATTTTTATTTGGAAAATCAAGTCTAGACACAGAGAAGGCATTTTGGTAAAGCAGGATGGGTTCCTACCCCTGGCAGGGGGGTGGTCCCCTGACCTGTGTGAAGCTTGGGGTGCAGGCTGATCAAGGCCTCTTGTCTGGGAAAGTAGCCGAGCCTTCCCTGGGGCCTCTGCTGTCCCATACCCTGAGGGAGGCAAAAACCAGAGGTGGGAAGCTTCCTCCTTAGGGCAGGGCCCTTCTGGGAGGCTTCTGCCCTGGGGTTTCTGTACTATGCCAGTGGTACTGGCTGACCCTTTCTCCAGCTGACCACCAGGCCTATTCCTGGGACCATCAGCAAGGAGCCCGTGAGAAGCCAGAATTTTCCATAGTCTTTCTCATAGGAGAAATCAGATGAGTCATTTAAATTTGATGCTGTAAGTAAAAGTCTAGGTACTCAATAGGAGAGATGCAATGATAAACCCAGGAAGCTAAATAGAATCTTTAAGTTGAATTGTATTAGTGTAGACATGGTTATACACCCACACTACACATCACACACATATGCACACACACACCACAAACATGTACAACTACAACCACTGGATACCACGTGTACAAATACATGTGTGGTATGTGTGTGGCATGAGATCACAATCATACTGATATGACTTAACTTACAAGTTGCTTGAACTGGCGACATCTTGAACTGGCCAATGTTGATCTTTTCAAGTGGAAAATTTCCAAATACATCTTCAACCTTAAAATGTCTGTCTTTACACTGAGAGGGATGCAGAGGAGAATCAGGACTGACAACTGAAGGGCATAAAAAGCAGCCAAAGAGTCAAGCCTGGGGGTGCAGGCCTATAACCCTAGCATCCTGGGAGGCTGAGGCGAGAGGATTGCAGGTTTGAGCCCAGCTCAGGCAATTTAGTAACTTAGTGAGATCCTGTCTCAAAAAGGGTGGATTGCTTCCCTCCCCAGGGTCCCTTCCTGGCTCCTCCCTGTGTGTCTGAATGTGCCATTCCTCTTCAGTATTGATCTTTTCAAATGCAGTGGTGCAGGCTGATAACGACTCCCAGAGATGTGTTCATATCTGAATTCCCAGAACCTGGACAAAGGGCTTTTCAGTGGATTGAGTTAAGTGTCTTGAGTTAACTTGAGTTAAGTGCCATGAGGTCACTCTGGATCATCCTGGTCAGCCCCAGATGCTGTCGTAAGTGCCCTTATTACAGTGGGCAGAGGGATAGAGACTTGGAGGAAGAGGCAACCTGGAGACCAGGAAAGGTTTGGAATGATGCAGCCCCACGGATGGAAGAGAAAAGCAAGGAACCCCAGGACCCTCTGGAGAGAGTGTAGCCCTGTGCATCCCTTGATTTCTGGCCAGTGATGCTAAGTGTGGATTTCTGTTCTCCAGAACCGAAAGGGAATACTTTTCTGTTGTTCCAAGTCACCCTTATAGCAGCCACAGGAATACACAACTCTGCGTTTCCTTGTCTATTATGAAGCCCTCTTATCAGATATGTGTTTTGAAACTCTTTCCATTTAATCTGTAACTTGTCTTATTTACTTGATAGAGTCTTTCAAGGAGTAGAGGTCTTATAGTTTAATGAAATCCAGCTTAATTTTTGTTTCCTGGATCATGCTTTTGGTGTTATGTCTAAAAATTCATTTTGAAAACCAACGGCACATATATTTTTTTCTATGTTTTCTTTCAGAAATCTTAGTCTAAGTTTTACTTTTAGGTGTATAATCCATTTTGATTTGATTTTTTTGTGAAGGGAAGATCTGTGGGTCTAAAGTTAGGTTTTTCTGCATATGGATATCTATTTGTTTCAGCAATTTGTTGAAAAAACTGCCTTTGCTCTATTGTATTATCTTTGTGCCTTTGTCAAAGATCGGTTGATATTTATGTTGGCCTGTTTCTGGGCTCTTCTATTCTATTCTATCCATTTCTTTTAGTACAATGCTGTCTTGATTACTGTCACTTTATCATAAGACTTGAAGTTGGGTAGTGTCAATACTCTGACTTTGTTTTTCTCTTTTGTTGTCAATTTTGGAAAGTTTGATTTTCTGCATTAAGTTTAAATTGGTTTGTCAGAATTCACAAGATAACTTGCCAAAATTTTAATTGGGATTGCACTGAATCCATAAATAAAGGTGGGAATAATTCTATCTTGAAAATATTAAGTTTTTCCATCCATGACTATGGGCTATTTCAGGCTTTGATATCTTTCTTTAGAGTTTCATAGTTTTTCTCATACAGATCTTGTGTATATTTTGTTAGGTTAATACTGATACAGGAGATGAATATATATATATATATATATATTTTTTTTTTTTTTTGGGTACCGGGGATCGAACTTGTGACCTTGTGCTTGCGACGCAGGCACCGGAAACAATGAGCTAAATCCCCGGCCCAGGAGATGAATATATTATATCTCCCAACCTGTTAGATGCCTGACACAGAGTTCATGTTCTCTAAAACTGAAGAATGAATTCTAGGAACAATGGAGGTTAGGAGTAGGAAAATATTTATTAAGAGGATATCTCCTGAGAGGCCGGCAGGAGGGGTCCTGATCAGGTAGCTGAGGATTCCACTTTATAGGGAAATATTTTTTTTTTTTTTGAAGCAGGGTCTCACTATGTAGTTCAGGCTGGCCTTGAACTTGAGGTGGTTCTCCTGCCTCAGCCTGCTGAGTGCTGGGATTACAGGCATGCACCACCATGCCTGGTGGGATTTTCTACATAGACAATCATGTCATCTGTAAATAGAGTTTTATTTCTTCTGTTCCAATCTGTATACCATTATTTCTTTTTTCTTGTCTTTTGCGCAACCTAGGACCTCCAGTGTGATGTTGGATAAGAGTGGTGAGAGGGCACATCCTTGCCTTTTCTTCCCAAACTTAATTGGAAAGCATCTACTTTCTCCCCATTAAGTAAGATGCTAGCTGTATTTTTTTTTAAATGCTCTTTATCAATTTGAGGAAGTTCCACTCTATTAAGAGTTAAGTTCCTTTCTTTCAAAATCAATTAAAAACATTATTTTACTGGAATTAGTGGTGGGAACGTTTCTAGAAGCATCTCTCCACATCACTTCTGGCAGACATCCTTTCTGTACCACTCTGCTCCAGCACCTTCCTTGTTCCAGCCAGACCCGCTGTCTCCTGCCTGCCCACTTCCAGCCCTGCCTTACACAGAAGCCCTTTTTCTCTGTGGCCTCAATTGCCCAGTTCTCTCTGACACTTAAACAGTTTCTGGGCCTTTCCTTCATTCTGGAAAAATTGCCAGACCACTGAAGTGGCACAGCTGGGTTTAATCAACTGCTTTAATAGGAAACTTTGCCCATTTGAAGCAGGTCTTAATGAAGTTAAGTTTCATGTAATACCTTTTCGGACTTGGCTGCTTAAAGGGCATCTTAAAGGACAACTAGACTCACGTGTCTGGCCAGAACTCAGTGACACCTGTCCCCTCCCCTCACCCCGCCTCTCTCCAGAGTGGTGGATCAGTAGACAAAGGAAGACAGGCCAGGAAGAGATCCAGCAACATTTCTTGTGGAGGAGTAGAGGGCCTAGTGGGATTTAGACTCTTACTATTCCTGCTTACAGATGAGGAAACTGAGGTACTGCAAGAGGAAGAGTAACTTCCCCCAAATCACACAACTAATATGTAGCCGATCCAGGCCTTAAGCCTGAAAACTCGAGTCAGAGCAGGCAAAAGTGCTTTCCCATCTCCTGTCAAGACTGTTACCGCTGGTAGCCCTGCCCCTCCGGGGACGGAGGCTGGGTCAGCTGGGAGAGGGGCAGGGTGTGTCTACAGTGACCACTGCCAGGTGAGTGGCCATAAGGGCAAGGGCAGGGGGCCAAGAAGAGAAAGGGGTGGAGTGTGGGGAGGGATTGAGGAGCTTGAGTCTTCTCTAACTGCAGGGAAGTGAAGGTCCACTTTAGCACAGACCTCTACTCCTGAGCCTGGGTCCAGGACCCCAGCCCAGGATCAACTTCCCTGGGACCTTCTTTGCAGAGGGAGGAGAGGGGAGGGTGCTCCCCAGCCTGCCCTGGCCTGCGATCTTTGCTGTCTCATTTCCTGGTCATCATCGACACTGGGGCTCGGGGAGGGGACAACGTCCTCATTGTCCAACACCCAGGTGAGTCAAACCACTCGTCTTTCCAGAGCTTCTGCTGAAAGCACTGTTCTGAGGGCCCATCCTACCCAAGAGGAAGGGCACTGGAGGTGACCACAGGAGCCTGGGCAGGGGTCTTTGCTGCTCATGCAGTTTCCTGGCCATGTTGGTTGGTTTCTCAAGTACATGAGGTATGTGTTGTGTACATAGGTCCTGAGTGGCTCCTAGGGACAGTATTTTAATGCCTGAGTGTGCCCAACATGGGGCTCTAAGGGTCCCCCTGCCGATTGCCTGATATGGGGCTGCCTACAGCCATGGACTGGGAAGCAGACCCTGCATCAGGCATTAAGCCTGGTCTTGGCCCCCAGACATATAAAATGTGCAGAAGCAGATGGCAGCTTTCCTCAATGTAGTCATAGCTAAAGGCACTGGGGGAAGGGATGGTGAACTGTGACTCAGTTTCCCATAAGGCCCCATTGGAGGGTGAGGATCTGCCCTTCTCACTCCATTGCTTTCTCCTTGGGGAGGGCCAGGCAGGGCCCAAATACCTTTGAGGCAGGTTGTGAAGATAAGCCCTAAATCATTGAGATTTGTGACACATCTAAAAAGTCAGCAAAGAAGCACACACCTATAATCCCAGGTTTAGGCAATTTAGCAATTTAGTGAGACCCTGTCTCAACAAACAAACAAACAAAGGGGCTGGGAATGTAGCTCAGTGTGAAGACTTTGGTTTAATTCCCAGTGCTGAGAAGAAAACAAAACAAAACAACCAAATACTCTCCCTGATGCAGGTTTTGCTTTTTAGTGGATGCTGTTGGTGACCTCACATCAGGCAATCGACTTGGGGACCCTTGGAGCTTCACTTCTAATCTTCCTGAAGTGGGAGTGGCTGGGCATACTCAGGAGAGATCTTGGCACATTCCTATGCTGGGAACTGGGGAGAAAACCCCACGTCCTGGCCTGGAGACTCCATTCTGGGCTGGAGAGAGTCCAGCTTTGAAAGACACTTCATACTCACCAAGCTTCCTTGGCAGGGGGTGGGGGTGTGTGGATGGGGTGGGGTGGGGGTAAAGGGGGTCGGGGCAGGAGTCTGGTCACAGGGGATCCTTGGAACAACGAAGAGCAAAGCTAGTCCTGCCAATGTCAGTATCTAGGGTTGCTACAGTATTCCAAGCTGTAGGAGTCCCTGGGAAGCGCCTGCATTTGGTCCAGCGCCTTCCCTGTCAGAAAGCTGGGCGCTGTGTGCTGGCCACCTCAGTTGTTCCCACTCAGAAGGAAACAGGCACTTAGACCAAATGCAGACAGCACCGACAACGGAGGCTTGCCACAAGGTGGCGGCCCTGTCCGTTGTTTGGAGGGCTGTGGAGCCCATGGGATCTGCTCAAGATAGCTTTAATTTTTGTTTGACTTTTGCTAATTTGTCAGCAAAATAAACAAGGGGACATCTAAAATGAGAGACAGTGTTGCGGAAATGCATCATTATTATCCTGTTCATCATTCTCCCTTCCCATCCTGATTCTCTTTTAGGGTTCACCGCCTTAGAGAAGGGGAATGAACTGAGGTACTTTCTGATCTTCCTCTAAAGGAAAGAAAAAAAATGAAGAAAATGCTCGCCTCTCAGGAGTTGGATACTGAATCTTTCTGCTGAGTTAGTGAAAGGGGAACAGAGTTCTGATCTCTAAGGAAACGTTATGAAAATATTCCGCTCACTCTTTCATTTTTAATATGAACTCAATTTCATCTAGACTACCAAGAAAAATTCGTCATTAGTGAAACTTCAAAAAGGTCTTGCGATGACAGGTCTAGAAATTTTCTTTCACATTCGTGTTTCAAAATTGGGCGGGTTAAACGGAGAAAAAAGAAGCAAGTTCGCCAAATCATCTAATTGCACATATGATTTTGATCTCACAGACACCCCCACTGTTTTCCGAGGTCTCTCAGCTTGGTGTCATTGATGGAGCATGCTGTGAACCCTGTCCATAAATTAAGATGTGGATATGACAGTGATCCAAAGGCCCAGCACAATTTGCAACCTGATAAAGCAGCAAGTGACCATTTCTGGGGAGGACGGGCAACAGGCTTCCATTCTACCTAGGCTGCAGTGCTCCAGGGGAATGAAGCCATTATTCATACAGAGGAGAGCTCCTGAAGAACTGGTAGGAGTAGCCAGTTGAGCTGGTTTCCTTTGGGCTGGGGTGGTAGGGCCCCTCTTCTTTCTCATGGAGTGTTTGGTCAGAGCTGCTGGGTCTCTCTGACCCCTGTGATAGGCCTCGCTTAGCCACCTGGTCTTCATCTTTGCCCCGTCCTTCAGGCCGCACTGAGCTCCTGGACTCTAGGAAGCTCTGTTTATAGTAACAGGTTTCCTAGTACATTTAGGCAGCCTGCTGAGTGGATCTGAGCCTGGAGCAACCTCTGACTTCAAAGGGAGCCCTGTGGGGAGCACTTGCAAGGTGGAGACAAGAGACAGCCAAGCCACAGCAGGAAATGGGCACTGGCTCAGAAGAAGCCCAGTCCTTTCTGGCCTCCGCTCAGTGTTGTCAGGAGTTTGGAACAATGAGGAGCAAACCTAGCCCCTCTAATGTCAGTATCCAGATCTGCTACCTTACCTGCATCACATCATCAGCCCACCACGATGGGTCCCATCCAGTGCTCAGGCAAAAGCTCTCAACTGGGACGGCACCCTAAGTCAGGGTCCCCAGACACAGACATTGGACCTGTGCTCTGTGTGCACTGGCAATCTTGGGCATGATGGGTTCTTCTCCTGGCTGCTCCATGTGGTGTGTGAGGTTGAGGCAAGACCTGCTATCCCCCTCTGGGTTGTAAGAGTGGACATTACAGAGCTTAGGAGTGTCACCACTAGTCCCTCATGGCTTCCTATGAATCACAAAGGGCAGTAATGGGACTGCCAAGGCTGGCCAACACTGCCCCCTGAGATTGGCATAAAGTCTGGAAGTCCCTCAGAGGACAGGGATCATTTGGTTTATGCCACTTTTCTGATGGAATAGAAGGGTCCTGATTTAGAGCCCCCAGGCAGTGAAGAATCTGGGAGGTGTCAGAGGTGCTGGAGGGAAGGGAGAGTCTGGGTGTCTGGCTGAGCATAAAAGGCTGATATTGGCGGTGTGAGGACACGTGGGGCCCCATGGTTGCCAACCTGCTCAGGGTGTCTGGGCTGATGGCTTATGGTCACAGTATGAGTTGAAAAAGCTCTCAGCCCAGAGTCCAAGGGCACTGTGGTGAACCTTCAAGGACCAGACACCCTAGAAGTTGTGGAGAGAGAAAGCCTTGCAGAGGGTCTTGCTCCAACAGTGACATAGGGGTGGGAGCAGCAAGAACAATAGTGGCTGGACGTAGAAACGAACTCACAGCAGTTCCTGACATTCTGAAGGAGGGGATGGAAGGCTTCTTCAGGGGCTTCTGGGAAGTCATTATTTGGAAAAGAAAAAGGAAAGGGATGGTGATTACCTTTGAGTGCAAAGCTCTCAGTCTAGTTTTCTCCTGCAGACGATGAGTACCTTGAGGGCCAGATGGGTCTGGACTTCTCTGACAGTGCCTGATGCTCACCATGGAAATGTGTGTGTGCAGAGGACTCTACATGAGCCTGGGGGAGTTGACTTAGGGTCAGACAGGGCTCTGGGCATGCAGATATCCCTGGGCTTCCCCAGGATTTGTTGTTGGATCTGGCTGCTTGGAAACAAAGTGTCAAGTGCTGTGTCCCTTGGTGCACTGTGCCCATCTGTGGCATTAGATGCACATCTGTTGAGTTAAAGAATAAATGTTCCGCTTTTAACACTAGAGATCAAAAGATTGTGTATCTTTCTCTCCCAAGAGTCCTCTCCACACCTGGTCATGATGAGGTCCTGAGCCAGTGAGGATTTCTGATTCCTCTGATCATGGATTGATTAACTCAATTTAGGCCCCTATCCCAGGGAGACTTCCTAGAGCTCTCTGCACTCCCAGGCCATTCAGGTCTCTGATGAGAGTGCTGGGTCATGGTGTGAATGTCACCTTTCTTGTGCCCCCTGGTCCTGGCTATGAGCCCTGGAGCCCTCAAGTCTCCCCTGGGATTGGGACACAGTGGCTGGTCACAACAAGACTCTGCTGGGGCCCTGGGCCCAGGGACTGTGCTATGAGCACTGTGCTATGAGCTGGGAGACTCTTTTCTTGGCTGAACAGCAGTCCACTTGACTTGCCCTCATTTAGACTTGGCTTGTGAGGAGTTTACAGACCCACAGCTGAAAATAGTGAGTGCCCCAAGTTATAATACCTGAAGTCCCCAGTGCTTTATAATGAAAGCAGAGCTCCTATGGTGAATTATTTTAAGGAGCACGAGGCCATAACTCATTAAATTCTACTACCACTTGTGATTATATGATATTATAAATACACAGATTTCAAATAGGTTTCTAGAAAGTTCTATCCCCACACCTGGAGATTCATTTCTGTTTAATTTGGAGCTCATTTCCTGTTCAATATTTTAACACTTGTCATTTCAAGCCAATACATCAGAGTCAGGGAGACTAATTTACCTAGAGAAAGGAGACTTCGTAAATAACGTAAATAACAATAAATGAATAATTTACAGAATATGGAGGACTCAACTGCTGGTCTAAAGTGATGCCTGTTAGTGTCATTATTTGGCAATAAAGGATGTGTGATGACCTGTACTGAGACTGCGAAGGCCCCGACCCTGCTGTGACTTGGAGGCAGCACAGGTGTCTGCCTCTGAGTGCAGCTGTGAAGGTGAGAAAGTAGGCAGTCCTGTAGAAGCTGTCATTATCTCATTCCTATGGTGTGATCTGTGCTGATAAGACAGATAGCCTTCTCTCATCTCTCTGTGTCTTTGTCTAAATCTTCACCTGCTGGGCAGAGCTTAGTCCAAACCTCTCTTTCTGGGTCTCCTCTATCCTGGGTGTTCTGGGAGCACATCATGTATCTGGAGAAAAGTGATACCTCTTCCGAGGACACTGATCTTACTCTAGATAACTCGTTTTAGCACTATTTTCTATATTGGAAAGAATGAATGTATTAAAGATGGGAAAATATTGGCATTTAAAAAAGTGAATAAAACTTGCAGGATATTTTCTCCAGGCCACATCCCCAATCCCTGCTCTAGGGAATGCACTTGCCTCTGACTCTGGGAGGCTCTGGCAGCCCTGGGAGGTGTGATTCTCCCTGGCTTGGAGTCAGACCCTGTGTGGACTCACTGGGTCATCTTGGGAGTGTAACTTAGTGTCCTACAGCCTTAGTTTTTAGGTTGCCTCCAGTAAGTGAGATTCTAACAGACAAGGTGCATGCTTGTCCCGGGGAAACTTGTCCTTGCAGTTCACTCCCTTAGCCTGGCTGGAGAGGCCCTGCTTTAGTCATTCTGGCTTTTTGATCTCAACCACCTTCTGCTCTGTATTCAAGATGTGACAGTCTCAGTGTGTGGGAGTTTTTATCTGGGAGTCAATTTAGATTTTAGTCTCATGGCACATTTGACCATGTGGGGGTGGGGGAGAAAGAGGCAGTACTGTCAGGAATGAATTGAGTTTTGCAAAGTGCTTGGCAGGTTGCATCCTGGAGACCTGAGGGGCTCTTAAAAAGCTCATCCACACAAGCACCTGTCAGAGGCTTTCAAAATGCTGCTTCTCAGACAAATTCACGTGTGTAAGTAAGAAAGAGACACAATAGACTAGCAAGATCTTAAACTCTCGAAAGACTCATCCAGTCAAATGATTTTTCTTTCTTGTTCCACCCTCCTGGGCTCTCTCCCACTCACAGCTTTGCAGGTAACAACCTCACACGTTTATCAGCATAAATTAAACATGCTCATTTTGGACAGGATTAAAATGCTTATCAGCTCTGACTTTTAAAATATTTAAATTCACAGCAGCTCAGTTTTCCCCCCTTCAATGAACTAAGAGCCATTGCTGATTTATTTAGTCTGCTCGACATAACTGTGAGGTAAGATCTTAAATACAGTTTATTAACACTTTTAATAGGATGCAAAAAAGGAAATTTCAACTGAGATAAAATTCTGTCATAATAATAGAAGCAATTATGTAGGCTTTAGAAGGTGAAAAGTCAACTCTACTTCTTAAATGGATGATTCTGGAGATTTAATTAGTAAACGTGGATTTGTGTTATCTGAGATTACTCACCAGTAGGGGACAACAATACTATTTCCTCAAGCCAGCCTTTTGAAGTTGCTCTCCATTTTCCTGGGAGACCAGCATGGCTGCAGCTTAATTTGCTGCTTAAACACAGGAAGCATCCCAGGACTTCCACTGAGCATCTGAGCAGGAAGGATGACCCTTCCAAGTGCCTTCTGCTGCTGGAATTGCTCAGGGCCTCAGGGCCACTGAGGAGACGTGAAACTATTGATTCTCCAAATGGCCTCAATTCCCAGGCAGGGAGCATGTGGCCCCCAGGTCAGAATCAGGAGAGCTCTACAAATGGAACTTCCTTCTAAGATAGAATGTTCTAGGTTTTTGCTGCCCAATACAGTGGGTGCTCAACACACAGAGCAACTGAGCACTTCAAATGTGGCTCTCATGGCTAAGAGCTGAACATTAAATTTTATTTAATTGTAATTCATTTGAATGGAAATGTAACAGCCTCATATGGTTAGTGGTCACTGTTGGGAAAGCACAGTTCTAGTGTGGAGCGTGTATCTCTCTTTACAAAAGCAAGGAGGCTCTAGGGCAGCTGGCCTGTATTTCTCCCTCCAGTGAAGGTCCAAGTTACCACTGTGCATGCTGAGAGAATCCCAGGATCAAGAGAGGGGGTTGTTCAGGCCATAGCTATGCATGCTGGAAGAATTCCAGGCCACTTCTGTGCATGCTGGGAGGATTGAGCTGCCTTGAAGGGCCAGAGGAAGCTAAGACTATGGATGACCAATACATTCATGACAAGTGGATCCTTCTTTGACCCTCCCTCTCTTTACTTTTTTTTTAAGCAATTTTATTTATATATTTATTTATTTTTTTGGTACCAGAGATCGAACTTGGGCCCTTGCGCTTGCCAGGCAGGCGGTGGAACCACTGAGCTAAATCCCCAGCCCTTACTTTTTCTTCAAATGAATCTGTTTTCCCTTATCTCCATTAATGTACATTTAGGATGAAATTCACTTCAATTATTACTTCATGACTTATAACCCCATTTGCTCTCAGCTTTTTAAGAAACCCTGAGCCATCTCTTTTCAAGGCCCCTACTCAGCAATGGCATCTCTGTTGGACACCACTTTAAACCCCTGGATGTGATGTTTTAGGACTCAAAGTTCTGCTCTGAGGCTTTTAGGTGGTATCAATCTATTATTATTTTTAACAACAAAGGCCTTAGTTGAAGAGTCCATAGGCTTCCTGTGGGAATAGAATCTCCTTCATTTGGCCAAATCAGACATTTTTAGAGCTAGACCATGAACCACCCTGCTATGCCTTGCCCTGGACTCCAGGAAGGATGCTCCAGGATGACTGGGGGTATGAAGAGACGCATAATCTGTTGAGTCACATGTCAAAAGCTCTTACGAGTCTATTTTGCTATGGGATAAAAATGTGTTTGGTTGTAAATACAAGATAGTTTCAAACTAATCAAGTTAAAATTATTAGTTTACCATTACTAGAACATAAAACAGTAGTTGTTCTTTCTTGTGGCCAGATGGTACAGTGGTTTCTCTATGATGGTCAACATCGTGCAGAAACAAGGTCTTCAGCCCCCTCTTACCCATGTTCCTTCCTTATTGGTTCCAGGAGCCTTACAAGGACTATGGTGCATGGGGCCATCCATTCCACATCTCTGGCTGCTGCCTACTTCCTTCTTTTCTTTTTTTATATTGTGCAGCATTGAGTTTCATCTTTTTTTTTCCCATTAAGTTTATTGGTACATTTTCGGTATAAAATACAGTTACATTCATCATTGGGATCTTGTACCTTTACATGAGTATCTTGGTTCTTATTTTTTTCCCCTTCCCTTGCCCACCCTTCCCTA
>NW_004624737.1:14965088-14979823 GCF_000247695.1 Heterocephalus glaber
GATCCAGAAGTCTGTTTTTGAGACTTGTTTATGTGTCTTCTCATTTCCACGGGAGGGGGTGCTTCTGGCACCCACACGGCTCACCTTCTCTGCCCTAGGAGCTTGTGATGGCAGTGGGGGAGCTTCCTTTCAGGTGCTGGGACCGACTGAGCTTCTCTGCCCTTGGAGCCTGGGATGGAGGTGGGGAGATTCCTTCCGGGTTCTGGGACAGGCTGAGCTTCTCTCAAGTTTCATCTTTAAACAAACATCAAACACACACACACAACACACACACACACAAAATTAGCCAGTACTCTGGACATCATTTCATACAGTGACTGCTTCCCCTGTTCTTTTGCTTCTTAGGGCCCACTTTGTTCTTGTTTCTCTCCAGTCTCCCAGTTTTTATGTGTCTTTTTTCAATGAGTTGAGGCTTACTGGCCAGCCTCATGGAGATAGCTATTATGGTGTTTGCTTGAAGTTGAACCCAAGTACACACTTCAGAAGGGTCTGGGCAGGAATGATGGTGACCTTGGCCACAGGTGTCATCTCTTCCAACACTGTTTGGTGGTGGAGGGCCAGAGCTCCGTATGGAACCTGGAGGCTACATGTTTGGCTTGTAATCAGTCCTGCTGTGTGCCCAGGCTTTGTCTAAGGATATTTGAGGGATCTACCTTGAACTTTCCCCCCTATTTATGAATATTTATTTTCATTCTTACCTTTTTATTGTAATAAAATATACATATACCATTTTCAAGCATACAATTCAGTTGCATTAGGTAGATTTATATTGGTGTACAATCATCATCACCATCTCTAAAACTCTTTTCATCTTACAAAACTGAGATCCTATCCCCATTAAACAACTTCCCTTTCCTCCTTCCCAGCTACTAGCCACCACCATTCTATTTTCTGTCTCGATGAGTTTGATTAGTCATACATTGTTTGACCTTTCACGATTGTCTTATTTTAGCTAGTGCAATGTCTTCCAAGTTCATTCATGTTGTGACATGTATCAGAATTCATTAGTAAAGTTGAATAATACAACACTGTATGTATATACCATTGCTGTAGTCTGAATGTTTGTGTCCCCTTACAATTCATGTACTGAAACTTAATCCTCAAAACAATAGTCTTCAGACATATAGGCCCTTCTTGAAGTGATTAGGTCACCAGGCAAAACTCTCACAAATGGGGCTACTATCCTTATAAAAGAAGCACCTTCCCTCCCATGAAGCTTGTTTGCTCTTTCCACCATGGGAGGCACAGGTAAAAGACACCACCTATGAAGCCAACAGCGGATCCTCACCAGACACTGAAACACTGGAGCTTGGTCTTGGACTTACCAGCCGCTGGAACTGTGAGTAATACTTTTCTGTTATTTATAAGCTAATTTATGATATATTATTATAGCACCCTTAATGCACTAAGATAAACAACTTTGTTTATCCATTCATGTGTTAATAGACATTTGGATTGCTTCCACCTTTTGGCTATTGTGAATAATGCTACTATGTGCTTGGATGTGCATGTAGGGACATATATACCAGATCATATAGCAATTCTACTTTTAATCTTTTGATTGGTATATTGTTCTCCATGGGATCTGTACCATTTTATTTTCTTACCAATACAAGGTACACAAGGGTTCCCGTTTTTCCATATCCTCACCAACACCTTATTTCCCACTTTTTGACAGGAGTCATCCTACATGGTCTGAGGCAGTATCTCCTTGTGCTTTTGATTTGACTTTCCTTGATGATTACTGATGTGCAGCATCTTCTATGGGCTTATTGACCATTTGTATATTTCCTTTGTCAAGAGATCTATTCAAGCCTTCTGAATTGGTTTATTTTTATTGTTGACCCTCCTTGAACTTCAAACTCATTCTAAAACCTATACTTTAATATCTGTACCCACAAGAAATCAGGGCCAGAGTTTCTAATTGAGGTCAGTAAATCTCAAGGAAGCAGGGGCTGGGGGCTGTGCAGGGCAATGCTTCTTTGGGAGATGCTGAAGCCTTGTTTGGATGCTTAGCTGTGCGCTAATGAGGGGTCTCAGCCAGTTCAGCAGAAGAAACCAATAGAGGGGCCTCTTCCTGGCTGTCAGCAGGAATAACCCCTTGCACTGTCCCAAACTTCAAGATGAGACTTTGGCTGATAGAATGGGATTCATTAGTGTCCTTTTACTGCAGGGAAGATCAAGTCCCAATCTAATTATTTGTAAAAGTACAGTTTTTCCCCCCTGGAAAATTGCAAGCTTTTAATAATTGGTGTGAGAGAAATTCTCCTTGCACACAAATCGAGGGTGATTTAGTGATGTCTGCCTCACCAGCCATTGCCCGCAGCAAGTGCAGACACATCCAAAGTGGGGGTGCCTTGGGCTGGCAGTGTAATGAAATGGGGAACGCCTAAGCGAGTGATTCCAGGTCATTATTTAATCAGGGGAGAGACTGGGGATCTAATAACAGCTCCAGGAATAAGATTTAATGAGGAGAGAAAAGGCAAGAATTAATGCAAAGGTCAGCAAAAGATGTGCAGTTGCCTGGAATTTCTAATGAGCCCTGATATCCTGATCCATTCTGCTTGGAAGCACTTTGCAATTATAGTATATGGGTAGTTAATTTGATAAGAAATAATAATAACCCTAGCACTTATTTAATTCTTGGAGATTGACAAAGCCCTCTTGCACACTTGATTGGTTCCTTGCCAATCCCCTTGGGTGGATATCATGGGCTTCCTGGTCAGAGAGGCTTGCCCAGGACCTCGAGCCTGAGGGCCGAGTGAGGCTTCAGTGAGCTTCCTTCCCATCACTCTCCTGAATGGCCCCTGCCAGCCCTCTTGGCCAGTGTTACATGTGGAAGATAAATCGAGCTTAGCCACCCAAGTGCTGGGATTATAGGTGTGCACCATCATACCCAGCATCAAACTATCTCCTAGAGTGGCTGCACCATTTCCCCCAGCAATGAGGGAGAGTTCCAGTTGCTCTACATCCCAGTAGCATTTGATGCTTTCAGTTTCATTTTCAATGTTTATCTATTCTAATAAGTGTGTGGTGGTATCTTGTTTTAATTTGAAGTTCCCCAATAACAAGTGATACTAGCATATTTCCACGTGCTTATTTGCCGTTTGTCTTCTTTGGTGAAGTCTCATTTCAGATATTTTGCTCATTAATATTTTTCTATTAGTATGTATTAGTTATACAGACTAGTGGGTTTCATTCTTTGATAATTTTAAACTTGGTTCTCTCTGTCTCTCTCCCTTCCTCCCTCCCTCTTGTTTTTTTGAGACAGGGTCAGGCTGGCCTTGAACTCACTGTGAAGCCCAGGCTAGCCTTCTGCCTCAGTCCCCTGAGTGCTAGGATTATGGCTGTGGGCTACCACACCTGGCTGATTTCATATTTTTGAATTTTAAACATTCTTTGATGCTTTTTGTACAGATCTATATCAGTCATTGTTCTCCAAGTAAACAGATCCAAAGGATCTGATAGTGTTAAGTCCATCCCAAGGGTAGGAGTAGATTTTTAGGGTGACAGGAAGAAAAAGGGGGAAAATTCCTTCTTCTTCTACCTTTTGCTCCATCCATCTCACAATGGCTTGGATGATGCACCCACACTGGCTAAGACAATATGCTTTTCTGAGTCCATTGATTCAGTGATAATCTCACCTGGAATCACCTTCACCGACACACCCAGGAATGATGTTGACTGTGGGCACCCCATGGAACATCCAGACAGAACCATGAAATTAACTGTGACAAAGGCCTTTAACATGTTTTACATGTTTAACAAGTTTCCCCCAATCTGTGACTTTTTCATTTTCTTTATAGATTTTTTCATAGAACAGAAAATTTTACACTTAATAAAATCCAATTTATCATTTTTTTCTTTCATGGACTGAGCTCTTAATATTGTATCTAAAATTCATTAATAATAAGGCCATATAAATTTCTCCTCTGCTTTCCTATAGAAGTTTTACAGTTTTGCATATTAAATTTATGTCTATGAACCAGCCATTTTGAGTCACTTTTATTTTATTGTGATATAATCATATATCACAAATTTCACTCCTTCATTTCCCCCTTAATCTGCATCTTATTCAGTAGTAGAAGGAGGCAGCTGACAGTGGGGCAGGGCGAGTGGGAAAGGAAGCAGGTGGATTAGCAAGGCTCCAGGCAAGCAGGCTTCAGGATATGTGCTGTAGGGCATGCAGGCCTCTGGAGATGGAAATGTGAAAGGAAGGCTGAGCTTCGGTGGACTGTGGCACTTCCAGAAATGTCATTCCATGGATGCATGGTCCCAGTTTTCTTTCTTAGGTTTTTTTGTTTGTTTTTGGGTGTGTGTGTGTGCGTGTGTTACTGGGGATTGAACTCACTGCATGGGCACTGAGCTATATCCCAGCACTTCTTTTAATATTTTATTTTGAGACAGGGTCTCACCAAGTTGCTAAGTTTCGCAGGTTGGGCTCAAACTTGTAATTTGCCTGCCTCAGCATCTCAGAGTGCTGGGATTATGGGCATGTCCCACTAAACCCAGCTGTCTTACTTAGGTTTTGTTCAGGTAGTTCTGACAGGCTTTTACCATATCTTTCAGGAAGTTCGGAACACCATTCTTGGCAGCTCAGTTAAGGAGCCAGGGTGGAATTTGGCCTCCTGGGTTATGGAAGTGATACATGAAAACTTTGCTCTCCTCCTTGCCATCACTCTCACTTGCCAGGCTCTGCTTGTACTGATTAACCTGGATCACACCAGACTTCTCAGGAAACTGAGGCAGAGAGATGCTTGGGGCCAGGACCAGGTGGATCTTCCTCCTTTCTACATCCAGGTCTCGCCACTGCCAGATGTAGACATAGTCTCTGTTGGACATGGGAAAGGGGTTTCACTTTCCAGCACATCATAGTCTCTCCATCGCATTCTTTTTCATATATATTTTTTTAACATACTGTTTTCTGTAGTCTAAATCCACATAGACCTCTGTGAGCAGAGCTGGTGAGCAGTCCTTTAAAATACCAAAGACTTTATACTCATAAAGTCTAGTCTGCTTGTCCAGCAGCTGGTAGATACTGATGCCCAAGGTCTCCACCAGCAGCTGCCACTTGGCCCTGGCCAGAGCAGGCTGCTGGAGCTTGGCACAGGCCTCCCGGAACTGCTTCTCAGAGAAGCAGCTTGCCATCCTGCCTCACCCAGGGATCCTCCAGCTGGAGCGTAGGCTGAGACTACAAATTCACTCTTTAAAGTGTTCAACCTGCTTTTTCTTAGTAAATTCATAGGTCTATGCAACTATCACTACTAATTCCAGAACATTTATATCACCTCAAAATGAAACCTTGTTAGAAGTAACTTACTTTGAGCTCATTTTTTTGGTGAAATGTGTTAAGATCTTCAGTTTTTTTTTTTTTCACCTACAGGCATTTAATTATTCCAGCACCAAAAGACTATTATTTCTCTTTTGAATTACCCTTGAACCTTGTTAACAATTAGTGGACTATATTTAAACAGTGTATCTTAGGGACTTTTATCCCATTTCATTGATCTATGTGTTTATTCTTGAGAGCTTGATTGGAGGTTCTAGTAGGGGAACGCAGCTGCTCCTATACCCTTGACCGAGGAAACGGTCCTCCTCTATCAGGGGTGGTCATCCTCTTCGACCCAGCACGCAGCTTCTGGAGCGACACGCATGGAATGGTGAGGGAGGAAGGGGACACCCACCTAGCCAGCCAGATCAGCCGAATCAACCCTGGAGATCAATGGGGTGACAGATGTTGCAGCCAGATCGCTCTCACACCCTCTATGTGTCTATTCTTTGGCCAACATCATACTGTTTTGATTACTGTAGCTTTCTAACAACTCCTGAAACAAGGTAGAGTGAGTCTACCATATTTGCCCCTCTTTTTCAAAATTGCCTATTCTAGGTCTTTCCCCCACAAACTCTAGAATCAGTTTGTCAATATCTGCAAAATGGTTTGCTCTGATTTTGACTGGAATTATATTGTATCTATAGGTCAAGTTGGGAAGAGCTGACATCTTAACAATATGAGAACTTCCAATCTATGATTGAAAATATTTCTCTGTTCAGTTAGATTTTCTTTGATTTCTTTTACTACTGCATCATAGTTTCCTGCATAAAGATCATCAAATATTTTCACACCTAAGCATGTGGTTAAGTATTATAGTTTTTGGAGTTATTATAAATGGTATATGTTTAAAATTTCAAATTCTACTTTCTCAGTGTTGGTGAATTGGAGAATAACTGGCTTTTGTCTTTATTTTGGTATAAGGAGAGTGTGTACTTTGCTGCTGTTGGATAAAGTGTGCTACAGATATCAATTAGATCCATTTGATGGATGGTGCTGGTCAGTTCCACTCTATCATCACCGATTTTCAGTCTGCTGTGCCTGTCAATTACTGAGTGGTGTTGGAGTTTTCAACTGTAATAGTAGGTTTGCTACTTCTCCTTTCAGTTGTATTAATATTTGCTCATGTGTGACCACATACTGTTATCAGGGGTATACAAGTTTAGGGTTTCGTGTCTTCTGGAGAATAGTCTCATTGGAATCCCTCTTTTTATTCCTAAAAATATACTTTTTTCAGGAATCTGAAATTAATACAGTAAAATGAATCTAGCTTTGTTTTGGTCACTACTTTTGGGTATAACTTTCTCCACCCTTTCTCTTTAAACTTATTCTAGTCTCACTTGTTTTACCATTTAGATAGTCTCTGTCTTTTAATTGGCATATTTATACCATTCAGATTTAAAGTGATTATTGACATTGTGGAATTAATATCTATCACGTTTGAAATGATTTTATTTTCACCGAACTATTCTTTGTCTTTTTTCTTTCATATTGTTTCTATCTTTCCTGGTTTTAATTGAACATATGTGATCCTATTTTATCTCTTCTCTTAGAATATCAATAATACCTCTTTAAATTTTTTTTTTGTGGTTTCCACAGGATTTGCAATATGCACCTGTAACTAATCCAAGTTTACCCTTAAATGATGCTATACCACTTTACACACAGTGCTGTCACTTTATAATATACAATTCTAAATTCCTCTCTCCCATCCCTGTGGCAATACTTTTATTTATTTCACTTATCCATATATTATAATCATCTGATTCACCTGGTATTTTGAGAAGCTATCTTTTAGGTTAATTAAGAATAAGAAAAATAAAAGATTTCATTTTTTCTTTATTTACTCCTTTTCTGACTTTATATAAAATATATATATAGTTAAAAATATCAGTACTTCCAAAAGAATGTGTGAATATGATGCCATCTAAACTGGAATCCTAAAGAGATCTTTTCTACTTTCTTTTTTGAAATAAAACTGTTTGAATTCATATGGAAGAATAATATCTGAAAATCGTTGAAAAAAATTTAAAGAATAGTGATCCAGGAGTCACACATTATCAGGTGTTTCAAATTCTGACACAGCCAATGGAATTGTGATTGTATGGTGTAGCTCAGGGACACTCAATAGAACAGCTGGATCACTGGTGCCAGAAGCTGGTCCAAGTCCCGATGGGAACTCAAAGCAGGCTGGAAGGAACCAGTGGCTTGTTTATCATAAGGTGCTGGCATAATTGGTTATGAAGGAATCCAGAATCTTTCACAATGCCAGCCATAAAAATGGTCTTAATATGGAATGAAGATTTGAATGTAAAGCATTAAAATGTAAAATATTAAAAGATAACTGAAAAATTCCATTCTATATGCTTGGGATGCGAGCAAGCTTCTCCCGTAAGATGGGATATCTGTGGAGCATAAGGAAAATTAGACTTTCTGCAGTAAGTTTCAACATTTCCCTCTTCTCTATTATTTGCTTCTGGTGTATTTTGTAACATTTAAACAGAAAGTTTAAACAAAAAGTAAATATCCTATATAGTAAAGAATTTCTACATACAATTTTAGTATATGTGCTGCTGAAGCGAGCACAATTTCTACATACAAATAAAAGGCACAATTATAAATAGAATACACAAAGGCATTTCACAGACAGTGGGACACACTGGCTAGTAAAGAGATAATGAGAGGTTCATTCTCCCAGTGCTCAGTAAGTGCCTAGAGTTGGAGACCGCAAATTAGGCCCAGCAAAAGTAACTAGAACTCAGGGGCTGGAGCTCTTCGGCAAAACCACTTCACTGACTCCACTGGACATATCATTCTGGAACCACACAGGTGTGTCTGGCTGTAACATCATAGTGGTGAAAAGTGCAAGTGTCAGGGTCCTCAGGCTCTAGCTTTCTTAGGAAACAATTTGGTGCCCAATCTGGGCCCAGGAAGGGGCTGCTCATGACACCCCTTCAAAGTTAATTACATGATGAAAAAAGACAAGTATCTGTGAACCTCTGGTGCTACACCAGGGCTGGATGACAAATGGTCAAATCACATCTTGGATGGGGCTTGTCTGCAGTAATTCCTAATGGCAAATTGAGCTCTCTCCTGGCACAGCATTCTGAAGGCAGTTCTGAACACCTCTTCATGTGGTACAGTCAACCGTCTACAAAGAAACCAGTGCTGAGGTACAGAAGCCGTCATAAGAGCCTGGAGCCAATTTTGGAACCTGCCTGATGGCTTGGGCTTGGATGCTCTGTGACTGGCTCATCTTTTTCCTCCACTTGCTTAATCTCATTTCTAATACCCTGAGAAAGGAGCTCACAGTAATGAGTTCTGTGGCCTCCTTCAGACAGAGCTAGCTTTTTTGTTGTCATCGATCTCCTACTTGCTTTTAGGGCCTACAAACTCTCTTCTACCATCCAGCAGTGGAACCCTGAGAAATCCTATGGCCTTCTTGTGCCCCACTTTCCTGTCTCAGAGGCAGAGCTGCTGAGCAGTATGGGTACTGCCGGTTTTTCATTCACCTTGCTTGACAGAAGCATGGCTGAAGGGCCAGAAGTGACATTAAAACAGGCTTTAAGAAACACAGGGCTGACTCCTCTTGAAGTCTGCATGGGCTCGCACAGCAAGAAACAGTTCCTTTTAGCCCACTTACGATAAAAATGCAGATTTTGAGAAAAACAAAACAACTTTTGAAGTCAGGGACAAGGACATCACAATGACATTAATATCCAGTGTTAAATAAGGGTTTGCCGAGTGACACTATTTTGTGCAGGCTTCAGGCAAGTAACACCTGGTACACCTCACCGCCCCCCATGTGGTGTCTCTCTGTGGGGATGGTGGGGAGGCTGCTGGGGAACCCTGACTAATGAGCCCCACAGTCTAAAGATCAGAAATCTGTGAGTATTTTAGTATCCAACACTTCCATAGCTCTCTTCCATAGCCGCTTTCCTGCCCTGGAGGAGCAAATGTTTGGTCTCTTCTGCCTGTATCTGGATGTCTCATCTACTCCCTCTCTTCTTTGTCCAGGCCACCCGGAAACAGCACTGTGCAGGTGCTGCTGCCATGCTGCCAGTATTTCTAATGCCCATTGTTCCTCCTGTAATCACTCAGTGGTTGGTGTACAAAGTCAACACATTTCAGAAACATTCTTTTACATGGCTGTAATAAAGCCCTCTGAGTTTTGTAGCATCCCTGCTGCCCTTGACGTCATATATTGGTTCTTTGAGGTCAGTTCAGGCCCCTGGGGTGGAGCAATGGGCTCACAGCTACTTCAGTAAAGATGGCTTTTTCTACCCTCTTGCTTGTTCTACCCACACCAATGTTTGCATCCTTTGTCTGGGTGTGATCCCTTGTCTCTTTCCTATTTAGATGTGGTGTGGGGGTGACTGAAGCTGGCTTCCCCTCCCCAGGGCATCCTAGATTGTGGTGCTATCCTTGGAGAGGGCTGTGGCTGGATGGGCACCAGTGATGCAGAGGTGTTCTGCTTCTACTTGAGGTCACCTGGTGCAGCCAATGGACCTGACAGACTTGTAAGGCTGCTAGATCTCCTCCCTGGGCCAACCTGGGCCTGGGTTGTCACCAGCTGTGCCTACTCACTGGAGAGCTCCTGGCTGTTTCTACAGCCATGCCAAATGCCCCAACAGACCTGAGTGGGGCCAAGGTGCTGGATGAATCTCCATTTTTAGATCTGCACAGACTTCTCAGAAAAGACTCCCAGCACCTCCCTACTTAGTACCTCCTGACTTCTCACCCTTGTTAGGTGCTTAGAACATTTTGGTTTTTTGCATCTAACTATGCAGGTCTGTACTGTGCCCATGAGCAGGCCTCTGTGTAGTCCTTGCCCCCATCCCTTCCCTCCATGGCAGACTGGAGAGTGGCTCAGGGATTGGCAGAATAATGGTTCCAATAACATCCTTGTTCTGCCCTGGGACCTGTGAGCATGTGAGATTGCAAAGGGGAAACTGACCTTGACACAGGGAGAGGAGATTGGATCATGCAGGTGGGCCACAAAAGTAGATAAATGGGGAAGAGAGAGGTGGTAAAGTCAGAACCAGAGCAATGCAGCATGAGAAAGACTCAGCTGGACACTGCTGACCTTGAAGGTGGAAGAAGGGTCCTGAGACAAGGAGAAGTGAGAGAAGGCGAGGAATGGATCCTCCCCTGGAGCATCCAGAAGGAACCAGCCCTGCTTATGTGTTGACTTTAGCTCAGTGAGACTGGCTTGAGACTTCTGACCTCTGGCTGTAAAGAGATGGATTTGTGCTATTTAAAATACTTGTGTGGTGATTTGTTACAGCGGCTACGGGAAACTCATGCAGGCACCAGTGAGCAAACTGCCAGGGGCTTGCTCTGGCCACCTCTTGTTCCCTCCCCCCGCCTCTTCTGTAACAAATCTTTCTGTAAAACTCTTATCAGGTTAGAATCCAAGAGAATGGTGTTCTTCACTCTGCTGTGTCTGGCAGCATCTGGGACTACTGACCCCACCCCGTTCCGCTCTGCACCTTCCTGCTGACTTCCCTTTCCACGCAAACCCTCCATCATGGCTTCACACCTGCTCTGAATAGTTTCTGGTCAAGCAGCCTTTGCCTTCAGACCTGGACCTCAGGTTCCATTTTTTTCCTCGAAGGTTTGATCTATTCCTGCCTCTGGACACTGATCCCTTGTCACCCAGTGCTCTGGGAGCCTGAGCTTTCATTTCTTGATTCTTTTGTTTCCTCCTTCTGCCTGGGCTGTGATCATCATTCTAGGGATCAGTGACTGACCAATATGCAATATACACCTCTGCCCCAGGCCACTGTACACAGAAAACCCTCTGATGCGTCTCATCTCAAACTCAGCCAAAGCCAGTCCTTTGTGCCAGTAAGGCCCCTTATTCCCTGTTCTTCTGACTTCCCTTTTACCTTCATTTTCTTCTCTTCCACTATACCAGCTTGCAGGCAGTTCCTGCTATCTGCTAGGACCCAGGGCCCCGGGGCCCCAGGACCTTAGCACCTGCTTCCCCGCCTGGAAAATCTTCCTCCAGCTTCCTGGAAGCTGAGCCCTCATGCTTCTCTGACACCTTGCTCAGCATGGCCATCCCATCTACCTTGCACATTCTTCACCTCTTGCTCCCTCCCCTCCCTCTTCAGTAATTAATCTTTTGGTAAACTTCTTATCATGTCTGGTATCTTCTACTCTCCTTATTTAACTTGGGTTCTCCTCTCCTTCCCATTGGAACATAAACTTCAAGGAAAGAGATGTTTGAATCTACTGTTCTCTTTCCTTCATTCAATCCTGGAGCGGGGTGTGACCTGCAGGAGGCTCCCAAATGGCTTGGTGGATAAGACCGAAGGGCAGACACCTTTCATCTTGCCTTAGTCCATGGGTAATTTATAAAGAAATTTATTTAAGACATGGTTCTGGAGGCTGGAAAGTGCAAGGGCGTCATCACAGCACCTGGTGAGGGCCTTCATGTGTGTCAGAACATGGTGGAGGTGAAAGAGCAGGCAACTATGTGCCAGGGAGGAGGCACACACTCAGTTTTCTAACAGCCGTGTTTGCCACAGCGACATTGGTTTATTACAAAGGCTCTATCCTCATGACCCAGTCACTTCTTACTAGGCCACCCTTCCCAAAACCACTGCCTTGGGATCCAAGCTTCCAACATGTGAATTTGGGGGAGCCTTCTAAACAATCATACATGTACCCCTCAGCTTATCCTCACAGCTGCCTTTGTGAGTTAGGGTGTGTGTAGTTCCAGAGTGCTATGTGTTTTTTTTTTTTTTTTTGGTACCAGTGATCGAACTCGGGTTCTTGCGCTTGCGAGGTAGGCAGCAGAACCACTGAGCTAAATCCCTGGCCCCAGAGTGCTTTGCGATTGTAGCAGAGCAGTCCTGGAGGGGTTGGAGCCTCCTATCCTCTGAGTCCTAGCAGCTACTATTGCCTACATGGAGCATTAGTGTCCTTCCTGTCATTTGCAAGTCATCTGCCTGCTTGCTCTGTGTGGCTGTGCTGTGCTGTCCTCATTCTGGGCCCCACTCCTGCTTCCTTGTTCCTTCATTGTCCTGCGGCAGCAATTTTGTAGGGCTGTGGCTGATCCTGGCTTCCATGGCTAAGAGTGTTCTCTCCACTTTAGTGACACCCAGTGACCAGGGAGCCTTCACCAGGAAGCCCCTTGACTCATTTTGTATGCCTCTTGAAAGCCTATACAACCATTGGCCTATATGAAAGCTTGTCCCTTTCCTCCCAAGATTGAAGGAACCCCCTTGCAGTGACAGTGTTGGTGCGCAATCACTGTTCAACCAGACCCCCCAGTGCCGCTTCCCAGAAAGGTGAATCTTGAGAGCATAGACTTCATCTGAGAAGACCTTTCTACCACCTCAGGAAGGGAGTTTATTTTTTACAGGATCAGATCTTATCAGTGACTTCTGGAAACTCTGGATTGTGAATGGAAACACACAAGTACTTTTTCAATGAGTTCAGGGAGAAACCAATTACAACAGTGATTCTTGTCTCTGTCTTTATCTTGTTTATTTAGACTGGAGTCACTGTTGAGATAGACGAAGGAGTCGGAGCCAGTGATGGGCCTCTTCTAGAGCTGGAAGGAGGCTGTCCCCCTCCTCCTTGCTCCATACCTGGCAGGTTAGTTGTGGAATGAAGGAGCCAGAAGTGGCACTGTCCCCTGCACTCCTACCCCTAGGTCACTGCGGTCATAGTTCTGTCAGTTGCAGGGATGCTGGTCCAGATGGACAGGAGGATACTCTAGGCCTCAAGTGCTTGGGGCAGGTGTTGCCCAGGCTGCACAGAGCAGACTACATGCAGCACAAAGAGAGCTTTGAGCCCCTGAGGCTGTGCATTGGTCTCCCATGGCTGCTGTAAAAAAAGCACAAAACCACAATTAGGACTTTAAAAACAGCGTTTATTCTGTTGCATTCTGGAGGATCCTCCAGTGCGAAGGGGTGGTGCTGTATGTGACATAGCTTCTCTTCTGCACCTTCCTCTGGAAGTGACACTGTTGGAAATAGGATGTCAGTGCAAGGGCCACATTGATCCCTTCTTGGTGACAGGGCCCTGAGGGAAAGGCCTCTTCTTGGAAACCAAGCTGGCCCAAGCATGGCTTGTTCCAAGGCTCAGGTTCTGCCCATGGTTGGTCCCTGACACCCTGATTGAGCTACAGACAAAAGCTTGTACTGTCCCCCGACTCAGGCTTCTTTTTTTAAAAAAAATTAGTTTTATTGGCACTTTTTTTTTTTTTTTGTATCGGGGATTGAACTTGGGACCTTGCGCTTGCAAGGTAGGCAGCAGAACCACTGAGCTAAATCCCTGGGCCAGAATTGAATTTCTTTTTTTTTTTGGTACCGAGGATCGAACTCGGGTCCTTGAGCTTGCGCAGCAGTCAGCCGAAACCACTGAGCTAAATCCTCGGCCCTTATTGGTACATTTTAAGTGTACAATATAATGACATTCATCATTGGAAATTTGTACCTTCACATAATCTCTCTTGGTTCTTATTTTTTCCCCATTCTTCTGGTCTCCCTTCAACCCCTCCATCCCTCCCTATTTACAAAGACTTTGTTTCGATTTTTTTCATTTTCTCATGTTAATTCCATTCCCTTCTTTCGTTTCCTCTACCCCGCCCACTTCCCCTTCTCCTTTGCCCCTTTTCTTCCTATTTCATAAGTTTGATAGTTATATCCCAGCTCTAGAACGTTGCTTCCTTCATCTTTAATATAAGGGTAATGTCAGCTCTTTGTGAAAATCAAATGAAATGCTCATTATTAATTTCTTAGTTTATATTTTAGAATGCTAAGTAAATGTTAACAGATCTCCCAGTATTTTAACATTTTGTGTTTCTGCTTTTACCATCTTATATCCTATACATCTTCTTTTTTTTTTTTTCTGCTTAAATTCTTTTATTGGTACATTTTAGGTATACAATACATTTACATTTATCATTGGGTGCTTGTACCTGTAAATGATGTATCTTGGTTCTTATTTTTTCCCCATTACCTGTGCGCCCTTCACCCCTCCACCTTTCCCTATTTACATACTTCATTTCCATTTTTTTCTTTTCTCATAATTTTTCCTTTCCATTCTTTTGTTTCCCCATCTCCTCCTACCACCCCTGCCCCTTTGGACCTTTTCCTATTTCAAAGTATCAATTATTAGTTATTAATCCTTTTAATCCTTATTTACACTCTCAGCTTCTCACACTAGAGAAACTGTTAGGTATTTACACATGTGTGTCTTATTTATTTCACTGTAGAGTATGGCCTCAATATGCATCCATTTAGCTATAAATGACTCTAGTTTCTCATTCTTTACGGCTGAGTAGTACTCCATTTTATAAAAAACCCACATCTTCTTTATCCAGTTTCCAGTTGATGGACACTTGGGCTGTTTCCAAGCTTTAGCTATTACAAACAGTGCCACAATA
>NW_004624737.1:14984693-14998187 GCF_000247695.1 Heterocephalus glaber
AATCAGAACACCTTAGCCCAAGTGATACAATGAGCAACACCATAGCATCAAATACATCTTAGAGAATGACAATTTGTGATAGTTATTAATCTATCACCTTTAAAAATGAAGGGGCTCCTTCAGGGAATGTCTCTGCTGTCACAATAGACAATGTGGGCAGCAGTGTGCAATTATAAGTCAATGAGTCTCAGTAAGCTATTCCCAGACCTGTGAGATTCAGGCAGATTTCTGGTTGCAAGACCCAAGTTGAGCTCCCTGTCCTCCTGCAGGGTTGTACTCTGCAAGGTTCTACTGCAGGTTTCAGCTGCTTTTCCCCTGAAGAAAGTCCAGGTTTTGATGGGAGCTGATGATCCCTCCAACTTATCAATCATGGTGGTGTGGTGTGCCTTTATTGCAGAGATTCCCTTCACTTTTCTAGTGGACTTGTTTTCATCAGGGAGCCTGAGACAGGCCCTCTCTCTGTTGTTCACTTCTGCCACTCAGGACAATGGCTTTTATGTCTCCCTGTGCCTCTGCAGTGTGTAACCAAGTAGCTGCACAACCAAAAGGCCAGAGGCCAGCAGGGAGAGCCCTGTTTTTGGAGGCGCCTGTGCGACCAAGCTGTCAGCTCATGGGCGTGCCGGTGGGGGGGCTCCTTCTCACCCTGTCCTGGTGGCAAGCTGGTGGAGCAAGCCGGAGGAAGCAGGTCCCAGTCAGCCTGCAACCCCTGACTCAGGCTTTGATGATCCAAGCTTTGTGTGAGCACTGCTAGTCACAGCACTGCAAGCCAACAAATGACTAATGCCCAGCTTCCAAGCTCAAGGTGTTTTGTTATGCAGTGACAGATAATGAATGTACCCTCTGTGTGGGCTTCACACAGCCAGGGTCCCACCAGTTGGTCCCCTTCAGCCTCTGAGCACAAGGCCACAGTGACCATCTCGTGTTGGGAGCACCTACAGAGTGGCCATCACTTTTAGTGACTCACAGGCAGCTCAGCCTCATTGGGGACACTGAGGACTGTCCCTCTGCAACCTCTCTAGAATGGGCACAGCTATTGGGCCAAGTTGCTGCTAGGGAGGCTACCAGCTCTGGCCTTGCTGCTTCCCAGCTAACTGAGTGTCACTTGTTGGCTGTGGGTCCCTCATCACTGCCTTCCCTGGTAGCACTCAAATGGCCTTTTGTATGTACTTTCTGTTTTCTCAGAAGGAAGCCCCATGAGGGAGGTGTGTGAGATCAGAGAGAGGCTCTTGGATTGCCGGGGGGCTGCTGCAGGACCCTGGCAGTTGTTGGGTGAGTTCCCCAGGTCTTGCTGGTATCTTACTGGGTCCATATCACAAGTGTTCATCATATCCTGGATGTGCACTTTCTGAGGGCTTCTGAGATGGGGCCTGGCTTCAGATGGTAGAGTTTCCTGTGCATCTCACCTGAGGGCCAGGATAGGTGCCTTCTATGCTGATTGTCAATGGCCCCCTTTCTGCTGCCTTCCAGCCTGAGCAGCTCCCGAAGGGCCTCTGGCTGAGACCTTTTCCATGAAGTCAGTCCAAGTGACTTCTTTGGACAGAAGCTTTAAAGGTATCAGTTTATCAACAGTAAAAATTCATATATTTCTATGTGTAGATTACTATAGCAGTTGGGAAGCCAGGTGAAAGGAGGAAAAACTACTATCACGCTTTCCTAAAAGAACCAGTTTATTTTCTTATATAATTTTAATATATTTGTAATTAAATATGTGTACTATTTTATATTCCCCATTTTAAAAATTATATATGTGAGATTTGATAGAAAAATACTGTTAATGATTTGTTTAATTTTTTTTTTTTGGTACCGGGGATCGAACTCAGGACCTTGCGTTTGTGAGGCAGGCATGGTGCCACTGAGCTAAACCCCCAGCCCTTGTTAATGATTTGTTTAAATGAAAAAAAATTATTATAGTAAAAGACACATTTCCATTCACTGTATTTTTGATCACACTTTGTAAAGACACTCATGAGAGAGGACTTCCAGAATTGCTTCTAAAAGTGGCAAGAATTATCAGATAAGTGTGTTCAAAGAAAGGGGGAGTATTTGAGGGGGATAACTGGCAAGGTATCTTTTACTGCAATACATTTAAAAAATTTAAACATTCACCACATATTTTGATCACACCACAAGTGCTCTACCACTAAGCTACACTTGCAATCTCTATTTTTGTATCTTTTATTCATTTTATACATAAGGTTCTGCAAACGATGTATTTCACTTAAGACATTATGGACAACTCTACTGAAGTAGACATAAAGGCTTAACCTCTTTCTACTGACTGTACAGTGCAGTACCGAATTACCACAGTTTAGTCAATCTTTGTGGCAGGACCCAGGATTCCTGTTTATAACAACTAATATCCATCCAGGCAGGAGGATATTTGAATTCCTTCAGTTGTTCATGAGGTTATTCCCATCAGTACAAGGAACATTTTATGCCTAAAGTGTGGTGAATATTTCATAACTGTCCTTTAGATTTTATTCAGAGTAGTGGAAGGACTGGATCCATGGATGTTCTCACTAGTTTCTCAGCTTTGATGGAATTTAAAACTCGTATCTACTTTACTGTCACATACCCAAGGAGGTAGATTCACCCAGAGACCCAGGAAAAAGGAAGGGGTTCAGCAGCCTTCTGTGATGGCTGACGTCCCTGAGGTGGAAGGCTGGGGAGGGACAAGATATACGTCATTGCCTAATCCATTCACTGATTCTATGCTCAAGGTCACATCTCCTCCGTTGGACAGGTCAAAGCGGGAGGTGAGTGAGAAATCCGTGGGGTAGCCGCGGGCTCCGCATCCAGCCACAGCCGCTTGGGAACTGTGCTGAGACCTCGCCTGCTTCGGCCTTGCAGGGCCGCTCGTGAGAGGGTGGGGGGCTCCTGAGGGGAATGCGGTGACGGGGCTCTGGGCTGTCTTGGGCTCAGGCCGGGCGAGTGTGCGGCACGAGAGGGTCCGTGGTGCACAAGACGGGAGGGGTCCCAGGGGCCCGGCCAGCCTGGTTGCGCGCGCCGGGAACAGCAGCGCAGTTCACCCAGTGGGCGACAGAGGGAAGTGTTTGGACGCAGTTGGCAGCGGCACCGCGGAGCCCGTAGCTGCTTCCATTCGTCAAAGGCTGGAAATCAAAAGTAGTCCAGCTGGAGCGCCCCGGGTCCTGGGAAAGCGGTGAGAAGGTCCCCGAGACGCTCCTGTGTAAAGCAGGCAGGGTGGGCTCCGTGTGGATCAGGCTCGAGTCCCCTAGGGCCTGGAGTACTTGGCGCACCTCAGGAAGGCTCCGTGATGCTGGCTGCGGGCCAGACCTTTTCTTCCTTATATCCTCAACAGGGAGGGACAATGTCCACGAACAATTTTCTCTACTTCCCCGAGACCAGACTAAGTCTCTAACGTGTGACAAGCTCCAGGCTGGCCCTGCGGACGAGGGGCTTTACATGTCACCTTACATGGGATGACCTCTCAAATATATAAACTGAACACATTTTTGGAAATAGCTTTTGGTTGCACAAGTCATGTGTTGTAACTGTAAAAAATGTGGAATTCAGGAAAATACCAAGGGAGCTATAATGTTCACCTCCAATGTCTCCCAGAGATGAACACCCCTGCTGTGTGTGGAGTGGATGTTTAAACTGCCCCAGTGTTCCAGCATGGAAACTGTGTTTGCACATTCACATTTGCACACTCCTCCCAGCATTTCTGGGGGAAAATTTCTAGGAGTTGGACTGTGGGGCTAGGAGGGGTGCTATACCGAGAATAATGGTTTGCACGGTATTTGGGTGCACCTATCACCTGGCAGCCACAGAGCAAGGCTATGTCACCAACTGGGATAATGCGGACTGTGTAATGACCAACCATGCAAGGTGCTGAGTACATTGAGGCTGTTCCTGGTCTTTCTGGAGCCCTGAGTTGGCTCCTGGAGTGTGTGCTGCTGTAGACACAATCACTCTCAGTCATCTACAGATACTGTGGCTCTTGCCTGGTGCTGAGTAGTGGCCATCAACCCTGACAGCTGACTCTGGGAAAAAGACAGTCTGATGGGGTGGAGGCACAAAGGAAAGCCCTCTGGGTGCATTTCATGGGTCCCTCCTTCTTGTCCTGATATTTAAATGATTCTGAAATCCTCCTGATTTAATAAATGATAAGTGTGTTTAAGGTTGTCCATAGCATTACTTCTGTGGCTGGATATTTAGACTGCTTTTTAGAGATTGATAAACATCACTGCAGTGTTATAGATTCTTATAGATCTGTCTTTGTGACTTTCATTTTACTCTTTTTAGTGGGGAGGGCACTGGGGATTGAACCCTGGACATTGCACATGTCAACACATGTTCCACATGAGCTGATATCCCCAGCTATTCATTTTATTTTTTAAATTTGATTTTCATTTTTATCAAACCATTTCAAGCACATATTTGGAAAAGCTTAGTAGTATTCTAAGGCAACAAACAAAATCTCAGTTCCCTTCTCCTATCCTTCTGCCCTAGGAAACCAACACTTTTGTATTTTGGATTCTTTTATATGTATCTGCAGGGCCTAATGTGAATTTTATTTGGTTGAGATAACCCTTCTGAGCTCTGCGGCCTCCTGGTCCAACTTAGCTCTTGCTTTTAGATACACAGCTGTGGTCTGGGGACTTTCCTCCCTACCATCTTCCTGAGAAATCCTTTCGTGTCTTTGCTGTGTTGGATCACTGGTTTCCTGGATCTCCTTTCTGTCTCTCTGTCTCAGTCTGTCTGTTTTTCTGTCTCTGGCTTTGGCCCTAGTTTTGATGGATCTTATCTTCTAGGAGCTTCTTGAGAAAGATGTGTGGCAGGTGAGTTGGTGGATGCTGTGTGTGTGTGTGTGTGTGTGTGTGTGTGTGTGTGCGTGCATGCGTGCAATTGTTATCCTTCTATCATTGAGTCCATAATGCAGTTTGGCTGGCACAGAGCTAGGCTAGAAATCACTTGTTGAACATTTGTTTGTTGAATTATTTGTTGGAAATCCAGGTTGACAATGAAGGTATAGTTGTACTGTCTTTCAGCTTCCACAGCTTTTCTTAAGAATTTTGATGTCATTTCAATTCCTCCAACTCTTTTTGCTTTGTGTGTGTATCGTGTGATTTCTGGAAGCTTTTAGTCACTTCTTATTATTCTTAGAGCAGTTGGCATGGGGAGTAGGAGGGGACTCTGAGCTTTGCCTTGTCTGGGATGCACCCAGCATGGCTCCTCACTGGCAGGTATACCACTGCAGCAGCTCTCAGTCTCTGGACAACATCGCCAGCATAGGTCAGCAGACAGGGGCACTGCAGAAATGTTGGCTCCTTCCTCCTGAATTGCAGATGAGAGATACATCAGGACAGGATGTTTGTCAGACAGGCATTTCAGTGCGATGAAATCAGTGTCCTTTCCATGTGATAAAGGCCTTATGATGAGGTGTTTACAGAAGCATGTCCCTTGCTGAGGTTCTCCTGCTTGTCACTGTTTGACAGGATTACACAGAACTGACACTTTCCAGAGGAATAACTACACTTGCACAGCAGCCAATGTGTAGAATCAAGGGTTCATTTTCCTCTATGGTCTGTCCTTTAAACCATCCCAGAGCTGCAAGCCACTCAGGTTTTTCCTGAACCAGCCCATGGGGCTGAAATCCTTCCTAGGACTTCCTGGCAGATGATCTTGGTAACAATGTGAGACAGCAGCTGGGCTCTCAAGAGCAGACCGGGGATCTTGTGTGTGGGGGGGTGGTCTTCGGAGGGTTGTTCTCTAGTGAGTGACTCAACAGGAATAGAGGATGGGTGGGCAATGGCAGCTGACTCTCACAGCCCCTGGTCCCTGGCTGGTAACTCTATCTGGGCCTTGGCACCTGCTAGCTCTCACAAGCACCTGTTTAAGGGTAGCACATGAGATCAAGCTGCAGTCAGATACTCCAGGGTGGACAGTGAGGTTGGATTGGGAGACTGAACCCCATTGCTTCTCATTTTTAGTGTCTAACTCAGCTTGAGTGATCATGTTGAAGTGTGAAGTTGGCCATGCTCCACTCCTTTCCCTGCTTCTGTAGGACCAGGGCCAGGACCTGCCATGCCAGGACTCCTTGATCACAGATATGAGTTAATGGCACCTGGTGGAGGGTGGCCAGTCCCAGGGTTGTCAGTTACCTCTGACTTCCAGCTTGGTGTGGAGACTATCTGGCCTGTCAGACTCTCCAGCTCTGTGACTTTGATGTAAGAGGGATAGACAGCCTTGGGCACTCTGCCTGGAGAGCTGGTGTAAGGGGCTCTGTGGGGAGCTGAGTCAAGCTTGCAGGTAGAGCTCAGGAGGCAGAGGTCACAAAGAGAACAGGGGCACATCAAGAGAGGGAGTGTGGGAGACCTGGCCCTTACACAAAGGTCCCAAGGCTGCCCAGGACCAGAAATACCCAGCTGGGACCTGGGGGTCTCAGCTGACAAGGCTTAACTTTGGTTTTCCACTGGAGCTGACTTGAGTAGATGCTTGTTTTTGGCTGTCAAGTTGAGCCTACAACCCACAGCTCAAATCTAGGTGTCATCTTTGGGATTCACACAGACCCAGACTATGTTCTGAGCTGTCTTATATATCAGGTACTCTCCATGCAGGGCCAACATGGAGTGAGTGCTGCCACAAAGAATGATCCTTCTGTTTGTTCTAGTGCAGCTCTAGGGATGGATGAAGGGTCAAGCAACCTGACCTTACACAGCAGCCTGGTTCTAGCAAGATCGAGGAGGATGGCCATTCAGATTTGCCCTCTGCCCTTTCTCTTATTCCCTCCAGGAACATTGTCTGCTTGGTTCTGCACTCTGCATCTTTCAGTCTGGAACAAGAGTGACAGCTGCCTCCTCCCCCACATTTTCTCACGTACATAAGGCACATTTCTAACTGAGCATCCCCTGTGGTTTTGTGCATTTGTGTATAGCATGTGCTTCTTCAAGGTGTGGGGCTTTTTTCTGCTGTAAATAGGCCTGCCTTCCAAACTGGTCCCTGGAGCCTGCCAAGTCTCCAGGTGCCAGATGGGGAAGGATGGCAAGGGTGGCCCCATGTCCTGGGTTATACAGGAATGCAAGGAGCCTCCTGGGTTCATGAGGTCCACGTGCTGCTGCCAGGGATGGGCCTTGTTGGAAAGAGCTAGCCCTCATTCTCCTGCTGTTCTTAGTGGCTGAGGGGAGGTAGTAACTCTGTCACCTCAGCTCATTCCAGCCTCAGTCCAAATGGACAACCCTCTTCTGTTCACAGTTTTCACCTGGCATCAGATGTTGAGTTACCTAAAGCAAGGTGAAGAGGCCATAGATCCATATGCTCAGTTCTCTTCTGGACTTGGGAATGTACATTCTGAAAGCACATGACTTGTATTCCTTCACCCCACAGGAGAGCCATTGGCCTCTGAATGACACATGTCCCACATGCCAATGGTCTCTGGAAACACCCTCACAGACACAACGAGAAGTGTGGCTTACTGCTGAGCATCTCCAAATCATGGGTGAATGGATGCCTGGCTCTATCATCTAAAATCACAACATCTTCAACAGCAGCTTTGGCATTATGAGGGCTTTCTTTCTTTCTTTCTTTCTTTCTTTTTTTCCTTCTTTCTCTTTTGAGACAGGGTCTCACTATGCAGTTCAGGCTGACCTTGAACTCACTATATTATGCAGGCTGTCCTTGAACTCATGGTGATCTTCCTGCCTCAGCCTCCTGAGTGCTGGGATTACAGGTGTGTGCCTGGCCAGCATTAGTTATTTAGCATTAGTATTTTACCCTCCATAGCATTTGTTACAATAAGGACACAAAATAAGTTACAAAATGCAGAAGAGCTGTTTCTTTTATCTTAGGATTTGAAATTCAAACTAAAAAACCACCTTTGGCACTTTCCTGCTTGGTGAGAACTATTTACCTGCATAGAACAAGAGCTCCACTCAGATTTTCCTGCCTTTTCTGTTGGCTTGAATTTAGAATTACTTTATTTTCATGATGCTACCGAATATTCACAGACCTCACTGAGGACTTGAAGGAGGCACCTTTTATGATGGGATTAGAGCATGCTTTACATTCAATGGATGCAGGTGCTAGGGGCACTAGGAGTCAATAGAGGTTGACTGTAGTACTGTACCAGAGGCTGCTGGGTATGTGTCTGTTGTGGCTTGTGTTTAGATGTCCCCCCCAAAGCCTCATGCTTTTTCAGAGGTGGCTGAATCTAGAGCATGTGATTTATTCATGGTGGGGCTAGGCCCGAGGGCACTAGGATTAAGGGCCTGAGTGCTACCTGCCCTAAATAGTCTGAATAAAATAAAAGGGGCAGAAAGATGCTGTTAAGGTCTCTTGCTGCTTTTGCTGTCTTCCGCAGCCATGAACTGTTGCCCCTCTGCCACTGTGCCTTGGAGCCGATTGATTATGGACTGAAACCTCTACACACTATGAGCCAAATAAACCTTTCCCCCTTTAACTTTGAGTGTTGGTTATTTTGTCTCAGCAACAAGAGAAAAGTCACTAAGACAGTAATGATTGCCAAGTTCTCCACTGTCATCCCCTTACATGTCAGCATCACTGTTCACAGTCAGTTCAGAATATTGCTTTATCTTGCAACAACTGTCTGCATCAAAAATACATGTATTATTTGGCCCAATAATGTGGTCACTGGGAATGTGTGTTACCCAATGCAAAGTACTGATTGTAGAAGGGCATCTGGTTCTGGATGTAAGCCAGATGCTGCCCATGGAGGTGGAGCCCTTTGCACCAGTGCTCAGGCAGAGACCGGCACAAGCATGAGGATTAGCCAGCGAACACTATGAATGAAACACAGCCAAGGGCTTGTGTATGTGTGTGTGGGGAAAGCAAGTCTCAAAAAAACCTGTGTGTCGTGTTCTTCTTTTTATAAAACAAGAAAAGACAAAACCTCTCTAAATGTATATTTGCCCAGCCAGGCATACATTTATATCTGGATGAATATGACAAATTAAGATGTCACTTTTACCTGGGTTACTTGGGAGCAGATGGAAGAGCTGCTGAGGGTGGAGGGAGGAATCAGAAGGGAGGGAAGAGGTGGGAAAAACAGTGAGAAAAGAACTGGATTTTAAAATAAAGTTTGTATGATGTAAGCAAACAGATGCAATTTTGCTAAATTATACATCTATGGATAAATGTATAATGACATTTAAAAACTTATGTTGAAATTGGATTTTAATGTCCTGATTGATCAAGTATAAAGCCTAGGCTTGTGCCTAGCTGAGGGAAGGCTGACATTTCTCCCTGAGACTCAGGGGGTGTCCGGTCTCCCCTCTGCTGTGTCATCTCTGAACTATTGGCAGCAGCCTCAAGAATTCTTAAGGTGCCAGATATGAGAAGGCTCACAAATGGAGGGGAACCAGAGAGAAGGCTGACAGTGCTGCTAACATGAATGCCCTCAGAGGCAAGACTGGTAGATATGCCAGGCCGTGAAAGTCTTGTTCAAAGCATTGGAGGCAGAGGATGAAATCCTGCCTTGGACCTTGGCCAGGTCTCCCCAGGGTGCATCCTGCACTTCCTTCAGAGAAAGGATGGCTGCTGAGCCAGACTGAAAGACAGAAAGTTGGCTTCTGTTACCGGATGCTTAAATGAAAACTTATGAAAGAATAAACTACACAACATAAAACAAAGCATCGCCATTTACTAGTAATTAAATGCTTAAACATTTAAATTATCCATATCTTATGTTTATCAAATTGAGAGTAGCCTTAAGCCTATAAAAATGTGCATCTCTCAAGTTTCACAGATGTTTCATGGCTGCACTATGGTAAATCTCAAGTTGTCAATTAAACCCTCTTACAATGGAACGACACCACAAACACAAACATTAACTCCAGCAAGCAACAAAGCCTGGGCCGCATCAAGATTTCCATTATTAAGAAAGTAAATCTTCCTCTGCTAGAATAAAGACATAAATACTGTGCTTTTTTTTGCTGGAAAAATGATGTGGGAAGACGGTCTCTAGAGATTGCTTGTCAAACACCCTTGACGAAACATATCTTGGTGTGTTATTGCAATAAACGTTCTCTAAATTACAAGCCAGCTGAAGCTTGCTCTGCTAAATGCTGCACACACCCCTTCTTCCCCACACTGAATTAGGGCATAACTTTTAGGAGCAGACTGGGCTTGTCAATATAAAACTGCCTAAGGCAGGCATAGACAAGGAGGATGAAAAAGATCAGGGATCCTCGGAAACCCACGAAGGAGGCTGCATTGTTGCCAGAAGCCTGTGAACTAATTTGAATTCACAACAGTCTTTGATTCCAATGGTGAACCAGGCTGCTCACATGCCTGTCTTAGCCAGGTTAAGCAGGGGTGTAGTAGCTACTCTTGTTTGGTAAATGCCATTTACTCTCCTCTGTTGGAATGGGGAAGAAGAAAGCCATGGAACAGTTATCTTATACCAGGAAAGCTTTTCCTCACTGGCACAAGAAAACAAAACCTGGTTGTTTGAGATTACTTCTCTTGCCCAAAGTTTTGCATCTCTAATGTACACGGAAAATAAAGCTGTCTTGTCTGGTTAATAGTGGTATTGAGTCTATGAGTGAGGTCTAGGTACCCTTTCCCTTCTAGCACACCCACAAGACCCTCAGGCCTTTGTTGGCAGATGTTACACAGGTGGGAGTGGGGAGAGGAGGAGACCAGAGCATGAGGCAGCAAAGCTGCATGATGGCTGGTGACATTAGTACAATGCCCGGCTGGAGGAGCCCGGATGATTGGTGGATTATCCAAGAGAAGCATGTATTTCTGTGTGCACAACCAGGGAAAGATCAAGTGAGCTTTGCACCAAATATCCCTAGGGCCTAGCATGCCCAAGTGGGACTCTTTCAGAAAGGGACAGCATACATAGGCCATATTCCCACCTCTTCAGGTCCTGGCCAAACAGACGTGCTTGAAAGCCACAGGCTGACATTTTTCTGATCTTCATGATGGCAACACCTTGGTGTCCATCCAAGCCTAGTCTTTGCTTAGGGCAGTGCCTGGAAGCCATAGCTTGTGGAAGCAAGAAGGGGCTTAGGGTGGGAAGAGCATCAGCTTCTCTTAGCAGGAGGGGTAGTACCCATTGCAGAAGAAGGAATGGGCCCCTGTGGGGAACCACAGTGTGTGTGTATATGTGATTGCGTGCTTGCACATGCTTGTTTCTATGTGTGTGCATGCATGCATGTGTATGTGTTTGTATGTGAACTATGCTGTGCATAGCTCTTTGTGTTTGTTATATATGTATGTATGCACATATGTTGTATATGTATATATGTGTATGTGTAATGTGTTTGCTCTGTATGTTTGTGTGTATAAGCGTGTGTGTGTGTGTGTGTGTGTGTGTATGCACATAGTTGAGGGCTGTGGTAGTGTTGAGAACCCGCGACCTGCCTGGTGGTCTTGGCACAGTTGCTGCCTGTTGGTTGACTTGTTCAGGTGAAAGCTATCTGTGCCTTGTCTTCCCACTACCAAGTTGTCTTCGAAGGGATCAGGGAGCCTGAGCCAAAACACAGTATAATTTAGGTCCCCATGTGTGCTGCAAAGTGTCCTTCTGCCAGGAAACTGCATTGGGCTGGAGGCTTGGTGTGTCACTCCAGGGAGGAGCCACATTGCATAGGAGTGGAAGGGAGTGAGGGAGTCGGTGGGGGATGTTGTGCTGGTGTCTTTCTGTTTAAAATGTGAGCCCAGGAAGGCAGCAGGTGTGTGTAGTGCGAGAGTTATGAGTCCAGAAGGCTGGTGTCCTCCAACAAAGGAACTGTGTTTTATAAACTTGGCCTTCTTGCTGATATACTTTACCAAAACTCATAAATCCAGCTCATCAGATCAAAGGCCAAGCAGGAAATGCCATTTCAGGCATTGAAGAAAGTGCTTAAGCAATGTGCTTAGCTCACAGGCCATGCTCCTGACTCACTGTGACTTTTTCCCCTTTATGTCCTCTTGTGGAACTTCCTGGCAGCACTGATGCCCAAAGACAAAACTGGGGGATCTGGGGGCACAGAGGTGCTCCCAGGGCAGGCACTCTCAGACTGTATGGCTGCCCATTTGCCCTCAGAAGAGCAGCTTCCAGTGAAAAAGCAGGAAAAGCGTCACTGCTCATGTGCTTGTTATGCATCCCTATGCCATAGAGAGTTATATATTCTGAATATAAATTCCTTATCAGATAAATGATTTGGAAAAAAAAGGACCTTACACTTTCAAGGCAGGCACAGTGCCACTGAGCTAAATCCTTGGCCCTGAAAATATTTACTGACAGTCTATGACTTGTCTTTTTGTTCCATTAACAGCGCCAAAGACTAATTTTGATGAAGTCTAATTTATCACTTTTTTAGGGATTATGAATTAGATTTCCCTCCTGTGTTCTCTGAGTATTATAGTCTTTCATATTACATTTAATCCTGTGATCTGTGTTGAGTTAATTTTTTGTTTAAGGTGTAAGGTGTAGGTTGAGTTCTATTTCTTTGCTTGGGAATGTCCAGAAACATTTGTTGAAAAGACTATTTTTCTCTCCACTGACTTGTTTTTACACTTTTATTAAAGATCAAGTGGCTATTGTTGTTTGTGCTTATTTCTGAACTCTGTTCTGTTCCATTGATCTGCGTGTCTATCACAAATATTATACCATCTTAACCATTGTAGCTTTGTAGTAAGTAAATCTGGCAGCATGAGCCTGCCAACTTTATTATTTTTCAAAAATATTTTGGCTGTTATGGTTCTTTTGCCTTACCACAAAAATTTTAGAATCAGCATCTATATGTCTGTAATATTCATATGTCTAGAAGAAATTCTGGTAGGAATATATTTGGGATAGTGTTAAATTTACAGATCATTTTTGGAAGAACTGTCATCTTAACTAAATTCAGTGCTCTAAGCACTGAGGTATGAACAAGGTATGTCTTTCCATTTATCTGGGCCTCTGATTTTTTTCACAAGAATTTTGTAGATTTGGTTTTATTTTACTTTTTTCATTGGATTTATGCCTATATTGCATTTCTTGAGTCATAGTAAATGGCTTTGTGTTTGACATTTTCTTTTCTAATTGTTCATTGTTAGTATATAGAAAAGTTTTGTGTGTGTGTGTGTGTGTGTGTGTGTGTATTAGACTTATATTCTGTGAGAAACTTTATAACTCTTATATTGGTTCTAAGACTTCATTTTTTGGATAGATTGCTTGATATTTTCTATCTGGAAAATCATGTCATCTACAGATTGGGACAGGTTTTTTTTTTTTGCTTAAATTCTTTTATTAGTACATTTTAGGTATACAGTATGTTCACATTTATCATTGGGTACTTGTACCTGTACATGAGGTATCTTGGTTCTTATTTTTTCCCCATTACCTGTGCACCCTTCACCCCCTCCACCCTTCCCTATTTACATAGACTTTGTTTCCAGTTTTTCCTTTTCTCATACTTTTTCCTTTCCCTTCTTTCCTTTCCCCTTCCCCTCCCACTTCCCCTACCCCTTTGGACCTTTTCTTCCTATTTCAAATGATCAATTATTCATTTTAATCCTTATTTACACTTTCAGTTTCTCACA
>NW_004624737.1:15000445-15031130 GCF_000247695.1 Heterocephalus glaber
TTTCTTTCTCTTTTCTAATTGCTGTGGCTAATGTTTCCAGAACTATATTGAACAGAAGTGGTGATAGTGGGCATCCTTGTCTTGTTCCTGATTTTAGCATGAAAGTTTTCAATTATTGACCATCTAGTATGATGCTGGCTGTTGGATTTTCATAGATAGCCTTAATCAGGTTGAGCTAAAGACCTTCTATTCCAATTTTCTGTAGGGTTTTTATCATGAATGGGTGTTAGATTTTGTTGAGTGCCTTTTCTGCATCTATTGAGATGATCATATGGTTTTTGTCCTTGACTCTGTTAATATAGTGTATTACATTTATTGATTTAGATATGTTGAAACATCCTTGCATCCCTGGGATAAATTTGACTTGGTCAGGGTGTATGATCTTGATGATCTTCTGTATTCTGTTTACCAGTATCTTGTTGATGATTTTTGCATCTATGTTCATTAGGGAGACTGGCCTGAAGTTCTCTTTTTGGTTGGGTCTTTCTCTGGTTTTGGAATCAAAGTAACTCTTGCTTTCAGTAAGGAGTTTGGAAGCCTTGTTTCCCTTTCAATTTCACCGATCAGTTTACAGAGTAGTGGCAATAGTTCTTCTTTAAATGTTTTGTAGAATTCAGCAGTGAAGCCATCAGGACCTGGGCTTTTCTTTGTTAGGAAATTTTTTATTGCATTTTTAATTTCACTCATTGTAATTGGGGTGTTTAGAATTTCTATATCTTCTTCATTTAACTTTGGCAATTCATATTTATCTAGGAATCTGTCCATTTCTGTTTTCCATTTTGTTAGCGTATAGGTTATCAAAGTAGGTATTGATGATCCTCTGGATTTCTGCTGGGTCTGTTGTGACTTCACCATTTTTGTTCTTAATTGCATGGATTTGAGTCTTTTCTTTTCTTTTTTTGATAAGGTTGGCCAAAGGTTCATTGATTTTATTTATTCTTTTGAAAAACCAACTCTTTGATTCATTGATTTTTTGTATCATTCTCTTAGTCTCCATTGGATTGATTTCTGCTCTGATCTTTATATTTTCCTCTCTTGTATAAGCTTTGGGTTTGTACTGCTCTTCTTTTTCTAGGAGCTTGAGGTTCTGTATTAGGTTATTTATCTGAGTTCTCTCTGTTTTCCTAGTATGGCCATTCACTGCTATGAATTTCCCAAGTAAAACTTCTTTCCTTGTGTCCCGTAGATTCCTGTGTTGTACTGGCATTATCATTTACTTGTAGAAACTGTCTAATTTCTTCTTTAATTTCCTCTGTGACTCATTGGTTGTTCAGGAGGGTGTTATTCAATTTCCATGTGTTTGTGGGGGTTTTGCAGTTTTTTATGTTATTGATCTCCAATTTTATTGCACTATGGTCTGATAATATACAAGGGGTAACTTCAATTCATTTACATTTACTTAGACATGGATTGGGACAGTTTTATTTCTAATTTTTCTAATCTATGTTTTTTGTTTCTTTTTCTTGTTTTATTGCATTGGCAAGGACCCAGTATGATGAGGAGGAGTGGGAAGTGTTAGGAAGGCATCCTTGTTTTGTCTCCAATCTTATACCAAGAGCACTTATTTAGTCTTTCATCTGTAAGTATAGTCCTATCATCTATCTGTCTATCTGCCTGCCTATCTATCTATCTATCTATCTGTCTATTTTATCAGATAAAATTCTTTTTTCTTCTCACTGAGAGTAAACAAGTGTTGAATTTTGCCAAGATTTTTTGCTTCAGTCTCTATAATTATATGAGTTTACTTTTTAAAGTCTATTAATATGGTAGACTCCACTGATTCATTTACATGTTTTGAATCAACTTTGTATTCCTAACATAAGCATCTTGTTTTTTCTTTCCTTTTATTTGAGACAGGGTCTTGCTATATAGCCCAGGCAGATGTTGAACTTGTGGCAATCCTCCTGCCTCAGCCTCCTGAATTCTGGGATTACATGCATGCACCACCATGCCTGGCCCTTAACATCTTGGTTTTGATGTAGTATTCTTTTTATGTATTGCTGGATTCAATTTGCCAATATTATTTTAAGGATTTTCTGTCTATGTTCATGAGGAATATTGGTCTTTAATTTTTTTGTATTGTTTTTGCCTGATTTTGATATCAGGGTAATGTTGGCCTCAGAAAAATAAGTTGGGAAAAGTTACCTCTTCTATTTTCTGGAAAAGCTTGGTTGACTTTGGTATTATTTCTTCTTAAAATGTTTGGTGGAAATCTATAGGGAAACCATTTGGTCCTGAATTTACTTTTTTTGGGAGGATCTGCCTCCTTACTTCTTAAATATCAATTTCTTTAATGTATCTTGGATGATTCAGATTGCCTTTTTTTCCTTAAGTGAGTTTTGGTAATTTGTGCTTTGGAAGGAATGTGCTTATTTCATATACATTATTGAATTTATGTACATTAAGTTGTTTTTGAGCTTTCTCTTATGATTCTATGATTTAGTATCTATGAGTTCACAGTGATATACCCTTTTTCATTTCTAATAATGACAATTAGTGTTTTTCCTCATTTATTTTCTTGTTCAGACTGGCTATAAATTTATCAGTGTTACTGACTTCAAAGAATCAGATTTTGGTTTTACAGATTTTTGCAATATTATTTGTTTTTGATATCACTGATTTTCTCTCCTAATCTGCATTTTTTCCTTCTTTCTGGTTGTTTTATTTCACTCTTTTTCTATTTCTTAAAATAGAAGCTAGATTATTATTATTATTATTATTATTTTCCTTAAATTCTTTTATTGGTACATTTTAGGTATACAATATGTTTAAATTTATCATTGGGTGTTTTTACCTGTACATGATGTATTTTGGTTTTCATTTTTTTCCCCCATTACCTGTGCGCCCCTCACCCCCTCCACCCTTCCCTATTTACATAGACTTCATTTGCATTTTTTTTCTTTTCTCATAATTTTTCCTTTCCCTTTTTCCTTTCCCCATCCCCTCCCACAACTCCTACCCCTTTGAACCTTTTCCTATTTCAAAGTATCAATTATTTGTTACTAATACTTTTAATCCTTATTTACACTCTCAGTTTCTCACACTAGAGAAACTATTCGGTATTTACACGTGTATCCTATTTATTTCACTTAAGAGTATGGCCTAATATGCATCCATTTAGCTATAAGTGACTCTAGTTTTTAATTCTTTATGGCTGAGTAGTACTCCATTTTGCAAAAAAACCACATCTTCTTTATCCAGTTTCCAGTTGATGGGCCCTTGGGCTGTTTCCAAGCTTTAGCTATTACAAACTGTGCTACTATAAACATGGGTGCACATATATCTCTGTGGTATGATTCTTTTAATTCTTTTGGGAAAATACCCAGCAGGAGAATAGCTGGGTCAAATGGGACCTCCAGCCCTAGTTCTTTGAGGTATCTCCACACTGATTTCCATAGTGGTTGCACCAGTCTGCACTCCCACCAACAATGGAGAAGGGTTCCTTTCTTCCCACACCCCTGCCAGCCTTTGTTATTGGTTGATTTCTTGATAGCAGCCACTCTTTCTGGGTTGAGGTGGAATCTCAATGTTGTTTTCATCTGCATCTCTCGAATGACCAGTGATGTTGAACATTTTTTCATATGTTTATTTGCTGCTTTTACTTCTTTGTATGAGAAATGCCTGTTCATTTCAAATGACCATTTTTGATTGGGTCTTTGAATTTGGGGGGTCTGATTTTTTTCAGTTCTTTATATATTCTAGATAGTAATCCTTTGTCTGAGGTACAGCTGTTAAAAATTTTTTCCCACATTGTTGGTTGTCTGTTAGCTCTGTTGGTGATTTCTCTTGTAGTGCAGAAGAAGTTAGATTATTAATTTGAGCATTTTTTTCTAATGTATTCCTTTAATGGCATAAGATTTCTTCTAACCACTGTTTTATCTATATTCCACAAAATTAAATATGTTGTGTATTAATTTTCATTTAATTCAAAATGTTTTATAATATTTGTTGAGATTTCTTGTTTGAACCATGGTTTATTTTGAATTATGTTGTTTAATTTTGAAGTATATAGAGATTTTCCAGATACCTATGTACTAATTTCTAGTGTAATTTTCTTTTGGTCAGAGAACATATGTTATATGATTTCTATTCTTTTAAATTCATAAAGGGTATTTTATGATCCAGAATATAGTTTATATTGGCAAATGTTTTCTGTGTATTTTAAAAGAATTTGCATTCTGCTTTTTGTGGGTGGAGCGTTTTGTAAATGTCAGTTTGGTCAAGTTTTCTGTATCTTTGCTGATTTTCTCTAAATTTCCAAATATAATTTTGGATTTGTCTATTTCTTCCTTCAGTTCAGTAAGGCTTTGTTTAATGTATTTTACAGCTCTGTTATTAGATGCGTATACATTTAGTATTGCTATGTCTTCTTAAACTTTGATGATCAGGTGATATCCCTCATTATGTCTAGTAATGTTCATTGTTCAAATTCTATTTTATCTGAAATTAAGGTAGCCATTCCAATTTTCATTGGATTAATGTTTTAATCATACATCTTTTATTATCCATTTCTCTTAACCTATGAGTATATTTTAGAGTGGACTTCTAGATAGCATGTAGTCAAATCTTTTTTTTAACAATTTGACAATATTTGTTTTTTAATTGTTATTTTTGAAAGTTTTAACTTACTATCATTATTGTTATGGTTTTGTTTAGGTTTGCTGTTATAATTTATGTTCTATTTATTTCTTCTCCTTTTTCCTCTTTCCATTTTCTGCCTTCTTTTGGGTTAAAAGTTTTAAGAATTATATTTAATTTTTTTTTTTGGTACCGGCGATCGAACTTGGGTCCTTGCACTTGTGCAGCAGGCGCCAAAACCACTGAGCTAAATCCCCAGCCCTGCTTTTTAATTATGTGTGCTTGTACAGTTTTTTAAGTGATTGGTTTAGGGATTACAATATACATACTTATGTCTTCAAAGTTCACTGAAAATTAATATTTTACTGCTCCAGGTGACATGTAGAAATTGTACAGCCACATGAGGCCTTTCACTCTTCCTCTTTTGTCTTATAGTTATACTATATAGTACAGCTACATTCCCCACAGAGCAATGTTCTAATCACATATATTCACTTTAAGCATATATATTATATATTTTGAAATATGAGAGGAGAAAACATCTTAAAATATCTACTTATATGCATTTCACATCTGTTGTTGTCTTTATTAATTCTCCTTTTTTTTTTGGTACCGGGGATCGAACTCGGGTCCTTGCGCTTGCGAGGCAGACAGCGGAACCACTGAGCTAAATCCCCAGCCCCATCTTTATTAATTCTTAAAAGTTCACTTTTCCCTGTGGTCTCATTTCCCTTCTACCTGAAAAACTTCCTTTATCATTTCTTTTAGAGCAGGTCTCCTGGTGATCAATTTTTTTTGTTTTCCTCCATGTGAATATGTTTTTATTTTTTTCATTCCTGAGGGTGTTTTATCTGGATATAGAACTCTAAATTGATTGTTTGTTTCTTTTTTGTACTGGGGATCGAACTCAGGACCTTGCACTTGCCAGACAGGTGCGGCCCCACTAAGCTATATCTCTAGCCTTTTCTTTTCTTTTAGCACTTTAAAATATGCCACTATCTTCTGGCCTTTGTGGTTTCTGATGAGAAATGTGCAGTTATTCATCTTGCTATTCCCTAAATGTAATCTGTCATTTTTCTGTACTTTAGAATATTTTTTTCTTATCCTTGGTTTTTGGTAATTTGATTATGGTGTGTCTGGGATGTTTTTGAGTTTTTCTATTCCACTATTTACTGAGACTCTTGAATCTCTCTTTTTTCTTTCGTCCAATTTGGGAAGTTTTCATTATCATTTCATTGATTTACTATATATATTCATTATATGCCACATATATACCAATATTTCATCATTGATAAACTTCAATGATGTGTTAGACCTTTTGATATTTTTTCCAGAGTTAATTGAGATTTTGTTTATTTTTCTTTTCACTTTTCCTTTGTTGCTCAGATTGTATAGTTTTTGTTGATGTGTTTTCACATTTTCCAATAATTTCCTCTATCATTGCCATTCTGTTATCTTTTGATCCACTGAATTCTTTATTTCAGTGATTACATTTTTAAGTTCTAAAATTTGCATTTGATTCTTCAATATGCTTCAATATTTTCTATTGAAAATTTCTCCCCATTCTTTTTATGATAGTTAATCCTTACTTCATAGAAGAATGGATATATTAGCTGTGTAAATTCTTCAATAGTTCTAACATTTTAGGAGTGGTGTCTATTGATAGTATTTTTCTTTTTCAAGTTGCTAATATTTTACTGTCTTTTTTGTATCTTAATTAATTTTTTATTGTATCCTGGCCACTTTGAGTATTGTCATGAGTATTGTCTGAGTGCTATTAAAATCTTCTGGGGAATGTTCATTTCTGTTTGTTATAGGGGTAAATTGGCCCTGTTAGGTTCAGGCTATATGTACTGACCCACATCCTGCAGCTGTAGTGTTAAAGTCAGTTCAGATTTCATAGCTTTTGCAGTATTCTGTCCCATGTGTGCTATTCATAGTCCAGTTTGTGTACCAGGTGCTGACCTGTCTAGTTCATATCTCAAAACATTTATTATTATATTTTGGATCAATATCTGTTTTAGTCATCTTTCCATCACTGTGACAAAATACCTGAGAAAATAAACTTGAAGAGGAAAGGCTTATTTTGACTCATGGTTTTAGAGATTTCATTCCATGGTTATCTGGCTCCATTGCTTTTAAGTGTGTGGTGAGGCAGAAGCATCAAGGTAGGAAGACATGGCAGAAGAAAACTGCTCACTCAGCTCATCACAGTTAGGAAAGAGACAGAAAGAGAGAAAAAGAGAGGGAGGGAGGAAGGGAGAGGAGAGGAGAGGGGAGAGAGAGAGAGAGAACAAGGAAGGTGCTAGGAGAAAGAATACACTTTAAGAGTACCCCCAGTGACCTGATTCATTCAACTAAACCACATCTCCTAATAAGCCCATTGAGTTATGAGGTCCATTGATGAATTTAAAACTCTCATGATACAGTCCCCATCTCTGAACACTGCTGCTTCTATGACCAAGCCCTCAACACATGTGCCTTGGGAGATGTTGAGGTTTAGATCTAAAATATCCCCCCAAAGTCTCCTGTTCAGAGGTTGGGCATGGTCAGAAAGACTGTCATTGGAGACATGACTTGGGAGGGTGTATTCTTGTCCCTGGCACCTCCCTTCTCTCTGCTTCCTAGCTGTCATGCAGTGAATAGTTTTCCCTCACCGTGCTGTTCTGTCATGCTGTTCTGCCTTGGAGCTAGCCAATCATGGATTGAATCCAGTGAAACTGTGGGCTAAAATAAATCTCTCCTCGTTTGAGTCACAGGTGTTGTATATTTTGTCCCAGCAACAGGAAAAATAATATAGAGAGTCAGTACCAGGAGTGAGGGTGTTGCTATGACTGTACCTGAACATGTGATTCAAAAGCCTTTGGAACTTGTTTGTGGAAGGAGTTTGGAAATGTTCAGAGAAACAGGCTACAGAAGTCCTAAATTGATATAAATAGAGCCTGATGGGAGATTATGGTTGGAGCTCAGAAGACCAATATGTTGACAGAAATGCAGACAGTAGGGCCTGGGCTTGGGAAGCTTTAGTTGGGAACAAGGACTGTATTGAAAACTGGACTAGAGACCATGTGTAAACTGGACTAGAGACCATATGTATTACATTTTGCCCATATCCTGAGGCTGTGGGATACTGAGATTAATGGCAGTGGACTGACTAATTAACCTCTAGGAAGAAATTTCAAGGTAGCCCCGTGTTCAGGTTATGGCATGGGTATGGATGGCTGCTTTTAGCCAGATCTACAGTGAGAAGTAAGAGCAAAATGCAGATGTAAAAAGTTTTCAGTTTCATCAGAAATGAAGTATCTGCAATTCTGGGGCAAAGGAGAGCATGTTTGCTGAAAAGATTAACATTGAAAAGGATCCAAGTACTTTGTAAAGAGACAAGAAGAAAGATGCCTTGAGAACACCTCAGAAACCAGTAAGACTCAATCATCATAGGCTCAAGGGTGCAAAACCAATGCTCTTTCATTTAAGTAGAGAGTCTCTGGGATGCCTCCTCATTCACGGTTGCCTAAAGAATTGTATTCCCAAATTTAGCCATCCAAGCACTGAAAGTCTGCTGCAGCCATGGTCCAAAAAGGCCAGGCTGCTGTTTATGTTAGCAACAGACTTTAGTGTCAGCCATGTGGTGCTGGTTTTTCAGGCATAAAAACACAAGAGTTATGGGGTTGTGGAGGTTTCCATCAAGATTTCAGAAGAAGGCTTGGGAGGCCAGGCAAAAATGTGTGACCGGATCACAGTCACTGCCAGGAGCCCATTAGGGCAGTGCATGATGCTATGAGAGTTAAGGCAGAGGTGCAGTGTAGATCCCAGGAAGTTAGAGAAGCCGGGAATGTGGAAAGTCTGCTGAGAAAAGGCAAAGACAGTGATCAAAGCTAGCCTAAGAGAGGGGCCAGCAAGGCCATAGTGGCAGGGCTGCCCAAGCTCTTTGGAGATCACATCTCACCACAACCTGCCCTGGGTCCTAGACATGGAGCTACAGGATTTAATGTTTTCCCTGCTTGGTTTTGGTCTTACTTTGGTTCAGTTTCTGCCTATTCCCCATATTCCTCCTTTTCAGGATGGGAATATACTTGGTATCATTGTATGTTGGAAATTTTTAACTGTCTTTTTGAATTCCACAGAGGCACATAGCTAAGAGTTTGCTTTGATTCTCAGGGGAGTCTTTGGCCTTGGACTTTTCAGCTGAAACTGTTAAGACTTTGCAACTCTTAGAGAAGGACTAAATACATTTTGCATTATGAGATGGATATGAGCCTTCTGGGATCTGGGGACAGAATGCCCTCCAAAAGTCTCACTTTTTGAGGTGGGGCCTGGTCAGAAGAAGCTGGTCCCTGGGGGCATGACTTGGAAGGCTGTATTCTTGTTCTTGGGTCCTCTCTTTTTCTCTGCTTCCTGGCTATCATATGGTAAAGATGTGGTAAAGATTTTTCCTCCATCTTGTTATTCTGTCATGCTGTTTCTGCCTTGGAGACAGCTGACCATGCAATAAATACACTGAAACTATGAGCTAAAATAAACCTTTCCTCTTTAAGTTATAGGTGTCAAGTATTTTGTCCTAGCAATGGGAAAGCTGACTAGTACAGGGAATGCATCATAGCCAAACCATAACAGTATCATACCTGCCACATAGGTCTATCAGACTGCTTCTGAAGTTCCTTCTTGCTGTAACATTCTTTATACACTCCCTCTCCCACATTGCCTCCTGATTAGCTAAGTTTCAACCTCCCTGTGATTGTTGTTGTATACCTTCCTCATTTGGGTACACCCCTGGATAAAGCAGTAACTAGAAGGATTCCTGCCAATGCTGGATGGGATTGGGATGTACTCCTGGGGATGGCCAGTAGAAAAAAAATGGCCCTGATCCTCTGATTATAGACAGTGAGTTTCTTTAGGCTACACTTGTTGTACAGTTCTGGGTTTTGAGCTGACCTGAGTCAAACCAGGGGTAACGGGAGGAAATAAAATAGAAAATTCACTGCTCATTTGCCCCTACTTTGTGTTTTTATTTCCTACTCCAATTCATTTGCCGTTACTTTCCGGAGTTCTTGGGTTTCCGGGGTTCCCAAGTGCTGCTTTAATAACTTTATCCATAGTTTTTAGTTCTAAACAGTGGAAAAATGGGATAGTATGAGAACCCCTGCCTAATAGGAAGTAGAAGCTTCTCATATTTCATCATTTAAAAGAGTTGTCATATTTACCAGCTTGGCTTTGACCCAAATACATTGACTAAATTCCCTTTTATAAGCTGTGTTTAACCAAACATTATAGACAAAGTGCACACACTCCTGCCCAGGGTCATTTCCTGAATCTCTTTGTCTCTAGCTTTCCCAGATTCAGTGGGCTTCTTCCTGGAGTATTCCTGCCCAGCTCCATTTGGGCTCAGCAGAGTTTTGGACCAGGCTGCCCCTTGAACTGGAGATGAAATAGCAGGGATGAGATAGACTCTCCTTATCATCCTCTGGAGGGTGAGCAGCTTGTCTCTTTCATAGACTCTAACTTTTTGCCTGTCGTCATGGTTTCAAATGTCCCTCACTCTTGAACATCAGTCTTTTGTGTCCTTTTCCTAACAATGTTAATTGAAGGATGAGGAGTATCATGCAAATGGGTTCTTCAGCACTGAGGGGTGGACTTCAAGAGATGTGGGTATTTGGCTTTGTGAATGGCAGAGGTGGCTTCCTTAACTTCCAACTGGAGAAGAATTGGCCTTTGGAGAAAAGGACACAGAGTCAAGTGTTCCTAGAGTTTCAATCACCAAGTGTCATTTCACATTTCTGTTTAGCAGCTTTATCAGTGCCTGGAAATGAACAACTCTAATTAGGGGAATCTGAGTATGGGAGGGTGGTGGGGGGCTTCCTTGGGAACCCCTGGGGGCAGCAGGCAGAGCTGGTGATTGGGATTTATCAGAGACTGGCTGATTGAGGATGCGGCTCATATGCTGGTCCAGGGCTGTGTATGGTTCCCAGCCACCAAGTTTTGGGGGACCTCATGAGCCTGCTGAAGTGGGATGAGGCATCTGTGTCCCCAGCTTCAAGCTGGTGCCTTCCCTCTCCTTCTGAAGTTTTGGAGGATATAGCTCAAGACCAGCCACAGGGTTTAGGGAGGCCCCTTGGGACCTTTGGACTCCACAGAGTAGTTGTGTGTTCCTGGGACTGGATGAGGGGAGCTTCAAAGCAGCAAGCCAACACCCAACTCAATGGACATTATCAGGTGCTTCTATCCCACATAATCCCAAATCAGTCTTTCGCCTTTAGGTATTTCCTGACTGCCCACCAAAGACTAGGTCTCTGCAAAGGCACTAAAGACACAGCTTTGATCAAAGGCTGCCAAAAAAAAAAAAAAAAAAAAAGTTAAAAAAAAAAAAAAAAAAAAAGATGGCGCTTCACTAATGTCCTCATCTTTTTATCCCCATGTGGAAGCCTGTATCCAAATCACCTGTGAGGAATGTGAACACACAGATTCCTGGTCCCCAGGAGTGTAACACAGCAGGGTTAGAGTAGAGGCTAGAGCACTGGTCTCTCAAATGTTCTCTGTATGACTGTTCACTCTGTGGTCTGCTCTACTGCCCCTTGCTGCTACCCAGCAGAGACTCCCTGACCTCTTTCATCTTAAAGTAATCTGTGGCCTCACTTGTCTGCCATGGTCTCTAAGGCAGAGGCTGCTATCCAGCCCCTAGCCCAGCTTCGACTTGGTCAAGGACTCAGGACTGATCTGTGCTGCTGTCCTGGGAAAGGAGGTGGTGACTCCTCCATGGCCCACTGCTGGGCAGTATGAGGTATATAGACTCATGCTGAGCTGTGACTCCAAGTTATTCACCAGGCTTGGGCCCGAGGCTGGGTCTTGCAGGCCAAAAGTACAAGGAATCCTACTAGTAGTCTTGTTGGCAAAGGAGAGTGTGGCCCTGGGCTGCTGGTGGGGGAACCCTTGTGGGAATCAAGGCATGGGGGTGGCTCCTGGCTGGGCAAGGCAGCCGGTATAGTGGGAGCTACTTGCAAAGCTGGTCCATCTTATTTCACTTTTCTTACTTCTGTAGGAAGATGGGAGTTTGAGTTGATAGTGCATTGGGAAATGCCATCCTCATGAAGAAGATTCTGTGTCCCCTTCACATGGTGTGTGGGAAAAGATGGGACCTGGCTGTGTCTACAAACTTGGCCCAGCACTGACTGTATGCTGGTACAGTATCCCTGAGAACAAGTTCCTATGAAGGCTGCTGGTGTGGCTAGGTGGGAGGCAGGAGGAGCTCTGGGCCCCAGTTTGAACCTGATTCATAGGCTGAGGACCTTGGGCAGGCACAGCCTTTCTTATCCTCATGGTCCTTGGGAGCAACATGCAAATGGCATGTCACAAGAAAGTGACATCACAAGTCTGGTGCTTATCTGTTTTGTGCACATGGGAGCCTCTGCTTGACCTTCAAGTCCATCTGTCCTTACTGTGGTGAGCCATGCTCTGTTCCCTTTGCGTTCCTCCTTCACTAATGTGGATACCACTCTGAGTTGACCTCTCCTTATAACAGGCCATATTGAGTCAGTGCATCCCTGCTCCCTCTGCCTGGCTCAGCCTTCTCAGGGTCAGGTAGGGAAGATGGCAGTGCCCTATCACTGGGAAACTATTCTGCCTGTGTTGAGTCTGCCATGCATGGTGGTCCAGCTGCAGTGGGTATATTTTTATTTGATGTTTTTCTCTTTAACCTCTTCAGTCCTCATCTTTTTCTTGTGACCTGGGCTTTCTGAAGTGCTCAGTGCTGGTTAATAAGAACAAAGGTGCACACACCTTTCCTATCTCCAACACGCCACTTCTCCTGGGCCTTCTGAGTTGGGGGTTTGTGGACCAGAGGTTGGGCTTGCTATGGCTTGAGCCCTGAGGTAGAAATGGGGATCATCCAACTCACAACTGGCTTCCTGTTCCCAGAAATTAGCTGAGCTTGGCCTGGGTGTTAGGGAAGCTGGGCATTTGCTGTGCATTCACAGATCTTTTCATACTGAAAATAATTTTATATCAGAACCCCCATAGCTGTATTTTCTGTGCCTGGGCAGATGTAACAGGGCTTTGTGATGTGGCTTCACCAGTGATCACAATCAAGTCCACAGAATAATACCTGTAGGCCGGCTTTTAGGTTTGAAATCTCAGCTGGCTTAGTTGCTTTCTTCATTGTAGACTTTTCACCATTTCTTATTTCTGTGCTTGCGAAGTAGAAATAATTTACAAGGAAGAGACCTCTGGCTTCCCTTATTTTCCTGCTGTGGCTTGAAGAAAACATCAGCTGCTTTGGAACAAGGGAGCTTCCACTATTTCAGAATGAGAATGAACCTTCTAAGAGTAAGCCCAGGCATTCCTTGACACCCGTGGGTCAGACATAAGCTCCCTCTGACGTGGACACAGATTTAGTCTGCTGCTGTGGTTGCAGAAGAAGGCAGATTAGGCTCTGTGTAGAAACAGCCATCAGAGGGTGCTTAAAACCTGTGTTGGCTGGTCTATAGGTCATTGTTGTTTCCAGAATAACATTTAAGTATCTGCTAAAGACCTACACATTGCTTATCATGAGCCAAGAACTACTCTGAGCACTTCATAAATGTTAACTCATTTAATCCTCCAAACACACCCTCAAATGAAGGTATGGTTCTCATCTCCATTTCACAGGGGCCACAGAACTAGTGAGAGGCAGAGTCTGGATTGTAGGCTGCATTGCTGGCTGCCTCGAGGGCTCTTTTATCTTTAAGGAAGAAGCCCAATGTGGGTAGGCAGGGGCTGCACAGATGGCTCAGGCAGTCTTCCTGTGTAACAATGTCATTCTGATTGACAATAATGATAATAATGGTTTTGAGGTTTGTCAAAAGTGTGCTCTCTGTGACCAAGTTTGCATTACATAATTTCTGCAATACAGGGTGGTCTCCCCTCCACAATGGATCTAGGGGGAGATCTACAAGGAATGCCTGGGTAGTTGAGTGTGGGGGTGCACACTTGTAATCTCAGCACTATGGGAGGCTGAGGGAGGAGGATCAAGGAATTCAAGCTCAGCCTGGGCAAATTAGCAACTTAGTGAGACTCTGCTTCAAATAAACAAACAAACAAACGGGTTGGGATATAGCTCAGTGTAATGGCCCCTGGTTCACTCCAGTACTGAAAAAAAAAGAATGCTTGGGGATTATAATGTGTTAAAGTGGCTTACTGAGTCCTGCCAGCAACATCAGTCCTTATGGTTATTCAGATGCTATTTCTGACCAGAAAAGAAATCCACCAGAAACTACTCAGCAAGCCTGAGCCCTTGCAGGGTCTTCCTCACAAAGCCTGATATCAAAGGAACCTTGGAGATGGTCACATTCATGCTGAGATAATGTTGGAAAGGAAAGAAAAAGTGGTGCTGGCACACTTACTATTTCTCTCCATTTCTGACCCAAGTGTAGCACCAAGCTGCCCTTTCAAAGGAGACTGCCTTTACAGCTTGGGGTTTGGGAAGCAGAGATGCTGGGATAGAGATGCTCTAATTGGCTTGCTTCTGCAGAGCAATGGGGGGAGAGTTCACTGAATGAACGTTCTTCCTCTCTTTTGGGTTAATCCCAATATTCCAAAAACTCCTCACCTTGCAGAAAATGAATTTGTCATGGTGAGATATTTAAATGTAAGAAATCTTTTATTGAAGTAACACACACTACCTGTCTTGTTACTTAAATGCTTTCAAACATTGAACATCAGTTTGTGTAACCTGGGCTATGGTTGTTTGTAACAGTCAGAATGTATACTCTCCCCACAGGCTGTTTATGATGGAGGGTCTTTGGTATTTGTGCACTGTTTGCTACGTCCTGCTGGCACATGAGCCCTGGCATGGAGCAGGGCTGTCTGCTTTTTAGCTTGCATTTTTGTTTTCTCATCTGAATAGGGGTGCCAGACAATAACTTCTTGCTGAGGGAGGTGGAAATCTGAGATGGTTTCAGAAGCAGTGTAAATAATGGATCTTCAACAGACCACTGGGAAAACTCTGCCTGCAGTCTAGGTGCTCCTGGGGCAGCAGGTAGAGATGAAGAGGTTCTAATGCAGTGACCCAGGTGTGCTCTGGAGCTAGAAAGTCTGTGCCAGGAAATGAAAGGTCAGAAAACCACCACCTGGCTTCCTGGACTTCAAGTGTGTATGAAAGGGGTGCTGGGTCCTAAGGCTGGAGGGACATTGGGTGCCCTGAGCTGAGGCCAGTGTCCACCTGCCCAGACAGAGCTGGGTTAGGAGGGGGCTATTTCTCTGGGCCATGGACTCTGGCTTTTTGTGGGCACCAACGTGTTCTGTTTGTGAGAGACAGGCTTTGTCTTTTCTGTCAAAGTACAAGGACAAAGCAACTCCATTTTGGGTTTAAATGACCTGGCCATCTATTCACTAACCACCCCTCTCTCCCATTAATACTATGAGTTCCAACAAATGGTGACTATGTACCTTTTCCCATACAGCCAGTTCCCAAGAACTGTTCATTCCAAACTCCACAACCCCTTTCTAAGTTACTCAGCACCCCCGCCCCCCATGCTAAATGAGTTAGTCAACAGTGATAGATTGTAAGCCTTTGAATTCAGCCAGTGAATCTACAGCCATACCACTCTGAACGTGCCTGATCTCATCTGAATTCAGCCAATGAATTTAAAAGTCAGCAGCTTCTCCCGAGTTAGGGATAAAAAGGGCAATCCTCCTTTGTCCTGTGTGCCTATCTCATGCTTACACCCTTTTGCAAAAATAAAAAGCCTTGTTGAGATTTCTTGGTATCTCAATACTTTATTATCTGGGCTGACAAATTGAGTCTGGGGGTTTATTTCCTCTGGAGGGACATCTGACGAAGTTGGAGTGTCAGGGATCCTTGTTTTCAGTGATAAAACTGGTAGTTTTATTTGGTTTCATTGGAATAGACAGACTTTTGAGTCTCCTGGCTCTGGAAGACATATGACCCCTCATCCCTACTCTGGGCAGGGATAGCAGGAAAAAAAGGTACAGGGGGAAGAGAAGGGGACAGAGGAAAAGGAGGAGGAGAAGACAGCCTTCTCAAGGTGTGAGCTGTACACCTTGGGTCCTCCAGAGGTCCAGGAGGTAACAGTATACTCATAATAACACTTAGACAATTATCAGTCAGTGCTTACTAAAGAAATAGATTTAATGTAAGATATACAAATATGTAAGAATTTATAAGATTGGCTTACAATGGCTGCCCACAGAGTCAGGTGTGGAAGAGTGCAGAAGGTCTGTCTGTGCCCTGGAGATCTGAATGATCAAAGGCTTGGAGCTTGGTGTAATGTCCTGTGTGAGTCCATGCCAGGAAGCTGAAGTATCTGCAGTGGAAGGCTGAAGGGTCTGCGCTGAAAGCTAGGAGGTGATGTCCAAGTGAAGGTGAAGACCAGAGCACCTCTGAAGAAACAGAAGAAGCCTTCCTTCTTTGATTCCCCTTTATACTTTTAAGGCAACAAGCTGCCCAAAGGTGGATCTTTGGTCCTCAGTAAATCCCAAGAGCCACACTTAGAGGTATGCTGGTCCAATTTAGTTAGGCATTTCTTACTCAAGTTGACTCGATCAGTTAACTAGCACAGACAGCTTGTCTGTGTTGAACTGCAAGACTGGGGCAAAAGCCACGGTGGAAAAAGTGCTGGCATCTGAGCAGGAACCAGGCAGTGGCTTGACTCTGTATGTCAGTGTGATCCTCCTCAGTGTCACACTCACACTGGGCAGAAGTCAGAGCCACCTAACAAGTGATTAATTTTTTCACCTTCAGTCCTTGACAACACGTGTTGCTGCTATTCTGTGTAGCAATAAGGAAATTCCCAAGGACTTCTCCCCTTGAGGAGCAGGCATGTGCTGTTCTTGATCTGTGTGTGGAACTTGCTGCTCTTTTTAATGAAACACTTTCTGTACCTGAAAGAATGACTGGCAGAGGAACTACAGTTGTTTGACTTCCTGTTTGGTAAATATTTTCTCAAAAACAAGCAATGTGAACTTGTCACTTTGAGGAAAACAACCAATAGCATTTGCTGCTAATGATAAAATTTGAAGTTTTGGACAAATACTAGAATTTTGGATAACTGGCATCTGCCTCTGAGTTTGATGGCTTCTTAATACTCAGTGACCTTTCTAATGGGATCAGTGGTGACTTGAACAAGTGTGGTTTTTTGATATTGGATTATGAAATGTGTCAACATTTGGAAGATGAGTATAGCTCAAAGGCAAGTGTATTCAAACAGCCAGAGCATGATGCCATAAAATCCTGCACATGAACAAAGATCTACTTAGGTACAAGATAGGCAGAGCATGAATAGTCCATTCATACAGATTCTGCAGTCAGTCTTCAACAAACTACACTTACCATGTTTTGGTACAGTATCAAAGAAGACTCATCTCTAGCTGAAAAGGCTTATAATACTCCTTTTTCTAGCCACATACTATACCTATGGGAAGCTGCATTTTCTTAAAAAATTACAGCCAATGTAATGATAAAAGATTGAATACAAAACCAGTTATGAGACCATAACTGTCCTCTATTAAATCAGAAATTAGAGATTTACACATTTTTTAAAAAAATAAAAAATACTTTTATTCTGCCAAGAGACCCTAACAGATAGTCTTTGGAAATAACCAAACATACAAGGAACCCCAAACAAAACAAAACCCAATTGCACTGCTACAGAGAGCCAGTCCATGAGGCGTCAGTTAGGGGATGGCGACTTCCAGCAGGTGGCTGTTTTTTTGTTTCCAGGTGGGGACACTCCTGTTTTTCTGATTGCCCTGAATAAACTTCACACATACTTTGTCTTGTCTGAACTGCACCAGGAACTCATCAGAAATTTCGATATTGAGCTTCTGCTTGCTTTGGCTGATATGTATGATATGTATGATATAGCTTGGTGGCCATTTCAATCAGATGGTCACTGCTGAAGAGAAAGTCTCCTTTGCTAGCTGCTTCGGAGCCCTCCTTGAGGTGCACATAGAAGAAGTAATCATTCTGTGAGCTCATGGACACCTTGGTCAGGTCCACCAGCGGCACCTCTGACTTGATCTGTCCAGATTTTTGGTCCGCAAGGAGGAAATTATTATTTGTTAAGAGGAAAACCCAAGAGGTACTCTTCCCATTTGCATGGTTAATTTTGTTCACAACGTCAACTATGATGACCTTTTCTTCAATGGCATCTTTGAGTTTCTTATACTTAGGGTTCTTGTTGATTTCCAGGTAAGCTCCTTGGACTGGTTGCCCAACACTAGATGAGTATAAAGTCTTCTTGTCCTTGAAGAGTTCACTGCTTTGAGTTTTTCTTCATAAATAAGTTTCAGCTAGTCTGTGAATTGGTCCCTATATTTTTTACACCTCTACAAGTGGAAAATCCTTTTCAGCTCCTTGTGAGTTGAATCCAAGTATAGGTAAGGTCTTGATGACCAATTCTTGTCTATTGGCGATAAGGAAGGCATCTTATTTTTCATTTCCAAGAAGTATTTCTGTACAATTCTCTGCAGAGTAAACTCATAGATTTTCTTTCCAGCGTTAGCTCTAAAGAATTTCCTGTACTCCCTATGCACCTTCAGTCCAAGCCAGCAAGCCCAAATGACAGCCACCGCATGCTTACACCTAGCCTCCTCCTTCAAGCGTTTCAATTCCCTTTGAGCCTGGGTCCCATGCCAGTATGTGGTGATGGTGATGGCTGCCTCCTCGAAGTGCTTCTATACTTGATCTTAGGCAAAAGGCCGAGAAGCGATTCCTTGCAGTGCTTCTGATGCTTCAATTTCCTGCAGGATTTTCTGAGCCTTCCAACCCCAGATATAGGACTGAATTACCGAGGCAGAAGACTTTTATCTGTTGATACCACTTTTGTTGCTCATATCTCCGGTACCAGGTGGCAATCACAATTTGGCTTTTCTTCATCAGTAGGAAGTGTGTGTAGCACTTCCACCCTCCATAAATCTTCTGAATGAGCATGGCCAGGGCCTCCAGGTGATGCTTTCTCAGTTCTCCTAAGGTGAATAATGTTCTTGGGTTTTGGATAAATATCTTTGATCTGCCAAAGGAATATTATTCCACGGGAATTTCCAATTCATTAAACAAAACCTCCACACCAGACCTTGCTGGTCCCTTCCAATGGGGCCACGACTGTTTGCAAAGCATCTTATATCTTTCTAGGCAAGGTTCATAGGCCTGCCTGAAGGCATAGCCTGCCTGCCTCACCCACACATTCTCCAGGAGGACCCAGGTAGCAGCACACCAGGCCCTCATTGAAGACGTGTGCTACCTTTTTATCATTCGGCTTGATACACGTGACACAGTTCGGGTTCTTGGTCTGTAGGTTTTTCATCAAGGTGGCCTTGAATTGTGACCCTGACGTCGGGGGCCTTTTCAGGTTGATCTTGGCAGGGTTCCCTTCAGGGAACAAAGACTTGATGAGGACGTGGCTGGCCTTCCACATGGACTGGGACAGGTCTCGGTAGAGCAGGTCTTGGTTCTTGTCCACAAATCCTTCCACCTGGTACAGCACCTTGCCTGCATAGTGTGGATGTGGAAGCAGCTGTGGGGCAGTGATATGTTGTTGAGGAACCATGAGCACCTGCTCATCCTGCTCTTGAAGCGCTGGTGGGAGGCACACAACTGGTTCAGCTTCTCTAGGAAGGTCATGTCAGTGACCGTGCCTGGCCTGAGGCACTCTTCATCCAGCATGGCCAGGATTCTGTTGGTGTTGTTTTCTATTAGGTCACAAATGATAGCATTATTGAAGTAGTCAATGTGAGTCCATTCTATGTCCTCTAGTATGTACTCTTCCTGCTCTTCTTTAAGAGTAATCTCAATGAAGATTTGTTGCAGCTTCTCATTATAATAATAATGAACTGCTCAAAGTTGTTGTCCTCAAAAATTTCAAAGCCATAAAGGTCCAAAACACCCATGACTCTATTTCTTACTTTTGTTTGTGTCTTAATGCTTTTGTTGATTTGATTTACCAACCACGTGAACAACCTGCAGTAAGGTTTTTATCCAGAGCATCTCGAGCATAATAAGCCTGAGCCACATTCAGGGTCATTGAAACTTTCTCCTGCTTGGCTTCCACTGTTCAGAAACTGAATGCCCATTCCAGAATGGACTGATCAATGCCAGTCAACTCACAAATTTCTTTTAGCTCATTTTTATCTTTGATTTTGCTTTCATCTAAGCTATTCACTCACGATTTGGGCTTGAACTTGATGTTACCCAGTTTCAACACTGCTGCCACCACCACCAAGACGGACTCAGCTTTGTGGTCCATGAAGCCCAGAACCTGCACGGTGTTCCTAACAGTTCTGAAATTGTCCATGTCGTTGACTGCATTAACTTTGGCTGAGTTCAGACTCAGGTAAGTGTATCTGCTGAAATCCTGTTCCAGTGTAAGTTTGTGGAGGAGCTCTTCAGAGGCACTGGAGAGCAGCTGATAGAACACGTGGAAGTTCCTTTCTCCTCTTGGCTGCTTAACCACCCACAATTTCACTAAAAGATAGTTACTTATCACACCTCCAAGTGGATCACCTTTAAAGTCAAGTTCAATATCCATATATTTGCCAAATCTAGAAGAGCTGTCATTCCTTACAGTTTTGGCATTTCTAAGAGCTTCCAGGACTGGGTTGGACTGCAAGAGCTGCTCTTTGACTTGGTTGACTTCTGCTCCTTTTCCACCAACAGCTGCCACATAGGACATAAGCAGCTTGCTGGCCTCTGTTTTTCCTGCTCCACTCTCCCCAGTGATGAGACTACACTGGTCTTTATCTTGATCTCAGAGGGATCTGTAGGCCTCGTCTGACAGGGCAAAGGTATATCTCACTGTGGTTGAAACGATTCTTGAGGTTGTTGATGGAGGTTTGCTTGAGAGGTTCCAGGAAAACCATGCCTCCGACTCCAATCATGTTGTCCAGAAGTGATGTTTTCACCTCCATTTTTGCCATGGTCTGCAGCAACTTTTCTTCTCCATTGTTTTTTCCACTGATTGAGCCAGCACTTTAGCACTCCATTCATGTGAAAGGGAGAGACAAACATTCATTGTGACAGGGAGAACTCACTAAGTACAACAAATATTTTGCACAAAGATAAGAAGGGGAAAGTAGGTCAATATCCTGTGGGTGGGAAGAGGCGGCTTCAGCTTCCAGCCAGGACTGAACTGCAGGATTCCCACTGCTGGAGTCTCCTCTTATCCACAGCTACTGCTCTGCCCTGGGTGCCTGGGATCCAGAGCACTGGAGGAGAGAGAGAGCTACCTCCCAGACATTTGCAATCTTGAGGGGCAAAGAAAGCTACATGTGTATGTTTTTATATATCATATTCTTTGATAATTTTTATTGATTGGAAAAACCTAGTATAATGAATTTAATGTCAATTTAAATGAATTGATAAGTATTTAAAAAATTTCTCAGCTTTAATTGTGTAAGACAGTCTGTATTGATAGATCCAATCCATATGATAATATCTAAGAGCATGAAGTTTGAGAATTGCTTGAAGGTGGATGGGGGCTGTCTTCAGGCCTGTGATCTGTGTTTCCTATTCTGAGGTAGACCAGAGGCGAGGCAGGTGGGTGTAAATGGTGTAAACTGGTTGTTTAGTGTAAATTCAGAAACAGTTTGACCAAACTTCTATTCTGGAAAGAAGTCCCAGAAATGAAAGCACCTGAGTGGTTTCTCTGAGTTGTGGCTCCTGTGGGCAGCTCTGCCATCCTCTGTCCCACCTATCCCAGATGGCCACACTACATAGTAGGCAGAGCTCTTGCTGGCCATCTGCAGCTGTTTTTATTTCCAGGAGAAATTTTTCTATGCAGCATCTACTAAAGCCCAAATTTTGGCTGAGGTACACATTAGCTAGGAAGGGCTTGTTAAGTGCTTAACCAAGCATCTTAGTTACTTTTTGCATTGCTGAAATAAAATACCCAAGTCCCAAAGTTAAAGGAGGAAAAGCTTATTTTGGCTCACAGTTTGTAGAGGTTTCAGTACATAGTTGGGTGGCTATAAGGCACAGTGGCATGGAAGAGTGGAGTCACAGAGGAGAAGAAATTCTGCTGGGCAGAAGGCAGCATAGCAGCAAAGAGGCAAAGAAGCAACAGCAGCCCTCTTTCTGTCCCTTATATTCCATTCAGGCTACCCACCCTTAGGGCAGGTAGCACTCACTCACAGGGTGGGGTACCCTTAATCCCAGCATCACACAATCTAGAAGCAGCCACCTCTGAACAGCCCCACCCAGGACGACATGAGGTGTTGGAGGACATCTATATACAAGCCATAATAATATCTGGGAAGAGAGAATAAACAAAATATATCTACATTTCTCATTATGAATTACTACCTGTAAAAGCGGAGAACTGTTACTGTTTGGTAAACTCACTTAATGATACAGAAGCTTCCACTGTACACGCTTCATAATACTTACTGTTAAGTTGTTTTCTTTGGCTATTGGTAAACTAATTTTCTATAGCAGTCCATGCCCAGCTTTGGAGATTATATTTTATTTGATGGACACATATGTAAATAATATACTGCATTTACAAGTCGATGTATGATATGTACATACTAAGGAGTAAAACTTATCTACCCATCCCTTAAGCTTGTCTTTCTTGGGTGCAGAGTTGGGTTCTGGACAGGCATGTTGGTGGTCAGGTTAGAGTGAAGGAATCTACAGGGTCTCTAAAACTTGACCTTCACAGTGAAGTCTGACTTAATTCCAGAAATTAGAGAAAAAGTCATTTCACTGTGATGTTGCAGTTCTTGCCACATTAAAGGCTGCAGTGCTTTGGTCTCATTTGAGTTACTCACACTTTGGTTTTGTTGGGTCAGGTTTTTATGTCTACAAAGCATGTCTGGATCTTTCTGGGAAAAACAGACACTTCTTGAGTGGCAGGTGGGGTCTTCAGAAAAGTTTGACTTTGTTTCTGCAAGCTAAGTGAGCACCACTATATTGGTCTAGTGACAAATTACCTACATTTTCAGGTTAAGTCTTTTTATATACCACTGAGGTGCTATGATTTTTAGGCTGTGAGCCCAGGGCCTGTCTATGGTCATGAATTTTTAAGTGAAAATTTCCCCTTGTTGGTTTGATGCTGGCAAGATTCCCTATGGTCTTTGGAGACAGTGGCTGTTAGTTCACACTTAACATGAGGATTATTGGGAATCCTGATTAAGTGTGGGAAGGATGTTTTTTGACAACCCCAAAGCTATACTGTCTTTTGTTTGCAGCTGAATTTTGCCATCTTTTATACATACCCTCATGAGGTCACTGCTGTGGCCCAGATGAAGGATGTTAAGGGCCCAAAGGATCAGAAATCTGTACAAAAAGGCCAAGGCTGAAACCTAGCCTAAGTCCCCTTGGAAGTGAAGTGCAAAACCACAGTGCTTCTACCTGACTATAGTATACGCTATAAACTACAAAGTCTGAATAGAGTGGTTTCACAGAATTCTTAGCTCCTTATTACCTGTTTCTCCTTTTTTTTTTTTTGTCTTTTAAGAATTCCTTACTTTCTTGTCAGTTCCTCTGCATTTAAAAGCTGTCCTCAATATATTCCAGCATTTTAAATTGTTTTCAGAAGGAAGGTGATTTAGAGTATCTGATCTGTCATATTGCTGAAAATGGCCCGCACGTTCTCTTTAACTTGGGCCTTTCTTGCTCTTCTCTCTCTCTCCCTCCCTCCCTCCCTCTCTTTTCTTCCTCCCTCCCTTCCTTCCTTTCCTTCTTTTTCTTCCTTCCTTCCTTTTTTCTCTTTCTTAGAGAAGAAATATATCTTGATATTTTTAAAAAAATTAACTTTAATGATTACAATTCATCATTTAATGAATTTTGACAAATGTCTAGATCCGTATGTCACCACTACCAAGGTCAACATAAAGATTACTTCTGTTACTCCCAGAAGTTCTCTCTTGTCCCTTTGCAGTCAATCTCTTCCCCCAATTTCTGAATCCAGGCCACTATCATCTGGTTTACGTCACTGTAGCTTTACTTTGTTCTAGAATGTCATAAAATTGGGGTCAGGTGGTATATATTCTTTTGTGTCAAGCATGCACCACAATTGCAAGATATTTATCCGTGTTGCTACTTTATTAGGAGTTTATTTCTTTTAAGTCATAACCAGTAATCTATCATAAGAGTATACCACAATTACCATTGACTACTAGTTGATTGACATTTTGGTTATTTCAAAATTTTGATCATTATGAATTAAGCTTCTGTAATCATTTGTATACAAATTTTGTTTTTGTACTGGGGATCGAACTCAGGACCTTGTGATTGTGAGGCAGGCGGTGGAACCACTGAGCTAAATCCCTGGTCCCCTGTATACAAGTTTTTGTGTGTCTATATATTTTAATTTCTCTTGGTAAATATCTTGGAGCAAATTGCTGGGTCATATGCTAGTAAATATTTAAATTTGTAAGAAGTTTCTTGAATTAATTTAAAAGTGGCTGTACCATTTTACATACTTTCACATGAGGGTTTTGGTTGTTTGAACTTCTTGTCAACAGTATTCTCATTTAAAAAATTTTTTAGGTCTTTTAGTATGTGAACTCAGTAGCAGGCACTGTGGTTTTAATTATATTTCCCTAGAACTAGTGATGCTGAGCATCTTTTCATGTGGTTATTTGTCACCGATACATTTTTTTCTAAATTGTTCAATTTTGCGTCCATTTAAAAATTAATTGTTTATTTTCTTAATATTAGGTTATGAGAATTCTTTATGTATTTACAGTACAAATTATTTAATACACACACATACACACACACACACACATACACACACACACACACACACAGCCCTTGCAAATATTTCTCTCAATCTGTGTCTTTTTGTTTTCTTGACAGTGTCATTAAGGAGCAAAAGTTTTTAAGTTTGATGAAATTCATTTTGTTTATTTTTAAATAGTGTGTGTCTTTTATGTTTTATCTATGAAATTGTTGACTAATCTAGTATCATAAAGATTTTTTCCTAGAAGTTTTGTGAGTTATGGTTACATGTAGGTCTACAAGCCATTCTGAGTTAATTTTTATATTTGGCATGTCATAAGGGTCAAGGTTCATTTTTTTTGGTGAATGGATGTCCAGTTGTCTTGGCATTATTTATTGAAACCATTATATTTTCCTTAGGGTATCATAGTTGAAAATCATTCACCTATATATACAGTACACACATGGATTTTCTGAAGCTATTCTGTTCCATTAATCTACATGCTTACCTTATGCCAGCACCACTCTGTTGGAATTCCTGTGACTTTAGAGAGAGTCCTGTAGTCAGATGGTGGAACTCCTCCAGCTTTGCTCTTCATTTCCATGGGGCTTTTGCTAGGTTTCAGCCTTAACCTTTTCATATAGACTTTAGATCCGCTTGTCCTTTGCGCCCTCACCTCAGCATCTTTCATCTGGACCATGGCAGGGACCAGGTCAGGCAAGGTCAGACATCTTACACCTCCATCTTGACACATGCAGTATATATTTTGAAGCTTTTATTGAGTTTTAACTTCTTTCACCTATGGGGTGAAATCTCCTTTTTCTATAGATGGCCTAGGACTATTCAGGCCTGAAGATGTTCTAGTTCTGAAAAAGAGCAAGATGTCTTCATTCATGGGTCATACTTGTTATTGTATTCTCCTAGATTCAATTTTAATTTTGTATAAGGGCTAATGAGAGTTATCACAACTGTTTACTTGAAATTTGTGTTTCTGCTAAAAATGTCAATCATTACCTCTAAATCAGTGGGGTTGAGTTGGGTCACTAGCAACTGGATGATGGTGAATAGGAGGCTCTGTATGCTCCTGGCCCTGCCCCACATGTTAGGAGTGAGGCTGACAGCGCCTCACCCCTGACCTTCATGCTGTCATCCATCCTCCCCAGCACCTCTGTGGGGACACCAGCTCCTCCAGTTACCAGATAGAGGGACTGAGTAGGGAAAGTCACTCTTGAGCAGGTGACATGACAGTATGTGTTTGAACCTGGATGGTCGGATGTGGGATGACAGCTGTGACTCTTTAAGAATAACTCACTGAAAAGCTTTTTGGTACCCTCTGGGGACTCAGCCATGTTTGAAGACAGAGTAAATGCTACTTTTCTGGTACAAACCTAGCCCACCATTTCCCAAAGAGTGTTTTGTGGAACCCTGTGGGGTTCTCTTTAAAATAATTTGCAGCATAAATTGGGAAATGCTACACATGCCCAGGTGTAATTTCTTTCTGTCCCCTGAACTTTAATATTTCTCAAGTTGAGACTGCTCAGCTTCAGGCTATTCAGGACAGCCACTGTAGCTGTAGCCCATAGACCACTTGGGGAGGTTGGAAGCTAATGGGTGGAGAGTGTGAAGTTATGGTCGATTTCACAGCTGAGGAATCTGAGAGCCAAGGAACTAGGCCCATTCACCCTTGAGAGAACTGCATGTTTTAGAGGCCTTCAGGGATTCAGCAGTGAATATATTTAACCCCCCACTTTCTAATCTCTCTGGAGCACAGAACACAGTCTCAGGGCCATCTTTTGATGCCTGTAGTGCCTGATTCCAGAGGCAACACCCTGAGAAAGGCTGCTCTGGTAAGAGGGTAGTGGGCAAAGAGTCCAGAGAATGCCTGAAAATGTACCCATTGTAAAGGGCCATATTCAAGGCCTTGCTGCCCTTTGGGAGATATGGAACCTACCAGTAGAAATCAGGGAGAGGAAGAGGAAATGGCTTCTAAATTAAAAGTGTACAGCACATGTGACCTTACTTCTGAATTCTGAGGGGAGATGGCAGTCATTTGCTTGCTCATTTAACACACATTTTGCAGTGCCCATGATGTGGTGATGCAACCAGGCTCCTGCCTGCCCTCATGGAAGCCTGCAGTCTATAAGTAACACATCCAGAATATTATGGGTGTTGGGAAGGGCCAAGGAGGGACTATGGAGAAGAAAGTGGGAAGACTTTTCTGGGAAGGGGATATTTAAGCAGAGGCAGGAAGGCATGATAATGGCAGGAAGAGGCCTTCAGGGAGAGCAGACTGACTGCTCATTCAAAAGCCCTGAGGTAGTGAAGAGGTTGGTGCTTTTCAAAAACTGAGAGAAATCCTTGTAGCAGGAGGCAGGGAGGGGGACTTTGTATGAGGAGATTATATGAGACCTGGTAGAAGTCCTGCATTTGGAAATTGCTTGAGCTTTTCCATGGGTAGAGTGGGTTTTGAGGTGGGGTGCTGTAGGAACTGGTGCCCCAGGGAGGAGGTGATGCAAATGGCCCTGAAGTGAGCCAGTAGAGCTGGAAGGATGTGGGGGGACTCCAGGTGGAAATCGGAAGCACCTGCAGCCAAGTTGATGAAAATGGCTATTTCTGTTTGGGGCCAGGTAGTGTGGGCACCAGGAGCACTGGGGAAAGTTTGGTGAGAAAAATCTATAGTATGTCTAACAGCGTGACAGTAGGTGATTATCAGTTACTGGCATATGCAGGATGGGATGGAACAGGTATCTAGGGAGGTGAATGAGACATTTCTGAGCATCTGATGCTGGTTCTGAGCTGCTCACAGGTGGGACCCAAAGCAGATGATCTCAGCTAAATGATGTTTCAGATTGCAAAGTGTGAGAGGCACTGAATTAGTCCACAGAGCTGAAAGAGAGCACTGGATTTCTACAGCCAGCTCCAGGAACCAGAGCAGGTTTGCCGAGATACAGAGAGAAGAGAGTGTGAGGGCTGGTACTGCTCAGCAGGGTGGGTGGAAGACTGGGAAGAAATTCAGCTCTTGGCTGCCCTGGCTTGCTTGGTATCTCCACCTCCCAAATCTCACTCTGGGGTGTTTATGAGGCTGCCCCAAAGCGAATGAAGGACTTTTCCCTGCCACTAAGAATCCCTGGAATCCCCAGGTATCCTGCAGGGACAGGTGGTTTCCAAGACTGGAGAGACTGAGTGGCAAATACCTTGGGGCTATTCCTACTTAAACGTGGATTGGCTTGTGACCCCCTCAGATGCAGCATTCTCTGGAATAGGGCTCCTAATTCCTGCTTCAGTGCCAGTACACATAAAAGCACCATGAACCCTGACTGCAGACGCTACCCAGCTTGGGTCCTGGGCAATCTAAGTGTGATCTTGGCTTGGACTCATGGGAGAGATTTTTTTCCCATAACACGTGATCTTTTGAATCAATTTTTCTTCCTCTCAAAAGAAACAAGATTAAGCTCCTGTTGGTGGACCGGCCCTGACTCATGATGACTTTGTTTGGCTTTAGCTATCTCAAATGCCAAAGATAAAAGGCATGATAAATATATCCTAAAGGATAACATCAAATAAACCATCACTGTTGTCAAACTATGTTTAAATATGCTCTGTTTACAAAATCAATTGTGCTTTACACAAAGCAAATAATGTCTTGGTGGGCAAAGCTAAGCATCCAATCAATTATTAATAAAAAAACCCCTTCAAGTGAAGAGTCTCTAAATATGGCCACCCGGGAACTAACAATAAGGCCTCATGTTTATAAAGCATTATACCGTCCATAAGTAATACTTGAAGAAGGGGCGTCAAATGTTGTCTTCTCTCTCCTTAATCACTTTATAGGAAGGCTTTCTGTACGGTTACTTGCATCCAAGGCACCTATGGGGGAACAGCTTACATCTGTGTCTGAACAGAACTCCTTGTGGGCAACCATCAAGACCAGGTGAAAGGTGATTTTTTCTTATGCATGGAGTATGTGATCCTTCTCAGAGCTTTTCTTTTCTTTTTTTTTTTTTGGTATATCCTTTTATTGGTACATTTTAGTTGTACAATGTAATGACATTCATCATTGGAAATTTGTATCTTTACATAATCTCTCTTGAGTCTTATTTTTCCCAATTCCCCTGCCCTCCCTTCAACCCCTCCATCCCTCCCTATTTACAAAGACTTTGTTTCCATTTTTTCATTTTCTCATATTAATTCCATTCCCTTCTTTCATTTCCCTTACCCCTCCCACTTCCCCCTCCCCTTTGCCCCTTTTCTTCCTATTTCACATTATCTATTATACCTTTTAGTCCTTATTTACACTTTCAGTTTCTCACACTAGTGAAACTATTCGGTAATTACACGTGTGTCCTATTTATTTCACTTAAGAGTATCCCCTCAATGTGCATCCATTTAGCTATAAATGTCTCTAATTTTTCATTTTTTATGGCTGAGTAGTACTCCATTTTATAAAAAAACTCCACATCTCGATCCAGTCTCCAGTTGATGGGCATTTGGGCTGCTTCCAAGTTTTAGCTATTACAAATTGTGCTGCTATGAACATGGGTGCACCAATATCACTGTGGTATGATTCTTTTAATTCTTTGGGGAAGATCCCCAGCAGGGGAATAGCTGGGTCAAATGGGACTTCCAGTCCTAGTTCTTTGAGGTATCTCCATACTGATTTCCACAGTGGTTGTCAGAGCTTTTCTGATAGGAGCTGTACTCTGCCTGTCACCCAAGCTTCTGGAACAAATAATGTGGAGTTTAAAGCTACTGTTCATTGAACACTTACTTTGAGATTCTCACATGCTAAACACTTATACATAATATATAATTTGATCATCAAAGTTCCTCTGAGTGCAAATGCTACTCAGTATAGAAAGGAACACTTATTATACAAATAGGAATGAACTATTGGGCATCTATATGAAAGAAAGAATGAATGAAAAAAAGAAAGAGGAAAAAGGAATATCAACCCAGTCCTTGCATGGTACACAAAAATTAGCACAAAATAGATCATAGATCTAAATGTGCAACCTGAAACTCTAACACTTGCAGAAAAATATAGGAGAGAATTTTTGTAAATTTAAGTTAGGCAATAGTTTCTAGAGGCAATACTAAAAAAGTCCCATCAAATCAATGAACAAGATTTTATCAAAATTATTAATTTTGCTCTTCAAATTGCTAAGAGCATGAAATGAAAAAAGATAGTAACATATATTTTGAAGGGTAGAATATTGAAAGCACACTAAAACTCAACAATAAGGAAAAAACCCCCCAATTTACAAAGTTGGTGCAGATAGCTTAAAAAATTAAATACCTAGGAATCAACCTAATCAAGGAAGTGAAAGTCCTTTATAATGAAAACTATACAACTCTGAAGAAGGAGAATGAAGAGAACACCACAAAATGGAAAGATATCTCTTATTCCTGGATGGATAGAATTGATATTGTTAAAATGACTATGTTTTCAAAAATGATAATATAAATGTAATGCAATCTCTATTAAAATACCAAGGACATTCTTCCAGATCTAGAGAAAACAATCTTAACATTTATATGGAACCAGAAGAGACCCAGAATATCCAAGCATCTTGAGAGAAAAAAATGCAAAGCAGAGGCATCACAATTCCTAATTTCAAGTTACACCACAAAGCTATAGTAACAAAAACAGCATGAGACTAGCACAAAAATAGACATGTAGACCAATGGAATAGAAGACATAGAAATAACACCATGCATGTTCAGCCATCTGATTTCTGACGAAGGGGCCAAAACATATTCTGGAGAAAGATAGCCTATTAAACAAATGGTGCTGGGAAAACTGGTTATCTACATCCAGAAAAACAAAACTAGATCCATATTTCTCACCCTGCAGTAAAATCAAATCAAAATGGATCAAAGACATAGATATAAATACAGAAATGTTGAAACTGCTGGCAGATAAATAGAGGAAACACTTGAAACTATAGGCACAAACAAGGGATTCCTGAACAGAACTCCAATGGCACCAGAGATAATTTCAGGAATCAACAAATGGGACTATCTCAAATTAGAAATCTTCTACACAAGGAAAAATCAACAGTGAAGAGACAACCTACAGAATGGGAAATTTTTTTTGCCAGCTACTCTTCTGAAAGAAGACTAATATCTAGAATATAAAAGGAAATAAAAAAATGTATCCCCCCAAAACCAACAACCATTTAATAAATGGACAAATGACCTGAATGGACACTTCTTAAAAGAAGATATACAAAGGGGCAATAAATACATTAAAAAATGTCCGTCATCTTTAGCCATCAGGGAAATTTAAATAAAAACAACTCTGAGATTCCATCTTTTTTTTTTATTACTTAAATTCTTTTATTGGTACATTTTAGGTATACAACGCATTTACATTTCTCATTGGGAACTTGTACCTTTACATGATGCATCTTGGTTCTTATTTTTTCCCCATTCCTAGCCCTCCTTTCACTGAG
>NW_004624737.1:15038680-15060883 GCF_000247695.1 Heterocephalus glaber
TATTGCACAGTTTCATTTAATGAGAAACCCAATTATAAATAAGTTGAAGAGTAAAATAAAAGCAAACTTTTTGGAGTAGTGGAAAGGGCTGAGGGGAAGAGAGGAAGATAAGGAGAAGGATAAAAGTAGGATAGAAGATGATCAAGGTATGTTATGTATAATACCAACTCCCTAAGATGAATGTAAATGTCATGTGCTGCAAACATACAACAATTTAAAAAACGTTAGTGGAATCTAAGCCTTTTGGAAAGCTGAGGCAGGAGGGTTGCAAGTTTGAGCCCAGGTTGGAGAACTTAGTAACTCAGCAAGACTGTATCTCAAAATAAACAGAAAAAAAGGCTTTAAGATGAAGCCCAATGTGAAGGTTCTGGGTTCAATGCCCAGTACCTTAAAAAATTGTTGCATTGCAGACCACACAAACAGAAAGGCACACATCGCTGCTTCCAGAATGTGAGACAGCTGAGGGAGACCCTTGCAAAAGCTTGCAACATGTGGCAGCTTCCACAATGTGAATTAAACAAACCTTTTTCCTTTGTGAAGAAAAACAAGTAAGTTGGTCAAGAAATTTGAACAGATATGTCACCAAATAATGCATTTGAGCACAATAAACACATGAAAAATGCTCATATTTTTAGTCATTAGGGAATTTCAAATTAAAGCTACTAATACATCACTTTACACCTACTGGAATGGCTAAAAAAGAAATAAACAAAACAATGACCACAGAGGATACCAATTACTGTCATAGATGTGGGGCAATAGCAGCGCTCAAACCTTACAGGTGGGAATGCAAAGGTGAGGTGTCAGGTGGCTCTGGAGTAGGGTGAAGTCACCTGAAGGTTTCTTACAGGTTAAACATAAGTCTCCTTGGCATTTACCACAGGGCAATGAAAATTTACGTTAGCACAAAGACCTCTGTGGAAGTATCCACCCACAGCAGAAGGGATAAATAAATTATGGTGCTTTTGTGGACTAGAACACTGCTTTGCAACAAAGAGAAATGACTACTGATGTACACAACTATATGAATGGCTCTATTCACTCTGAGTGAAAGAAGCTGGACTCACAACAGTTGTATAGTGTGTGATTCTTTTTATACTGTACTCTAGAAGAGGTGAAACCACAGGGCAGAGGACAGAGGGTTATCAGGGCCTAGGACGGGGGAGGGCTGACTGAAAAGACACAGCTGGAGTGAATTTTGGGGGATGATGGCACTGTTTTGTGTCTTGCTTGTGTTGTTGGTTACAGAATTTAATGTATCTATCAAAATTTCTAATCAAAATAGAATAGCACAATAAATAGTATGAATTTTACCATATTTAAACAGATGAGCAGTCTCCAAATAACCAGAAGGCTCATCAGTATGAGTTGTGCTCACGTCACCCCCTCCCTCAACTCAGGCTTGCCTGTCAAGTGTTGGGCTCTTCCTTCCACCTGAGGTGGGCAGAGGAAATCATACCTGTTCTCAGAACCATGTGTGGTAATCCTGTCCCCAGGGTCAAGCCGTGTCATTGTCCTGCATGACCAGCACTCTCTGGGCTGTGATTTCCAGGGGGTGGGGTAGATGGCATCTTGAGACAATTCCTGGGGCTCTAGGCCCATAGCAGGACCCTGGTGACCAGGGATAGGTGATCTCCTCACCCAAGTGACCTCTGTACCAGCAAATGCTAACCTAATGTGTTGTCTCTTGAGCTGTGGGTGGACTCAGACCATGGGTGTACTGTAATGCCCTGTTCCTGCCCCAGGGTCCACTGGCAGAAGGTGTCATAGTTATTTTTTGTATTGCTGAAACAAAATACCCAACACTCAAAGTTAAAGGAGGAAAAGTTTATTTTATCTCACAATTTGTAGAGGTTTCAGTCCATAGTTAGCTGGCTCCAAGGCAGGGTGGCAAGGCAGAGGGACATCACAGAGGAAGATACAGTTCATGTGTGGCTGGCAGAAGGCAGCAAGCAGTAAGCAACAGCAGCAGCAGAAACCTCTCCTTTTTATGCCTTCCAGGTTACCAGTGCTTTGGATGGTGCCACCCACAGGATGGGCCTTCCCATTATCCCAGTATCACACCCTTAATCCCAGCATCACACACCCTAGATCCAACTACCTCTGAAACTGTAAGCCTCACTTACGACCCATAAGCCCCACTTATGACTGCCTGAAGCTATGGGAGCCATCTAGACAGAGCCGTAACAGAAGACAAGCACTGAAACCCTCTGAGTGGACTTAGTGCACAGCCCAGCTCAAGGTTGCATTCGAGTCAAGTTCACAGTGGCACATTCAAGAAAGCCTTAAATAAAATTTACCTGTAACTGGCAGGCAAAGGGGAACACAGATCAGTGCTGGGCTTGCTAAGTAAATGCTAACAACTGTTGGCTCATGAATCATTATTTGACTGAAAAATTTTTTTAATTAAATTCTTTTATTGGTACAATGTAGGTATACAACACAATTACATTTCTCATTAGGAATTGTACCTTTACATAATGCATCTTGGTTCTTATTTTTTCCCCATTCCTAGTCCTCCCTTCATGCCCTCCACCCTTCCCTATTTACAAAGACTTTATTTCCATTTTTTCCACTTTTCAGCATTTTTCCTTTTCATTCTTTCCTTTCCCCTGCCCCTTCCACTACCCCTACCCCTTTGGACCTTTTCTTCCTATTTTACATTTTCGATTATTCATTCTAATCATTGGGACATTTTAGGTATACAATATAATGACATTCATCATTGGAAATTTGCACCTTTACATAGTCTCTCTTCGTTCTTATTTTTTCACCCTTGCCCAGCCCTCCCTTCAACCCCTCCAGTCCTCCCTATTTACAAAGATTTTGTTCCTATTTTTCCATTTTCTCATATTAATCCCATTCCCTTCTATCCTTTCCCCTAGCCCTCCCACTTCCTTCCCCTTTGCCCCTTTTCTTCCTATTTCACATTATCTATTATACATTTAGTCCTTATTTACACTTTCAGTTTCTCACACCAAAGAAACTATTCAGTATTTACACATGTGTGTCCTATTTTTTTCACTTAAGCGTATCGCATCAGTGTACATCCACTTAGCTATAAATGTCTCTAATTTCTCACTTTTTATGGCTGAGTAGTACTCCATTTTATTAAAAAACCAAATTTTCTTTATCCAGTCTCCAGTTGATGGACATTTGGGCTCTTTCCAAGTTTTAGCTATTACAAACTGTGCTGCTATGAACATGGGCACACATATATCACTGTACTATGATTCTTTTAATTCTTTGGGGAAGATCCCCAGCAGGGGAATAGCGGGGTCAAATGGGACTTTCATTAACTGAAATTTTTGTGGAATAGAGATGATTCACCAGTCAGGATTGGGGACCCCTAGGTCATGACCACTTGTGCTTTGATATTCTCCCTGGCTGAGCCTGGGTACCGAGAATGAGCTTGCCAACCCTTTGTCTCAAAGAAGCCAGGAACTGGCACATAGGGCCACCTGGTCCTTGTTTCTTCTGTGCTCTGAGGAGCTGTCCCCTTTCTCCACTGCTCTTAGTTGGTCCACCTGCTGCATGTATGAGAATTTACTTCTTATTAGACAGAAACAATCTCAGAAAGGAGCAGGAAAAGGCCTCTGCCTCTTTGAGGACATAAAGTTGAAGTGAATAAATAAAATATGATTTTTATAAATGAAATTCACACTGGTCATTTTTAGTCACCTGATGTTGCAGCAGAGACAGAACTGTGTCCCTGGGGCTTGGTTTGCATAACAGGTGACCTTTCCCAGGCACGACTTGGTAGGCATTTTATTTGTTTGAAAAGAATCAAATCAATATTGTATGTATGAAATATGGCCATTCACAAATCATACATAATTCAAAATTTTCCAAAGGTAAGGCCTTAAATCTTCAGTGTGGATCTGAGTCATTCCTTCTCCTTGGTTGAAATTGATGGGGTGGAACGGTCAGTGTGCTGGTGAGGGGGGTCATCAGCATGAGCCAGGAGGGGCGGTCAATCACCACTTGATAGCTCCCTCCCCGTGAGCAGGTCCTGAGGGGCATCGCTTGGGAAGGGCTGGTGGTCTCAAGGAGAGCATATGTCCTCAGCCACCCTCTCAGGGAGAGCTCTCCAGCCTGGGAGTCACTCAGCCCGGCTTCCATCCAGGGAGAAGGCAGGACCCTCCTGCTCACTGGTGAGAGCCGAGGACAAGGTGGCTGAGAAACAGGAGGCCTGTGGAGGGCCTCTCAGAAGCAAAGTAGTGCTCACATATGGCACATTCATTCCTTTCCTCTTGGATTTAGTGCACATTGATTCACCTGACACAGAGCTTTGAGCTTCTCCTTTAGTTCCTGCGCCTCAGTTTCCAGCCCACGCATGCATACTCTGCTCTGAGATGCCGGTAAGCAAAGACAAAAAAAGCCCTGTTTCAGCTTTTCAGCTTTTGCCTGTTGGCTTCTGCCACACTGAGGTGGGAGGAAAACTGGGAAGTAGACGAGGTGGGGAGTGGGGCTTGTCACTTCAATGCCACTCGGAGGTGCACTTTCCAGGCAGCGCAGTGGGTCCAGTCTCCCCACACACCCAGCACCAGCTCACTGTGGCCCCCTTCCACCAGCACATCCTCCAAGATACCTCTGCACGGAGCCCTCTTTGAAGTTCTGGGTTCTCCTAACCCCAACCTCTTCCCTTTGTCCCCGTGTCAAGGGTAAAAGCTGCTTCCTGCTCGCTGACTATGCTGCTTAGTCCCCCGAGGAACAGTAAAACAATTCCCATGTTACTTCCTCTTTGTTAGAATAACTCAGGTGGAAAAAAAAGAAAGAAAGGGAAAAAAAAGAATTGCTCCTGTTTTCTGCTCTCTTGGCTGGACCTTGACCAGGACATGTGCTTTTAGGGACCCAGACGCTGAATGAATAAAAGGGTAATTGATATGGAGATGTGATCAGAGATTAGTGGAGGCTTTGGAAGGTGTGGAGGGGAGTAGTGGGTGATCAGAGTCACCTAGGTTGCCTGGGGGCCATTGGCTAATGCAGGGGACACGAGAGAGAAGCCCACCACCAGCAGGTGCAGGGAGAGCGTGGCATCTGGTGAGCTTTTTGTCTCAGCACTGAGAAGGAAATCCTGCAGTTCTGGGTCTGAGAATCATTTGCCTGGGGGGAAGGGTGACTGGGGCCTGTCACTGGGTTTTCGAAAGCTGAGCTTTGCATAAGAAAAGAAAGGGTGTGGATGCAACATTTATGGGTTGAATTCTGTTCCCCAATTCAGGGCTGAAGCCCTAATTCCAAGACCTCAGAGTGTCACTGCACTTGGAGACCTTTAAAAAGGTGATTAAAGTGAAACAAGATTATACTGGAGAGATTAGGGCACAGTCCCACACAGAGGAGACCATGTGAGGACCTAGGCAGAAGACTCACCTACAAGCCAAGAAGAGAGGCCTCAGGAGAAATTGGCTCTGCTGGTACCTTGATCTTAGACTTTTGGCCCCTAGAATTGTGCGAAAATAAATTCTTTTCCAGGCAGCCCAGCCTGCAGTTCTTTTTATGACATCCAAGCTGACTTGTGCAGAACTGGTAGGACAAAACTCAACAAGAGGCTTCACCTAGGTAGATGGCTGAGAGAGGGCTGGCAAGGCCAGGAGGGTGGGAATGAGGCCCTCAGAGACCTGGAGGAACAGGGCTCTCAAGGAGCAGGCACTGGGACGATGAGTGAATGAGGGCTTCCAAGGGCTTCCTCTTGCTGAAATTTTCTTCTTAAAATATTTACATCTTTTTTAACACTGAATATGTGTGTACACAGTAACACAAATCTAAACAGTATGAGAGGCATGCAGAAAAAACTGAGAATTCATATTCACCTTCCCTTCATTCATATTCACCCTCCTGTCTGAAATTCCAGATGTATGCAAATATATATTTGTGTGTGTATCTTTTTTGTTAAGACGGTGAATGGTAGTGTATTATTTATATTGTCCTGTACTTTGCTCTTTTAACTTATGAAATATTTAAAGCATATAAAAATAGAGAATAATAACTGGATGCTTACATACTCTAGACTCAGTTTACAGGACCAAACCCGACAAGCTCTACTGAAGTCTCCTGTGAAACCCAGTGACCACACCCTCCTCCTCCCTGCAGAGGTAACCAGGAATCTGATTTAGGTGCTTATTATTCCCATGCACACTTTAAACAATACTTTTAATAATATGTAGGTGTTCATAAATACTATTTAGATTTAGTCTGCATTTTTCTGAAGTTTATATACAAATGATAATATAAATATCATATCATGACTTGCTTTTCCTTTTTAAAAGAAAATTGCAGATTTATTAAAATGACAAAAATAAGGCATGCCACAAGAAATCAAATGAGAAATGGAAAATTCTTTCTCTTAAATAGTGCTTTGTAGAGGTAATCACATTTTAGTGATTTATCCTGTTTATTCTTCTATTGATTTAGCCAGTCTCCAACTGATAGACATTTAGTCAACTTGCCTTTTTTGCTTAATATCCCTATTGTTTTTCTCAAATTTATGTCTGTTATTTGCATCTCTGGGTCGTTTATTTCCATGGCTATGTAGTATTCCAGTGCATGAACCGGTGCTGCTTATTGCCTATATCATTTGATGCTGTACACTTTGATTTGTTCTGCTTTTTAAGCACTGCATGTTACACTGCTGGGATATTGAAATGGTTACGATTCCAGTTTCCATGAGTAGTTCAAATATTGCTAGAGGCTGCAGGTTCTCTTTCAGAAGACTTCTGGACAGAAATATTCTCAGCTGCACACAGCTGTGTGGTCATCATTGCAATGTTTGTGATGATGACCCCAGCCCTCCCCCTATCAGTGGGGTGAGCAGCGCTGCTGTCACAGCTGTGGGATAAGATGCTGTTGTGAGAAGATGGAGGTGGTCCTCATGCTGGTGTAAGACAATGTCTGAGGTGTGCTAGGGTGAAAATGATGGGCCATGGGTCCTTCCTGGGCACACCAGGATGGATCCGAACAGAATTGCACCCCCATAGAAGCTGGGCACTAGACCAGTAGCACCGACTAGTGACACCAAGAAAGGAACAGAGAAACCTTGGGGATCCAGAACCCAGGAACTCTGCCAACTGGGACTGATGTTGAAGAGTCCCCTCTTGCCTGTGCAGTGGAACCTACAGAATGCCACCTTGAGGCTGCGGTGAGATGCCAGGCATTTGTGATGTCAGAGGCAATGGGAACAGAATTACATCCTGTAAGCACAATCATGTTCTTTTGAAAGCTTTGATATGTTGGGCAGTTAATATTCTCTTCACTGATCCTTTATTTTGAGTTGTTCTTTCTAAAAAATACTTTATCTTTTGTTGGCAAATATAAAAATTAGGTCTTTAATTGCCTTTGAAACATTTTATACTTAGAGGCTGGTGTGTTCCTTTGTGTTGCTGAGCAGGGCCCCCACATGGAGGAGGCACCACAGGTTGTTTGTTCATTCACCTGCTGAAGGACGGGTGAAGGGCTTTGGGTGGGTTCCTATTTTGGCCCTTGGAAATGATGCCACTATGAATATCTGTGTAAATTGTGTGTGAACATGGGTCTTCATTTCTCTAGACTACATCCTCAGGAGTGGAATTGCTGTTGTGTGAAGGATGTGAGTTTCATCATATAGGAAACTGCCAGACTACTCTCCAAAGGGGCAGCTTCATAGGTACCATTTGCTTGGGTCTGGTTTGCCTTACCCCAAGCTGCTCCCCTCCTCCCCAGACTCCTTGAATCTTCTGCACCTGGGGAATGAAGGACAACTGTGTGGTCAGCCTAGCCCAGCTGGCTTAGCATCCCAGAGCCTGGGCTTCCTTCCCTTCACGCTGACAGTGGGTATCTCTGAGGAATCCACTGGGAGGAAGGCTGGGTGGGCCTCTCCATTTGCTTTGGGCTGTAGGACTAAGATTGACATTTCTGTCAAACAGATAGGATGGGGCTCTGAGGCACAGCTAATTTAAAGTAAGAAAGGATAAAAAATGTGGTATTTATACACAATGGAGTACTACTCTGCCATAAAGAAAAATAAATTTGAATTAGTAGAGAAATGGCTGCACTTTGAGACCATAATCTTAAGTGAAATGAATCAGATATATAAGCTTAAAAATCATATGGCTTACATAAAGTATAAATAAATCAAAGAGCAAAATATGAGTTAGACAATGAAAAATAGGGCAGTAGGTCTTTGGGAAGTGGGAAGGGGATTGAGAGATGTAGGGAGGGGATATAAAAAGAAGTAAGATGCCTCATGTACATGTACCAACTACACACAATGAATGTGTTCATGATGTACTGAAAAAAGGTACTAATGAAAAACAAAATGAGAAGTGGGAAATAAAATAATGTGGCATTCAGGGCACACCTGGGTTTGTGGCTGTGAATTCCAGCTGCTGCTTATATACCGGCTGTCATCATGTGAGGGGATCAGACATTGTCACAGCAATCTCTTTATTTCTTCACACTGGACTGCCTTTTAATAGACTTTGTTTTTTAGAACAGTTGTGGCGTCATAGCAAAATTTCCCATATACCTCCAGTCCTAAAGCATGTACAAGCCACCACCCCCAATTATCAATGTTACCCGCAATTTGGTCCATTTGTTACCGTCTATGAATCCACACTGACATGTCACTGTCATTCAGAGTCCATAGTTCACACTGGGATTCACTCTGTGCTCTACATTCTATGAGTTTAGACAAAGGCCTAATGTTATATATCTACCATTGTAATATCATACAGAGTAGTTTCACTGCCCAGAAAATGCTCTGCCTATTCATCCTGCCCCCCACTGCAGACCCTGACAACCTCGTTTATTACCTCCATAGTTTTGCCTTTTCCAGAATGTCATAAAGTTGGAAAGATACAGTATATAGCCTTTTTCAGACTGACTTCTTTCACATAGGAAAATGCATTTAGTTTGCTCCATGTCTTTTCATGGTTTGATAGCTCATTTCATTTTAGCATTGAATACAATGCTATTGTCTGAATATACCAGAATTTATTTACCCATTCGTTGGCTGAAGGACACCTCATTTGGTTTCAAGCTTTGACAATTATGAATAAAGCTGCTATAAACATTCATGTGGAGGTTTCTATGTGGACATACCACATAGAATTTTCATGAAAGACAATAAGCATTTAGGTAATGTTAGGTGAAACAATTCTGACTTCATCATTGCATCTTCAAATATGTTTCCCTGCTCTGGCTTAGCAAACAGATATTCCTATAGCTGGAAGAATTCAGCTATGCCAATGGCAGAGAATTTTTGAGTGAGGCAAATATGAAATGGATGGAAAGTTTACTTGATGGAAGAATAATGTGTCTGCGGAAGGAAAATAAGACCTGGGGAGAAGTTCATATCTTAGGGGCCTATCTTTTGTTGTGGCTGAGGACCAGAGAGCACACTTGTCTGGCACACAATGAAAGAGATGACACCTTTCCTCTACACATCTGAGAAAGGTTCGGAGGGACGAGTAGGATGCATGTATACAGAGTGTGAGGTCTTGCTCTTATGGATGTGCTTCCAGGTTAGCAGACACAGCAGACAGAATGAGTCAGCTGTGTACTGTGCATGATAAATGTTGGCAACAAAGCAGAGAAGGCCATGCCAATACAATGATTTTTTTGTTTTGTTTTTTTGGTACTGGGGATTGAAGCCATGCCAATACAATGTCCTTAGAACACACTGGGTGGGGAGGTGCCATGCTGGTGTGCTGGGAGTCCAGACTCCTCTGGAGAACTTTCTAGTAGGGCTGCTGCTCTTGTCTACTAATGACCTTGAGTGTGTACAGCTTCCTCTTCAAGTTCACTCTGAGTCAGTAACATTTTTATTTGAGAATAAGCTGGGTCACAGACTGGCTTTTAGGGGGTGTTCAAAGAGATGTCTCTAAGGAAGCTGTTACCCTGGCTCCAGGAGGTCGATCTTTTCTATTTGCCTCCAGATCAGACTATTTTTATTTATTGACTGAAGTCACACACCTGTGGAGAGGGTTGAGACCTTGGGCTGCCATGAACTGTCCAGGGAGCTGGCAGTGTCGGGTGCATTTCACGTTTTACTGCTGATTTTAAAAAGTATCTTTTCTAATTTTTAAGATAGAACTGAAAAAGATGTTAGATTCAATGACTTCATTAGTGGAATGCATCATTTAGTTATCTGTCTTTAAGTAAAATATTTTGTATCTATTTCTCTCCCATTTGAAGGATGAAATTTCTTCTCTCAACAGATTTATACATTCACACATTGCAAAATGTGAGCTTCAAATGATTAAAATACCCAAGAGGGTTGATGCTCCAACAGAGTAGTTGGAAATTACCGCTGGTGCCAATGAGGCAGGGTCTCTGTCTCCTGAGTTGTGCACAGACCTGATGCTTCCAGTGCTGTGGCTATGGGTTCCTCAATTACCTTAGGATCACTCTGTAATTGGACCAGAAAGGGACATTTGCCCCAAGTGATAGAATCATTTTATAAGTGTTCCACCTGTGCTCGCACGCATGCCATTAACCAGAGTTTTAATACTACTTAGAAGCAATAACATAACTATTTTTTATATTTGACAACCATCTGAAAGCTGAAGTAAACCCAACATCCACTGTTTGGTTTTGTTTTCAGATTGTTCCAAATATTCTGTCTTACTTTTCCTCCCAGAACACATGCATGAAAAGTTCATAACATAGAGGGAAACATTACATATTAGATCTGAACAGGTCTAACTGCATCACATGGGCTTGTTGCAGAAGAATGGGGAACTTGGAACCTGCTGATGGTGGAGATGTCAAGCTTGTTCTAGAGAAGGTGGAAAAGGTGCAGGAGGAAAAGAATCAGGAGGAACGTTGTGGAGTGAGACCCAACACAAAATCCAAACATACACCCTGCCCTAACATCTGGGAAAGCTAGGAGCGTCCATGGCCTCATCCCAAGTCCCTACAGATCACTCTGCTCCCACAGATGATGTACTCCAGTCAAACAGCCCTCTTTATCACAGGGACCAAGTTCATTGTTTATCCCTGAGAAATAGGCTTCAGCTCCCTGCCAGCTTGCACAATTATCCACACAAGCTCACCACATCTTCCTGTCGGACCTGGGGCACTCTACACTCTTGATCCTACCCAGCCTGCCTCCTGGAGCTCCTGATGTTCACTCTGCTCTTAAGTGAATCCCTTGAGTGGCACTATGTGGCATGCAGTGTCCTCCCCCTATTAGGCAGGAAGGCTTCCCTTACCAACAGGGTGAACAGGGTACCATAGGAACCAAAGCTGCCTCTCTGTAGCCCTCTGAGCTCTTCCTGAGCATAGTGGGGGATGCTCCTCTTCCTCTTTATCACTGCATCATCAAATAGTGCTTTTAAAACCCCATTCTTGCCCCTGCAGGTTTCTATGCACACTCTTATTTCCTACATTAGTCCTTCCATGCATGCATGAAAGTTGGCACTGGGTAACAAGTTCTACCAGTAATGTGCAATATGCATCTTCCCCACCATGAAGTGGATACTATGCCTGTCTGGATAATGTCCCTTTGTAGCCCTATAGATAGCCCCTATCCCAATTTGTGCCTTCCCCAGCTCTGGGAAGTGAGCTGCCTGACTTGCATCTATGTGCACTTTTGCACGTGCTGCCTGTTGAGCTCAGCAAGAAGCAGAGTGAGTGTTATGATTTAGATCTAAAATGTCCCCCTCAACATCTCATTTGTTCAGAGGTGAGACTTTTAGAAGGTGATTGAATCATGGTAACTCTCACTTCATCAATGGATTAATTGACTAAAGAGTTTAGTAGCTGAACGTGCTCTTAGGAGGTGGGGCCTGGTGGGAAGAGGTGGAAGTGTGACCTAGAAAAGGGTATTCTTGTTCCTGGCTCCTTCTCTCTCTGCTTCCTGATTGCAATAGTTAGAGCAGCTTTCCTCAGCTGCACCCTTCTACCATGTCCTTTCTGCCTGGGAGCCAGCTGACCATGGACTGAACCATCTAAAATTGTGAGCCAAATCAACTTTTCTTTCTTAAATTGCAGGTGTTGAGTGATTTATTCTAATGATGGGGAACTTATACAGGGAAGAAGCTGATTGGGCTATGGACCCATGCTCAGCTCCACTGCCACTCAGCATAACAATAGAGCCCTTTTTGGAGGTCCACAGCTCCTAATGGGGCCTCTTTTAGAGATTCTTTCCATTCCAGGTCTGTGCATGACTTCTCTGGGCTCTGTGATGTCAGCTCTTGCAGGCCCAGCACGGTACAGATCCTCTGGGACTCCATGCCAAAGCTCCACAACTATTTGTTGACTGTTCGTTTTGACAGTGTCTGAAATATGTTTTTACCTTTGGGCTGGGCCTTAGGAGATGGTATGTGAGGATTGGGTTTGAATGAGATCTGAACTCTCTCCTACATCAAAGGAAAGGGAGACTCACCAGAAGTAGAGTGAATAAGGTCTCTTCCTATGTAGCCTATTGAGTTGACCTGCATTCCTGGGAAGTCTGACTAGTGATCTGAATGGCTCTGCACAACCTGCCTCCTGTGTCTTTCCCTGTTGTTGCTTTACTTTTGGGTGTGATGTATCTGGTGCAGCTTTCTGTCACCTCTGGGCCTTGTTCTTGCTGGAGGATGTGGGCTGCAGTGTTCTTGATCCTTCATGGCTCTGACTAACATGTGTGTTCTATCCATTCCAGCCTGGACAGTACTTGCTTTGGGAAGTGTGGTCTCATTCCCATTGACTGCATGGAGGGCTATGTGTGACCAACTAGCTTGGGTTTTCCTGTATCAGAGAGGCTTCAGGGAGCCCAGGTCTCTCTCTCTCTCTGGATCCTGCTCTTTCCTATCTGAATCATGCAGCACCATCCTCAGCCCAGAGCGGATGCTCACTGAGAGCTGGGGATGAGTGTGGTGGATGTACATTCCCCTGTGTACATCATGCCACCCTCCTATCTGTGCCCATTGAAATATGGGAGATATTTGAGACAGTCCATGGTCATGAAGAATATAGTCTGGAGAAAAGAAAAGAATTAGAAAATTCTTCTTGGGAAGTCTTGTATGTGCATCCTGACTTTCTGCTCAGAAAGAAACAGTGAGATCATGTGGATGAGAATATGACAGTTTGGTTGGGTAAAGAATGTGACAGACAGTCTGGGTAGGTCATCCCAACCAGCTGACTTTATCCAAATGGATAGAGGTCAAAAGAATTGACTTTTGCTTGAATTCTGAAGTATCTGAAGGCGCTTGCTCGTCATAGGTAAGAGAGGCCATTGGTTGGCCAAGAAAATATAATGAGGGTCACGATGCTTCTGGAACCCACCCTATCTTGCCAACTATGCCTGCTGCATCAGTCACAGTCAATATCCTCTGACTGCGTAGCGTTCAAGTGCCCCACTCTGTCCACAGCTCTGGCTTCTAATATTGCTGACATGAAATTCCATTTGGTTTCATATATCCGCATAAATAATTTAATTTAAATGACTTTCATCATAGAGACCTGCCTGTTACTGTGAAATTTACAAAGATGGATCTACCTCCTCAGAATACTAATCAATCTCACAGAAAGTTCCTTTAGACTAAGCAGTGACACAGTATTGGCCAGGAAAAAATATTCTGGTGAACTACATGCACAATGGCCTCAGGTCCTTGTTCCCAATGTTCTGACAGCTGATATGGCCCACTTAAAAACTGCTAGGAAAAAGAAACTTAAAGAACGCAGTAAAAGCAGTGTATTAGCTGCTGTTTACTGTTGTAACAAATCACCACAAATTCAATAGCTTAAAGCACCACACATTTATTCTCTGACAGTTCTGGAGGTGATAATTCTGAAATGGGTCTCACTGGGTTGGACTTCAGATGTCAGTGGGGCTGGGTCTTTCCAGAGACTGCAGGAAACATCTGTCTCTGTCCTCTTCCACCTCTAGAGGTTGCACTTCCCTTGGCCTGGGGCTCTTTCTTCATCCTCAAGAACAGTGGTGGAGCATCTTCTGATTTCTCCTCCCTCCAACATGCCTGTCTCCCTCCTATAAGGGTCTCTGTGATTACACTGGACCTACCCAGCTAACATATGGTAATTTTCTCATCCTCTATTTAATCATATCTTCTATGTTCTTTCTGCCACATGAGATAACATATCTGTAAGTTCCAGGATGAACATCCTTGAGGAACCGTTATTCTGTAGACCATAGATGAGATCTCCAAACGCAACCGGAATCTGTATTTTTGAGGCAGACCATGTGGGAAATGCAGTGTGGAAGAAATTCAGGGAGCAAGCCATTCCAGAGCCTTCCTGATGATGCACATCTACACAGGCTTCTGTTAAGTAATTTCTAATTATGAGCACATACATTGGCATCTTTGTGACACAGAGATTCTTTTGAGAAAACTTTTTGTGTGAAGATAATTGTAGATTTATATACAAGTGTCAGAGAGATCCTATAAGCTGTTCTTCAGTTTCCCCAGTGGCAACATCTTCCATGACTGACACAGGATCTCAGCCTGGAAACTGGCACTGATAAAGTCCAGTGACATATGCAGATGTCAGCAGTTTTGCAGGCATTCATCTGTATGTGTGTGTTTAGTTTTGTGTGGGTTTATTACATGCAGATTCATGTCTCCACCTCCACTATCAGCATGCACACCAGGCCCATCACACATATTGTACCACCTCCCTCCTCTGTGTCACTTCACTAGTAGCCAAGGTTCTTTTGTATAGCTTATTTCTCTGAGGAACACGAGAAGGCTAAGTAAGGGGGTGGGCAGTCCTGGAGAGCTGGATGGTTCTAGAGGAAGGTTGGGAGGTGATCTCTCTGTTCCTTCACCTTTTTGTTCCCTATGGTGAGCTTGCTGCAACCATGAGCTCCTGTTCTGATGACGTGTGGCACAGGACAGAGCCACTGCACACAAACATGCTGCTGTGCTGAGAGGTGGTTTGAAAGTCCAGTGCACTTGTGTCTAACACAGCAGGGCAAAAGCTTCTTTGGCTGGCTGCTGGGATACCAAGTTTTTTCTTAGAGGAATATGTCATCTGTTAGCAGAAAGAAGCTTCTACAAGGCTGTGGCAAAGAAGAGCCAGCTGGTTTGGGCTCCTGGGGTGTGTGGTCACTGCTCCAAGGCCATGTGGGATTCCTGAAGGACCTGACTGTGGGCAGTTGATGGTGCTGTCTGGATTGGTGCTTCTGAGTATGTTTCATTTAAAATGTAAGCTATGGGACTGGCCATGCCTCTTCTTGACCTTGTACCTGAAGAATTGTTCATTCAAAAGCTTTAGTCTGTCACAGAAGTGGCATGTCCAGTGCGTCACAACAATTTGAGCAGGTAGGAGTATGGTAGCTGTACCCCTGCACCACTCCTATAGCTGGGTGTGTATGAAAATCCTCACACAGAGACTGACTGCTGCATTCTCAGGGCACAAACCACAGCCTCCCCACCAGCCTCAGTGTTCTCAGGACCACCTCCAGCCAGCCTCAGTCTCCCACAGTTAGCATTTTTGTGTGTATTACCTCAGGTTCTTCTTTAATTCCTAACCTGCCACATTTTCTCAAGGGAATGGAAGGGGCCCACCATAGTTGCAGCTTTTTGTAAATACCAGTTGTCGAAAAACAAGTACAAGTACTGCAAAATACGAAACTGACCATGGACAGACACGGGTCCATATCTGGTGGCTGGCAGGGCTCCTGGCACACAGGCCAGGCTTCTTTTGGGTTGTTATGTGTCCATGACATGTCCTTTGCAGTAAATTATTTCCCTCCTTGGCCTTGCATGTGCTATTCACTTGACCTGGTATGATGTTCCTTCCATATCTGACCTAGCTTAATCCAATGCATCCTTTGAGTTTCTGTTTTTGTTCTCTGGAGAGCCCTTTCCTGGGCACACTGCTCAACATCATTGTTCTGGTCATTCATTATGGCAGCAACTTGTTAGTTCCTTTTCATCCAATAACTTACTTAATTGACTTTGATCATTGTTTTTCCCACTTGACCAAAAGCTCCTTTGAGAAGGCTGCATCCTCTTCCTGGCTCACTTCAATGCCCAAGAGTAGTCATTCGAAGGAAAGTAAACTGATAAAGAGATTGACCATCTCCTTCCGCTCTAGCAGGCACATAGCAGAAATGCCTCTTCCTGTACCCCCTAGAATTGCATACAGCAGGGAAGGCTGATCCCATTTCCCCTTCGGGGCAGAGTCCCCAGTGTCCTGTCCCATTGTCTGAGCCATGAGACCTGTGTCTCCTCCCTCTCTTCCATCCTGTCCCTTCCCCTCCCCTTCCTTCCCGTTGGCCTGTGTTCTGTGCAGTCAGATTCACCCAGTATGAGCCTTGCAGGGAGGATGCAGAGGGCCTGGCAGGGTGCCAAGCTCCAGTTTGCCAAACCTTTGGAGCACTGAAGGTGTGTGGCAGCGTGGGGACAGATAACAGAGTTAAACAGCTCATCCAGAAAACAGTCACTGTGCAGATAACATGAATCAGGACACAGATCGATTGCCTATCTGTTGAACAGGCAGAATTTGGGTCTCTTCTCACTGAATTACACCATGGAAAAGCTATCAGAAAACACCTTTTGTTGACGAATTCCAACTTCATTGGCAGAGATTTTGTGTTGAAACAGATGCAGATTTATAACCTTATGTAGCCACAAGGCAAAATTCAGTTTCTTCTTTTCCTCCCATCTGCTGGATCCCTTGTTACAGGCACATATACGTGCACATGCTCTTGTAGACAGGCATATGTGCCTTATGCAAGTGAATGTGCACTCACACACACTTGTGCAAGCGAACACCATGAGACATACTATCCTCCCTGGCCATCAGACACACTCTGCCCTACACCCTATTCACTCTCTGACCCCTCAGTCTGCATCGGCACAGAGGGCAGTGTCCCCAGCATCATTCAGTAGAGCTTTGCACAGGGAAGAGCCTCGCTCTTAGAGGTTAGCAAGTCCTTGGGGAATTGAGAGTTAGTGACTGCAGCTCCACCAGGCTTTTCCTAAGTCACACCCCCCACATTCCTCGTGCCTCTGAGCAGACCTGTAGTGTCTCACACACCCAGCACTATGGGGTAGAGAAAAGCACCTGTTCTGAGGATGATTTATGTAGCACTTATCCAAAGGAACCACCCCCTGTGAAGATGCCTTTTATTAAAAAATGAAAGAGAAGTGGGGAGGGGGGTCGAGATCAATCCCCGGGAGTTCATGGCATTAGGCATGGTCTGTCTTGAGCATGAGTGATCTTCAGGGGCCGCTGTTTCTGGAGCATCTACACAGCCAGGAGCCAAATCTCCATTGATCACTCATCTGTGAGCTCCAATGACACATCAGTCACCCCAGAGCGCAGTTCAGCTGTGACCACAGTGAACTATGCTTCTTGTCTGTCTTAAACTTTGGTGTGTCCCTAATCACATCATCAATCCATCTTATGGATTGTTGCCATCTATCTTTGCCAGTCAGCGGCCCACAGAAACATCTCCTCTCACTTTGGTTTGTGTTTTTAGAAAGTTTCTTGCTCAGTGGAAGTTTCTTTCATCTCGGGGCCTCCCACTGAACTTCAAGGTGCTTCACCTTCTCCTTGAATCTCAAGCAGGGAGTTGCCTCCTGGACCATTTCTCTCATATGTCTTGTAACTTCATCCTGGCTCCAGTGGAGTTGGGTGCTCCTAATAGGAGAACCACTAAAGAACCAGCCCTGATCTGCAAGGCAGTCCTGCCCCAGCCACTGACGTGTGTAGGAGACAGACTCTCTGAGGGTCCATGAGCAGACTTGGCCAGTGTGGCTCACAGTGGGTCCACTCTGACTGTGTCAGTTCTAGAGCCCCCAGGAGGAGGGGGCTGTTGACTGCAGCTGCCAATTGGGTCCATGACACCTCTGCTTCTCCCTCTGATGGCCTACAGTCCTCCAGATGCCCACCTTGGGTGCCTGACACCATCATAGAGCCTGCTTCTTTGGGACTGCCCTGCAGCCAGCAATAACCAACCTAGATGCTGGGGTGGGAGCAAGTCCCTGTCATACTCCAGGGTGGTACTGGCAACTTGGAACACATCGCTGTTGATCACATTATCCCAATAATTGCACCCACCTTAGAAGATGTTCCTATTCTCCCTTTTCAGTAAGAAATGTAAGTTCAGGAACTGGTGCAGGCCACTTAGGGAGTGGAGTGGGCTCTGTCTCAACAACTTGCCTTTAGGTAATAGGCTGAAGACTGCTTCTGCCTTCCAGGATTTCTCCCTCCTCTCCATGCTGTTGCTCCCTCTGTTTGATGGGCAGCCCTGCCACAGGTGGGTCTTGACCTCCTCCACCCTTCCCCCTTCTTCCTGTGGCCCCATATCTGTGACATCCCAGCCTGTCTCCCATCCTGATGGCTCCTGGTGCCCTTGGAAACCTGCCTGCTTCCCTCTTGTCCTCATTCACCCCTCATCCTCTCCTTCTACCCCTTCAGAATTAGATGGCAAATGCTGTTGATGCCTGGGGCTCTTCTTCACTCTCATCCCTTCTAAAATTAAAACTAAGTTATAAAACCCATCAGAGGGAGGGAGGGAGAGAGAGAGAGGAGGGGAAGAGAGAGAGAATGTAAAAATGCACCAAATTCAGCTTAAAAAATAATAAAATGAATCCCCATATGGTCACACTCCGTATGAGAATGAGAGCCCAGTCAGGATGGGGAGCCCCCATGGGACCCCATCTGAGCATGGCTCCTCCTCCTTTTCTCAATCCCTAGCAGCCATGACCCAAGTTTCCCGATAATCATTTCTTGTTTCCCTGCATGCTTCACTGCATATTTGTGCATCTCTGCAGTAAAGCATGACTGGCTCTGCCTTGTTTGTTGCTGACCTTGCATAAGTGGAATGTGTGTGTATTAGTCTATCATTTTCTGTACTTGCTGATACACTGGGTGCTGGGAACTCATCCGTGTGGAGGGTGTTGCTGTATTCCATTCCTCCCATGCGGACTGCAGCCAGGCAGGATGGCTCCCCCTCATCCTTAGAGATGCTGGCCAGGTTGTTTTCAGTCTGTAGCTACTGTGGTGTCCACCTGGTGTCCACGTGCATGAGGATCCCTAGGACATGGAGGGATGAATTATGGCCCACCTGCCATTTCCTTTTGTAAGTAAAATTTTATCGGCACAAAGTCCTGTCCATTCACTTACACATTGTCTGTGGTACTGGTAGCTTTTATACTATGATTTTGAGAAGTTGCTTCAAAGTTTATATGTAACCTAAAAGTGTAACATTTTTATTTGTCTATTTAATCAACAAATGTTTTTTGGGTACCAGAGATCGAACTCAGGATCTTGTGGTTGTGAGGCAGGTGGTGAAACCACTGAGCTAAATCCCCAGCCCTAAACAACAAATTTTTGAGACAGGATCTCATTATATAGCTCAGGTTGGCTTTGAACTTTGGATCCTGCTGTCTCAACTTCCTAAGTGCTAGGGATTACAGGAGTGTGTCACTGGTCCCAGCCTCTACCTGGCCATTTACACAAAAAAATTACTGACTCCACCTCCAGACTGTATGATTTGGGAGGGTCACACTGGCTCTGAATATTAGTGCACAGTCCATGTTAGCAGGGAGTGACCAGCTGCTTTCCAGGTAGCACACAGATAAGCAGTAAGCAGGAGTGGATGACAGGGCCCACCCCATGTGTCCCAGCCTGCACGCAGAGGTTGCTACTTTGAAATAGCTGCCAAGCTGATGGTGTAAAGTGATCTTTCACTGTGATATTAACTCTCTCTTCCCTGGTTACTTATGAGGTGGAGCAACTTTTGAAAGTTTCTTGGCCACTCTTGTCTCCTGCTTGGTGAAGGGCCTCTTCCAATCTTTTGCCATTTCCCTGCTGTTTGTCTTTTTCTAAGGGAATTGTACCTTTTTTCCTATATTCTGTACATGAATTATTTATTGGTTTTGTCAATTCTTTCTTGACATTTTCACAACTGCATTGCAATTTCACATTGCAAAGCTCAGATCCTTATGACTTCAAGTCACTAGTGTTTATTAAAATGCATATATGTATATAGGTGGGTTACTCTCTAAATTTTCAATACAGTTGAGATGTCTTAATGCATAGAGATGGAAAAGTATAATGATAATAAGATGAGATTGCAGAGCACATTGGAGAGAGTGGTAGCATGGGGAAGTGGTTAGTCAGGACTTGAGAAGAGACACACAAGTGTTGTCCTAAGTAGACTAAAGAAATAAAATGGCACAGAAAAATAGCTACTATTAGGGAGAAAGTAAGATTGCAGGCTGTGCAGAATGTAAGGATTCTTTCCAGGTTGTGAAAATGTGCTTCCTGGGGGCCTAATGAAGAGGGCAACGTGATCAGCTACGTGATCTACTTTGTTCATAAAGACACAACAAAACTCGTTTTATGCTATTTATTTGAAGGAAGTATTAAGGGTATGTGGAGCAGCGAGTAAAGCCTCTGTGGCATCCGGGTTATAAGCACAGCGGTGAGCTCCAGAAATGGCTTTTTTCCATTTATTTGTCTTGCCACAGAAGACCCTCTTTGTGAACTGATGCCAGGGGCTGGAAAACCAGGACAACACTTGTGTGTCTCTTCTCAAGTCCTGACTAACCACTTCCCCATGCTACCACTCTCTCCAATGTGCTCTGCAATCTCATCTTGCCTGTGCTGGCAGTGGGATTCCTCTGGAGCAGGAAACGGGGGACACTTCAGAGAAATCTGTATTGTTGTCATTCTTTTCTGTTTCAAGGTCACTGTTTTCAAAAGCCACAATCTTGCAGCTGCCTGAGGAAACACAAGTTGTTTCCAAACAGAAGCCAAAGCGTACACCAGAAAGGGACACGTTTGCACGTCACTGAGTTAAACAGCAGCAGCTTCTGTGACAAATATCAGAGAATAGATTTTTGGGAGCTGATTCCAGGAAACAGTAGTGGGAGTGTGAGGAAAGTGAGCCAAGGAAGAATGTAGCTCACGAACGGCCTATGATCCAGCAGGTTACCAGCACAGACAGCAAGGACTCAGTTGTGCCTGGCCATTCTGAGGTGCTATAGACCTTAGTGTCAGAGTCCTGATCAACTCCAAGGAACCAGGGTTGGAGGAGGGAGTGGTGTTATGTATCTATTTACTCCCTTCACTCAAAGCATTAGCTCTTTGGTACTTGCATCCTGTTATATGCCTGGGCAATGAAAGCTCTGGTAGAGAGCCGTGGGGCTCCCAGAGAGGGTCGGCCAGCATGCTGGGAAATGGTTTCTGCAAAGCAACATAGGAGGTACCAATGGAGTGCACTGTCGGGGCATGGCCATGTGGGAATAAAAAATAATAAGGTTGCCTTTTCAAAGTATTTGGAAGTTTACCTTGAGGTAATCATTTCATCTAAAACTAATAAACGAAATTTATTGTGTTTATGGTCTTGATGATCCAAGGAATGATTATTATATGAGTCTTAAGTTGGAAATAACCATTCATAACTAAGATAATATTTCAAAATAAAAAACCAAACAAACAAATGTCAAGCTGTGACAACACACAACCACAGTGATATTATGTTACTTGTGCTGTTATAAGTTTACAAAAAAGGCAGGGCCATCCTTGTCCGCATTCAGATGACCCCCACCCCCAGGACACTTCTGATGATTGGCTGAATGGTCACTTCTGCAGGGAATATTGTTTAACCCACCAGGTCTGTCTTTTTTTATCTTTAAAAATTTTTTTTTTGTTTTATTGGTACATTTTAGGTATACGATATAATGACATCCATCATTGGAAATTTGCATCGTTACATAATCTCTCTTGGTTCTCATTTTTCCCCCTTCCCCTGCCTTCCCTTCAACCCCTCCATCTCTCCCTATTTACAAAGACTTTGTTTCCATTCTTTCATTTTCTCATATTAATTCCATTCCCTTCTTTCCTTTCTCTTACCCCTCCCACTTCCCCTTCCCCTTTGCCCCTTTTCTTCCTATTTCACGTTATCTATTATACCTTTTAGTCCTTATCTACACTTTCAGTTTCTCACATTAGAGAAACTATTCGTTATTTACACATGTGTGTCCTATTTATTTCACTTAGGAGTATCGCCTTAATGTGCATCCATTTAGCTATAAATGTCTCTAATTTTTCTTTTTTTATGGCTGAGTAGTGCTCCATTTTATAAAAAAGCCACATTTTCTTTATCCAGTCTCCAGTTGATGGGCATTTGGGCTGCTTCCAAGTTTGAGCTATCACAAACTGTGCTGCTATGAACATGGGTGCATATATATCACTGTGGTATGATTCTTTTAATTCTTTGGGGAAGATCCCCAGCAGTGGAAGAGCGGGGTCAAATGAGAC
>NW_004624737.1:15075865-15126749 GCF_000247695.1 Heterocephalus glaber
GTTTTTTTATGTCAATTGTTCTTTCTCCTGTTTTTTCGTGGACTCCTATCAGTCTTATATTATTCTTCTTTGCATCATCTAGCAGCTGTTGGATTGATTTCTCATGGTCCCTTACTATCTTTAAGAAATCTCTGTGTTCATGGTCCTTAACCACAATCCTGTCTTCTATATCTGATATTCTGTCTTCGGATTCTCTTAGTCTGCTCTGCATGCTTTCAATGGAGCTTTTAATCCCTTGAATATCTGTTTGAATCTATTTTATGGATTACATTTCTTTCTTATGTTGGGCATTCATGGCTTCCAGCATGTTTCTGATCTCATCTATTTTCTCATTTGTTTCTGCTCTAGAGCTTCTAATTATGTCTTTCATTCTGCTCACCATGTCTGTATTTATCTGGGATATTATTTCTGATTTGAATTTTTCTAGAGCCTCATGTATCTGCTTTGTTACTTCCTGTGCTATCAGTTCAGGGTGTCCAAGTGGGTGCCTCTCAGAATTTTTCACCTCATTTCCCCCAGAATTTCCTTTTTGTGGCGTGGAATCCTGTGTTTGTGCCTTGCTTAAGTGTCTTCTCACTTTTGTTTTTGGTACTGTCCTTGGTTTAATTCCTGGGTTGATATTTCAAAATTGCTTAATGTAGGTATCTTTATTGCTTGTGTTTAGAACTCTTGTGGAATGATTGCTTTTCAGAGGTGTCTTCTAGATATAGCTTGTGTTTGGCTATTTTATTTTCCTTATACCAGGTAGGAAAATGATTCTGAGGCTATTTTATTTTCCTTATATCAGGAAGGAAAACTAATTAGATCAATCACAACATGTTAGCCCAAAATACATGGTCAGCAATACCATAGCATTAAGCACAGCTTAGAAAATGGCAATTTGTGGTAGTTATTAATCTATCAATTTTAACTATGTGAGTTAAATTAAAACTGAAGACCAACCTAACATAAGTTTATAATGAATAAGCTCCTCAATATAGCATCTTTCCCCTTTGGGGTGGGGAGTTAAAAGGAGTTGGGGAGGGAGAGACAGGTAGAAAGAACAGGTAAGATTAGTGGTGAGGCCCGAAGACACAGAAAGATCACACAAACTCTAAGAAGTTGTTAAAGGCAAGAGAAAATGGCAGAATGAAAGAACAAAGATGTGAATAGAATCACGTAACAGCAACAGGGAGGCTAGATACCAAATTTACTTTTCTTTAAACCTAATGATAATCAAGACAAGGAAAAAGAGAAGAAAAAAAACAATAAGGGAGAAATCCTAATTCAGTGCAGAAAGGAACAAATGGGAAGATGAGGAGCAATGTGGGACAGCAAGAGAATAAGTGAGAGAGAGGGGAAAAAAGATAAAAGAAAGAAAAGTAAAACTTTGAAGAGTAGAGAGAAAGTAAAAATTAAGAATTGAAAATAGGAGAAAAAAATTTTTTTCTTTTTTGCAAATAGCACTAGAAATTATGGGCCTCCTTCAGGGTATGTCTCTGTTGTCACAGCAGGCAATGTAGGAATCCATGTGCATATATGAGTCAATGAGTCTCAGCAAGCCAGCAGCAGACCAAGTACAGTGGTCTGATGTGCCTTTATTGTAGAGATTCTCTTTACTTTTCTACTGAGCTTCAGTTTTCATCGAGGAGCCTGAGAAGCCCTGTTTCTGTTGCTAACTTCTGCTCTATCTTGTGGTGCTCAGGACAAGGGTCTTTATAATCTCCTGTGCCTCTGTAATGTGGGACCAGGTAGCAGAAAAGCCAGAAGGCCAGAGGTACATGAAGGGTTGGGGGGAATTGGGACTTGAAAGGCACCTGTGGCTAAGCAGACCTCACTGTGGCATGGGCAGGGCCGGGGTTGGCTGTGTAGCTTCAAGCTGCTCCTCTCACCTAGCTGGTCCAGCTTCCTTAGCTGTTTTCTGTTCAATCAGCTGGGTGCAGTGCCAATCTTTTGTGAATAGCGTTTTTACGTCATCTGCACTCTCTCCTGTTTCTTCGTTGACTTGAAACAGCCTAATGTTATTCTTTGCATCATCTAGCAGCTGCTGGATTGATTTCTCATGGTCCCTTACAATTTTGAAGCAATTTTTCTTTTCCTGGTTACTAATTGCAAACTTATCTTCTATATCTGAAATTCTGCCCTCACATTGGCTCATTCTGCTATGTACTTTTAATGGAGTTTTTAGTCTCCTGAAAATCTGTTTGCATCTGTTTTATGGATTCCATTTGTTTCCTATGTTGGGATTCCATCATGTTCCTCAGCTCCTCTCTAGATTTATCAATCATGTCTTGCACTATGAGCACAATCTCTGCTGTTATCTGAGAAATTATTTCTGATTTCATTTTTTCCAGATCCTCTTTTGTTGTCAGTTCAGGGAGTCCATGTTGTTGCATAGTAGAGTATTCCATCTTATTTCCCTTTGAGGTTGCTGTAGGTGATCTGGAAGTCTGATTTTGAGACTTATTTATGTGTCTTCTCATTTTGATGGTGGGGGAGGTGCTGTTGGTGCCCGCATATCTCACATTCTCTGTTCTGGGAGCGGTGGAACAGCGGCCCAGAAGCCCCTTTGGTCTGGGTTGGGAGTGGTGGAATGGTGGCCAGGAAGCCCCTTCCTCTGTGCTGGGAGCAGTGGAACAGCAGTTGGGAGGCCCCTTTCTCTGTGCTGGGAGTGGTGAAATAGCAGCCCAGAAGTCCCTTCCTCTGGGCTGGGAGCGGTGGAGTGGAGGCCTGGAGGTCCCTACCTCTGTGCTAGGAGTGGTGGAATGGTGTCTCAGAAGCCCCTTCTTCTGTGCTGGGAGCAGTGGAATGGTGCGGTCTGACTTTTCTGTCTCACACTTGCATCTTCTAGAAGCTGCATGTTGGGTCTTGAGTTAGAACAGACCTTTGCCCAGATCCCTGCAATATACTTCAGAGATCTAAGTGCTAGGGGAAGGCACGTGGTCAATCCTGATCACACCCCTCTCTGGCCCATTCAACATACACTTCATTCACTGTGCTTCACCTCCTTCTGGGAGCCTTCCCAGCTGCCCATGATTCTGCTGCTGGTTTTACATGTTTTGCAATTAAAATATTGCCAGTGAGGTGAAACCTTGCCGATGTCCTCACTGCAGAAGCCTGCTCCATTGTGCTTGACTACAAAGCCCACTGTGTGTCATTTCACAGTTTCTAACACACCTCATTAAGCAAACAAAGGAAGATCAAGAGTGGGAGATGGAAAATGCGGGGCTAGCCCATCCTTGGAATCAGGAGGGACATTGACAGAGACAGACATGTGATGTGAATTTTGCTGTCCACATTGAGGTATCTGGAGCCCTGACACCTGCTAGACTAGGTGTACTCTAGAACAGCTTGCTATGGTCCCTGGAGCAGCAGGCTTGTTCTAGCCCCATTTTCATTCTCTTTGAGCTGTCTTTTCCTTCAGAGTATGGCTGGTGCTAGCACAGGTAGATTGTGTGTACCAGCACAGGTAAGTGATAAATTTACCAAAATGACAGTGATTTACAGGCCAGAGAAGACTCTGCATAGCAGCAGTCTTAGAGGTAGAGTGAGATGCACATCCTTGTTGAAAACTCTACTCCTTTAGGGTTTCTCATGTTGCTGGAAGTTCACTAGTGTTCAGGTATGGCTGGGGAAATGGGATCCTCCAGACAATATCCTTGGTTGGCTTGCAGCCCCCATTTCATAGTCTACCTTCATGTTCCTCCATCTTAGAAGGACCCTCAAGTACTCCCCTGACCACAGAATTCCCCTGTCTCATCACTGTGAGCTGGAGTGGCCTCTTCAATCCACTGGATCCTTGTCATGTGGGATAGCAATACAGGAGCCAAGAGGATTAGTCCATGATTTATTGTAGAAAGTGTGAGAATGGCCCTGGGGCCTGAGTGAGGTGTTCTTTTAATGGGTATTTGGGGCCAACAGCTGGCTTCTGAGGTTGAACTCTATGTGGAATTTGATGATGAGGCAGCCTGAAGATGGAGCATGAGGACTACTGTGGTCAGGGCCTCCTGCAGATCATGTTGTGACCAACTGGCTCTTCAGCTCACTCCAAACCAACTGGCTGGCAGAGCATACAGCACAGCTGGGAGGGATGTGACTGCCATTGTTCAGGGTGCATCAGGTAGAGCCCTGCAGGTTTCTTTGAGCCCCATGGAATAAGCCTGTTGGCCCACTGTGGTGGCCAGACAGCACAACCATGGCCTGGCTCTCCCCATGCCTGACACCTCAATACCTCTTCTTCTGTACCCCCTAGAAGCCATCCACACCTGCATTTCTGCATGAGAGCCTTTTGGGGGATTCAGCTAAAATAGATCTACACTGGTGACAGTGGATTAATACAGTGTGGGGCTGTCCAGCTCTATGAATCAGTCATGCAGCTGGGCTGCCACACTCCAGGAAGGGTTTGCTGTTGAGCTCCTCAAGGCTCCTTTACAACTCACTGGGGTTCTTGACTCAGGATGTAGGTGGAGTGCCTGTGATGACCCTGACTAAGTGGTGTATTATCCAGTGACACAGGACCCTGTGTCCTGTACTGAGGCTGATGCACACCTGAGTAAACACACACAGCTACTCTGCTGCTGGTGTGCCAGCCTTTGTGTTACTACTTGTACTTCCCCACCACTGGGAACAGGTGGTGGCCAAGCCCACTGTGGCTGTAGCCTGTATTGTCTTTTCTGTCAGGAGGCTCTGTAGTGCACTCGGTCTCTGGTCTTCCTTTGTGATGGACACTGAGCCACACAAATTCTTGTACCATCAGGCTTGGATGCTCCATGTGAGGACTCTTGTCTGTGCAGTTGTTGCCACCTCCTAGGATCCACTCCTCCCTCCAGACAGGACAGATGGCTCTGAGAGGTGCATGGGCTCTGTCTTAGTTACTTTGGTTGTTGTTAAGACAAAATATATCCAACACCCAAAGTTAAGGGAGGAAAGGTTTATTGTAGCTCACAGTTTATAGAGGTTTCAGCTCATAGCTGACTTTAAGGCAGAGTGACATGGCAGAGGGGCTTTGCAGAGCAGAAACAATTCATGAAGGACAGAAAGTAGCAAAGCAGCTGAAGTAGAGGCAGCAGTGAGGCAGAAGCTTCTCTCTTTTATCCCTTCCAGGATATATGCCTTTTGGGTGGTGCCGTCCACACCCAGGCTGGGTATTTCCACTACCCATTCCCAGAACTACTTAACTAATCAGTGGACTAATTTACTAATCACACACCCTTAATCACAGCATTGCACAACTTAATCCCAGCATCACACAGCCTAGAATCATCCACCTCTGAAAAGCCCCACCTATGACTGAATGAAGCTTTGGAGGGGGAGCATCTAGATACAAGCTATAACAGGCACAGAGCACAGCATGGAACTGACTAGCAGACACCAGCTGAGGCCTGCATGCAATATTGAAGATCTTCTATAAGTTCTTTTGATGTGCAGATTCCTTTGAGAACAGAGAAAATCCAGCTAGTTAGTTAGTACTTTCTGGGTATGAGATGAAAATATGAAACCCCGCTCTGAGCCAGCCAGTGTGCCCTTTGTTGGAGATGTCTGTCTTTGGTGAGGACACCGAGGATCTGTCACCTTGGGACAGAAGTCCATTCTCTGTGAAGTGTCACATAATCACAAAACAAATGATCCTATCAAAGATGTACAAAGCCAGACTCTAGTTAGAGAGGAAAGGACAGGTTTAATCCATAATAGTTACTGTAATAGGGTAAGGAGTCCAATGAGAACTGAATTCAACCTGAATTTGCAGGGACTTGACTGGGAGTTTTAAAAAGAGGATCGGGGAGTGGGAAGAGAGTAAGCCTAGCTAATTGGGGTCAGAGAAGGGAAAGGTACAAAAAAGCAGGAAGGAGTTGGCCCATGTGAGACCCATCTGTGTTTGCTAACTGGCACTCATGGAAGGTTGGCCCCACCCTTACCCTGCCTTACCCTGCCTTGGTTAGGGAGATAGGGGTCCTGTGTGCAGGTTTTGCTGGAACAAACAGGATATTCCTTTGGCAGCTTTGGAGGTTCCCAGTAAGTAACTTGTGGGGCTGGAATCATCCTAGAGATGCAGCCATGAGCTGTTAGACACCATTAGTTTTGTTTGAGTCCTTATAGGACAAGTTAGAGGCCTACTTCAGGAGAGCTCAGAGGAGTCCCGTTAGAGCTTGGTCAAGGACAGGCTGTGTGATAGCCAATGCCTTGTTGGGTGGGATTGAGATGGCCAGGCACTGAACCTAGACCTACAACTTGCCAGGGGACTGGAGAGGTGTGAAGGCAGACTGGGTAGACCACCCCGCCCTACCCATACCAGGCTCAGGAGTTCAGAGGTTCCCAGGCAGGTGCCGGTAGATCTGGCCTATACTGTGCCAATAGCTATAGTGGTGCGTGTGAATGTGTGTGTGTGTGTGTGTGTGTGTGTGTGTGTGTGTGAAGACTGAGGGTGGGCAGGTAGAAGAGGGAAATTTTTCCTAATAGAGCCTTCTGCTCTGTTCCTCCCTTTTCATTTTCTGAGCCTGGAGCACAAGCCCTAGGTGGGAAAGATGAAGGAGGGTTTCTGTGGTGGAGAGGAGGTGGCAGAGCAAGAAGGGCTGGAGGCTGGGCTAGAGGAGCAGAAAGGACATTTGGGCTACCAGCTCCCATTGCAAGGCGAGAGCATAGCTCTCCCTCGTGACTACGGAGTACCTCCAAGAGCGAAAGTGTGAGTTACAGCAAGCATTTGCACAGACAAGGGAATTCCATCAAAATCCACACCCACCTACATGTTTGCTTGTTGTATATTTTTCATCTATAGACATCTGTCTGATACACTAGGATTTTTTTCCTGATGCTTGGTCAAATGTGGATATAAGTTTAACATCTATTCAAAGAAACTGTAGCACTATAGAGTTATCATATTATGTATGATAATCCTGTAAAATATTATACTCCCACAGCACTCATGAAATGTATATCCCCTCAGATGAAATGATTTCCATTGTATGAAGAAATTAAACAAGGCTAGATTTTGAAGGTGTAACTCATCTAAAATTAAAAGGTCAAATTAGATCCTGAAACTAGTGGCATTGTGTGCTAAAGTCTTTCTTTTTTTTTCTTGAATTTTCTTGAATTTCAAACTCAGCTTCTCCCTTTGTTTTTTAATCAGCACTGAACTCCCAGTCTTTGGAGAAGGAAGGAAGTTTTGCTATTCAGAGACAGCCACAGGAGAAAGAACAAAATTAACATGAAAGTCCAGGTGATTCGATGAATATTCATATGGACAATTTAATCAGTGTCTGTTCATTATCCACATTTCCATTTGGAGAAGGTTTAGAATATAAATAAAGATTGCAGAGCAATTGTATTGACTTTCATTTTGCTCTAAGATACTCAAGTCTCTATCAATAGCCTTCAGTACTTTGGCTTTCTGTGTAATTGGAGATAGACACTAAGTCAAACCTTAGCACTCATTACTGGAGGAATGAACACCCTGAGAATTAATGCTAGGTGCATCTCACAGGTATTGGATATTCTTACCTTATTAAATTTTACGTGGGTGAGACAGCCCAATTTTCTGGAAAGTTGCCCTTTATCCTTAATAATAATAAAATAGTTTGGAGTGGTGTGGGTGATCGTGAGCCAGGATATTAGAGACCAGCTCCACCATGCCATGCTGTGGAACCAGCCAAGTGCTTACTTCTCAAAGCCTCCCCTTGGGCTTCCACTAGTGACAGTGTCTGACTGTGAGACTGGATGAAGATTGTCCTGTAAATGGTAGTTTTGGTAACAATTGCTTCTTGATTGTCAGAGATGATGGGGGCAAAGACAATGAGGAGGAGTGTGGGTGGTAAAAGGAGAAATAAAGTGAAAATTTATCCAGTGGATTCAATTCGTCCAACTCCTAATAGCAAAATTGAAACAGAACTGAATCAAAGAAATGCAAACATACACATTCATGAGAATATGTTTGATTTCATTAGCAATCAAGCAAACAAAGTTAAAATAAAGTGACACCATTTTTCATATCAACAGTGACAACAATGACAAAATAAAATGCAAGGTTAGCAGGAGGCTGGGGGCTTAGAACAATCTTCAGGAGAGTGACTTGTCAGTGTCAGGGAGGTTAAAGAAGCACACACCCTCTGCCCAGCAGGCTCACCTCCAGAGAGGGTCAGGAGACATTTTTATATAAGATGTTAATCAAAAGGCTATTTATAATACTGAAAAATTGGAAACAATTTAAGTGCTCAATAATAGGAAATGTGTCCACCAATCTTATTGGGATATCAATAGATTAGCTATGTACCCATCAAAAGTTGTGCTGAAACTTTCTGGCAGAACAACGGGGATGGATGTAAAGCGTGTGCAGTTCACCTCCAACCTAACAGTTCTTACCTAGGGGAGATATCCAACAGCTTCCCACGTGGGCACTGAAGAGCATGTGGAGAACAGCAGCAGATAGGAACAGCAACACACCGGAAACTCCTCTGAGACATCACAGCGAATGGGTAAAACTAAGGCTGGCTGACCTTTAGTGATGGTAGAGTCCTGGGTAAAGAAATGAAGCCAATGTTCACATGACAGTGCCCAGACACATTAAAGAACAGACCAGTAACAGGTACACCAACATGACTCTCCTGCCAGAGTTCGCCAACTCCTGGACTAAAGGATCTGTGAAATGTAACCAGCTTTCTCCCTGAAAGGTTTGACTGGGGAAGCATTTTGCTTTCTTCTTTGGGTTTTTCTGAGTCTTTGGAGTTTTGGCTGATGAACATTTATAACTTTTGTAGTTTCAAATAAATGTATATGTGCTGCCGAAGTGAGCACTGTAGTTCCAAATAAATGTAATATATATTATGTTAAAGAAACACTTTTCTGTGTTTTTCTCCTTTTTAAAACTTCTGTTCATCATTTCAAGGTGCCAGTGCTGGCTGGTGCATCTCTCTGATCTCACTCCACAGGCTTTCCATCTGAGGTCCTCCTTGCCAGGGCTTGGTACAGCCTCTTTGGCCTGACACGAACCAGAACCATCTTCTTCAAGTTATACCCAGGCTTTACTTTGTTGGAAGTGGCCTCTCTTGGATGTTGTAAGAAAGATGAACTTTCAGATCCTTGCACTGGAGATTATAAAAGAGTAATGACTCAGTGACTTAAAAGATTTAGTAGCCAGGTAGTTACAGTCTAAGAACAGAAAGAAGATTAATGAGGTACTAGCTTAACATATGTCTCCAAAAAGAGCAGTCATTTAATTTCTAACTTTGTAGAACTTGTATCTGCTCCCATTTTTGCAACAATAGTTCTAACATAATTTTTTTAACTCTCAAACTAGCTGATTAAAATGAACCAATGAAATCAGCCCAAGGATAAAGGAGAGAGCACAGGGATAGGGTCCTGTTTTCATAAAAGGCCTGGGAATCCAAGTATCTGCTATAAGCACAGAATCTCAGCCTCTGTAGCCAGAATCTGCAGTATGCTTGGAGTTAGAACCTCCTCCCTAGACCTTTGTTTGGGGTCTTCCTCCTTGTCAGGCTCTGGGCAAGTCTATTCTGTGGTAGTTTTAGGGTATGCACACAAACTCATGGAGAGTCCTCTTTCAAAAGGTGAAGCCTAGTCTAGTGCCTTTTCACTGTGGGCTGGGCTTAGCATCATGCTTCAAACCAATAGAACATAACATGATGCGTGTGACCTCTGAGACCAGTCATAAAAGGTACTGCAGCTCCTTTTGTGTTTTCTCTTTGAGGTCCTGCCCCTGCATTGTACTAAATGACACCAGATGCCCTCCAAAATGGTTTTCCTTACTTATACTCAGCATCCCAGCCATCAGTGGCTACTGACAGTTGCATCAGCTCCTATCTGATGAATGTGAAATGGAAACTCATTGCTTTACTCTGAATTTTCCTCATTGTTAGTGTTTTGTTGCTGTTTGTTGAGCATTTAGGCTCCCTCATTGTGAATGCCCTCACCAGAGCCTTTGAGTAATTTGCCCTTTGAGCTTATTGCCCTTCCTTATTGTCTTGTAGGAAAATTATACTTTCTGAATAATAATCATTTATAACTTACACACATTGCAACTTTCTTCCATCCTGTGCTTTTGTTATTTTGTTTGTGGTGTCTCCTATTGCCCCAAAACTTTAAATTTTGATATGGCCATATTAATGATTCTTTTCTGCTGTGGGCCGAGCCTGAACATGACCCTTTGCCTACTCCCTACTCCTTTCTCCTGCATAGAGTAGGTAGACATAGTTTGTTTGACTGAGATTGTAGACCCTGGATGGCACAGCCCCAGGAGACAGTTACATTATGTACCCTTCTTCCTTGTTCCCTTGCCGTGCATCCCCCGATCATGAAACAATCACGATACATTCTACCTAGGCCATGTAGGCCACGTAGCACTATTTGCCCTGCCTCTCTTCCTGTTTGCCCTCCACTATAAATAAAGAGCATGTGGGACTCCAGGTGACCATTAGCTCTCTACAGGCTTGGGTTTCACCTGGTCCCAGCTTTCAAGTTTAATCTTGGTATGTATCTTTCTTTCTTGTTATTCTTCAATTTTCTTCATATCCCACTGCTCTCCCTGGCTTAAGACCCTACGCTGTGCAGGTTGTGGCACTTTTCCTTTAAGATTTATATTTTTCTTCTTTCTCCTTCCCATACTATGGTTCATTAGAATATTCTTGTCTAATTTCTCTAAATTGTTTTTCACCATGAGGTCTTTGATCTACTTAGATTTTTTTTTTTTTGATCTACTTAGAATTTACAACTACTCTTATTGGGAAGTAAGCGCCCATAGTTTTCCCAGGATGGAAAGCCAAATGTCTTGGAATTATCTATTAAATGATGAGTAGTCATTATCTTTTCCCTGATTTGCTTCTTCTGTCATATATGCATGGACGTATTGGTCCATCACTCTGTATCTCATTTTCTTTTCTGTGTTGCTTACCTGCTATTCAGCCTGGCCTGCAAAATATAGCACACTCACTGTGACTTAGTAAGTTCTCAGTCTCAGAACAGTGTCTTGAAGGACAGAATTCCTTGATGACTCTTGGAATTTCAAACTTTTGCATGAATTTTATTTTCTAAATTAAATTTACTTTTAAGTGTTACATAAAAATATAAAAGTCGTACATGTTAATGGGGTAACATGCTCGCATGAATTTTAGAATATGTTTTACAAGGTCTACAAAAGTAATATTTTGGAATTTTAATTGGAATTACTTTAAATTTATTGTAAAGCATTGGCATCTTTATGAAATCAAGTCTTCTCATTCATCAACATTGTATATCTCTCCACTTACGCACTTTTTAAATGTCCTTGAGTAGTGTTTTGTAACTTCCTCTACAAATATCTTGGACATCTTCTGTTAGATTTAATCTTAGATAAATTTAGCATCTTTATTTCCTGTCTTTGTGAATAGGATCATCTATAAACCACACTTTCTAATTAGTTATTTCTGGGGTGTAAAAGACCTTTGATTTTTGTGCTGAACTTGTAAGCAATAATTTTGCTGAACTTTCTAAATACTTCTAATTGTAAAATTTCTTTCATCTTTCTTTTTATATGTAGCTATACATATTTGCCAATAATTATTTTATCTTTTAGGATCTATATACTTCATTCACTTTAAATTAACATATTGCCTTGGCAGGAACTCTGGCAATGCAATGTTGACTGAGATGGGAATAATCAAACATCTTTGTCTCATTCCCTAGATAAACCTACTGAAAAGACTTCTAACTGTGTCTTAAATAACAGGAGATTTTACCAGTAAATGGAAAAGAATTAAAAGGAAGTGTTTCAGCAAAGGAATAGGTGTATAGAGGATAAGAGGCAGGAAATACTGTACCATGGAGATGAGGATTTACAGGTATGCATCACAGCTGGATTGTGGGGCATGGTATGTTGGGAAAAGGGAGCAAGGAGAGAGTACTTAGAGGTAACAAGGGACCATTGCTTGTAGTGCCCTGGCTTTGTCTTGTGGGCAATCAGAATTCTTATATGGTTATCGACTGTCTTTAAAGCACCATTATCAACTTGAAACTATATTACAAATCTACTGTGATAAAAAAACCCAGCATGGTACTGGCAAAGAAACAGACCTGAGGACAAGTGGAACAGATTAGAAGATGCAGAAACAACCCCAGACACATTCAGCCACCTCATCTTTGACAAAGGAGCCAAACACCTTCACTGGAGGGAGATAGCTTCTTTAATAAATGGTGCTGGAAAAATTAGGCTTCAACTTGCCAAAGATTAAAACTAGACCTATATCTCTCATCATGCACTAAACTAAAATCAAAATGGATTAAAGACCTAAATATTAAAATAGAAACACTAAACCAGCTGGAAGAGATGTTAGGTAGAACTCTTGAAGACATTGGTGTAAGAAGAGTTTATGAACAAAACCTCAGTTGCCCATGAACTAGCACAAACAATCAACAAGTGGGATCTCTTCTTATTAAAATGCTTCTGCACAGCAAGAGAAACCACCAGCAGTGTGAAGAGACAACCCACAATGTGGGAAAAAATCTTCACCTGCTCTTCCTCAGACAAAGGTCTACTATCTCAAATCTATAAAGAACTTTAAAAAATCAGACCTCCCCAATTTAAAGACCCAATCCAAAAATGGACATCTGAAATGAACAGACATTTCTCAGACAAAGAATTAGAAATATCAAATAAACATATGAAAAAATGGTCAACATCATTGGTCATTCAAGAGATGCAAATGAAAACAATGCTTAGGTTCCACCTCACTCCAGAAGGAATGTCTGCTATCATGAAATCAACCAATAACAAATGCTGGTGGGGCTGTGTGGAAAGAGGAACACTGCTCCACTGCTGGTGGGAGTGTAGACTGGTGTAAGCACTGTGGAAATCAGTATGGAGATACCTCAATGAATTAGGACTGGAAGTCTCATTTGATCCAGGTATTCCCCTGCTGGGTATCTTCTCCATAGAATTAAAAGAATCATACCACAGTGATATATGTGCACCCATGTTCCTAGCAGCACAGTTTGTAATAGCTAAAACATGGAAATAGCCCACTTGTCCATCAACTGGAGATTGGATAAAAAAATTAGTTTTTTTATAAAATGGAGTACTACTCAGCCATAAAAAATGAGAAATTAGAGACATTTATAGCTAAATGGATGCACATTGAGGCGATACTTCAAGTGAAATAAATAGGACACACATGTATAAATACTGAATAGTTTCTCTAGTGTGAGAAACAGAAAGTGTAAATAAGGACTAAAAGGTATAATAGATAATGTGAAATAGGAAGAAAAGGGGCAAAGGGGAAGGGAAAGAGGAAGGTGGAGGGGAAAGGAAAAAAGGGGATGGAATTAATATGAGAAAAATGAAAAAATGGAAACAAAATCTTTGTAAATAGGGAGGGATGGAGGGGTTGAAGGGAAGGCAGGGAAATGGGAAGAAAAATAAGAACCAAGATATATTCTGTAAAGGTACAAATTTCCAATGATGAATGTCATTATATTGTGTATCTCAAATGTACCAATAAAATTAATTGAAAAATAAAGCACCATTTTCATGGTAAAATTTACATTAATAAAATTCACCAATGTAAAGTGTGCAATTCAGTGGGTTCTGATAGCCCTGCATATTGTATAAGTTCAATTTCTCACGTCTTTGTAGTCGAGCTGCATGCTGGTCCTTTCACCCTGCAGCATTACTTTGAACAATTGCTGTCCCTTCCTTCTCTTCCCAACAACCCCTGTTAGTTTGCCTTTTCTACACTTCCTTAGAAATGGAGCTCTAGAGTGCATCATCCTTAATGTATAATTCTACCTAACCTAACTCTTGTGAAGTTGATGGTGTGGCTTTTGTCAGTAGTTCATTCCTTCTTGTGGAGCAGTTTTTTTGTTGAGATATACCACATGTAATTAACTATCCACTAATTGATGAGAATTTGGGTTGGTTCTGGTTTTTCTTTATTATAAATGAAGCTGTTAGGAACATTTGCAAGCATGACTTCATGGGGATATATGTTTCATTTCTTGTGGGTAAATACCTGGGAGTGGGATTGCTGAGTAATGTGGCAAGTACATGTTTAGTATTTTAAGAAATTGCCAAACTATTTACAAAAGTGATCATATCATTTTGCATGCCTCAGTAGTGCATGAAATTCTAGCTTGTGCCTGTTGTAACCAGCACTTGGTACTATCAGTCTTCTTTATGTTAACTATTTAAGTAGGTGGATGGTGGCATATCATTGCGGTTTTAATTTGCACTTTTTAATGATAAATAATCCTGATTATCTTTTCTTATGTTTACTGATCATTTGTAGATGTTCTCTTGCCAAGTACATAGATGTTCAATATTTTTGTTTTGTCTTATTAATAGCTTTCTTATTCTCATTTTATGTTTTTATTATTGAGTTATAAAAGATTTCATATTTTCTAGTTACAAGTCCTTTCTCTGATACATACATTTAACAAATATTTTTTTCTCAGTTTTAGGCTTGCCTTTTTGTTTTCTTAATAGTACTTTTTGGAAGGCAGCCATGCTCACCACTATACTACCAATGCACACTTAATAGTACTTTTTAAAGAGTAAAAAATCTAAGGCTTTTGTAAGTCCAATTTGTCGATTTTTTTTCTTTTGGTGCTTCTGTTCTATGGTCCTATTTATGAAATCTTTACCAACTTAAGGATTTCCTTATAGGAGTTTAAAATTTTAAAGCCTACATTTGGGTTTAAGGTTTCAGTTAAGTTATTTTTTGTATATGATGATGAGATAATGGTTAAAGATCTTTTAATTTTATTTTTTCAAATTTATATCTAATTGTTCAGACATTGCTGTATATTAAATTTTTTTTGTCTTTTTTTAATCAGCTGCTTCATTTGTATAGTTCATATTTCTGATGTTCAAATTCACTAGACTTTTCAACTACAGTTGATCTCATCCAGTTTGCTTTTAAAAATAAATTTTTAATTTTAGAGCAGTTTTAGATTTACAGATTTATTGCAAGATAGTACAGATGGTTTCCATACTATGACAACCAGTTTCTCATCTCATTAGCTCTTATGTTATGTTTGTCTCAATAAATGAACCAATATTTATATTTATTCAGATTTCCTCAGTTTTGCCCTATTATTCTTTTTTGGTTCATGGAGCCCATCCAAGATCCTATATTACATTTAATTGTCCCTAAATTTTGGTCATCACTAAATTAAATATGACATTTAGTTGTCACTGAATTAGACTTGCATGTATTTTTTATGTTTCTTTGAGTACTTTTTGGTTGTGACAGTGTCTCAGACTTTCTTAGTTTTTGATGACTTTGACAGTGTTGAGACAAATGTTTTGGGGAATGACCCTGAAAAGGGATTTGTGCATATGCACATACTATACAGTTGGGATAATTTTATCTAATCTTTTCCTCCTTCCTTTCCTTTCCTTTCCTTTCCTTTCCCTTTCCTTCCCTTCCTTTCTGAGATGGGGTCTTACTGTATTTTCCAGGTGTCCTTGAGTTTCTATATTTAAGCAATTCTTCTACCCCAGCCTCTGGAGTGCCATTATGCCCAGCTTCTGATAATTTTTAATAGAATTTTTCATACATGTTCACAAGTGAGATTAGGTTGTCCTGTTCCTTCCTTGAGTGATTGTGGTGTCAATGTCATGTACATAAATGTAGCATTTCCCACTTTCTATTCTCTCTCAACATTGCACACAGTTAGGCAGTGCCTCTTCCTTTGTCTAGAATGGTTTTTCTCCTGAGTTTGGACTGGGTAGCTTATTCCTGACATTCAGGCTTCATTCTAATTATCACATACTTATGGTTGCTACATGGTAACTATGAATTCATTCTTTGGTATTTGGTGTCCAGGAGTCTTCAGGAGAAGAAAAAGCAGACTGCAAAGAAGAGGCAGATCTCTTCCTTTTCCCCCTCAGATTGGTTTTTGTTCTTTATAAGGCAGGGCATTCTCCTTGATGAATATGCTGGGTCTGTGTGGGCCCAGCAGATTCTGAAGTGCCTTACAAAATGGGTTCTGATGACCTGGTCATTGGGCTGGTGCTGAGGCCAATGAGGAAGTGGGTGCAGCACATTGTTTGCCTTGGGAGCTGGGAAGCAGCTGGGCACTGTTGAAGCCTCAGGGCCCAGTGCAGGGCTAGGCCCTGGAGAGGTATGCTTCCTGGTCACAGCCCTGCCATAGTAACCTGAGGCCAGAGTGTGGGTAGGTCAGGAGGAAGGGTGTATCTCCAGTGGGCCTGCACAAAGAGGGCATGGTGGTATCTTCTTGTCGAGTTGTCCTGAGAGACTGTGCCAGGTGCTGGGAGTGTGGGAGGCACTGAGTCCCAGAGGGAGTGACTAAGGCTTGGATTGATGGGGGTGGGATTCTTTGTGGTAAACCTGTAGCACTGGCACCACTGTCCTGAAGAACATCCTGGCAGAGGACACATAAATGTCTTCAAATTCTTTAAAATGAAACATTCTCATTTCCTTTAAACAAAAACCAGCTGTGTCTTTTCATTTTGTGATACAAAGTTTACAAATACAGCCTTTCCAAAATTATACCATCTCTCAAAAGAACTAATGCAAACAAGTTAATTTTAAAAAGGGAAATTGGATAAAATTCTTGTTGACATGCATGCTGGCCAGAAACAAGGATGGGATGTCCCCTCTAGCCACTGCTTTTCAATGGCACACTGGAAGTTCTAGCTGATGCAATAAGATAAGAAAAGGAAATAAAAAGAGTACATAATGGGAAGAAAGAAATACAACTATCCTTGTTTAAAGAAGACATGATTTTTTAATGTAGAAAATACAAAATAATTGATCAAAAAACCCTCCTGGTACTAATACGTGATTATAGAAAGGTTTCAGGGTGCATGTCAATGAACAAAAAAGTCAATTTTATTCCTATGGACTAGTGCTGAACTATTGGATTTTGAAACTTAGAATGCATTGCCATTTCAAAAAAAATAAAATCTTTAGGCATAAATCTAACAAAATATGGGTAAGATACACAAAGAAGACTAGAGAACTCTGATGAACAGTATGAAAGAAGAACTAAATAAGCGGAGACATATTGCATGTTCACAGATAAGACTCAATGTTGTTAAGATGTCAGTTCTTCTTAAATTGTCTGCATGTTCAATGAAATGCCAATGGAAATATCAGCAAATTATTTTATATGATTATTGAAACCTGATTTTAAAGTTTATATGGAAAGGCAAAAAAAATTAGATAACAGCCAACACAGTGCTGAGGAAGAACAAAATGCAGGACTGACACTACCTGACTTCAAGACACAATGTAAAGTTACAATAATGGAAAGAGTGTGGTATTGGCAAAAGAAAACACAAGCATACCAGTAAAACAAAAAATAGAGCTCAGAGATAAACCCACACAACTATAAGGAACTTTGACAAAGGAACAAAATAAACTGAATAAGAAAGAATAATCTTTTTAACAAATTGTACTGGAACAATTGGATATCCATGTGCAAACAACATGAACTGAGACACAGATCTTATATTCTTCCCAAAAATTAACTTAAGGGCCAAGGATTTAGCTCAGCGGTTCCACCAGCTGCTTCACAAATGCAAGGTTCTGAGTTTGATCCCTGGTTCCAAAAAACAAAACAAAACAAAACAAAAACTTAAAGTGGACTGCAGAATGAAATACATAGCTATAGAAAGTAACGTAGGAGAAAATCTAGATGACTTTGGGTGTGGTGATGACTTTTAGACATAAGACCAAAGTCACAATCCAGGAAAGAAAGAATTGATAAGCTGGATTTCATTAACTTGAAAGCTCCATCTCTGCTAAGAAAATAAGAAAACCAGCCATAATCTGGGAGAAAATATTGCAAAAGACACATCTGATAAAGGACTATTATTCAAAATAAACAATCAACTTTTGAAACTCAACAATGAGAAAACAATGCAATTTAATTTGAACCAAAGACCCTGTACTAACACACTTTACCAAAGAAGAACTATTAGTGGCAAATAATCATACAAAAATGGCCCATTGTATATTATCACAGAAATGCAAATTAAAACAACAGTGAGACAACTTTACACATCAGCTACATGGTGAAAACCCAAGTCACTGATAATCCTGAATGACGACAAGGAGATGGGGTAACAAGAATTTTTTTTAATTGCTGGTAGGAATGCAAAGTGATGCATCCAGTTTGGAAGACAGCTTGGTAAGTTCCTTATAAAACTAAACATGTTCTTATCATACGATTCAGGAATTACATCTATTGGTATCTACCCAAAGGAATTGAAAAATTTTGTATACACAAAAGCATGCACAAAGACTTTTGTGCAGCTTTATTTAATAGCTAGAACTTGGAAGCAACTAAGATGTCTTTTAGTAGGTAAATGGAAAAATTGTGGTACATCCAGAAAATGGAATATTATTCTTCAGTAAAAAGAAATGAACTATGAAGTCATAAAGAAACACAGACTAACCATAAATACATAACTAAGTAAAATAAGCCAACCCCAAAAGGCGATATAGTATATGATTCTAACTATGACATACTGGAAAAGGCAAAACTATAGAGGAAGTAAAAAGATTAGTGTTTGTCAGGGTTTAGGTGGGAGAGAGGAATGAATAGGCAGAGCATGTTGCCTGTGAACTAGCACAAACAATCAACAGGTGGGATCTCTTCTTAATAAAAAGCTTCTGCACAGCAAGAGAAACCACCCGCAATGTGAAGAGACAACCCACAATATGGGAAAAAAATCTTCACCTGTTGTCCCTCAGACAAAGGTCTACTATCTCAAATCTATAAAGAACTTAAAAAAAATCAGACCTCCCCAATTTAAAGACCCAATCCGAAAATGGGCATCTGAAATGAACAGACATTTCTCAGACAAAGAAGTAGAAATGGCAAATAAACATATGAAAAAAAGTTCAACATCACTGGTCATTCAATAGATGCAAATGGAAACAATGCTGAGATTCCACCTCACCCCAGAAAGAATGGCTGCTATCATGAAATCAACCAATAACAAATGCTGGCGGGGCTGTGGGAAAAGAGGAACCCTGCTCCACTGCTGGTGGGAGTGTAGACTGGTGCAACCACTGTGGAAATCAGTATGGAGATACCTCAAAGAACTAGGACTGGAAGTCCCATTTGACCCAGCTATTCCCCTGCTGCGTGTCTTCCCCAAAGAATTTAAAGAATCATACCAGTCTTATATGTGCAACCATGTTCATAGAGGTATGGAAGATTTATAAGAAAGTGAAATTATATGATCTATATGATACTGTAATGGTGAGTACATGTTGCTATATATTTGTTAAAATTCATAGAATGTACAAAATTAAGAGTGGACCCTAATGTGGACTATGGACTTTGGGTGGTAATGATGTGTCAATATAGGGGTTATCAATTTTAATAAATGTATCACTTAGGAGGAGGAAGTTGATGGGGGGAGGCAGCACAAGTTTGGCAGTAGTAGGTATGTGAGAAACTTTCCTCACAATTGTTCTGTGGACCTAAAGTTGCTTAAAACATTGAAATTTATTAGTTAAAAAACCCAGAAAAAGTATGTGAATTTTCACTAGGATGATTCTGTAAAATAGCTTCAGGAAGCCACCTCTTTGTGAACAGTCACTCCTAATGGCTTTTTCTGCACTTCTATCCAGCCCAGAGGATTTCTGACCACCAGTCTGCTAGATGTATAGTGAATTACAGTAATTGAAATGTTTTATTTACATTCCCATTTTTGCTTGATGACTGCCCTGTTTTTTAAAAAAATTCTTGAAATAATAAGAAATTAATTAAGATGACACGTTGAATATGAATATTACATTTCCTTTTTTGTATCATAATTCAGATAGACTAATTTGAATTTACTGCATTTTCATTCCTAAAATAGTTTTTCCAACTGTGGGGAGGGGACATATTTTGCTTCAGGAAAAGGGGACTTTCTCCCTGGAGGAAGACCCCTGAGGAGTGTTGAGGAGACTCTGGGGCTCCAGGTTGCTCCTATACCTTCACTTGGCTGGTCCCTGAGCATGGTCATTCTTCTCTTTAGGAAAAGGACCATCAGCCACCAGGTCCCAACCCAGGCTTTCTAGGGGAAACTGAGCATCTGCTGCCCAACACCTGCTCCTCCTTCCTCTGTAGAGTGCTCTCTAAGAAAATCTGCCTTTGTTGACTTGGCCATCAGCTTAGGATCTCCCTGCAGCTCCAGTGAGTCTTGTGCTTGGTCTGATTGTCATCACCAGCACTTAGCTCTCCTTGCTCAAGGAGGAGCACTGAGATCTTCAGCTGCCTAATTGCATCTATGACAGTCCCAGGACTCTTTGGAAGTTTCTGTTTTGGTTCTCAAAGGATATTCCATTTGATGATTGTGTTTTAGGATCTAAGAATGGTCAGAGTAGAAATTTCTGCAGTATGGCAGTCATATTCAATGTTGGAAAACCTTATTCTCTGCTCTATGCTAGGGTTCCTCCTAGAGGTAGTTATATCCCTCCCCTCAAGGTGGCCTTCTGCCAGGACTCACCAAAGGGCTCCCCATTATCTCTTCTCTTGGTGGTGATAATAGAGCCTTGCTCTGGTTCTCAGGTGTGGCCCCACTGCCCTCCCCACACCTCTGTACTGACTCCCCAGTGGAAACTTTCAAGAATCGTCCAATTGACTGAGTGTTCTAGTCTGGGTGGAGTGTGGGTTTGGGTGGAGTCTAGACTTGTGGAACCATGACATTGTGCTGTTGATGGCCCTCCAGTCTTGTCTTCTGCCAAGCTAGCCCAGGACCACCTAACCCTCATGGACCTGAGCCACTGCTGCCCAAGGCCTTTCCTGCTGTTGTCATATGGTCAGAGTAGCTGACGATGCTGCCAGGTACACAGAAGAGTGAACTTGCTTTCATCATCTGGGAGCCCCTTGGGGCTGTGGATTATTAGAAAACACATTCTGCCAACTGTCTTAGTTTCCAAGAGAGCCTTCTTTTATTTTGTAAGCAGAATCGAAAAGTCTCATAATGGAATACAAGAAGCATTTTCTGTTCCTAAATTAGAGAATTTATGGTAATAAATCAAGAGTGTCTACTCTAATAATCATTGAAAAAAACATGATAAAATGATTTAATATTAATAATATTTCTAACATAATATTAGAAAAATTATATTTCAGCTAATATGTAGTTAGCTTATTGTGAATGTATGCAAATACCTCAGAAAATATTAATATATACTGCCAGCTTTAGCTAATTAAAAAAATAGTTTTAGGAGGAACAGCCTCCTGATAATTTAATCACTGTTCAGTCTTTGTAGATAATTATGGTATTTGTTATTAAGTTCTCTCTGATTTTCAAATTAATGAGAAATCTGATATAATCTTTTACCACATGAGCCAAAAATTAAATTTTATTTAATTGTGAAAATTATTTTGATTTGAATATTTGATAGCCCAGTTCTAGGATTTTTTTCCTGTGTTCTAGCCCAGTGTTTGTTTTATAGAATTTTAACTCTGGATTGGCAACAAAGTGAACAATGAAATGCAGTTATGCTTAAATGAATTTGTTTTAGGGCAAGGACTCTCTTAAGGTTTCTTTTTGCTTTTTGAATCATGTCCTCACACAGACTATTTAAAGAATATTTAAAAAAATGATATTAATTGTAGCATTTTAAAAATGAAAAAGTGGAACAATCTTAAGTGCCTAATGATAATAGGGCAGTCAAATAAATGATTGACTACCCATATAATCCATCTTCAAGGCAATCTTATTCATTCTTCAGGATGGTCTTTTCAAGGATCTCTTAAAACAACTGCATTAATTTTGAGGGGGAAATCCAGAAGACAAAATTACTTTGTCAGCCTGACCAAAAAATGTTGTAGGAGAACTAGAGGGAAATATATCAAAAAATGTTAAGAAGGTCCTCTAGAGTGGTAGGATTATATGGAATTGTTATTTTCTTACTGTTTCCATGTTCTCCAGATAGTGTACCTAGAAAATAGTAGATGCTCAGGAAATAATTTCTGCTAAATGATTCATCAGTAAGAGCTCATTATTTGTTAGTCCTTTTTAGGAACTGAGGTTACAGTCCATAGGGCCAGTACAGCTGGAAGCCAGTACTTGCTTTGACACTTGACTGACTGTCTCCCAGGTGCCAGCCCCTGCTCCCTGAATAGGCTGTAGTTAGAACTGCTGATGAACTAGCAGACAAAATAGTATGATAAAACAAAAGATAGAGCATGCCTGAGGTGACGCATGGCTAGAATTCCAGGGCTCTGAGAGGCTGAAGCAGGAGGATCCAAGTTCAAGCTCAGCCTGTGTAGCAGACATCTCTGCCCATTACTAGCAGGCAATAAGTGGTACATGCTTCTTGCTTTCTATAATTTGGCTATATTGTTTTATTTCAGAGGTCAAACTGAAGCCCTACATGACTCAAATGGGCATGTCAGATAGTGGACTGGGTGAGTACAGATCCTTCTCCAGTGGCTGCCACAGAGACCTAAGACCTGGTCTGTGAAGTGACAGGGCTCTGCTGAGTTACATGCAGCTGAGGTCAGCATGATCCCAATTAAAACCCTTTCCCCTGAATTATGGCTTCTCACTGACCTGATGTGTTTCTGGCTAATTGTACTTGGTCCCAGTACCTGTTTGTTCTATCCAAGCAAGATAAGCAATGCTTCCTTCTTTATAGCCCTGCTTGGTGCCATCATGCCAGGTGTTTGGCAGTATAGCACTAGATGCCTTCAAAGTATACCCTACTCTATTCCTTCCCATACTTGTATTCAATAAGTACTGGATGCACTTGGGGCTTTTGTCTTTGTTGCCCAGAGCAGCACTGATCAGCCCCAAGACCAGCTTTTTCTCTAAATCTTGTTCCTTGTCTTTATTCTTATTAGCTTTGTGTTGTAGTGGCTCCCAGGAGACGAGGACCCACTGCAGGCGTCTCTGGTAACATACCCTTTCCCGTTCCCTATAAGCCTGGATAAATTAGCTGCTTATGGAGACCCTGTCTCAAATAAAAAAATTGAAAAAAGGTCCTGGGGATGTAGCTCACTGTAAAGGCCCTGGAGTCAATCCCTAGTATTTGAAAAAAATCATAAAAGAAAGGATAGAGCAAGCACAGTGCTAGAATTATACAGTTAAGAGGATTATTTGGTCACTGAACATCTTTACTTCACTGAAGTAGACATGGACACGTGACTTGTCATGGCCAATAAAATGGGGCACCAGCAGAAGTGCCATGGGGTCACCACATCCTCACTTTTTGCTGCCACGACAGCAGCCTTGCTCTAGTTCATAGCTTCTATTCACTTGTGAGGGGTAGAAGAGGTGAGAGGGAGCTGAGCCAAGCCTGGGAGAATTAGTGAGCAAGAAATGAACCTTTGTGTTGGGAAGCCATTAAGACTGCAGGACAATGACTCAGTATAACCAATTACTGGTATAACTTGGTCTGTTATAACTGATGGGGATCTCAACTCTGACCTATAGATAACACTGTGGTCACATATCTGTTAGGCACGTGCTCGTCCCCGAATATCATTGTAGGTAAGGGTAGGAGCTGAGTTTGGATCTATTTTTTCCAGGTTGCCCTTCATCCTTTATGTAGACTTGGGTATGGGGAGGAGAGAGGAGGATGCCTCCAGATCTGAGGCAAAGGACACTAATGCAGCATTTGCTGTCCACAGCTTTTAGACCCAGCTAGGCTTCACATAGCCAAGATGTCTGACCTCAGCCTCACCACATGAGCACTCAGAAAGGTCTGAAATGGTGCAAAATTATGGGTGATATTTCTTTTGTTTCTATGTTCTAAATCTTTCTGTAGTAGATGAACATTTTTATAGTTATTTTTGCCACTATGTAGAAATTCGCATTGTGATATCTCTTTCCCAAGACCTGCTGAGTCAGACACCGAAGGGGAGGAGGAGTTTCATCCACCTGTGGGTACGGTGCAGAGCCTGGCCTTCCCCTCCTTCTTCTAGTCCTGTCACAGTCCCTTCTTGGTGATGATGAGATAACTGAAGCCAGAGGTTATTACTTCTCCAATTGCCACAAGCAAAGAAGCTCATATGGCTGTTGGGTCCATGAGAGGTTTAGCCTTTAGTTCCATCCTGAGGGTCTGCTTTCTAGAGCACCCCAGTTTTTGTACTGCTGGTCTTAGCCTGGGCATCTCCAACACAGCCAGGGACAAAGCCTTGAGTTCTAGCTGTTTCCTTGTGCAAAAGTCCCAGGTAGTGGGAGAGAGGGATTGAGGTAAGTGAGGGGGGAAAGATGGGAAGGAAAATACCAGGATGGCTGATCCAACTGATCACTACTTAAGGTAGCTGGTGGTGGACTCTTCAGAACCTTCTGAGGCCTTTTAGTCAATGCATCTCAGCACAGTCCACTTGGAACATCCACGGGAGAAACATTTAATCTGTTCTGTCCTGGCCAAGCAAGGCCCTGAGGTTGAATAACTTCATGCACACATGCAGATGGAAACTTGCAGACCTGTAAGCGACATGCAGCCTCCTAAAGTTGACCCCCAGGCCAGGGCTGGAAGTGAGTGGTGAACAGGGGTTGTGTCTGGGTGGTGCCAAGTGGCACCCGTGCAAAGCTGATTGAAGCCTGGGAAACCTGGGAGGCCTCACTTCTCTACTGAGAAGTGAGTTCGAGGTGCACAAAAAGAATCCCTACAATTACTTTACACTTTGAGTTTGTGTAGCACAGGATGGATACACTCTAGCTGCTCTGTACCACAGATAATCCCAGGGGTTTTGGGGAAGGGGATATTCTATAGAAAGGTACAGGTGGGAATGGTTGCTGGGTAGGGTGGAGAACCAAGGAGAAAGGATACAAAATACCATGCTGAAATTTGGCTGCAATCTATTTTTTGGATGCTCCTCACCAGGGCACTTGCTCATCCATGAACTTGGAGATGAGGCTATACCTGTGTTTGTCCAGCTTAAAGGGTAGTCTTTTCTCACTGTCACTTTCTAACTCACATGGAAAAAATTCCTTCTTTGCCTTGCTCCCATAGAACATTTGCATGAACACTTATATTAGATTATAGTTATTATAAATAAGTCTACTTTTCTTGGCAGACTTTTGGGCAGAAATTGTATATTAATTATTTGAGCATTTAGCACCTGGTCCAGGGACCAATCCAATCATGTGATAAATAACTATTATATAGAATTAAATTATTTTGTGTTCTCTCTCTCTCTCTCTCTCTGTTTTTATATGAGTGAATACATGTAAGTATTTAGGTGTTTATGTTATATACACAAACATATACACACAAATACAACCTCCTGTCTGTGTACCCTTGGACATTAGATGACAAAATAGAATGAAGATACATTTGATGTACCTTGTTAGAAAATCCTGTGATTCAGAGCTGTCTGTTCTACTTTCACTGTGGTCAGAGTCCTTTGGCTTGCAATCACCTGATAACATTGATTACTGGGTATTTTCTTTGAAGCAAGAATTTTCATTCTGTGCTATGCTCCTTCAAATATGCATGTAAATTTTTTTGAATGAGCATTTGTGTTCATTTTCCTGGGGAGAACATCTCAAATTTTATTGCATTTTCAAAAGCATCTATGACTGAAATAAAGTTAAGAAATGCTGCCTTGCAGCTTGTGTTTATATTATACTTTCCATGTGCAGAATTAGCAATGAGTAAGTTCATGCATTTTGCTATTTCTCCTAAATAAATTAAAAACATGTGTTTATTGCTACCTTCACCAAAGCAGTTGCTGGTGTGAACTTCACTTTTGGCATATGACATTGACCCCATCACCACATAAATTTGAAAAAAAAATCAAGATTGTAAATTCTAATAATGTAATGCCAGTGAGACATGTCACATCAGTCAATGAGGAACTTGATTGATTCTGTCTTTTCTTTTTTTCACCACTGAGTTATCTGGGGCTGTTAGCAGGGCACAAGAAAAGAGTGGCACAGGACTGTGCAGTGTTGGCTGGTAACACTGCTTGTTACCTTACCCATCAGGGGCTGGGTACAGGTTCCAGGTGCTGGTTTGTGCATTACCATAGTTTCCAGCTGACAGGGGCCTCAACTTAGAATCACTAAGATACTCTGAAAAGAATAAATTTCCATGCTTCTTTTTGCAGCAAGTTTTAAATCCATCTTATACTGGACTAGTTTCATTGTGATGAATGAGCCAAGACATTCAGAATTGGACAGTTTTGTGAATTTCCTGATGAAAAAGAAAGTATAAAAGATACATTCAGTATTATCCTTAAATGTGGAAAGGTAGGGTTTAAAAATATCACATGTATGGTCATTTGTAAGTTCATTTTCCTCATCAGACACACATTCATGCCAATTAATTCCAGCATAGGATGATAAATGGAGAAAGCACTTGATAAGGATTTTATGAATGAGTTGTCAAAATAAGGCTTTCATTGACCCTGTGTAACATTTGATACATGATGAAGGATTCTGACATTTTTCCAGGTAAAAAGTTTGGTAAGGTAGTTTATTTAAGCTTTGAAGGAGCTAAATCCATATAATTTTCTTTCAATAAAGCAACTCTTGCTCAGAATTCATCTTAAAAGATAAGAATTTAGGAGAAAGGGAAGGGAACTAATACTTGCTGAACTTTGGGATATGGAGACAAAAGTGACAGAAGTAAAGGGTGAGAAGGACCTCTTAACCACTCCTACAGGAAAGCAGAGTGGCCAGAGATGCCCTCACACACCTAGAGAGATGGGGACAAATGCAGCAGGCGATGGAGTGAAGGTGATGTGTGGTGGCCACTACCTTGGCCAGGCTCTGGCCTGGTGAACAGGAGCAGAGTCACACTGAGCACGCGGATCCACAAGGTCGAAGGGAAAGGACCCTGATGCTCACTTTCCCTTTTCTCTCTCATTTTAACCATTGCCTTTTTGTGTAATACTGACCCAAACAGTCATTTAGGAATTGGGTGATGAGCTCTGGAGTCACAACCCAGGCTGAAGGTTGGTTCTTTATTAGTTGGGCACCAGTGGGCAAGCTGCTTCTCTGTGTCTTGTTTTTCTTCTGTTGAGTGAAGATAATGATAGAATCTGACTTATGGACTGTTGTAAGGATTAAACAAGTTAATTTATATAAAAGACACAGGGAATTGTCTGGTACAATAAATAGAAAGAAGGTTTTAGAATTTTTTTTATTTCAATATTTGTTTTGAATAGTAGCAGTGAAAGCCAGATGACTTTGGAATTATTGCAATTAGTTTTCTATGTGTCCTGGGTGTTAGGGGTCTGCTGAGTCCCATGAGCCTTAGGTATCACCAAAGCAGCAGCAGGGCATGGTGGGATGCCTAGGCCTGGAATGATCTGGCCTGGCAGAACTCTGTGGGGAGATGTCTTAACACGACACTCTTGGTAAGGCCAGGATGCTGTGTCTCACTGTCACTTCCATATATCCCAGAGTGATGAGAGTAGGATAGCTCATGACACTTAGAGGGATTATGGCCCAGAGAATACACCCAGTTTATGGAAGATATTTGTGGTCTTACTCAGGTGGACCAGAAGGGATTGCTCATTGAGTGTGGGTGAGGGAAAGAGCCACAGATGAGGGTGGACTGTCCAGCTTGACCCAGATGAAGAGGTCCAGAGGAAAGGCTGGCTTGCAACTGCAGGGAGAGGCAGCTACTGTGGCTTATTGTGGTGGGGCCTTTTGCTGACAGGGCAGCCCTGGTCAGACATGTGGTAGAGCCCAGGAGGCCTAAAGTGCTCCAGGTATCATGGAGTTCCCTGGGCCAGTGTCAGAGGGACACTGCAAGGTGCACCAGAAGCCTAAGATGCTCTAAGCTCAAAGCAAAGGCTTATTTCTGAAGAGATCCCAGCAATCCCAAGGGTTATGGAGCATGCAGAAGCCATCACTGAGAGAGAACATTATGATGGTGAATTTCTTGTGTCAGCTGGACCAGGCCATGGTTACCTAGACATTTGGTCAGACGTTATTCTGGGTGTCAGGGTGTTTTTGGACTAGATTAACATTTAAATGTGTAGCCTGAATAAGGTGGATCAACCTCCCCTATGTGGACAGACCCAATCCAATCAGCTGATAATTTGAGTAAAACAAAATGGCCTAGTTCTCCCCTGTGTAAGAGAAATTTCCTCCTGACTGCCTTGAGCTGTGAATTTTAATTTTTCCTTTTTTTCTGACTTTGAACTTGATCTGAAATATTGTCTCTTTCTGGGTCTCTAATTTGCCAGCTTCCAAACTGGAAGTACAAGGTTGGAACTACACCCTTGTCTCTCCTGGGTCTCCAGCTGGCCAGCTGCTGAGTGTGAGAATTGTCAGCTTCCATGGTCATGTGGGCCAATTCTTTGTAATGAGACACTTTCTTTCTTCTTTCTTTCTTTCTTTCTTTCTTTCTTTCTTTCTTTCTTTCTTTCTTTCTTTCTTTCTTTCTTTCTCTCTTTGTCTACCTATCTGTTTATATTTCTATCTAAGAATTTATTTTCTCTGGAGAATTCACACTAATACAGACACCCTGGAAGCAGTGCATATAGCAATGTATATTATTAATATCCTCTAAAGTTGTGTTGCATAAACAATGCCTACCATCCTTTCCCACTTCCTGCCCAAGCACAGGTGGATTAATATCATCTGCAATCTTTTTGTCTCATTTAGAGCTTGGAAGGAGGACAAGGAACCAGATGTAGAGATGTTCTGTAGGTGGAGAGCCAGGTAAGTACATTGTCAGTGTGGGGTTTTAGGAAGAAAGAGGAAGGTCAAATGTTACAATTTTTTCAAAAAGCCAAATTTCCTATTTGATGAGAATTCTGCAAAAACTTTAAGTTCAATATGTATTTTCTCCACACTGGAGAAAATGAATGTATGCACTGGATATTTTGATGAAACTCACATTCTCCACAAGAAAAGGACTAGCTATTGTTTTCAGTTCTACAAAGAGCTGTCCCACTCTTCTATTATTACGGATGAAAAAGTAAAGGCCAGAAAGTGTTGGCTTGGCAAATGTGGAGAAAGAAGAATAATGGTATTGTCTAGTTGCCCCAAGCAAGTACTTCAAAGTCTTGGGAAACAAACAGCACAGCAAAGACATTCACCACTCTGTTCCCTCAGGAATTTAGGTTGAGCATTTGGCACTTCGTCCAGAGTGAGTTTACCCATTCCTGATGGCTCAGCCTCATTAGTACTCTAGGACACTGTGTCTTGGGAAAAAGAAGGAGCTGGAATGTAGGGCTCAAAGCAGAATACTAACAGTGTGGGGCTGTGGAGAAAGCCAGCCTCAGGCCACAAAGACAGAGGCCCCAGTTGCTCAGCAGTCAGCCTGTGGTGCACAGGACTGGGGCTAAGCTGCTGTTGTTTCTCATAAGCACTTAGGCCAAGGCCTAAGCGCAGGGTAGAGAGGCTTGGACAAAGTCGAACTGGGCAGAGCTTTCTGGCCTTTGGTATTTACTTCTGCATCCTCACTCAACTCTACTCCTGCCTGAGAGCAAGAAAAAGTCTTGGCCAAGGCCATTATTGGTAGAATGTGGCATTTTTGAAAGTCACCCCAACTCCTCAAAGTCATGAGGTGCTGGCCAGCTTCTGGCTTGGGATTTGGCCATTAAAGTTTTCATTTATTCATATCCACTATTCACCCAAGTCATCTGCTCCTACTGGCCAGGGCTGCTCTGGCTAATCCTTATGCCCTCTGCACAGATTCTTTTGATGAGGTGCTGAGGATCGAGCCCAGGGCCTTACAAAATGCTAGGCAAGCATTCTAACACTGAGTTTCACCCAGCTCAGTGTAGTTTCTTAATAAATAGCAAAGCTGAGATGACACAGCAAGTCTTAGGGAATCTTTGAAAAGGAGTTTTGTTTTTGGAGGTATGTGGGAGAAGAGCCATAATTTGGCCATGTTAGTTTTGTCTTATCCAAAGCCATGGTCATAGTAGGCTGTCAAGATGTTTCTGGCCCTGCCTCCTCTTTCCTTCCCCATTCACTGTGGTCAGCCAGGTCCTGCATGTGCCCACTACTGAAGGCCCCAACCAGGGTGACTGGGTGGCTGGACCTTGCCCTCTGAGGCTTCCCTGGCTGGGACTGTGAGACCAAAGCGACTCCATTTTGCTAATGCGAGACCAGAATGACTCCATTTTGCCTAAAATGGAGTAGTCTCCTTTGTCCTCTCACATTAATGAGTAAATGTGCTTGATCTAGGACAAGAGACACAATCTGTAACACAAGATTCCTAAGTTTATTACTCAGCCATCTGTTTGCCCTAGAAATAAATGTCCCGGGCCCACTATCTATAGGACAATCTGTTAATGTGCTGACTCTCCACCCAGGGTGGTCGTGACCATTAGTCAAGATGTCTGCTGACCATCAGTACGTGACAGTGGGCCACTAACTTTTGTCCCCATTTTCCTTGTAAAAATGTATACGTAATCCCCTTCAACCCCCAATGAGCCTAGCCAATCAGAAATCTACACTTCATACTTGCTAAATGTTAACCAATCATATGGCTGCTAATGACCAAAGCTTGCTGTAATCTCAATAAAAACCCTGCTAATTTGGAATCCAGGCCCTGCAAACTCTACTGTTTGTCTGCTGCGGGCGATAGGGCCCCCCGATGAACATGGTAACCAGCCTCACCATTACTAGCCCTTCGCCACCAGTGATCTTCATAACTGGCATCGTCAACATGCCAACTTCTCTGAAAACCCTAGAGATTTGATTAACCTGTTAGAAACTGTCTTGTTTACTCATCAGCCCACTTGGGATGACTGTCAACAGCTCCTTCAGGTTCTGTTCACCACCGAGGAATGAGAGAAGATCCAAAATGAGGCCAGGAAATTGGTTTCTGGTGACAATGGTCAACCCACCACCAATGCTGACACTATCAACACTTCTTTTCCTCTGTCTCAACTCAACTGGGACTTCAACATGGCAGAAGGTAAGGAGAGGCTTCGGGTCTATTGCCAGGCTCTGCTGGGAGGTCTCAAAGCGGCGGCACAGAAGCCCACCAATTTGGCTAAGGTAGGGGATGTACAACAAAAGTTAGATGAAAGCCCTGCTGCTTTCTTAGAAAGAATTCAGGAAGCCTTCCATAGGTATACTCCTATGGACCCAGAAGCAATTGAGACAAAGGCAGCTGTGATAATACATTTTGTCAACCAGGTGGTGCCAGACATTAAGAGAAAGTTACAGAAAGTAGATAGGTTAGGAGAGAAGAGTATTCAGGACTTACTGACAGTGGCAGAGAAAGTGTATAACAATAGAGAAACCACAGAGGAGAAACGGGAAAAAGCTGATGATCACCAGACCCAAAACTTAGCTCGGATTCTTCTGGCTGCCACTGTGGGAGAACAAAAGGAACATGAACGTAGACTAAGAAAGATTGCAGTGGAAGGAGAAGGCAAGGGGAGACGCAGAGAGCGTCCCCAGTTAGGGAAAAATCAATGTGCTCATTGCAAAGAGGAAGGCCACTGGGCCAAGGATTGTCCCCAAAAGAAACAACAGGAAGGTCGCCCCAAGGCCCCTACCCTGGCTGTAGATGAACTGAGTGACTAGGGGGGATGGGGTTCGGCACCCCTCCCCGAGCCCAGGGTAACTCTAAAAGTGGAGGGGAAACCTGTCGAGTTCCTAGTGGATACAGGGGCTCAACATTCAGTCCTACTTGAACCATGTGGCCATGTTTCTGATAAAATCTCCTGGGTTCAAGGAGCCACAGGCATGTAAAAGTATTCATGGACTACCCGAAGAACAGTGGACTTGGGAGTGGGCCGGGTAACCCACTCATTTATGATTATACCAGATTGCCCCTACCCCTTATTGGGAAGAGACTTGCTCACTAAATTAGGGGCCCAAATTCATTTTCAGCCAGGAGGCACAAAGGTCCTTAATCAGGAGGGAAAGCCCATCCAGGTGTTAACCATAAGCTTAGAAGATGAATATCTGCTACATCAGAAAGGGGCCCCTCCTGACCCTGACATGGAACAATGTCTCGCCATGTTCCTGCAGGCATGGGCAGAGACTGCAGGCATGGGACTGGCTGCACACAGACCACCAGTGTTTGTAGAGATAAAACTGGGAGTGTGGGTCTGCCAATACCCTATGCCCCTAGAGGCCCATAAGGGAATAACTCCACATATCAGAAGGTTGCTCACTCAAGGGATTCTAAGGCCTTGTCAATCAGCTTGGAACACCCCCTTGTTGCCAGTACGAAAGCCTCATTCAAATGACTACCGGCCAGTACAGAACCTCCGTGAGGTAAACAAGAGGGTTATGGATATCCACCCTATGGTGCCTAATCCATACACCCTTCTGAGTTCACTTCCCCCAAGCCATCAATGGTACACAGTCTTGGATCTCAAAGATGCTTTCGTTAGCCTTCCACTGGCACCCAGAAGCCAACACATCTTTGTGTTTGAATGGAGTGACCCAGAACAAGGCCTCAACGGACAGCTGACATGGACCCGATTACCTCAGGGGTTCAAAAATTCTCCCACCATCTTCGATAAGGTCCTACATGAAGACCTGGGTGAGTTTCGCCTCCAGAACCCCCAACTAACTCTGTTACAATATGTAGATGATCTCCTCATAGCAGCTGAGATGCAAGAAGACTGCCTAAATGGAACCAAGAAACTCTTGATGGTCATAGGGGAACTAGGGTACCGGGCGTCTGCCAAAAAGGCCCAGATCTGCAAACCCGAGGTAAGCTACTTGGGGTATATGCTTAAAGAGGGGCAAAGATGGCTATTGGATGCCAGAAAAGAGACAGTTCTTAAGATACCCACACCAGATTCCCCTCGGAAAGTTAGAGAATTCTTGGGATCGGCTGGCTTCTGCCGCCTATGGATACCGGGATTCACGGAGCTCGCGAGGCCCCTTTATGAGGCAACTAAAGACAATCAAGCCTTTCTATGGACAGAAAAACTGCAAAAGCCCTTTGACCAAGTTAAGGCAGCCTTGTTGTCAGCACCGGCCTTGGGCTTGCCCGATATTACTAAGCCCTTCCACCTTTACATTGATGAAAACAAAGGAGTCACCAAGGGCATCCAAATCCAGTATCTAGGGCCATGGCACCGCCCAGTGCCATACCTGTCAAAAAGACTCGATCTGGTTGCGTCAGGATGGCCCCCATGTTTAAGAATGATTGCGGCAGTGGCCCTGATTGTCAAAGATGCTGACAAGTTAACATTGGGCCAAGAACTGTACATAACCACCCCTCACGCTATTGAGGGAGTCCTGAAACAGCCTCTGGATCGATGGCTCAGTAACGCCCGCCTGACCCACTACCAGAGCTTACTCCTAAATCCACCCCAAGTTGTTTTTCAGACCCCGGCTGCCTTAAATCCGGCCACGTTGTTGCCAGACCTGGACTTAGAAGCTCCACTTCACGACTGTGCAGACATCCTGGCTCAAGTGCATGGGACTCGAGCTGATCTGAGAGACCAACCGTGGCCAGATGCCGACGATACCTGGTACACTGACGGGAGCAGCTTTGTCCAGGATGGCTGCAGGTATGCCGGGGCAGCTGTGGTGACAGAGACTGAGGTCATTTGGGCAGAATCATTGCCCACCAGGACCTCAGCCCAATGGGCGGAGCTTATAGCTCTGGCCAAGGCATTGACTCTAGGACAGGGCCAAAAGTTAAATGTATATACAGACAGCTGGTATGCCTTTGCCACCGCGCATGTCCATGGGGCCATCTACAGGGAAAGGGGGCTACTGACGGCTGAAGGAAAGACCATTAAAAACAAAGAAGAGATCCTTGACCTCTTGACGGCCCTCTGGCTACCTAAAAAATTGGCCATTATTCCTTGCCCAGGACACCAGAAAGGTGACACTCCAATTGCCAGAGGAAATAACCTAGCTGACCAAACGGCCTGAAAAATAGCCCTAAAGATTAATCTGGCACTAGCCACTCAGCTGCCCGATCCAGGAAGTGCTGCCTTGCCAGAAAAACCCCAGTACACTGAGAAAGATTTAAAATGGATAAAACAATTGCCTATGCCTCAGTGCCTCAACGGGTGGTGGAAATCTTCTGATTGTAAAGTCATCCCGCCTGAAATACTGGGAGAACAAGTTCTCTCCAAAATGCACCGAGCCACCCATATGGGCACTCGAAAAATGCAAGACCTCCTGAGACATGCTGAAATAAAGATTCGAGATGCTAATTCCAAAATTTAACGTATTGTTGCCACCTGCAAAGCCTGTCAATTGACAAACACCACCCACAATAAAGCCAACCCAGGCAATAGGCTGAGGGGGACCAACCTGGCGCCTATTGGGAATTGGACTTCACCGAGGTAAAGCCTGGAAGGTATGGTTATAAGTACCTGCTAGTTTTTGTAGATACTTTTTCAGGATGGACAGAAGCTTTCCCTACCAAACATGAAACAGCACGGAGTGTGACCAAGAAACTACTAGAAGACATCTTGCCAAGGTATGGGTTTCCAATAATGTTAGGATCAGACAACCCGCCTTCATTTCCAAGGTGAGTCAAACTTTAGCACAGATCTTGGGGACATATTGGAAATTACATTGTGCATATAGACCCCAAAGTTCAGGACAAGTAGAGAGGATGAATAGAACTTTAAAAGAGACCTTAAGTAAATTAACCTTAGAGACTGGCGGTGACTGGGTGACTCTCCTTCCCTTTGCCCTCTATAGGGTATGCAATTCACCCTATAAGATGGGACTAACTCCCTTTGAGATTATGTTTGGAATTCCCCCTCCCATTGTTCCCAACCTTCAGTCAAATGTGCTTGTTGAATTTGATGACCAAAAGTTGCTACTTTCTTTAAAAAGCCTCCAAAGTGTACATGAGGACATCTGGCCTAAATTAGAAGCCCTGTACCAGACTGGACTGCCTCCTGAGCCCCATCCCCTTCGACCAGGAGACTGGGTCTTCATCCAGAGACATCAGCAGAGGGACCTTGAGCCTCGTTGGAAAGGACCCTATGTCACAGTCCTGACCACGCCCACCGCTCTCAAGGTCGAAGGGATTGCCTCGTGGGTGCACTACACCCATGTCCGCCCCGCGGATCCACACACTGTCCTAGAAGACTTTGTTCCATCATGGCAGGTGTCCAAGGACCAAGACAATCCTCTCAAACTCAAGCTGCATCATCGATGGTCATGATCGTGGTAACTGTACTTTTAACACCAATATTGGGAGGACAAAACCCACACGCTCCCCTAAATCTAACTTGGATGATCATTAGTACCTCCACGGGTGACATTATTAACAGCTCATCCAAAGTGGGCCCACTGTTGGCCTGGTGGCCTGCCCTAGAGTTTGATCTTTGTCGGCTGGCCACCGGCAGCTGGGATATTGGACACTGGAACCTAGAGTCGTGGGGAAGGTCAGAATGTGGGGAGACAGGAAAGAGATGTACACTCCCCCCGGTCGATTCACAAAAACCAGGTTGCAACCATGTAATTCACAGGGCAATGTTGCAAGATACCCCCTTCTACATCTGTCCAGGAGGAGGGTTTACTAGAAGTCAAATTGTAACTTGTGGGGGTGCTGAACAGTTCTTTTGCAAAAATTGGGGTTGTGAGTCAACGGGGGCCATAACTTGGGCACCCCCTATTACAACTGATTTTATTTCGGTCAACAAGATTCCCCAACAGAAGTTGACACACAACCCTCTCTTCGACCGCTATACCCAATTTCTATGTAACCCCATCTGTATTACTTTTATGGACCCAGGCAAAAAGTTCACAAATTGGGAGGCAGGCTGCAGTTGGGGGTTACGATTATATGAAAGTGGATATGATAATGGGTTACTTTTTACTATAAAACTAAAAATGGAGCCACTCGCCATAGGGCCTCCCCAGCTGATAGGGCCAAATCTGGCACTAGTCCCTATAGCCCCTCCCAGACCTACCAAGCCCCCTCCCCAGGAAAGCTCGCCTGTGCCACCAGAAACAAATACCTCCATACAGGCACCAAACCTAACCTCCACTTCCCCATTCCTGCCCTCCATTCGAATGGCCACCCAGGCCGAAAAAGTCAACCGTAGCCAGGACCAAGACCCCCTTTGGGGACTGATGGTCCACACCTTTAAGGCCCTAAATGCATCTAGGCCAGACCTAACTCAGTCTTGCTGGTTATGCTATGATATCAAGCCCCCTTACTATGAGGCAATAGCTTACCTAGACAATTTCACTAAATCAGACAGCCCAACTCAGTGCAGATGGCAACAAAAAGAGACAGCTAGGCTGACCCTACAATTGGTAACTGGACAAGGAACTTGCATCGGCAGTGTCCCGGCCTCCCACCTACACCTTTGTAACAAAACCTCTCGGCCTAAATAAAAAAAATATCTCATTCCCCCTTTTGACGGATGGTGGGCCTGCTCCTCTGGACTCACCCCCTGTGTACATGGAGAAGTGCTCAGGTGGACTAGGGATTTCTGTGTACTGGTACAATTAGTCCTCTGGCTATTATATCACTCAGAAAAAGACATCCTCAGTTGCCTGACTGAGACCCAAGTCAGGGTTAAATGAGAACCTGTAATGGCCATCACTCTGATCATTCTCCTAGGTTTGGGACTAGCCGGGGCAGGAACGGGAATTTCATCACTAGTGCTACACAATAAACATTACAATGATTTAAGGGCAGCCATAGAAATAGATATTGAGAGACTAGAGAGTTCCATCTCCCACCTCCAAGAGTCTCTAACTTCCCTGGCAGAGGTAGTCCTCCAAAACCGAAGGGGGCTAGATTTAATTTTTCTTCAACAGGGAGGACTCTGAGTCACCTTAGGTGAAGAGTGTTGTTTCTATGTAGATCATTCAGGGGTGGTCAAAGAATCTATGGCCGAAGTTAGAGAGGGCATCTCCAAACGCAAACGAGACAGGGAACAATCTCAAAATTGGTTCGAATCCTCGTTTAATTCCTCCCCATGGCTAAGTACCCTAATCTCTACCCTACTCGGCCCCTTGCTTATCCTGTTACTACTGTTAACCCTTGGACCTTGTATACTCAATAGACTAGTTTCATTCATCAGAGAACAAATTAACACTGTTCAGTTGATGGTACTCAGGTCTCAACACCAGCCAGTTCCCACCGATCTAATAGAATTAACCCCCAGAGGCCCATGATTGGCCCTCTATAGCATCATGAGAAGGGGGGGATGTGAGACCAAAGCGACTCCATTTTGCTAATGCGAGACCAGAATGACTCCATTTTGCCCAAAATGGAGTAGTCTCCTTTGTCCTCTCACATTAATGAGTAAATGTGCTTGATCTAGGACAAGAGACACAATCTGTAACACAAGATTCCTAAGTTTATTACTCAGCCATCTGTTTGCCCTAGAAACAAAAGTCCCGGGCCCACTATCTATAGGACAATGTGTTAATGTGCTGACTCTCCACCCAGGGTTGTCATGACCATTAGTCAAGATGTCTGCTGACCATCAGTACGTGACAGTGGGCCACTAACCTTTGTCCCCATTTTCCTTGTAAAAACGTATACGTAATCCCCTTCAACCCCCAATGAGCCTAGCCAATCAGAAATCTACACTTCATACTTGCTAAATGTTAACCAATCATATGGCTGCTAATGACCAAAGCTTGCTGTAATCTTAATAAAAACCCTGCTAATTTGGAATTCAGGGCTCTCAATCTCGATCCACTGTGTCGGTGACAATTGAGAGTCCCCACTTAAGCTTGAATAAACGACCCTCATGTGCTTACATTGGAAACGGCCTCCTGGTGGTCTTTGGGACTTCGCAATCTGGGCACAACAGGACAGTTAACAGAGCCATCCAACAAGTGCCTATCTTTGTTGAGTCTAACTTTGTAGTTCTCAGTCAGGGTAACTCTTCCCCCAGGGAACCTGTGATAATGTCTGGAGACTCTTTGTTTGTTACAGCTGGAAGGCATTCCTGGTGTTCAGTGGATGGAAGCCAGGGATGTGGAACATCCTGCAGGGCAGAGGTCAGAATGACCTGGCCCCATACATCCCCAGTTCTGAGGTTGAGCCAGACTGGATTTTATCCTGGGCATCTGAGTTTATTTTATGACTCACCAGTGCCATGGTTTCTACTGACCAGGATGAAGGTGGCGGCTTCACACTGTGGCCTTCCCATAGGGCAGCAGTGGGAACAAATCGTTCCTGTATGGTTAGTTTTACTTTATAAATAACTAACAGCTGTATGTAAGTCTCAGCATGAATGAAACCTCAGTAGCCCCTGCCATCACAGACAAGTTGGCTCAGGTTTGGGAGGCAGATGACTGTCTCAAGACAGAGTTGGTGGCAGAACAATGCCTACCTGGGGGTTCTGTGGGCCCTCTCTTCAGAATAAGAGTGGGATCTTTCTCAGAACCTGGGGAGGTGGTAGAGAGAGCTGCAATAGCCCTTGTCCTGCCCAGGCTCATAGAAATTGCTTGGCTATCTTCCCACCCATCACACTGCTTCTGGGCTGAAGAAGCAAACTAGAAAGGTGACAGCTGGAGAGCTTCATGTCCTGTTCATGTTGAGCTATAGCCCTGGTTTAATGACCTTAGGAATGATATTTTTGCTTCTCTGGTGAGCCTGAGGACTCCTATGACCCATTATTTCAGGCACAAGTCACACATACTTTAGGGTGTAGGGTATTTCACTGTAAATATGAGAAAGCCAGCTGAGATCTGCTCGTCCTGCTCATTGTTCTGAAAGAAGGCTTGCTCCTCTTCACTTAGATGGCCAGGGCACCATTCAGGCCCTAGGGATGCCAGCTTGTATCAGCATAAATCCTTACCATTCACAGGAGCAGACTATGCCCTGAGGAGACACAAAGGGGCTCTGCCTTTAGAGATTAGCTGTTGGGATTCCAGAATGTGTCAGCAGGTTGGCTGGGGCAGAGGTGGGGGGAGCAGGAGAGCCATAGGTAAAGATGGAAGCCTTCTACCAAGTGGCCTGAGAAACTGATGTGATATCTGCCTGCTCAATTAATTGGCCTCATCACTGCTTGAGAAATTGACCATGCTGTACTCTGTGCATATTAGAAAGTGGACTAATTAATGAGAGTTCTTGCTCAATGGACAGGCCCTGACTTAGAATGAACCACCGATTCTGCCCATGGCCTTCAAATCCACCAGGAATAGAAACCTCTCAAGGGGCTACCCTCTGGACCTAGCTCCACAGTGGTAGCTCCTTAATGGGGGCTGGAGAGTATGCATAGTGGCAGAGGGCTGAAGAGAAGCCCTTTTGCTTCAGAGTGCTTCAGTGTTAGCCCAGGACATAGGCAAAGACCAGCTTGGGTGCCCCTGTCCTGATTTGCCTGGGAGAGTCCCAGGTTTAGCACTGAAAGTCTGGAGGCCTGGGAAGACCCCAAGTGCTTCTAATGTAGGATAGCTGGACATTTCATGGAACTTGACCCTTAACCACTCCATTTGCAAAAGGCCATTTGAGTGCTGGACATCCTGCTGGGGTTCAGTGGCTACTCTGAGGTTCCAGCAAGAAGAGGAGTGCTATGCTAGTGAATGAGCACTGCACCCAGGTTGGATGTGGAGCTCTGCACAAGAAGCTTGCTGGTCTCAGTCAGAGAGGGGGCTTCCATGTCCACTTCTAGATGGACTGCACCTAAGGGTAGTTAAGGGGAACCCAGAGGAACCCTCTGTGCTAGAGACATGGTGGAGTTGGTGGCAGAGCCTGCCCTGGCAGTATCCCTTACCCTAGTTGGTGGACTGATGGGTCTATGGTGGCCCCTCATAAAGATGCCACTGTCTGGAGAGCAGGCCAGTCAGTCCTCACGGGAATGCCAAACAAGCCAGGGGGAAGTAAATGTCCTCCACGGTCATGAAGGAGCAAAGGACCAGGTCAAGGGAACAAAGATCATTCATTCATTCATTCCCCATCTGTCTGTCTGAGCTCTGAAAAGACATTTTCAGGGCAGATACTCAATCTATTTGCTGCTCAGACCCAGCCCTGCTCTCTGAACTGTACCTCCGGTCCCTGGGCTACACTCTTAGTCTTGAACACTTACTGCCTGACCTCCAGCAGGTGGCACTCCTGGCCATGGCCCTGAGAGAATGAATATACAAAAGAACAATGGCCACAATGTATTAAAATATGACTCTGACCCACAATGAGCAGCAACCAGCCCAGGAAGCCAGCCCATCATCTACACTAACCAGCCCCAGAAAGTCAGACCAGTATCTCTAGCACCAGACAAGGAAGGTAAATAATAACTGCTATAACAATGGGATCAAAATGGCCAGGACTTAAGCAATAAATTCCAGATGCTTTGATCTCTATCCTCTGTTCAACCGTGGATCACTCAGAGAAAGCTGAATACACCTACATCACTGGCCCTTAAGATGCCCTCTGCATGTTCTGCTTCCAGTCTCCCTCTCATACCAGCAGCCTCCTTCATCCTCATCTACAGCTTCCCTGTTTGCACTGCAGTTCTCCCATCCTCTACCTGCTCTGAGTTTCTGCTCAGTGCAGTGATGGGTTGAGCCCTGCTAGCAAGGGCTGAAATGGTGACCCTTCCTATTTGCATTTCTGAGCCTAGTCTATCAGGAGCCTTGTTTGCTGAGGGCTCTGTGGAACTAGAGGACATCCTGGCTGACAGCCCTTGTGCTGTTTCCTACCTTTGAGTCAGAAGAGGCGAAGTGCTGCATACAAGTGATACAGCCTAAGCTAAGCAGGGAAATGCTGCACTATGCAAGAAGCTTTGATGAAGAGCCTGCCTGCTTCCCTCTCTAGGGCACATATAGATGATTTGCTCTTGATAACTATTTTTTGAGACAAATCAATAAATAAAATGTAGGCAATGTTATCAGTGGCCCTCTTTCAACCTCTCTGATCAATATGGTGCCTGTGCTCCTCCAAACTTTGCTATGAATTCTTTTGCATTTTTGTTATGGACCAATCCAAATAGCTAAATGACAACCCTCAGTGGTAATTCTGAAGTGTTGGGTTTAACTGCCCTCAAGGAGATCAGAGCTGTTACCTCAGGAAAGTCTTTCCGAAATACACACTCTCTTCCAATGCCATTGTGTTAGTTACTTCTCCCTCCTTGCTGAGACAAAATATCTGACACCCAAAGTTAAAGGGGAAAGAGTTTATTTGTTCACAGTTTGCAGAGGTTTCAGTCCTTAATTGGCTGCTTCCAAGGCAGGGATGGCAAACAGGCATGGCAGAGGAGAAGCAACGTGGTGTGCACAAGATAGCAAAGGTAACAAGGGGCCTTAGCAGTGTCTTTCTGCCCCTTTTATCCTATCCATACTACTGGGATTAGGGAGGTGCCAAACCAATCACTCATGGTGTTTAGTAATCACACACCCTTAGCCCCAGTATCACCACACTGTAGATTCTGCCTCACCTTACGACTGCAAGAGGCTTTAGGGGGGACATCTAAGCACAAGCCATAACAACCATCACCCTTAAAAATCTTTCGCTGGTGATGCTCATGTGCAATTGGCATCAACACTGGCTGAGGAGCTGAGCAGAGCAGCAGCTGCTCCAGGACTCAGAGTCCCATTTGTAGCACTAGGAGTGTCAGTGGAGCTTATGTGAGATGGATGGGGAGCTGGAGGTGTCCTCACCCAGTTCTGCTGAGGCTGTTGTGACAACACAGGTCCTGAGATGCAGGTTCTCCCTCCTGCTCACCATCTCTATCTTATTTTCCTTAACCCTCCTTACTATCTCTGGTCCCGTACTCAGGAGCAGACAGCTCCCTCCTCTGACCAGAACTCTCAGCTGCAGACACTGGCCACCACCCAGACTTCCCAAGTGAGCCAGGCCCCTTTCTCTTTTCTCCTCCAAGCTTTGCTCCCATTGGTCTTTGCAGGTTGCTCCATGCTGAATACGGAAATGTTGCTCATGCCCTTTTGCTTTCTCTTTAGCCATTTTTCCCTTTTCTTTTTCTTTTTTTGTGAAGTACTGGGGATTGAACCCAGGGCTATCACACTGAGCTATATGTGCAGCCCTTTTTTATTTTGACACAGGGCCTCACTAAATCACTATGTTGTCCAGGCTGGATTTGAACTTGTGATCTTCCTGCCTCAGCTTGTCAGAGTGCCAAAAGATAGACACCACCTTGCCTGGTTTTCCTTAGCCATTTTAGGCTGGCCTGTCTCCAGAAGGCAAAGGACCTTATGCTCCCATGCTGATCCGGATACTAGGGACTGATTGCTCAGTTTGGAATCTGAGTGGAAGGGCCTCAAATCATGGGTTGTGTTCTTTTGAGTGTTTACCTGGGAGGAGGTTGGGGTACCATGGAGCTTAAGGCCCTGAAGATCATTAGTTCCATGTTGACTCCTCATGTGATGTCTTGGGCTCCCTTCCCCACAGACAGACCCCTAGATGAGGATCTGAATGTATAGGATGACCATAGGAACCCCTGGATGAAGTGGGGTGAGGGAAGAAAAGCAAGACACTAATGGAGGGAGCAGGTGGTGCATGCCCTGCTGAACTCAAGCCACTGGGGCCCAGGGAGGGTAGGGCACCCTTAGATCCCACAGAGGGCAAGTGATTTCCACCATGCTGTTTCCTGATTGCTGAAGGCTGCTTTGTATTCTGTCCTGCCCTGTGTGTCACCCAAGAGAACACTGGCAGGGTGGGATGGGTGCTCCCAGGTCCTGAGGGTGAGTGCTGGGGTCTTGGGGGTGCTAGCAGAGTTTGCTCAGGAGGCAAGGATGATGTGACAGTTGTCAGCAGGATGTGTATGAGCTCTCCATTCCCTGGCTTCTAGACTATGGGCAGCACAGACCTATATGTGGTAGCTCAGGGAATGAGAGTGACACGTGATCTCTTGTCTTCCCAGCCTCACCCTCCCAAGTGGACAGTTGGTACATGGGAGGTGGTCAGGGAAGGCATCCATCCTAGAGGCTCCCAAGCTCTTTGGCATCTCTCAACTTTGATCTCTGGTAGCGGGCCTGCCAGGGCTGGCCGTGGTGCATGACTGGGTGCACTGCAGATGATGCCTCTTTCCCTTCATCCCAGTGGGCCTGAGAGGGTGTGTGCATGTGTCACAGAACCTGCTTTTGCTGCTGAAGCTGTTTGAAAGCAAATTGAGCTGGCAAAAGCATTCTAATTTTCTTGTCACAAAAATGAAAATATGAAACCAGAGCTCTGAATGGTGTTTGAAGCATGTTTCCATTTCAGTCCCCAGTTTAACTTTATCTTTAATTCAAACCTGTAGTGGGGGTGGGGCTGGTGGGGAATGGGAAGGAGAGAGTCAATAGCTAACACCATAACTCCTCCAGCCTAATCTTCCAGAGGGACAGAAGGAATTGTAAAAGTGAACCAAAGGAGAATTATATGGCAATATATTTTCAAGGAAAGTTATTAAAATATTGACATTTCATCTGCACAGGCTTATCCCTCAGACATCCTCCAAACAGCCCCTCAGATAGGGCTAATTTAATTACACTCCACCTGCACCTGCTCTGTATCAATAGGATTCTTCCAGAAAGCACGGCACATATAGACTTTCAATTCTGGATGCTTTCCTGGAACTTATCTCCAATTTCCAATAGGATTTTAAAGAAATTCTCATTGCTGAAACAAATGAAGTTGAATTTGGCATGTGATGGGAGCACTGTTCGCAGTGGCTACTGTGCAGGCACAGTCTCCTCTCTTAGCAGATCCTCGGTGAAAAATAATGTGGCCTAGGCTCCAGGTGTTTGAGCCTTGAGGCATCGCTGAATGTGAACAGAAGAGCTGTTGTAAATTTTTCTTTCTTTTCACAAAATTTCTTTGGTGCAATAATTAGGATCATTTGTCTTCCTGGGAGGGCTTTGTGTGAATCTGATATCTTCCAAAAACATAGGTAAAATAAACCAGAGTTGAGCAGTTTGATGAATCTGGTGAAGCAGTTGGTCTACCTGATAGGTTTAGTCCTAAAAGATGGGGGGGGTCCGGGTTAGGATATGTAAGACAGTGAAGTCTGGGCTGACATGAAAGTTTGGCATGTGCACGTGTGGGTGTGAGAGTGCATCCACGCGAATGTGTGTGCATGTGTGTGTGTTTGTGTGTGTGCGCGCACACACAGATGCATGTGAGAGCAGTACTTCATGGTTCCACAAAACCTTCACTTTTAGGAGAAGTGCAGAAGGGTTGTATGTCTAAGAGAAGACAGACAGAAGTGAACCTTTCAGGTCCTACTCCAAGTGGTGCTTCTCAGATTGGTCCTGTTGGCATTTCTGGCTGGATGATTCTTTGGGGAGGGCCTGTCCTACAGGATGCTGACCAGCATTCCTGGTCTCTATTCACTACAATTCCAGTAGCACTCTTTTCCCAGTTATGACAAAGACAAAGTTTCCACCAGACATTGCCAGTGTCCCATAAGGGTAAAATCATCTGCTGTTGAGAACCACAGATTTAGGGGTATAAAGTATTTTAGGACTCACAAGCACAAGGTCCCAAGTTTGATCCCTGGTACCGAAAAAAAAAAAAAAAAAAAGAATTTTAGAACAGATCATGCTGTATGCTCGTTAGTTACTTCCCTTTCTCCCTCATCACTTGTGAAACTGCCTGATATCCTGGGCTATTTTGTTTTGGTACCGTGGATCTAACTTGGTACCTTGTGCTTGCACCACAGGCACCAGAACCTCTGAGGTAAATCCCCAGCCCTATCCTGGGCTATTGTTAGCCAGCAGAAGTGTGGCTAAAGAGATATTACAGTTTCCCTTCTTTGTGGTTGGTACATTGAATGATTTGGGGCCAGTATCAAGATTATAAATCTTCAGTCACTTTGACAGTAAAAAAAAAAAAGTTAAAAAGAGCCATGAATTAAACATAGGCAAAGCATATCCTGGGGTTGAAGTGACCTGGAAGAAATCCATCTGGACTGGCTTTCACCTTCCTCCTCGCCCTGTGTTAGTTACTGCTCTATGACTGGAAGTGAAAAGAAGAGGTGAGGGAAGAAGCAGGAGGTGCCTGCTGGTATCAGCCAACATCTCTGCCAGGCAGGCCTTTGGCATCCTATACCAGCATTGCTTGGAAATGCCACTGAGAAGGGAAGGGAACATCTTTTTAACTGGCAGGTGGCCTTTCCTCTTTCCAGACCCCTTTCTTGACCACCCACTGCTACTTCAGTGGCCTGGGTGCACATTCTACCTGCAGGTAGGCAGGGATCCTTTGGGAAGATCCCAAATAGACAAAGATGTAGGAGAAGGGAGGGGTTTTTTTCAACAGCAAGAACCTCATTCAGGTAAAAGTCCTCAACCTTTGGTGGCTGGGCTGGATGGGACCAACATAGTGGCTCACCTGGGTGTCACTGGGGTGGATGTTCCCAAGGGGTAGGGGCTTGGTGCTAGCCATGCTCATCCTGAGTCCCTTGGCCTGAGGTTTCTGACAGGTGCCATTTCCAGCACTTGAGATGATCACTGAAGGGGTAGCATGGCCCCAGCCAGCTCTTGCTTCATCCATGGGAGGGAGCCTTGGCTACTGCTCAGGGTAAGGCCCACCCTCACACTGCATGAGTCCAGAAGGGCCAGCTTTCGGGCCACTTGAAGAACACGCCCCATCAACATGTGTGTTCCAGGCCCATCCTACATCTTCCAGGGAGGGCCCTGCGGAGTGTAGGGGAGATGGTCAGTGGTTATGCCCTGACTGCAGGTTGGGATTTCAGCCTGGACACACATGTGCTGGCCCAGGTGTCTCTGAGGTGCTTCTCATTTTGGGATACTCCCACCCCCTGTGGTTCTGTTTGGCTCCCCTTGTGTCTTGCCATTGTACAACCCACAGCCCCACTGCTATGATGTTTGGGATCACATTGATTCCACCTGCAGGGAGTTTATTGAGGGAGCAAAGTACAGGAATGAAAAACTGACACATTCCCATCCCAGGTCAGAATTTTTCATTCATTATCCCTCATGCCTCATGTTTAAAACTGAATTCCTAAACACTGACCACATCTGTATTCTGACTGTCAAACCTCATGAGCTTTGCCCAATTTCCAGAAGCAGAGGAGGTGATAACCTTCCGTTTGCCTGGAAGACAGCTCTTGCTCCTGCAGGTAGCTGGAGAGAGTACACAGGACCTGCTAAGCCTGTGTCTAAGGCAAGCTTGTGGCAGGGGTACTGGGACCTTCAGCCCCTTAAGAAGTCTCAGCTTGGGCACCAGAGTGAACAGCTCTGCCTTTGAGCCCCTCCTCCGGTGATCCTCCAAGTCCTGTGGTGGGCTCCAGCCTGCCTTCCACCTGGGCCTCTGCACACAGCCAATGTGCCTCTTGATGCTCCTGTGGCCCCAGGGCTAGCTCTCTGCTCCCCTCCTGTCCTGGCCTCAGTGTCACCTGCAGGCTCAGTAGACCTTCCTTCTGCCAGGAATTCCCTGCTGGTGTCTCCTCGCTGCAAGTGGAAAGATTGGCAACAAATACATGGACCTGGAAGTGTTGCCTCTCTCCCCCACAGTCTGAGCTGTTCTCAAACCACAGTCCCTCCCCTTAATCCTACCTTATGCAACATTTCCTGTCCTCAAGAAATGCCCAACTTTCCTCCCTTCTTCCTTGTAGGTGATGCAACCTCAACCTGCAGCTTCTGGTCTTCAGGTCTTCACATTCATGGCAAATGTTTTCTTCCCCAAATCCCCCACAGCCTGCTCCCTGGGTGCTCAGAGCTCCAGGCTGACCTTCCAAGCTTATGTATCATGACAACCCCTTTTTGTGAGCCCCTAGAGGGTGGCTTGGATTCTCACCATTTCTATATCCCATGCAAGTGAGCCTAGCACACAGCTGGGGCCCAGAATATGTTTTGAAGGAAGCAAAGAGAAAACAACATCCCCATGATCCACATGCCTAGAGGTAAGACCCACAGTGATGCAGAGCCCAGGTCTCCGTGAAGAATAGAGCTGTGCTGCAAAAACAGGAGGCAGGGGTGTACCAGAAGCTACAAAGGAGGACAAGCACAGCAGCTTCTGGAGTCCTGCAGTTGCTGGTGATGGCGTTGCACCATGGCTCCAGGACTGCCCTGGGCTCATTCTCCAGATCGCAGCCCCAGGTCACAAGGCTACTAACATGCAGGCTGTCTCTGGCTTCTCTGACTGCTCCCTCCATCACTGGGTCAGACATTCCCTAGGGGGCTACTATGGATGATGTTAACACTATTAGGGAGATAAAAATTATAAGTGTTACATTGAGTGAAGTGGCAATGTGGATTTTACAGACAGAAATCATTCATTTCCGCAAATTGATGTATTCTTGGAGGAGAGGCTGGCCGACAGCTGGGCAGGTATTGATCCGTGCTGATTTAGTGAGGGGGCGGCAGCACAGGTGCTTGGTCAGTTTTGATAGATTTTTGGAGAGAAGGCCAGGACATTATGACCAACACCAGAAGATGGAGCCTGGGGTACCTTAGTCAACACACCCATAAAAATTCAGTGAGACTCTCAGCCTGCTCAAACTTGAAGTCAATTTTTAATCATGATACTCATACTAATGCATTGTAGATTTTATAGTTTCATTAATATTAAACAAAACTTTTCTTTTTCAAGCATCAAAACAAACCAGTTTACACAGGTCCTGGACCATGTCCCACAATCTCTCCAGCCCTCCAATCTGACCTCTCCAGGTGCTCTGTGGAAACCACAGCAGAGTTGCAGCAGGTGTCAGCACCTAGTGCTGTCAGTGTGCTTGTTACTGGGGTGAGATAAAGTTGCCAATATCCATTTAGCTTAGAGAAATGAAATGCATCTGATAAACTCGCTGCTGCGTTAGATGGCAATAAACAACTTGAAACACATTACAAACCAGCTTACAAAAGCCTTCACATCTTCCACAAATGCCTCCTCTAGCATCAAATACATTGCTGGAATAAGCTTTCACACAGAGATCAAGGTTGCAATGATAGCCTCCATGAAGATTATGGATGGCTGTGGGGTGGGGTAGGGGGTGGGGAATAGGTCATATTTACATATGGCACCACACTCAGTTACATATGCATCCCATTCATTTACCTATGAGCAACTCATTATACATGCAGAGCTCATTACATATACACAGCTCATTATACAGGCACAGCTGATTACGTATGCTCAGCTCCTGTGCCAAGCTCAGCTCCAGTTGGTATTAAGCAAGAGGTAGCTGTGTTGATGGACTCTCCCCTCAGGATGACCTTCTAGGGGGCTGTCCTTGATCTTTGGGCTTTGGCTTGCACCCTGCTTCCGCCCATGAGATTCAGGAATAGGACCCTGCTCTTTGAGATTAGTGTGGAAGAGACACAGTGACCACTCCAAGAGTGCCTTTTAAATTGAACCGAATTGAAAAAAGTTAAGTTAGCTTAATCTCAGGACTCCCCAGGTGAGTTTTCAACAATGGCCAAGGGATTGGAAGCCAGTTGGCAGGAAATGATCCTCTCCAGCTCCTGGAGGGTGTCCTTAGGGACATCCCCTACTGGCCATGTCAGTGGTGAAACAGCAGGGCCCATTGTAAGCCAGGCAGTACAGGAGAAAGAGTACTGGGCAGGCATACCATGCTGCATTTACTTTTCTTCCTTCCTTCCTTTCTTTTTTATTAGTATAGGTTTAAACTACATAATGATTGTATTCATTTTGGAGAATAGGTACATGTACATAATACATCTTAATTCTTTTTATTCCCTTTCCCTTCCCCTCCCTTCCCCTCTTGCCATCTCAAGATCCTTTTCCCATTGACCAAAGATCTATCTCCATATTTCCTATTGTCTGTTTTTTCTTTTACTTTAAAAATTATTTATAGTTTGGGTTTTTTATATTAGAGAAGTTATGTGATATTTAAACTTGTGTGTCTGATTTATTTAACTTAACATTATGGTCACAAGGTACATTGAGTTTCCTACAAATAACACAAATCCTTATTTATGGCAGAGTTGTAGCCCATTGTGTATAAATACTACATTTAAAAAAATTCATTCATTTGTTGATAAATATATAGACCGCTACCAAGATTTAACTATTATGAGTGGTGCTGTAAACATTGATATGCATGTGTCCTTATAGTATGATGTCTTTAATTCTTTTGGGAAGCTATCTAAAAGGGGAACAGTTGGGTTGAATGGGATTTCTAGGTTTAGGTTTTTGAGACATTTTCACACTGATTTCCATAGTGGTTACACTAGTTTATGTTTCCATGAACAGTGTAGAGGCATTCCTTTTTCTCCTGAAGCCTTGCCAGCATTTGTTATTATTTGATGGTAGCCATTCTTTCTGGAGTAAGATGAATTCTCAGTGTTGTTTTAATTTGCATTTCTCTGATGGCCATAGATGTTGAACATATTTTTTCATGTATTTAATAGCCATTTGTACTTCTTCTGAGAAAAATCTATTTATTTAATGCATCCATTTTCTTTGACTGGGTCTTTTAATTTGGGGGGAGGGACTAATTTTTTTTAGTTGTTTATATATTCTAGATGTTAATCCTCTGTCAGGATCATAGCTGGGAAATTTTTTTTCCCATTCCAAAGTTTTTCTTTTCACTCTCTTGATTGTTTCTTTTGTTGTGCAAAAGCTTTTTAATTTAATATAATCTCATTTGTTGATTCTTGATGTTATTTTGTGTGCAATCGGAGTTCTGTTCAGCAAGTCCTTAACTGTGGCTATGTTTTCAAAGGTTTTACCTCTTTAACTATCAGCAGATTGAGCATTTCTGTTTTAATATTTAGGTCTTTGAGCCATTTTTATTTTATTTTGATGTGTGGTGATAAAGATTTAGATTCATTCTTCTCCATGTGTGTAACCAGTTTTCTTAGCACCATTTGTTAAAAGGGCTATTTTTCCTCCAGTGTGTACTTTTGGTCCCTTTGTCAAAGATCAGATAACTAAAAGTGCCTGGAGTTGTTTCTGTATCTTCTTTTCCGTTCCATTGATCTGCATGTCTGTTTTTGCACCAGTACTCTGCTGATATTTTATTTTATTTTTATCACTATAGCTTTGTAATATAGCTTGAAATCAGGGATTGTGATGGCCCTTTCTCTGTGTTTGTGGCCCAAGATTGCTTTTGCCATTCTGGATCTCTTCTGGTTCCATGTAAGTTTTAGGATTTTTTTTTTCTAGTTCTATGAGGAATGCTGTTGGTATTTTGATTGGAATTTCATTAAATCTATATATCAATTTTGATAGCATAGCTATTTTGAATTTGTTAAAATGGGATATTGAAGTCTCCCACTGTGGTTGTGTGAAGTTTATTTGATCTTTTATGTCCAGTAGTGTTTTTTATGAAGTTGAGTGCACCAGTATTGGTACATATATATTTACAATTGTTATCTCTTCTTGTTGAATTTTTCCCTTTACTAATATTCAGTGACCTTCTTTGCTTCTTTTGATCAGTTTTAGCTTGAAGCCCACTTTGTCTGAGAATAAAATTGCTATACCTGCTTGCTTTTGCCTGATCATATTTCATGAAACTTTTAAATACTTTTTTTTTGGTACCAGGTATCAAATTCAGGACCGGGGCTTGTGAGGCAGGCGGCGGCACCGCTGAGCTAAATGCCTTGCCCCACCTGCTTGCTTTTGGAATCCTGATGCATGGAATATTGTATATCATCCTTTGATTTTTATTTATTTATTATTATAATTTTTTTTGGTACCAGGGATCGAACTCAGGACCTTGCACTTGCAAGGCAGGCAGGGTACCATTGAGCTAAATCCCCAGCTCATGCTTTGATTTTTAGAATATGAATTTCTTCTCAGATTAGATGTGTCTCTTATATGCAGCAAACTGTTAAGTTTTGTTTTTTGATGCAATCTGCCAATCTCTGTCTTTTAATTGGGGAGTTGAGGCCATTTACATTGAGAGTTATTATTGAAAGTTGTTTACTTATTCTTGTCATTGCATTACTTTTCTGGTGTTCATTCCTTTATTTTAACTTTCTGCTTAACTTCTCTACCTGCTAAATGTACTCATTCTATGAGACTTTTTGGCATTTTTTGCTTCATTATCTTTGTCTAAAATATCCTGGAAAAAATTTTTGAGTGCTGATTTGGCAGTCATGAATTTCTTTCTTTTTTTAAAATTTTATTTTATTGGTACATTTTAGGTATACAATATAATGACATTCAACATTGGAAATTTGCACCTTTACATAATCTCTCTTGGTTCTTATTTTTTCCTTCTTCCCCTGCTCTCTCTTCAA
>NW_004624737.1:15130610-15152431 GCF_000247695.1 Heterocephalus glaber
AGTTTCTTTTGCTACTAATCTCCTATTTCATCACACTCTGGTCTGATAATATATAAGGGATAACTTCAATTCCTTTGTATTTACTTAAACATGTTCTATGAGTGAATATATGGTCTATTTTGGAGAACGACCTGTGTGCAGCTGCAATGAATATGTATTCTGATTTTGTGGGGTGGATCACTCTGCAAATATCTCTTAAATTCATTTGTTCAAGAGTTTGATTGAGTTCTAGTGTTTTGCTGCCTGTTTTTTTTTTTTTAATCTATTTGGTGTATGTTTTTGTGACAGTGGGTTATTCAGGTCTCCCAGTACTATTGTGTTAGTGCTGATATGATTTTTTGTGTCTGTATTTGTTTTATATAGTTGGGTGCAGTAGCATTAGGTGCATAGATATTTATGTTTGTCATCTCTTCCTCTTGGATTGTTCCCTTCACAAGGATGTAGTGTCCTTCTTTGTCTGTCTTAGTCAGTGTTGGTTTGAAATCCACTTGATCTGCAAAGAGGATAGCTACTCCTGCTTTTTTTTTGGTTCCTGTCGCACGGAGTGTTGTTTTCCACCCTTTAACTTTCAGTCTATGAGTTTCTTTTTTAATTAAGTGTGTTTCTTCTGTATGCAGTATATTGTTGGATCTTGATTCTTGACCCATTCTGCCAGTGTATTTCTTTTGATTGGTGAATTGAGACCATTAACACTGATGGTTATATCTCATTCATATTGACTTATCATTGTCATAACTTTTTCTTTTTGTTGGATTCTGCCCCTTTGTGTTTAATTTCTTGTTGTGCTTGATGGATTAATTCTGCTGGTCTTCCTGGGGTTGTGATCCTCATTGTCTTTTCCTAGGATATTGTCTAATATTTTCTGGAGTGCTGGTTTTGTATTCATGAAGTTCCTAAGGAGCTTTTTGTCATGAAAGTATCTTATTTCTTCATCAATTTTGAAAGATAGTTTTGGAGGGTCCATCAATCTGGGTTGGAGGCTGTTTTCCTTTAGGGCTTGGAATATGTTACCCCCAGCTCTTCTTGCCTTGAGGTTTTGCTTTCAGAAGTCTGCTGTGATTCTGATGGGCTTTCCTTTGTATGTGATTTGTTTCTTTTCTCTAACTGCTTGTAGAACTTTGTTCTTCTGTGGCGTTTCTGGAATCTTAACTATTGTATTGCTATATGTAGGTTTTTTGTTTTTTTTTTGCTTAAGGCTAGTTGGAGTCTTATATGCCTCAGTTATCTGTATGTCAAGTTCTTTTCCCCTGCTTGGGAAGTTTTCTGACATTACTTCTGTGAATAGTGCTTTTATGTTCTCTGCACTTTCTTCTGTTTCTTCATTGACTCTGATCAGTCTTATGTTATTCTTCTTTGAATTGTCTAGCAGCTGCTGGATTGATTTCACATGGTACCTTACAATTTTAAAGCAAATTTTCTTTTCCTGGCCACTAATTGCAATCTTATCTTCTATATCTGAAATTCTGTCCTCACATTGGCTCATTCTGCTGGGTAGACTTTCAATGGAGTTTCTAATCTCCTGGAAATCTGTTTGTATCTATTTTATGGATTCCATGTGTTTCCTATGTTGGGATTCCATCATGTTCCTCAGTTTCCCTCTAGATTTATTAATCATGTCTTGCACTATGGGCACAATCTCTACTGTTATCTGAGAAATCATTTCTGATTTCATTTTTTCCAGATCTTGTTTTGTTGCTAGTTCAGGGAGTCCAGATGGCTGTGTATCAGCATGTTTCATCTCATTTTTCTTTGGGGTTGCTGTAGCTGATCTGGAAGTCTGCTTTTGAGGCTTGTTTACACATCTTCTCATTTCGATGGTGTGTGTGTGTGTGTGTGTGTGTGTGTGTGTTCTGTTGCCACCTGCGCAGCTCATGTCCTCTGTGCTGAGAGCAGTGGTACATTGGCCCAGGATCCCCCTCCTCTGTGCTGGGAGCAGTGGTACTTTGGCCCGGAATCCTCCTCCTCTGCCAGTCATGAATTTCTTAAGGTGTTCTTTGTCATGGAATATCCTTATTTCTCTGTCAATTTGATAATTTTTCAGGATGTATTAGTCTGGGTTGAGAATTATTTTCTTTTCATGCTTGAAATATTTCACTCTAAGCTTTCTTGGTCTTTTGCTTTGTTTTATTTTGTTTTTTGAGACAAGGTCTCGCTATGTAGTTCAGGCTGGACTTGAACTCAATATGTAGCCCAGGCTGGCCTCTAACTTGTGACAATACCCCTGCCTCAGCCTCCTGAGTGCTGGAATTAGAGGCATGCATCATCATGCCTAGTATTTCCTGGCCTTTAATGTTTGCATTGAGAGGTCTACTGTAATCCTAATAGGGTTACCTTTATAAGTGGTTTTATTTTTATTTATTTATTTTTTTGGTGTTCTCTGATAGCTTTTAAGATTCTGTCCTTGTTTTGGATTTCTAGGATTTTGAGTATGATGTGTCATAGGAAGTTTCATCTTTCATCATAATTATTTGGGGTTCTGTATGACTTGCCTGTATGTTGAATTCTTTCCACATACTTGTGAAGTTTTCCGCTATAATTTCTGTAAGCAGATTTTTAAATCCATGTGTGTTGTCCTCTGATCTCTCTAACTCCAATTAGTCTTAAATTAGTCTTCTTTGGGTTATATAACAACTGTTAGGTCAAGTTTCCTTGGTGTGTTATTATTTTTAAGGAGCCTCTGAGTACATATTCTGGGGCATCATTTCTGTTTTCAAGATATGACACTCTCTTCTCACATCGGTCACTTCTGCTATTCAAATATTCAATAGAATTCTTTTTCTCCAGGATTTGTTTGATAGCTTTTCATGAAGTCTGTTTATTTAATTTGTCATTCATGTTTTGAATGGTGTCTTCATTACTTTTCTCTTGTTGCCGAGACAAAATACCTGAAGTTAAAGGGGAAGGGTTTATAGCTCACAGTTTGTAGAGGTTTCAGCCCATAATCAGCTGGATCCAAAATGGAGTGGGACCTGGCAGAGGAGCAACAGTTCATGGTGGCAGAAAATGGCAAAAGCAACAAGGGTCCTTAACAGCATTTTTTCTGCCCCTTTTATTTTATTCAGACTACTTAGGGTGGATAGTACTCATGCCCTCCTAGTGCCCTAGGGCCTAGCCCCACCATGAATCAATTATGCACTCTAGATTCAGCCACCTCCAAAATAGCCTATGATACATGAGGCTTTGGGGACCCATCTAGACAAAATCATAATAAATGGTTTGATTAGCTCTTGTGATTTTTTGTCTGTCTCTTCTATAAACACATTGATTGCTTTGTTTGTCAGTTTCACTATCTGTTTCATTATAACATCTTTGAGCTTGCCATGTTTCTTTGCTTTCTCTTTGATCATTTTATACATTCAGGCAATTGTGCTTGGTTTCTTCTCTTGTGGTACCCCTTGGCCCTGCTTTGGGGGAGTTGGGAGCTTTTGGAGGCATTTTCTTGTCTTGTTTTTTCATGTCTCTATTTTTCATTTGTGTTGAGGGTAAGAGACCTTATTCTTGGTATGAAGATATTGTTAGTTAAGTTTTCTTTTGCAGTGATGTGATCTTGGCTTTAATTTTCAAGAAGTATTGTCTTCAACCTATTTAGTTTAATAAGATTGGACCCACTCACTGGGTTGTAAGGATAAAATTTCTAATGGTTATAACAGCATTAACAGATTCATCCATACATCAATCATGAGCATTAAAATTTGTTTTGATAATGTCATCATTTTATCAATGTTCCTAGACTATATTATATTGGTATTTTCAGTATAATATCTTATCTGGGATGTGGAGGGTGGGGAGAAGGACAGAGGAATGGGAAAAAGAAGAGGGTAAGCCAATAGAACAGAGGGAAGTAAGAGAAATGTCAATGGCTGAAACAGGTTGAACTCTGTTGGAATTATCTGTATAGCTGGAATAAAGTACTAATGTTGAAGGGTTTTGAGAGAATATTTGTGGAGGCAGGAGGAGGGATTAGTTAGAGATTGAGGGAGACTGTGTGAATCTCAGAACCTGTTAATATATTTGTATTTAGGTTTTTTTCATTAATTAATGTTATTGGTACATTTTAGGTATACAATATGCTGGCATTCATTATTGGGAATTTGTACCTTTACATAATATATCTTGGTTCTTATTTTTTTCCCCCATTCTCCTGCCCTCCCTTCAACTCCTCCAAGCCTTCCTATTTACAAAAACTTTGTTTCCATTTTTTTCTTTTCTCATATTTATTCTTTTCCCTTCTTTACTTTCTCCTACCCCTCCCACTTCCCCTTCCCCTTTGGACCATTTCTTCCTATTTCACATTGTTGTTTGGGTCTTCTAAGCATAATTTTACTAAAGGTTACTCTGAAATACTCTTTGAATGCTACTATTACTTTAATAGTAGTACTGGTTAATTCTTATTCTCTTTTGCATATATACAGGAACCTGTTGTATGCCATATAGAAGGTAGAGAGGAGAAGAGGGAAGATGAGGAGGCAAGAAATGAGGGAAATAGAAGAAAAAAGAATAGGGAAGAAAGAAGTAAAAAAATAAATGAGAAGAAAACAAAAGTAAGAGTAGGACAAAGAGGAAAGCCTTAAAAAATAAAATAAAGTAAAATAAAAATTGTTAAGAAGCAAGAACCAGAAACAAAAGAAAATCCCAAATGAACAAGCAAGGAAACAAACAAAAACACCTCCACACAGTTGCTATACCAATAACACAGAGTTATTGCTATTTTTGCACTAGAGTCATAGTCTGATTGTGAGCAGTTGAGCAGTTTCCTGCCGGTGGACTGCCCAATTGTCCACCCAGAAGTGGTGAGCATTGTCCATCTCTCTGGATCTACTTCCTGGCTGCAAGCTGTGGTCTGGGTGTGCCCAGCTGCGGGTTGCTATCACCATGCCAGGATCTGATTACCTCAGTTGGTTTGGGAAGATGTGAATGGGGTGTACTTTGCCCAGTGTGCAGTTTTTTGTCCACTTCTGCAAGGTACCTCTGATTCCTACTTCCTTCACTGCTGGGCAAATCCTGTGGTTATCTATGTCTTCCCTCCACAGGCTTTCCTTGCTTAGTATATCACCATAAGGGCTCTGACCAGGCACTACCCTCAGCCCACAGTCTTCTATCTGTTTCCATCTCAAGAGCTCTACTCTCCGACCCACACACAGAACTTCGTCCAGCCCCAGGTGTGATGGTCCAGCCATCACCAGTCGAAAGGTTCCTGAATGGGGGAAAGGAGGACTGAGAAAATAAGACAAAGAGACAGAGTCGGGAGGGCTCCCAAGACTGAGCAAGCAAGTTTATTTACACCTCTCTTTTATACCCTCAGTGAGTTAGGTCATTAATCATGACCTTTATACAAAAAACACCTGCTTCCTTGTTTACTAGTTTTTTGAACATTCCCCGCCTTCAAGGGCTTCTTTGTTTCTTGAGGTTACAGAACATTTATCTTGTTTCTAAGGCAACCTCTGAAGGTAAGCATCGGAGTTGGCAAGGACACGGTTCCCCATAACATAATCTCCTAACTATTTACAACGGAGGGTAAACTTAAAATGGAGCTTCTTTGGCTGACACCTCTCCCCACACCCAGGCTCAGCATAGGGCTCCTTTTGCCAGTACAGAATGGTGGTTGGTAGATTGGACCTCACGTTATCTCAGGTCTTTCTGGTGTTTGGGGAAATGATAGGAGGAGCACCTGATCTGTTGTGGCCCTGCCGAAATTACCTTTCTCTCTCCAGTGTCTGTAGGGCTGCATTCTGTGGCTCCCCTCAGTGGGATCTGCTCTGCCCCCAGTTCACAGTGTTTCACTGCTCTCTGCTCAGGGTGGGGGCTTCCCCACGTCTCTGAGAGCCTTTTGCCCAGTGCAGCACCAGAAGTCTTCTGTCCCAGGTATTGGTCTCCATCTTTCCTCTCAGGGACCACCCCCCATATTGTTCCAAGAGCTTCACTTTCTGAACTGTGAACTTGGTACAGTCTCTGGTCTCCCTGCCTTCTGCAGTTCCCAGTAAGGGCATGCGGGTGGTGGGGGTTCCCCTGTGGGAATCTGCAGGCAAGCACAGGCAGCACACTGAATGTCCCACAAGTACAGCACTCTTGTTTCATGTGGGAGGAATGGGCAACTAATTTTTTTTCTGTGTTGGGTAAGACTTTTCTCTCCTCACAGTTTTGCTGCTCACAGATGCTACTTGTTCCCAGAGTATTGTTGTTTTCAAAACCCTAGTGTGTGCTGTGGTTTTTTTTCATATAGTTGTCTGTTTTTCAGTTTCTCTGAAGCCCTGGCTTGCATGTACCTCAGTCACAACAATCTTCTTCCTGGTGGGGAGGTTAGAGTGATTGTGAGTCTATTCCATCAGCCAGGCCACCACTGAAGGGCTGGCTCCCTCCCTCAGCCTGATCTCTCCCAAGGTGGTGTGTGTGCCAGACCTGGGGTGGGGCTGGGGTGCTGTGGTCTAGGAATTGTCTGGTTTCCCTTCACACCAGCATTTCCAAAAACACAGGTATTTTGGCCTAGCAACTTTTCTCTTATATCAGACTTTCTCTTTAGCTCTCACCTCAGGATACCTGCTTTTCTCAGATGTCCAGTTTGACTTCTTATCTTTGCTGTTACCTCCTGGGTGGCTATATCTCCCTGCAATGTTTTTCTTAAGGAAGAACCAAAATGAGTTCTTTTAGAATGATGATTTTGATATCAAATATTGCCTTTTGTGATCCTCTGCCTTGGATATCTTTGTGGTTTCTTATATTTACCAAAAACCAGCAAGACCATAAGTGCTAGGATAAAGTCTGGATGGATTCTGGGCACCTCCTCTGACTTGCAGAGGAAGAAGTGAGGTGCTCTATGGATTGGTCACTCAGGCTATTGGGGACAAATGCACGGTTTCCAAAGATAAACTAACACATGGCAGATGATAGAGCTACCACATCCATCTGCATTTATCTTTTTGTTTGACCACAAACCTGAAGACTTTTGGGAGAGTAAGGCAGTGGGAATGGCAGAGGTAGGACCAAGATAGGGAGCCCTACTTTATGGAGTGGCCTTGCTTCTGCATTTGAAGTGCTGAGAATGAGGTTTAATGTAGAGGACTCAGGAGAGAATTAGGATTAAATCAGATGGATTGAAATGAGTAGTTTTTAGATGACCACTTTATAATGTTGGAGTTTGAACTTTTAAAAAGACAATACATTATTGATGAATAGATCTGATGGGACTTGATAAAGCAAAACAGGGAGTTTATTATGACAAGATCAATAATAATGTGCAGCGAAATATATGTGCTGTTCCATATAAATAATGACTATGTTGGGTCAGAGCCCTCGGGCATGTGCACTATGGGAGCAGTTTAGGTGCTGGGCAGCTGTGGTGGTCATGGGGAGGAGGGGAGGGCTTGGATCCTTGACTGACAGAAACAAGATGAAGAGGAAGTGTCCTAGATTACTTTCGCTTCCTGGAGAGTCTGGTAGTGATGTAAGCCTGTCAGAGAGGACAAGTGTCTAGCCAAGGGGCTGGACTGAAGCATAGTTTCCGGTTCTGCTGGTTGGGGAAGGCCTGTCCCAAGTTTATGGAATTCTAGCAGTCAGACAGCAAAGAATACCAAGCAAGCCATGAGAATGTGGGCTTCCTGAGAGCTTGTTGGCACTGTTTAAAGACTAATTAATCTTCTTAAGCTTGTGGGGTTTGAACAACTTGGTTTAACTGATAAAGAACTTGAGGTTCTGAGAGGCTGGGTATCTCGTTTAGGGTTATCCAGCTGGTGAGAGGCAGGGGTCAAATAGGAAAGGAGGTTTTTCATTTTCCATCATGACATTGGCTAACCTGAGGGCTCTGCCCAAACCTTGCTGCCATGAAGAAAGGTCAAGCCCACAGGAATTTGTTATAAGAGGAAAGAGGGAGTATCTACAAAGTCAATATTATTGTATGTGTAATTTTAACACACATTAATTTAGGACCACGAATGAAAATCTTTAACTGAAGTTTTGAAACTTGACTTTCAATCTTTGCAGCAGGAGAGATGTAATGGACTTGGGGATGAGGTGGTGTCTTGCTGGTGAGTGGTCAGTAAGTGTTGGACACCAGGTATTGTAGCAACAGTTAGAGGGAAATGTAGGTAGGGATGTAGGGCATGACCTAACTGGCTGACCTGGTTGGTGATTATAGAAATGACCACATACTTACTTTGCACTGTACACTTGAGGAAGTTGCCCTTTGTAAAACCTTTGGATGCATTTTCTGTGTGTCCCTAGACCTCATGACCCTTGGCTCAACCCAGAAACAAAGACTAAAATCCTGATTGTCCCAGAAAACACCAATAGGCCAAAGACCCACTGCTGAGAAACTTGCTCGAGTTCTCCCTGCCTTGTAGTTCTACCTGGCAGCTTTCTTTTCCCTACATTCATGATATTATAAATAAATATCTGCTTCACACTACTTTCATTTTCTGATTTCCTCATTCTTTGCTGGACCTGACTTCTTTATTTTCAGCCAGAGGCTTTCGGCTTTGACTCAGCCTTGCCCCGCTCCTTCAGTTTTCACTGGAGTGTAGGCAGGAGCCTGGAGAAAAGCAGTGGGTCTTTTCACAGGAGACCCCTATCTCCCAGATCCCCACCTGATGCTCCAGTATGGTGGGTTATGGACCAAAGACCACAGAACAGAGGACTTATCTGGAAGATTGCTTCTCATGACTGCTATATTTCTTCAACAAAGGCCATGGTTATTGTTATGGTTTGGATAAGTATTCCTCAGAAGTTCATGTGTAAAATAAAGCCTCAGTCCCCAGCCAGAGGTGTTACTGGGAGGTGGTGGAACCCCTGAGAAGTGGAGCCTACTGAGAGATCTTGGGGGGCATGACCTTCCTCTTCCTCTTTTGGTTCCTAGCCATGAAATGAGCAACTTCACACTACCACACACTCCCATCATGGTGTGCTGCCTCATCACAGGTCCAAAGCAACAGGGCCAATGATTCATAGACTAAAACCTTTAAAACTGTGAGCAAAACATAAACATTTTCTCTTTATAAGTTGATTGTCTCAGAAAGTTGACTAACACAGTTACTGTTTACTTCTTACTTCTGACCACAACAACATGTTCCCCTGATTTTATTGAATGTTGATTTGGAGCTTTGATTTTACTTTGTCATTAAAAAATGATTTCTCTTCCTACAGTTGCCATTTCTTCTTGTTGAAGTACATCCTTCAATAGTTCTCTTGATGAGGGTCTATGGGTGTAAATTCTGTATTTATGCTTCCTGTACAGCAGGATAGATGGGACTAAGATTTCCCAGCAACCTCTGCTGCTGTTGGAAGTCTGAAGCCCATCCTACTGATGTTGTTTCCATGGTCTGTCTTTGTTCTTCAGTAGCAGAGCTGACACTGTACAGGTTCCCTCAACCCCTTCACTACTTTCATGCTCACAAGCTCCAACAAGCATGGGGACTCATCTCTTTGCTGGAAAGCTACCCTCAGGCTAGGGTACTATGGATGGCTAGAAGGGCCTGGAGGAATACATTGGTGGGATCCTTTCTTTATTTCAGTGGCTATAGTTTTTTCTTTGAGATTTATAATTGAATTTCCCACTTCTACCTCTTCCTACTTTATGTCTACTTATTCTATTTAAAAATCCCTTGCTATGCTTTAATTAAGGGATATAGTTATTTACCTGTCATGACCATGCTGCTAACCTTCCCTTCAGTGCACTGCTCTGGGAGGCTGAAGCTGGGATCTGTAGAGAACTTCTGGCTTTTGCTGCCAGCAGCTCCCTGTTAGATTCTGCTATCTAGGTACAGTAAGGGAGAGAAAGGAGGTGGTAATTTCCCCTGTGACCTTTCCTTGGCTGCTTTTGTACTTGGTGCTTCTTGCTCATCAGGAATATTTGCTCCTTTTCATTTATTCCACGTTCTATTGGTTGTAAAAATGCACCATCTGCTTCTCTGCTGTGAGAAAGGAAGAAAATGCTGCCAATTAAACAATATCATGTTACTTAGGGAAAGACATGTCTAGATCTTGGGGATATTGAAATGTGAAAGACTGGTAAGATCTGGGTTTTAGTGTTTCCTGCACACTCTTAAGATTATGTTTTTATTGATGGTCTTTTGTGGTTTTGGGTCTTTTTAAAGACAAATCCTCCTCCTCTCACCATATATTGTGCCTGAACTCCTGCCAGCCCTGATGCAAGTCCCTTTCCTCCTTTCTGAGCTTTGGGGCTGTCCTCATAGCCATTCTGTACTGGAGGTGCCACATCACTTACCAAGTGGTAAAGACCATCTCTAATCATATAGAAGGTAGTCATCATGTGTGTTGTTAGCAGGTACCCCAGGCGTTTTAACATGTGTATTACTCAGCACTTCCTAAGTTCAATCATCTGTGCTTTTTTTCCCCTTTGGGACAACTATGATCTTCCTGTGCTTGAAGCCTGACCATCCATTGTAGAACTCATGCATTTGTGTCCAGCATTATTCCCCACTGATCGCCACCAAGAGGCATTGGTTTCCTGCACAGTACAGGCCTGTTTGAGTTGTTTTGGACATACCACCCTCTCATCTCATCTTCTTGTATCTGAGCTCCCTGCCTTTTGTCTACACTGCATCCCTTAGGATTTCTTTTGCTTAAGGTCTCCTGCTGTGTAACAGTTGCAAAAATGCCGTAAATTCTTCTCCTTCCAAGTCTGTTTCGCCACTCTTTGGAGCTGCCTGGAAATGTGACTCAAGCAGATGCATGTCAAACACCAGCCTGTGGGGCTTGCTCTCCTGCAGTGTTTTAGACCCTCAGACCAACTTGTGAATGAGTCTGCATAGGCCCCTACAAGAGGAAAGACTCCCAAGAGGAAAGATGAGGTCCCCAGCCAACCAGCAGACACGGGAGGCAAGACATTCTGGATTCCCCAGCAGCAGAGCAGGAAGGAGCCATCAGAAGCCTGGCCAGCTCAGGTCACACACAGCCTGGCAAACTCTAGAATCAAGAGGGTTTCAATTGCTGAGCTTTGGAGTGGAGTGCTTTGCAGCAAAAGGTATTTCACATGGTGACAAACCTAGTTTTATTTCATCTTCATTCTAGAAATTTCTAGAATTAGCATAGAATTCTAGGCTGAAAGTTGTTTGTTCTAAGAACTTTGAGGATGTTGCTCAGTTAACTTTTAGCTTTGCTATGGAGGGGTCAGGAGTTAGTCTGGTTTTCTTTTGTGAGCATTCCTCACCCCACATTCTCCCCATGTCAGTTCTGGATGCTTTCAACTTTTTTCCATTGTCTTTGATGTTTTCACAATGGTGTGTTTAGGTGTGAATTTCGTATTATTTATCCTGCTTGGGGTGTAGGGATATATTGGAAAATTATAGCTGTTACCTTTTCAAACATCACTTCTTTCCCATCTTTCTCTGGGCTTCCTATTAGCATCCCAATTGATGTATGTTGGGCTGATTCACATTTTCTTCTGTAACTTAATATTTCTTCCCACTTTTATGTTTCCAATCTCTGCATTTCTCTTCACTATACTCTAGATAACTCCTGGCACACCTCTCCCAGTTTCTTTCAAACCTTGTCCAATCTGCTTCTTTACTTGTATTTTATAAGAAGTTTTATTATTTTCCAAATTATCTTGTTCCCTCTAAAAATTTAAGTTTCCTTTGAATTTTTAAAACATGTTAAAATTTTAATAGTATATATCTGATGTTTCTAATATCTAAAGTCTTATGAGTCTATTTTTGCCTTTTATTCCCTAGTCACTCACAGTACCTTTATTTCTCATGTGCATTGTTTGAGGATTTTCTCTTCCTGTGAGCTGGGAATTCTTTCAGAAAAAACCAGACTGAAGTTATGTTTCTCTAGAAAGTACTCCTTCCTTTTATTTTCTTGCTCCTTTTTCTCTTCCTTTTCCTCTTTCTTCTTTCTCTCCTCCTCCTTCCTCTTCCTCCTCTTCTCTCCTTCTCATCATTCCCTTTTTCCTTCTGTTCCTCTTCCTCCTTCTCTTCTCTTTTTTCATCTTCTTTCTGCTCTTCCTCTTCTTTTTCTTTCTCTTCCTTCTCCTCTGTGCTTGTCTCTCCTTTTGTTAGTTATTGGGAGTGGTCTATATCTGGAACTACTCTAGAGTTTATCCTGAGGGTTTTGAGGCCACACGGGTGGCTGAACAGTCTGTCATGACCTCAGAGGGAGGAAGGTCATAGAGCAGGGGTGAGACAGGCAGGTTGTATTTCTGCCTCCTTCTGTGTGATAGGTTTACTTCTTGTTCTCTCTTACACTGTGGGCTTAGCCCATAGAAGTTCCCAGGGATACCCTTGTCTTCCCATTTTTCCTGATAGAAGGTCTTGGGCATTGTCTTCTTTCTACAAGCCCTCTGAAGCTGTTCTGGGGCCAATAGGTCCCAGGAGTTTGTCTCACACTTTCAGGGGCACAACTAGCAGCCCTGGATTCATCTCATCTTCATCTCATCTGTCCAGTCATTGTCATAGTTCATCTGCCCATGAATTCACAATAAGGTTCAGAACATTTGGTCTGACATTTTATTGTTTGAACTAGGAGGATCAGGATTCTTTTTTTTTTTTTTTTCTTTTGTGACCAGGGATTGAACTTGGGACCTTGTGCTTAGGACCAGGATTCTTATCAGAGCAGAAGTTTGCACTGTCCTTCTCAATATCTTAACATCAAATTTCTTTGACCTGATTTTTTTTGTTTTTTGTGTTTTTCTTTGCAGGTCCATATTCATGGGATGAGCTCTGTTTTACTTTGGCCTGTTTTTGTTGTTCCTGTTTTGCATCTCTTTCTTGCCCTTCCTTTTTTCTCCATATGTGTTTCTAATAGCTTTGCAATTGTCTTGTGCCTGAAGTGAGGCCACTTCCAAATAATGGTGCCAGGTCCCTGCCCATCTGGGGTGTGAGATTTTTCATAACATAGGCAGAGGCTTTCCTGACTTATAGCCCTTGCATATTGGAAATTCTGAAACCCCACACACAAAGGTCAGCAGTTGCATGAGTGAGGGGCGAGGGGGCTTTGAACAGTGGCCTGCCCAGGAGTCCTGTCTTAGTTATTTTTCTCATTGCTGGGACCAAATATCTGACACCCACAAGTTAAAGGAGAAAAGGTTTACTTCACTCACAGAGGTTTCAGTACATAGTTGGCTGGCTCTAAGGCAGGACAGTATGGCAGAGGGGCATGGTGGAGAAGAAACAATCCACAGCAAGGCAGGTAAGAAGCAGCATCAGGAGCAGCAGCAGCAGCAGCAGCAGCAGCAGACCTCCCTTTTTATTTTATCCAGGTTACAAGCCTTTTGGGTGGTGCCACCCACACGCAGGATGGGCCTTCCCATTATCCACACACAGAACTATGCTAAACCAATGGACTAAGTACCACACACCCTTAATCCCAGTATCACACACCCTAGATCCAGCCAGCCCCCCAAAATCCTACCTATGTGTGGATGAAGCTTTGGAGTGACATCTAGATACAAGCCATAACAGGTCCCCATCTTATACAGACAGTTTCAGTCTCTTCACAGTTCAGGGACAAGACCACTGGTTTCCAGACTAGGATTCAGCAGACCGATGGCTTCAGCCTGCTCACAACACTGTTTCTTTTATTTGTTTCATTTATGCGAACCAGGCTTAATATCTTTTATGTTTTTATCTGCAATTGGCATATATTTGCAGCAGAGGAGGTAATGGGAGTGTATGCTTAGGTCCCATCCTGACCACAAGTTCAAGTTAAGACTTTGAAGTCTGTATTTTGGTAGTGATTATGTTGTAGGAAGAATAATCTCCCAATTAAGAAGCTACATGTTTTCTTTACATAGGTTCATGCCTCCCTGAAGAAAGCCTTATGTAGTTGATAAGAACATGAGCTTTGCAATTTATGTGCAAATCCTAGTTCTCTCACTTGATAACTGTAATCTCCAGCAAATTGCCTACTCTGAGCCTCATTCCTCATCTGTGCAATTCTGAAAAATCATCCAGTGACTATCTCCTGAACATCCCTGGATGCTGGGCTCTGGCACTGAGGTGGGAGAATGGTTCTGGAGAGGTCCCACTCCCAGTATGTGGGGGAATTTGGGGAGATTTTCCTGGATTGTCCATGCGGGCCCTGTTCAATCTGTCTTCTTACATAGAGAGGAGCTGCTTATGCCTCTTCAGGAGAGGGACACTGGTTTGAAGACATTTGTGCAGGACAGTGCAAGGCAAGCAGCAGGTGAGGGACACTGGATTTGCTCCCTGAAAAGCAGAGATGGCCTGTGCATGGGAGTTGGGGGGAGCCGGAGCCCAAGGTCACCCACATGCCAGAGGTTCCCCTGACTCCAGGCCTCTTGCTCCCCCTGCATCTTCTGTGAAGTCCAAAGATGAGCCTCACTGAGATCTTTTGGGTTATTGCCTTGCAACTTCTTTCCATCCTGAGGTGCAGTGGCAGGCAGGCTTGAGTGTCCTTCTTCCTAAACCTCAGTGGGGGCAGGCACACATTCCTATCTGGCTCATCTCTGCCAAGGCTGTTCTACAGGAAGCAGGGTGTCCCCTTGACTGTCCTCTGGGGAGAGCCAGGAGCTCCTAGGGTGCAGTGAGGGGGAGGCCACTGTGCCTGAGTGTTCAACCCCACAGAGGATCATGTCCACTTTGTAGGCTCCTAGGAGGCCACCACAGAGTTCACTGGGTACCCAGCTATGGTCAAGACCATTATGGAGTTGAGAACTTTCCCAGGCCACAGGATGAGCTGGACCCTTGGGCCGGGGGACAAGCCCAGGGGCTGGCGAAGGCTTGAGTCTCTGTCCATAAGCAAAGAACGTGGCTCCTTGGCCCTCGTAGGGGGAGGGTGCTCTCCTCTTGGCTACCTGCAGAGACTCAGCCCCAGCAGCCTGGTTTCTGTGTGACTCTTATGTCACCCACTTGGCCCCAAAGACTTAACGCACATGTGTTCTGATATGTGAACCCCCTGAAAAGGAAACAGATTATTACTCATGTTGTAATTAGCTTTAAAATGCTTAAGCATAAAATTGCATTGTTTGTGTAAGTTAACTCTAAACTGCACCTTAGGGGCTGCTAGGTTTTGAAATGTTCCATAATGAATCAGTATACTGCAGTTAATTTCTTAGCACTTTTAACTTCATTATCAAAAGCTACACCAAAAAGTTGTTAGAATTGTTCTTTACTGATGAACTGTGTGGACTAAGAAGGACTGTGAAGTCCTGTCAGCCCCTGGATATGGTTTGAGCTCAAGGCCCCAGCATCCTGATACTTTAGAGCGGTGGTGGCGAACCTATGGCACACATGCTGCAGTGGGTCTGACACCTGTTGGTCCCACCCACTCTCTACCCCATTGCAAGCCTGACTCTGAAATTCATTCCACACTGCACTTTGTGCTCACTGCTAGAAGGTCATTGCATTGAACTCTAAGTGAAATTTTCAGTCCCAGGTCTTGTCAGAATTCTTGAGGGCAGATAATGGGGCTAGCCTTGGCCACAGGAATAGGATTTTGGGTATGCTTGGTTTGCACATTTAATCATATAAAGTAAGTCTTGTTTCATTGTGCTTTTCCATTTGCCATCAAAGGGGACAGGACAATAGCTTCCATGTATCTGTAACCACTAGGATTTTCAGGTATTTACCAAAAGAACTTGAGCCTGTAGACATGCAGAGCTGGCTGAGGTCAAGTTCAAACAATGTGCATTGAATAATCATTGCACTTAAAAAGGTATCAAAGGTTTCTTTTAGGGGCAGGGAAAAGTGTTATGTTGCTCGTAAAAGTACTTTTATATCTATATAAATTTATATTGGATTTTCTAGTTTATATTGCATTTTCTAGTTTAAAAAGCTTTTCATATATTTAGTATCAATGCAAACAAATTAGTATTCATGCTTTACCGGAGGTTTTCACTGGTTCCTAGAGAAGTTCTGCTTTAAGCAAACTACTGCTCAACATTCTCAGTGTGGGATGAGTTAAGTGGAAGGTGAGACTCAGTGTTTTCTGAATTTTAAACTTTTCATCTGAAACTGTAAGAGAGGTGACACTAAACTGTGCTGTTCTGTGGTCCCATTTGCTGTGTCCTTGGAGAGATGAAGTGTTTCCCTAGACCTGTGCTCAGGTTGCGGCCACACCTGGAGGCCTCCTTATTTTCTTGTCTAGTCACACTCTCTGCTCCACATATTTGGGCCCATAAATGTTCTGACAGTAATTTGAGATTATGGGTGTCCATAGATTTTTTTTTCAGTACTGAGAATTGAACACAGGGCCTCTATACATCTCCAATCCTTTTCTATGTTTTAATTTTGAGACAGGCTCTTGTTAGGTCACTAAACTGCTCTAGTTGGATTCAAACTTGTGATCCTTCTGCTTCACTGATATTTTTTTAAAGCCAGAAATATTAGATCTTCATGTAGGTGTAAAATAAACGTATTTCAAAGATTTTACTTAACTCATTAAGAACCAATAAGATGTAAAAAACCAGTTCCAATGAGAAGCCAAGGAAGATATATAAGTTCCATCAGGAATACTGAAATAAATTTGCTACTAGAGGCAAAATTGTATCTTATAGAACAATGATGTAATGTTTGGGATTATCTTTTTTATAGGGTCGAAATCAGTTGTATACCTATGGAAAGCATTTCAAGTGCATGTCTATGCAAGGATCATTCCCAATCACTAACAGCCTTTCATATGTCATCTGTCTTTACTCAGTTGTAAAATAGTCCAGCCAAGGACAAGGCACAGAACTCTGTAAAATCAGATGACCCAAAAGTGCTCCACACCATCTATTACATTGGAAGAACAGCCAGTAACTTTTTATCCATCTCAAAGTTTCCACTTACATGGGATACACATAAAAACTAGGGGTTTTGGTCATAAGCCTGAAACAACAGCAGACAGACATATGAACTTCACAGGGATATAGTACAGCATAGAAAGAATGCTTCAGAGACACGGTGAACTTCTCACAGGACAGATGAAGAGACCTGGAGTCACTGCCCCTTCCACTCCAAGTGTGCCTCTTCCTTCGATGGCCCGTCTTAGGAGAGGATGGAGAGCTGCTTTCTGCTGCCCCCCCCCAACACCATGTCATTGTTTCATCCTTTCCCCTCTAAGGTGGGGAATCTTTAGTGGCTCCAGATTGTTTTCAGCAAAGTCAGAAAACTTTTCCTCCACAGTTCCCGAAGATAAGTAATCTGGACTTTGTGGTTCACAAGGTCTTGGCTGCAGCTCAACTCTGCTGTTGCGGTGTGGAAGGACCCACGCCCCATCAACACAGACACTGAGAGTGTGGTCCCAATCCAGTGAACTCGATTTAGAGCTCTGAAATTTGAGTTTCATGTAACTTTCATATGTCAAGAAATATTATTATTACTTTGATTTTTCAACCATTTCACATGTGAAAACCATTCTTAGCTGTTAGCTATATAAAAACAGAAGGCAGTTTGGATCAAGGACCTCTGGCCACAGTCAGCCAGCCCTAGTTTCAGAGCAGACTTTATATTCCTCACATGGTGTTCAAGCCCTTGCGAGCTGGGAAGGGAGAAAATTCACTCACGAGGCTTCTGAGAGAGAAGATTCCTGTATAGTTCCCATGCGTTCCCACTCCCCCTCAGCCCTGCTGCTTCTTGCTGGCCTCCTCAGAGGGCCAGCCACAAATCCCTGCTCTGATGCCCTAGGCCCTGATGGCGCGAACCTGCTGGTTGGCACACCCTGCATTTTGAGCTCCATTTGGTCACCCAGACCTTGGCCCCAGAGTGGACCTCGAGGTGGCAGATGCTCACCATGCCTCCATAGGGTGCTATGCTCCACTTGCTTCCTTGCTCTGGGCAGCCAGAGTAGAGCTCCCTGCTGCTCCTGGTTTAAGGCCCCAGATGTGGTGGTTCCAGTTCTGGGGGACCTGCTATGGGATTGGGTGCTGACAAAGGCCAGGGAGCCTAGAGGCCCCAGACCCCTTCTGAAACAAGCAGAGCGTGTGTAACCATGGATCAGCCGCCTGCAGTGGGGAGCCTGGCCCTGGAAGGCTGGATTTGTTCTGGGAGTTCTGAGAGGAGCTTGGGAGGATTTCCTGCTTGCTGTTTTGTGCAGCTCCTTTCCCTTTTCAAGCTTGGTGATGTCACTCCTGTGTTTCTGAATGGCTCAGGGGACCCAGAAGGCAAGAGTGTAACAAGCAAAGGGTGTGGTGCGGAAGGGGCTGCAGAGGGAGAGGCCTGTGGGTGAGGAGGGCCGACTTAGAAGGCCACAGGCCCCACCCCAGACCCCAGGGGCCTGGATAAACTAGTAACCCTGAACTGAGGAGGTCAAAGTCAGAGACCTGCTGGCCTCGGGCAGCTCCAGTCTATAGACCCCAATGGGAAGCAGAAGGAGGTCAGAGCCTGTGCATGTGGTGGATGTTAATGAGGATGACAGAAATCCTAGAATTTCCTAGACTGTATAATTATTTTAGAAAACCACTGAATATTTGATGATGCTATTTTTCCTGATTCACATAACTAACAGAGTCAGTCATTGGGCAGACATTAATTGGCTAGTAATGCCTTGTTTTTGGATTCTCTGCACTGCTAGACAGACAAGGCAGTTTTTCAGAGAGGGAGACCATTGAGGCCAAGGTGAGGGCTGGAGCCTGGCTCCTGGAGACCGAGCCTACCTTCCCTTCCTGTCCCATGGCCCCAGGGATGGGGCCTCTGCTGTGAAGGCGAGAGGACTGGCCGGGGCTGTGTCAAGGTGCAGGCCAGTTTTGACTCTTGGCTACAAGCAAATGCCAATGGGCTAAAGCAAAAGTACCAACTTGTAAAAAGGACATCTTCTTTATTATAAGGTGTGTCTGGCGCCATTTAGGAGAGTAATGAGGTTGGACACTAAATCGCCAGGGTGTGGAACCTGATGTTCCCACCCAGTTTTCTTTTGTCAGCTCTGCTCCTCTCTGAAGACTGGCCTGTTCTGCCACCTGCTGCCTTTGGCTAAAATGGAAGTGCTGAGAGCTGCAGCTGGGGAGAGACTGACCTCTTGTCCCAGACCCCTGGGCATAGATTCTGACTGGTCACTGACTGGCTGCTCCTGTGGTTACCATGCAGTGGGAGGGAAGGACTCATTGACCAGGTTAGGGTCTGAGGTGGCCTTCTGCCTATTTGCAGGGTTGCTCCTCTGAATAGAGTGGATGAGGGGCTCTCTGGGTTCTCTTCTTTCTCATCTCTTCTGCATTGGCATCAAGTCAGAGCTTCAGCAAGCATCCTCTGATGTCCCCAGACTCCTTTACCCAACAAGGACTCCCTCAGCCCACCAAGGGAGTACAGTGGTCAGAGTGAATGAGAGTTGTGAGAACCATGACATCTTCAAAGAACTTGCAAGCAATGATCCAGGCTGCTATAAGCTGGTCACCATGTGCCCATGATGCTCACCAATTCTCCCAGCTTTGTGTCTCAGCCTTGGGCTAGCTGGCAACTAGCAGCTGTTTATATTTTCTTAGGAGAGCATGACATGTGTGTTTGTTGTCCATATGTATATATAGATGTATATATAGTGTCTGTTATGTGCGTGTATACATGCCCATGTTACGTGTATGTTGAGTGTATGTACTGTGCATGTGTTATGTATGTGTTTGTGTTGTGTACATATGTATTGTATGTGTGTAGATGTGGGGTTTTAAGCTGCCAGATTCTTTATGACAACCTCTGAACTTAAGGCTACATAAAAGAGGAGCCAGTATTTCTGTCTGCAGGGACATTGGGTGACCATGGCCAACGGTGTCTTCCTCAGTCTGCTGTCCTCACTGGTGATCTGTGTGGGCCACTGCTGAGCTCCACCATCTCGGTAACTTCACTTTTGCAGGGGATCACTCAGTACCAGCTCACAAAGAGGTGCATCCATGCATTTATTCCTTCACGGGACAGACTGAAGCACATACTGTCTATGACCAGGCTCTCTGCTGGGAGCTGGGGTTCAGCTGTGAGCAGGCAGCCATGACTCATCCTCTGCATTGGTCTGCAGTGGGGAGGAAGCAACCAGGCAGGGTCCATGTGGTGTCCTGTTCAGGAGGGGTGATATGTGTGCTTGGGGCACCCCCATAGGAGCACCCTCTTCTCCCATGGATTTTCCTTTCCCTGGAGAGAAGAAGGGGGCAAGCTGGGAAGATACAGCATGGGGTGTGGAGGTCTGGACCAGGAGGAAAAGTGTTTCTGAAAGGATGGGCAGCCACAGTGGCTGTTGCAGCCAAAGGACAAGCAAGGATATCTGAAAGTACCCAGAGTCTGGTAAATGACTAAGCTACCTCCCCAGACATCTCCATCACAGCCTGTCCCACAGTTGCATTTGGCACCCACATCACAGGTGGCTGCTTTACCTAGACTGACAGCCGTGTTAAGGACCCATGGAATGACAACAGTAATGGTACCTGTGGTGCTCAATTCCTTTTTGTGGTCTCCCTCCTGCCTGTGTGCCCTGGGGAAGGTGGATTAACATAGGCAACCCTGAGGGGCTAACAACAACCCTGTTCTCAGGGTAGGAAACTGAGGCCAGAGGACACCATTGAGTGCTACTGAACATCAGCTGTTTTTATCATTTAGGCTTTCCTGAGCTGGGATTGCCATTCCTTAACAAGTCAGATTCTGCAACGACATTTGGATGAGGCTGGGGTCCTTCTTTAGGTGGCTGTGGCTGCCATCTCTACTCTGGCTGCCCAGTCCAGGCAGAGAAGCTTCCTGCCCTTACCAGGTGGCCCATTTTGGTTTCTCTTTGACGGTATCACAGGCCTCAGCCAGAGGACTGTGTGACCAACACTTGAGGGACCTGCTGAGAGCATGTGGGCGCCATGAATATGCCTGACAAGGTCAGCGGGAGGCAGCTGTTCTGAGAGCCCTCACCAGATAGCTGCTTCCTGGCAGTGTCGGAAAGCAGTGCAGATGGTGGGTCACTTGTCCCTTAACAAAAATGTGAAGGTTCTTTCAGAGGCTTCGTTAATATTTGAAGTTCTGAAATGGGATGTTCCACCCCCATTCTGTCCTCAGGAATGTTAAGGGTGCGAAGAGTCCCAGGATGTGTTCATTCATCTTGGCCCTTGAAAGAGGTGGAGGTGACAATGTGAGACAAGGGGGTGATTGGGTGAATTGTTATGCAGCCTAGGAATGGATGGTTGCCCTAGACACCTAGGGCAAGGGGCAGAGGGAAGTCTAGAAAAGAGCTCTCCCTTCTGTCATACCCAGAAGTGCTCCTTGGTACATCTAACCTTCAGGGCTGTGTGCTTGGCTCATTTGCTGCCTTTACATCAGGTGGTGAGACTCTGCCATATTCTTTTTGCAACTGGTCTTCACTAGCACTTCAAACTGGAGGAGAGAGCCCTGCACTTGCAATGAAGTACAGCCTCAGAGCCATTTATCCTATTTATCCTGGCAGTTTCTTTTTTAAAAATTAATTTTATTGGTACATTTTAGGTATACAATATAATGACATTCATCATCGGAAATTTGCACCTTTACATAATCTCTCTTGGTTCTTATTTTTCCCAATTCCCCTGCCCTCACTTCAACCCCTCCATCTCTCCCTATTTACAAAGATTTTGTTTCCATTTTTTCATTTTCTCATATTAATTCCATTCCCTTCTTTCGTTTCTTCTACTCCTCCCACTTCCCACTCCCCTTTGCCCTTTTTCTTCATATTTCACAGTATCTATTATACCTTTTAGTCCTTATTTACAAGTTCAATTTCTCACACTAGAGAAACTATTCATTATTTACACGTGTGTCCTATTTATTTCACTTAAGTGTATCCCCTCAAAGTGCATCCATTTAGCTATAAATGTCTCTAATTTCTCATTTTTTATGGCTGAGTAGTACTCCATTTTATATTAAAAAAACCCCACATTTTCTTTATCCAGTCTCCAGTTGATGGGCACTTGGGCTGCTTCCAAGTTTTAGCTATTACAAATT
>NW_004624737.1:15168739-15192752 GCF_000247695.1 Heterocephalus glaber
GGGTAGGGGAAAGGAAAGAAGGGAAAAGAAAAAATATGAGAAAAGGAAAAAAATGGAAACAAAGTCTTTGCAAATAGGGAAGGATGGAGGGGGTGAAGGGAGGGGAGGGGAAGGGGAAAAAAAAGAACCAAGATACTCATGTAATGCTACAAGATCTGAATGATGAATGTAACTGCATTTTATACCTAAAATGTACCAATAAACTTAATGGGGAAAAAAAGAAAAAAAAAAGAAAGAAAGGGTAATAATGCCATACTATGAACAAGCATATGCCAACAAATTACACAACTAGATGACATGGGAAAATCCTAGAAAGACATGTACTACTGAAACTTATGGGATAAAAAATAGAAAACTGAAATAGAAACATAAGAGATTGATTTAGCATTTTAAAAATTTTACCAAAAAAGCTGTATTCACTAGTGAATTCTACCAAATATTAAGGGGAGTATTAACATAAATTTCCCACAAAGGCTTCCAAAAAGTAGAAGAGGAGAGAAATTACTTCCCAACATATCCTGTGATGTTAGCATTAGCACCACACCAAAGTAGACAAGGTCCTCGTGTACAAGACAAGCACAGCCTGATATCCCCATTAACATGGGCTCAAAGACCCCAAACAGTAGCAAGTGGAGCTGAATTGCATACACCATGGACAATATGCTAAGTCTAAGTGGGGTTTATCCCAGAAATTCAAGGTTTGATTAGATTCTGAAAAATCAGCATTGTATATCATATTCATAAAATAAAGGACAAAACCCACACAATTATCTCATTAGATACAGAAGAAGCCTTCCACACCCCCCCACCATGAAGAAAACACTCAACCCACAATGATTGCGGAGAGCAGCCCCACCTGACAAGGGGCCTCTGTGAAAGGTCCACAGCCTTCATCATGCTTTGAGGGGAGGACTGAGTATTTTACTCTAAGGTTAGGGCTGAGACAAGGGTGATGTTACTTAATAAAATGTCTGGAATAAGCAAGTCATAGAGACATATCGACAGAAAGCTGTTTAGCGATGACCAGGGCTGAGGCTGGGAGGAAGGGGTGGGATTAACTGATAATAGGGTGGGATTTTCTGGGGGGGGATGATGACAAAATATTTATGATGATGCCACAACTATGTGAATTGTACACTTTTCTAACAAAAGTTTCATGTACATGAATTATGTCTCAATAAAGCTGATTAAGAAAGAGCACAATAGTTTATGCGAGACAGATTTTTTAGATTCCACTTATAAGTGAGATCACACATACTTTTCTGTCTGTGCCTGACTTACTTCACTTTACATAATGTCCTCCAACTTCACCCCTATTGTTGATCTCATAGAAGTAGACAGTAGAAAGGTGGTATCTAGAGGAAAGGCAGCAGATGGGGAGGGAAGATGCTGATCTCTCTATAAGGCTTCAGTTAGACAAGAGAAATTAGATTTGATGATCTATTGCACCCATGGTGACCACGGTTAGCAACAATGTATTGTGTATTTCAGAACTGATAAAGGAATGGATTTTTAATGTTCTCACCAAGAAAATGGCAAGTTGGTGAGGTGATGGATATGTTAATTAGCTTGATTGAGTATTTTATAATGTAGACATAGATCAAAACTTCAAATTGTATGTGCAGAACGATTCAAGTTCAGAAGCACCAGAAAAAAGGAATTTTATTTGGGATCTTAGGAGATGCAAGTCATGAGACAGATTCAGATGGCTGAATCTGTGTTTCAGTAGAGGGAGGGATGGTGGGAGATTATATAGGCAAGTCGTGCTGATTTATTGTAAAGCAGTAAAAATCCCTTTGAGGGAAACTTCAGCTGAAAGTTGAGAACAGGGGTTACGTGACCAGTACAAGATTAAGAAAAAAATATATGTACTGAGTAACAGTGTCTATAAAACAAGAGTCCCACAATTTCTTGGTTTGTATTCTGAGCCTCTGGGCACAGTGTAAGTACCTGTGGTCCAAATGCAAGCAGCTAAAGGGGGCTGGTGACCACAGTTACCATTCCAGGCAGCAGTTGGAGATGTGTGTGTATCCTGTCTCTTCAATTTTTTTTTTTAAGCGCTGGGGATTGAACCCAGGATCTTCATATTGAGCTACAACTCCAGCTCCTTATTTATTTATTTATTTATTTATTTATTTATTTATTTATTTATACAGTGAGACAGAGTCTCATTAAGTTGCCAAGGCAGGGCTTGAACTTGTGATTCTCCTGCCTCAGCCTTCCAGAGTGTTGAGAATATGGGCACGTGCCATCACACTCAGCTTCTTTTTTATTTCCCATTCTTCATAAATATATATGTTATGGTTTGGGTCTAGGTGTCCCCCCAAATCCTCATGTGGTCATAGGTGGCTTTTTCAGAGGTGGCTGAATCTAGAGTGTTCAGTGATGGGATTAAGGGCGTGTGCTTACTAAACCAGTAAACTGATTGGTTTGGCACCACCCTAACCCTGGTAGTCTGGATAGGATAAAAGGGGCATAAAGATGATGTTGAGGTTCCCTTGTTGCCTTTACTACCATGTGGGTGCTATGAACTGTTTCTCTTCTGAGAAGCTCCTCTGCCATGTGACACTCTGCCTTGGAGCCAGCCAACTATGGACTGAAACCTTTGCAGACTTTGAGCTAAATAAATGCTTTCCCCTTTAACTGTGGATGTTGGGTATTTTGTCTCAGAAACAAGAAAAGTAATCAAGACAATATACAATTATAATTTGTCAATTAAAATAAATAAAATATAAAAATCAATCCATCAATTAGTGTAAAGGTGAGTGTCACATTAATAAGAAATAAACTTCATTAGACTAAACTAAAAGCTCAGCCAAACTGTGAGGTTAGAATTAAGGAAGGGACCTTGGTGGGGTTCATATAGGTAGCACAACTGGGGCTATGGGGTGGCCCCCTCCACTCCCCTGAACTTGGGCAATGCCCCATGACCCACCTCCCAACCTTTGTCCTAAGGCTTACTTCCCATGGGCAGAGATAAGAAAAACAAGGACCCTTGAGTCTGCCATGGAAAATTCCCAAATCCCAAACCAGGATGCTTATGCACCAGCTCCTCCCATATGACCATCAGTATCCTTTCTTCACCTTTCTGGAGCTCTCCGAAGGTTCATGCATCTGGACTGCTTTTCATACCTCCAATTATTACAGGGATTTATGGGAAAGGACATGTACAATAGACAAGGCTGACATGACTCAGCGGCACCCTATCAATCATGTTGTCATTCATGTTCTGGACGATCCAATGGGAAGTGCCCTAGATCCCTCATGACATTCAAAATCCTTAAACCCAAGGCCTCAGAACTCTCACCATTTTCCTTTTGCCACAGGAGTCCACTCACTCCAGCCATACTGTTGCCTTGTTAAACTCTGGTGCTGTTTTCTTACCACCACATGTCATGTCCAGTTCTTTCTTTGTAGTGCACAAGAATCTAGGAACTGGTCTGGGACACCATCATGGTAACAAGGTGGGGCAGGGCAGGATCCAGGAGCTGAGGGGGTGGTCATGTTTTCCATCTTGATCTGGGTTTAAAGAAGAAAGTGAGAGTAGGTGAGTTTGGTCCTCAGGTCCAATCTCACAGGGGATGTGGGAGTGAGGGCCATTCTTGGCTGAGGAGTACTGTGCACCTGGGGAATGAGCCAGAAGTCATATGGGGTGTCATCATCTACATCCTGGTACCAGCGCTAAGGAGAGAGTGTGTGTTGGGTGGGGTGTAGGGGGCATCTACAGACAGATCACTTACAAAAGAAAACTTCATGTTTTACTTCCTCCGGGCCTGCTCAATGCCACCTCCTTTGGGAGGTCTTCCTGTCTCCCTGTACAAGCAGGGCTCTTCTTCCCTGCTCAGGGACACTGTGTTTCATTATGCTGCATGTGGTCACTGTGTCCCATCTTGTCCCTGTGCTTCAGCAGTCACCTCCTCCAGCCTTTGGTGCTGGGTCTGGGAGCTTCTCTGGGGAAGGACGTGTCTTGGCCAACTTGAAATTCTTAGCACTTAGCAGGTGCTCAGTAAATGTTGAATTAATGCTCTAACACATGTGGTCTGTGCACTGGATGATAAAGCCACATTCCTTTCCTCCAGACCTTTCTTCCAGTCCTGAATCATTGTTTCCACCCCATCAGGGGCCTGTGGGTGATCATCTTGCCTCTCCTCACTCTACATGGTAAATGGAGTCCATATGGTTCTCAGAGGGAAAAGAAAGGGTGTGTACTGGGGTCAGGGTGCAGCCCTGCTCTTTTCAGTGTTTGCCCTGTGCCGTGTTTGTGCCTTTGATGCTGTGAGCTCATCAAGGAGCATCTAAATGGTTGCCTCATCTGGTCCTACTGAGGCAGGCTGGGAGTTCTTCATCTACTCCCAGCATATCCAGGACTCTGCATTCTGTCTCTCTCTGCTTTCCACCTGGGGGATACACATTGCAGAGGAGCCAGTAGTGAAGCCTCCAGAGGCGTGTGCTGAGGTTATTCCCTCCTCTGTCCACTGGCCACTGCTCTGTGGTCAGCAGGACATGAGGGGGTGAGTGGTCACACAGCTGGGAGTGCTACAGCAGCCCCATGCTCTTCCCTATGTTGGCTCCTTGGTCAGGCTGTGCCTACCCAAGCACAATCCAGAACCTGCACTGCTTGGAAACATCTTTTGCAACCTTAATACAGAAACCCTGAAGCCCTGAGAAGCAGGGAGCAGAGGTGGGCAGAGGTGGAGGGGCCTCGGCCAAGGTGACCTCCTCCAACACAGGAGACTTTTCACCGCAGGTTCAGGCTTCATTTTACTTTCAAAGACCTGACTTCCTTCTTGGTTAACATTAAAATATAAAAGCATCAACTGAATCTTTAAAAACTAATCTATGCTTCTTTTATTTCTGCTTAAAGACTGAAAGGATGTAGTCTTCCTTCTGAAAAGCCTCACTTGCTCCCCCTGGTGCAGGAGGCCCTGGCCTCTGAGGGAGGACAGAGCTCTGACCCTTTTCTAGTCTCTTAGCTGCAATGCCCAGCCCCTATAGGAAGGAGTTTGTTTTTGTTTTTGTTTTGGTCCTGGGGATCAAACTCAGGCCCTTAAATTGGGCTTTCGTGGCAGGCGTGCTGCCACTGAGCTAAATCCCTGGCCCTGTAAGGAGGAGTTAGAGGTTGCCCTTCTGCTTCATGCCCCTTCTGCCCATCCAACCCTTGCCTGAGGCTTCTCCTGTCTTGTAACAATGATAGATGCTCCAGGCCCAGCTCTTTCCCAGCCCGAAGAGCCTACTGCCCCAACATCTCCCCTGGATGACCTCCAAACCCTCTGCTTCAACCATAGGCCTGGCTCCCTGCTGGTGACAGGCGCCCCCATCTGTCTGTCCAGACCTGCAGGTGGGACACCAGCTGGTCTTGGGCCTCTTGTTTCCGTGGCTGCAACACCACTGATCAAATCCCAGATGTGCCTCATCTGCAACCTGCTTCTCAGGGTCCCACAGACCTACAATTCTTCCCTAGAAAGAGCAGGGCTGCACCCTGACTGCAGAATCACACAGCGTCTGTCTTGGTTTCCCGTATAAACTGAGCTGTTGACCGCTGCCCTTTACTGCATGTCCACCCTCTGTCTGGCTCCCCCATCCCACCACTGAGAAGCTTGACAGACAGCCGCTCTTAAGAGCTCTGAGACACAGCTTGTGGACACTTCTCATTCACAGTCTCACTGCTCTGCCAGAAGAAACCAGCATTACAGTGCCTGAGCAATGATTCCAGCTGAACTTTCTTCAAGCTGAGCCTTCACTGAGGGGAGCTGAAGTGGTGGCTTCTTCCTCCCTTTGGTCCTCCATTAGTGTCACAATTCATGTCACGCTGCTGGGCAGGAGGGCTGTCTTTCCTTGACTGCTTTTGAATTTCCCAAAGTCTTCTTAGCCTTTGGCCTGTGTTTTCAAGATGACTTTACAATCATGTTGTCATACTAAAGAAAAACTTGCTTGGATTTTGATTCTAATACACCGTACCTGTACATAATTTTGGAATAAATTTAGTTTATAAACTTTTCAACTTTCTTTATATGATATGTTATTTTCTTGTTGCTGCTAAAACAAATTACTATAAACTCAAAGGCTTTAAATAACATACAGTTACTATTTCCCAGATGAGGAAGTCAGAAGTCTGGGTACCAAGGGCACCTTGCTGGTGGCTCCAGGAAGACTCCACCTCCTAGCATTGTCCAGCTTCTGAAGCAACCTGCATCCAGGACTTGAGGCCACTTCCTCCATCTTCAGATCCAGCCCTGAAGAATCTTCCCATTTTTCTCTCTCTCTGGCCTCTGCTTCTGTCATCCTAAATCAGCCTTTTGACCTGATGATAAAATACCTGTGTTAGTCAATTCAAAAGGAGGAAAGGTTTATTTTAGTTCATGGTTTTGGTTCATGGTTAGTTGGGCCTGCGGCTTGGGGAGCAGGTGCTGGAGGATGCTGCAAACCTCACTGTGACGGGGAATCAGAGAAAAGAGTAGAGGCCAGGGTACCAGTATCCCCTCCCAGGATATGCCCTTCCGCTAGATACCACCTCCTCAAGGTCCCACCACTTTCCAATGGCATCGTGGACTGGGGACACTCAAGATCCAAACCACAGAATATCCGTTTCCTTTTTCTGACTCTTGCCCTCTTCCCCCTCTTATAAGGACTCGTGTGAGCACACTGGTTACACTCAGGTAATCTCAGGTAATCTCCTACCTCAAGATCTTTGATTATATCTGCACAGCTCCTTTTGTCAAGTAAGATGACCCATTCACAGGCTCTGGAAATTAGAACATGGACATCTTTGGAGGAAATCATTCTGTGTACCACATAAGGCTCACCTCTATTATTTTCTTTTGAATGTCTTTCATACAAGTTTTAGAACTTTCTACAAATAAATCTCTTAATTATATAAGAACAGTCCTATAAAATTTATATTTTCTGCTGCTATCATGAAAGATTCTGGGATTCCCCCCAATTGATTATTGCTATTATATAGAGAAACTATTGATTTATTTACATAATCACGTTTTCAACAACTTCACAGAACTCTTTTATGAACTGTCACAGGTTTTCCTCTTATTTTCTCGGCACACAGTCACTACACTGACAAATCATGATAGTTTGAGCTGCTCTCAGGCAATCATTAGCTTCTGTGCTGTGGCAATATTTTATGTGCTAACTCTCAATGGTGACAGGGACCCTCTGGGGCCTTGTTTTGTCTTTTAATTATTGTAGCACTTTAAAATTTCCTTTGAGAGTTCTTTCCCTATGATTTCATCTAAGTAGTCAAGGTATTAACCAAGGCACTGTGTCAGGGAGAGGCCTGTCTGTGAGCTTTCTGGTCTGTCTCCTTTGGGGCCAGCATTTGAGGTCGTTGGGTAGCAGCTCCTTCACTCTGCTGTGCTCTGCAGGGGCTGCCTGTGATTTAGGGAGGCAGAGAGGGCTCTCCCTGCACTCAGGTATTCCTGTTGGGGTGCAGCAAGCCCCTGTTGTGATTGTCATAACAGAATCTCCAGGCGATGGGACATAAAATATTTATATCTATATTAGGGAAGAGAAATTAAACCAATAATAAAAACAGCCTGGAGACCAGTGCCAGCTCTTGTATTTATGAAGACTCCCCTTTCAGGGAGGGCAACATGGGAACAGGCATTTGGCCATTATGGTGTCTTCATCAAATGCTTGCACCACCCTTTGTTGCTTGTGTCCATCTGCTCCTTAATACCTGCAGGGTGATGAACAGGCAGGGGAGGATGGTGCTCTGGTGGGCACCATCGCTGGGCACAGCTGTAGCTGAGGGCTCTCCAGAGGCACCTCTTGTCTGCTGTGTGCAGCCTACAGTACATCTGCCCCCTTCAGAAAGGGCCCAGAGACAGCCAGGCACCTCTCAGCAAATTCTCCTCAAGAGACAGATGAAAGGGGAGAGTTTGTATCACCCACATGGCAGCAAACGGCTTATCCCAAATTTCATCAGGTATCTGGTCCTCTTACCCATCCCTTGACCCTCCATCAGGGACCCCTTCCCACGTGACCCCACCTGCTAGCAGCTGCTCTAGCACCCCAGGCTTTTCCTAGGGGTTTGGAATGTTTTCCACTCACAAAGCTGCTTCCCCCATGCCATGTGCAAGAGCAAGGAGCACTTGTCTTAAATCCCTTGACTGCCTATGGGTTTAAGCCCATAGGACTCTTAGTGTCCGGTCTGTTTGAGAAACTCTTGGCTAGTAATACTGGGGACAGAATGTCACTCCAGTAGAGCAGGGGTATTCCCTGTGTGTCACAGCCACCAACATCTCAGCTCAGATCAATTCTCTGTCCCTGGTTGCCGAGCCAGCTCCAAAGAGGTGTTCCTCATTCAGAGGTGTCAGGGCTGTGGGGTGTGATGCCCCACACCTGGCTCCCATCCGGCCTCTATCACTCCCAGGCTGTGGTCCTTTGGTAAGTCCCTCACTTTCCTGGTGCTTCAAGTTTCTGAAAATGGAGGCATGTAGGGTTGTATATGTGTGCACACAGGGGTGCATAAGTGCCTATGAGTGCAGCATGCATATGTGTGAGTGCTGATGTGTATGCACACATGCTGTGCCCACAATGCATGCACACACATGCACAGGGCCATAACGTATATGTGCATAACCACACCTTACATGCCACACAAATGTGTGCACCCACAGATCACTTAGGATCCAACTTCCAGGTGAGCTTGGTGGCTGCCGAGCTCAGCACTCTCCTCATGACCGTGAGGCTGTGCCTATAACTCAGCACACACTTGGCACTTGTTCTGTCTGTCACCTCTGCTTGTCTACCTGTGCTGCCACAGGTGTCTGAGGGGCAGAGGTTGGCCTCAGAGAGAAAATTGATGGAGCTGAGTCACTGGGTGGTGATTGGGTGTCAGCAGAGCAACATCATCTGCTGCATTAAATTTAGATTTTTAATTTGAATTGTATTGCTGTGATAGTTTTGCATTTAATTTATTAATGTGTTTTATTTTTAAGGTCAAATAAAAGAAAAAACTAAGAGGATTTCTTATCTAGTTGAATATTTGAACAAATTAAAATAGAATCGTAACAAAAGTATTTTCAGTCAATCCTGGGATCTGAGAAGCTATGGCTGTGTGCATTTTTATTATTGTATTTTAAAGTGCCATCAAGACACAAGGCCTTAGGCTAGGGGTTAAAAATTACACCTGGGCCAAACACAGCCCTGCCTGTTTTTGTGAACAGAGTTTTATTGGCACACAGCCATGTCATTCTTGCCATATGGCCTGTGGCTATTTCCTGCTGCCTAGTGGGAAGGTCCTGCTGCCTGGTGGGAAGGTCCTGCTGCAGAGACTCCATGACCTGCAAATCCTAAAACAGCATCTGTTTCTTAAACAGCATTCACTGGTGTCCACATCAACAATTGGTTTCCTAAAGCTGCCTCTGGCAGAGGCAGAGGATTCATAAGAATCCTCTGGTGAAATTCAAAGCATAAAAGTACAAGACCAGATCTCAGGCCCTGCTCTTCACCTCTGGCTGGAATTAGGTGGACCATGAGTCCTTGAGTCTTCCACAAACTCCTAAGTGACTCAAAGCTGTCCTCCTCTCTGGTCCCTCTGGGTGAGCTAGTGCTGACACCCTCAGCCTGTGGCAGGCCACTGCACAGAACGATGCAGGGGAGCATCAGCCACTGCACAGAACGAGGAAAGGGGGTGCCACACTCACCCCTGTAACTGCCACAAGCCCAGGCTGGAGGCCTTGCCTCTGCCCTATGTCCTGTGGTCCTTCTGCTCTGGGATCCAGTATGCCACTGGGGAGGCCATGTCTCCCTCCATGAGATCAGTTCAAGGTGCAGGTATATGACTTTATTTCCCTAAAGTAATTATGGACTCAGTCACTCCTCAAATCCCAGGGAAATGTGTTTAACACACTTTCCAGTTTAAAAGGCAATTAAAACAGACATTGTTGAGACATCTGAGGATGAGCTTCAATAATTTATTTGCTTTTTCCTTACATGGAAAGAGGATGCATCCGAGAATGTAAAGGTTGTTTATTTAATGGAGTGAGCAGGATTTTAGCAGATACACCCACTCACCTTGTGGCTAGAGACTGGCAGTTATGGGGGCCCTGTCCTGGCTCACTGTGGCCTCCTTGACACTCACACCTGTACCGTGAATGACCCAGGATACTGGCAAGGCAGCTCTCTGGCCATCTCAGGTCATTCTCCTGACATTAATAATCTGAGAGATGGAGAAGGTGATAGGAACGGAGACTGGAGGAGGACAGGGGTGGGGTGGGGCAGAACAGAGGAGACTAGGAGGCCTGCAGGACTGCTGTAGTTGCCCAGAGCAGTCTCCGGATCTTCCTACCATGAAGCCAGAACAGAATTATTTATTTCAGCCACAGAAAAGGAGGGTATGAGAGGAGTGAGAAGCACCATAACAGAATATTGGGATGCTATTCGTCACTGTAAAGAGAAGCCTCCACAAAGAGAAGGGGCTGGAGATCAGCAAGGAGTGCAGTGCAGGGCTGGCCCTTGGACTCCAGCCTTTCCCATCCTTGAGGTAGAGGTGGCTGAGACCAACCTCTCCAGGGACCAGGCATTGGGTGCTGGGATGGGCTCACCTTGGGCCCCAGAGAGACCTCCATGGGACCATAGCTGGACCCCACAGAGCATCCACATCGATGCTGCCCCACGGGCAGCAGAAGGACATGTGAAGCAGACCTGTGATCGCATGCTTATCTCTTGGAACACTTGTCCTATTTGTTGACAATCAGTACAACTCTGTTCCCAGGTTAATTCAAACACATTCACTTCAGAGCCCAGAACCTTGATGACCAAACCTCTGACAAAGGCTTTCTTCTGGGATGGATCCCCAGGATCCACAGAAGCTCCAGCAACCCTGGCTGTGTGGTCCCACAATGGTTCTGCCCAAGTCCTGTCCCCCAAAGAAATATTTGCTTTGAAAAAATTTAAAAGGAACCAGCAATTCTGCTCTACCTAGGCAGATGCGGTAGGCCACGTGATTTGGCTTCTTGACTTTTTGTTTGTTTGTTTGTTTGTTTTTGGTACTGGGGATTGAACTCCGGACCTTGCACTTGTGAGGCAGGCAGTGGAACCACTGAGCTTAATCCCGGGCCCTGGGCTTCTTGATGTTTTGTTCAGAGCCACAAGGCTGAATCTCTGGTTCAGCCAAGGACCTCAGCACAGGTGGTCTGGCTGAGTAGACCATTCACCATCAGCACCTTGGAAATGTGGCTCCTGCATTGCTGGCAGCGGAGTGGCCTCCACCTGTGATTGCTGGGACAATACCTTTGGTGGCCATCAGATTGCTTCTCAGAGGAATAGGCCAGCATGGACAGGTAGGCAGCTTTATCCACAGCCCAGGTCTGTCCTGAAGGCAGCTCTGCTCAGGTTGAGGGTGGTAGCCAAGGCTATCTGAGCACAAGGCACGGCACTGGGCCTGGGTGGGTGCTGAAGCTCATGTGCTCTGGTGGCTGGCTGATAATCCCATCAGCTTTTAGGAAAAGGGCTGTGGGAACTAGGTGTGTCAATCGCTTACCTATCAATTCTGTATGAGAAAATGAGGTGCACACAGCTTTGGTTCCTTGAGTGGACTGCTTTCACCTAGCAGGCCCAGAAGCTTCCAAGGACAAAGTTTTAGCTGAGGAGTCAGCTGTATGTACTAAGCACCTTCTTAGGAGCTACTGATGCCTAATGATTGCATTAGGAATGCACAGGTGAATGTGTATCAAAGCAGGAGTCTCAAGGCCCTTCAGGACCAGAGTGGGGATCTCTCCAGCAGTGAGTGAGGGCTGATACGAGGCCTCCAGTGGGGACAGCTGTGTTGTGAGGTTCCAGCCTTGAGTAAGCATTCCAAGAGACAGAAACCATCAGGACTGCATGGTGGCTGGCCTTGCTGTTGCTCTCTGTTCGCTGTGCTCAGAAGAGTCAGAAAGCTCAGGGAGGTTGCCACTCACCTTCTAATTCATGAAAACCCAGGAAGTGCTAATCTTTTTCCAAACCCCAACCATTGCCAGGCACTTGGCTTCCAGCAAGCTCTCTGTGGGCAGAATTGGTGGGGAGCAGCCAGGGCAGTGACTCTGTCCAGGTCTGGCCCAGGTGTCAGGCCTTAGGGAGAGGCCTGTGGGGTCTGGAGGCTCCACTGGAGCTGCAGCCACCTCTTCCTCCTTCTTTCTCTTTATACTGGAGTCTCAGAGGGGCTACAGAGCAGCGGGAGGTAGAAGCTCATTTGTAGGCAGCTGGGAACCTCTGTAGAGGGAGCTAAAGTTGTGCCTGGAGCTGCCCAAAGCAGGGCTCTGAGCTTTGCCATTCACTTAGGATCTGTAGTACGCTTCCCAGCCACCTAGCTCAGGGGCTCACAAAGGCTCACACAGTGCTCAGAGAGCTGCCCTCCCTGCCACCTCAGCCCAGGGCCTGTGCTTGGCTTGAAAAGGGAGAGGCCACCACAAATCCAGACTTATGCTGGAATACTCCCTTCCCTCTTAGAAACACACACGAGGGGCTGGGCTGTGGCTCAGTGGAAGAGCACTTGCCTGGCTTTCACAAGGTTCTGAGTCCCATTCCTAGCACTACATAAAACAAAACAGAAACAGAAACACCCATGTACCGTGTATCAGAAGAATCAAGAGGAATCAGACTTTCTTTGTGAGCTCAGTCTGATAGAGACTCATGGGATCCAACACACATGGTCTCCTCCTGACCCCCTGGTGGCCAGGCCGCTCCTCAGAGCTCACTGCTGCCCTTCTCTCCTTCACCCCTGCCTGGCAGTGCCCTCTCTGAAGTCCTGGACTGCACAACGGTCTCTTCTCCAGTTGAATGGCTCCCTGCCCACTGTGGCTGCTGGTGGGTGCATGAGTGACCAGCCACACACTCTCCCCTGGCTGCTGTCCTGGGAAGGCACGTCTTCATTCCAAGGTGCCTCCGTCTGAGCCCTCTGGTCCTTGTCCTCTGCCTGGACTTCTGGGGTCTGCAGGGTTGGCTCCTGGCCTGGGTGTCCCCTTTGTGATGCCTGCCTGCCTATGGCTGGGAGATGTACCAATATCTCTTATTACCTTTGTCTTAGCCTGTTAGTATGCACCAGACCTCTCCCACCAAATTCTACTTTTACATATTGAAATCCTTTGTTGGCATCTTTACTTAGATGCATGGCTAACACTTCTCATACTCAATGTGTCCCAAAAGAATTTCCTGATTCTTCCCTACCCCACATCCCCATACCCCAAACCTAATTTATTCCATCTTTCTGAGCCAAGAAGTGACCATGTAATTCCCTCTGTGGCCTGAACCCAAACTAGGATTATGTTTTGACTTTTCTTTCTCTCTTACTCCTCACAATTAATCCACCTGCAAGAACTATTGATTCTATTTCAAAATATAGCCCAGTTCTGCTTGCCTTTCTCTATTTTCATGGCTACCTCCCTCCTCACCCAATCTCTGGCTACTGGAAAGCGTCCTGACCCTTTCTCCCTCCCTTTTCTGCTGCCCACAACCCCCACATGGCTTGCTATGATTCCAAACAATCTTTCAGTGAGAAGACTGGAATGGAAGATAAGGACCTAGGAATGTCCTGGACATAGAGACAGAGATTTCAGAGCTTCAGTAAGGAGGCAAGGGAGGAAGAGACAGAGGGAGAAATAGAGAGAAAGAGAGAGAGAGGGAGAGAGAGAGGGAGAGGGAGGGAGAGAGGAAGGGAGGGTGAGAGAGAAGCAAGGAGAGAGAGGGAGGGATAGAGAGAGAGACAGAGAGACTTAAACATATTTACTGGCTCTGAAGCCATGAATAAAAGCACTGAAATAGTAATAATCAAGGGTCAAGGGTTTGGAAGAAGGGGGAAGAGTGGGCCCAATGATGTGAGTGACCTATATCATTTTTTTTAAACAGAGGGAGAAAAAAACACTTTCAGAGTAAGCATGTTGTCAAATGAGGGGATAATCTGGTCCTCACCCCAATGCTCTACCCACATGGCGCTGTACAGAGCTCCAAGCAGACCCTCTACCTTCCCAGCTCTACACCATCCAGGCCAGCACCAAGTTTGGCCCTGAAAAGTGTCAGTGAGTCTTGGTGAAAAGTGCTGTGCATGAACTATATTCCTTTTTATGTTGTTGTTGTTGTTGTTCAGTGCCGGGGATGGAACTCAGGGGCTTGAACATGTTAAATAAGTACTGCACTCTGCCAGAGCCACAGCCCCAGCCCATGCCTCACAAACTTTAGCTGTCTCTCTCCACCTTCTGAGACCTTCACTGGGGCACCATGTTCCACTGCACACAGAGACACAGAACATGATCAGGGCTCCCAGCTAAGGCTAGGGCAGGGCAGGACAGATCTGAGTCTGGCTCTTCCTCAGTCCAGGCAGGGACTGACCTCTTTACAATGTTATCAGGTCCCTGCCTTAGAGCCCTAGGGCCCCCAGGGGGTGTCACTGGGCAGGGGAAGGCATTAGAGGGGGTGTCCATCCCGTGCCAGCCCTGCTTAAATGCTATGGGGATGGCTTCCTTCAGCCCCCCACAATGCTCTCAGGCTGTGCTGGTGCAATCAGAGAAAGCAGCCCCGGCAGGTCATGGGTGCCTCACTTTCCAGGCCCTTGGTGGGGACAGGTTTTGGGCCTGTGTGGCGGGGTTTGTCTCGGCTGGCTGCTCAGAGATACACTAAGCCAAGGCATCTGGAGCCCCTCCCTAGATGGTGCCCACAAACTCTGCTTGGCACAGTTAGACCGAACTATTTTTCTTCTGAGAATCAGTAAATTTTCACTAATTTCCCCAAACACTACCAGAGAGTGTTTCCTTAAAGTACAAACATGTACAGTATGTTCATCATTTAAAATATCATTTCCTTAATGGGTGAAAATGTTCTCTAGCTGTTTCTTTCGAACTGTGAACAATTAGAGAACAGCACATTTCATTTTAGAAATAAGTACTGTTAGTGATCATCATAAACATCAGATGTTAGGGATAATTAAATTAAGCTAATATACTAGTTTCTTCACTAATCGCTGACAATCCATAGTGGCTGTAATAACTATGATTTGTCATGTCAGGCCCACCGGTGGAGCCCACAGTAACTGAGACGGTCTCCAGCTAATGAGGCTGCAGATCACATTTCTACAGCTGAGTCAGAACACAAACTTTCACTACAACTTCCCAGTGGATCTGTTTGGAAAGGACATGATGTGGAGAGGCTCTGGCTGAGTCCTTGGGATGTTTGCAGAAGTTTGGGTGTTCTTATCTGGTGGACACCTGTGTGCGAATGTGTGTGCGTTAATGATGTGTGTCTATATTCATATGTCTCTCATGATAGTCTTCGGAGGTGGCATTGTCTTCACTTTATACATGGCAGAGCAGGCTCTGCATGATTCAGTGACACCCCAAGTCCTGCAGCACATGATCTCTTAACCTCTCACCATTCTGATATTTTTCTGTACACAGTAGCTGTTGTATGTGTTCAGCATGATTTGCTCAGCATGATTTAAATAGAATGATTTCCCCATCTCTAATCCTAATGCATTATAAACATAGCAGTAAGACCCTAAACTGTAATGTGGTGGAAGAAAACATAAGGTAAAAGTTCTACGACCTTCGTCTGGGGAACCTTTTTTTTTTTTTTTTTTTGGCTATGAACACCTAAGCACAGACAACGAAAGTAAAAGTACACAAATGGGATTGGCTCAAGCTTAAAAGCTTCTTCACAGTCAAGGAAACAATCAGTAGAGTGAAGAAACAACTTATAGAGTGAAAGAAAATATTTGTAAACATATATCTGCAAAGGGATTAATACTTAAAATATACAAAGAACTCAAATAACTTAATAAGAAGAATACCTCCCAATTAAGAATAGGATTTGAATAGACATTTCTCAAAGTAAGACATACAAAAGTCCTACTGTTATATGAGAAAATGCTTCAAATCACCAATTACCAGGGAAATGCAAATTAAGACCACAATGAGGTATCATTTCACAACTGTTAGGATGGCTATTAACAAAAAGATGGTAGAGAAAAAAAAAGTGTCAGGGAAAATGTGGTGAAAAGGAACTCTTATGCACTGTTTGGTGGGAATGTAAATTAGAATAGCCATGGTGGAAAAACAGTACGGAGATTCCTTAAAAAACTAAAAGTGAAACTCTCATGTGACCCAGCAGTCTCACTAATGGAATCCAAAAATCATGAAATCAACATGGCTAATAGACATCTGCACACCCATATCCGTTGAAGGATGATTCCCAATAGACAAGAAGTGGAATTGAACTGAATGTTCATCATCTGATGAATGGGTTAAAAATGTATATATATATATATAAACATTCTTTTTTTTTTTGTACCTGAGATCGAACTTGAGACGTTGTGCTTGCGAGGCAGGCGCCTGGAACCAGTGAGCTAACTCCCCGGCCCTCCCAGGCGCCTGCCTCACAAGCACAAGGTCTCAAGTTTGATCCCCGGTACAAAAAAAAAAAGGATGAAATCCTACCATTTGTAACAAAATGGATACACACCGAGGACATTATATTAAGTGAAATAAAGCAAGTACCAAAAGGAAGGTACCACACACCACTTACACGTGAAATTTTAAAAAGTCCAATTTATAGAAGAAGACATTTAGCAAAGGCTTGGGGTGGGGCATTGAGGATAAAAAGGATGCAAAATTTCAGTTAGGTAGGAAGAATAAGTTCAAGAGCTCTATTACATAACAAAGTGAGTATAATTAATAACAATGTATTCTAAAAAATAAAGAAATCAAAATAGATGTGAAGAAATACACTGTGCCCATGAGTTGAAAGAAGTCAATTCTGCTTAAGTTGATCTAGAGCTTTAATACAGTTCCTAAAAAAATCCAAGAAGGGTATTTTGTAGACAAAATGAGCTTATCCTTACATCTATATGGAATAGCTCAGGCCTTCAAATAGCTGAAACAATTTTGAAAAAGAATAAGGTGGGAGGAATCAGTCTAACCAATTTAAAGACCTTTGTGTGGTTATAGTAATAAGATAGGGTGCAAGGTGAAGGAACAGACTCACAGATCAATGAAACAGAAGATAAAGCTCACAAATAAACCCACAGGTTTAAAAGCAAGTCAACAGGAGAAGGACGCCTTTTAAACAAATGGGGCTGGAACAACTGGACATCCACAGGCAACAAAACAAAACAAAATAAACACAGTAAAACAAAACAGAAAACTTTGAACTAAGCCTCACATTTATACAGAAAGTAGCTCAATATGGATCATAGATTTAAAGGTAAAACACAAAGCATTTAAAGCCTTTGGAAAGAAACAGGAGAAAACCTCTAGGGACTCATTACTAGGCAATTTCTAGACTTACACCAAGAATACAATCCATGAAAGGAGAAATTGACAAATTGAACCTAAGGAAAATTAAAAATTTTTGCAACTGTGAAAGTCCATGGAAAAAGGATGAGAGACAAACTACACATTGGGTGAACATATTTGCAAAGTATGTGTCCAAAAAGGTACTAGCATCTAGAGTACATAAAGCTCAACTTTCAAATATACAAGCCAAACAATCCTATTAAGAGATGGCAGAAGCTTTTCACCAAAGGGGATGCACAGATGGCAAATAAGCACATGAGAAGAGTTCACCACTGTCAGCCAAGAAGGAAGTGCAAATTAAAGCTACAATAGCCAGGGGGTGGTGGCACATATCTGTAGTAATCCCAGCGCTTGAAAGGCTGAGGCAGGAGGATCTCTATAAGCCTGAACTACATAGTGAGACCCTGTTTCATAAACAAAACAGAATCCTAAAAAAAGTTACATGACCTCACAAAACTACTGCTCATATAACTTCCAGAGGACCCAGCCATTACACTTTTGAGCATTTATCCCAAAGAAATGGAAACTGAACAACTCTCAAAAATCTCTACATGAATGTTCATAACAGATTTATTTATAAAAACTATAATCAGCCCAGATGCCCAAAAGGGTGAGTAGTTCAATGAACCATTGTACTTCCACACCAATAAGAAGGAATGAACCAAACTATTGAAACACACAGTGATCTAGATGAATCCTAGAGGATTACACTGAGAGAAAAAGCCAATCCCAAGAGTTTGTCATCTGTAATTCCATTTCTTTATAACATTTTGAGATGAAAGACATTCAGAAGGACAATTCAGCCTAAATAGTAGTGTTGACCATTTTATAGGACAGCTGAGGTAGAGGAGGGGGAGAAAGACAGAGAGGCGGGTGTGTTGGTGAGAGGTCAGTGGGAGGGATTTCTGGGTGTGGGAGCTGATATGCTCCTATGAGCATAGCATGATGGACGATCCTATGAGGTGGTAAAACGACAGGTCTTAAAACACACATGCACACTTACACGTGCACAGCCACACACACACACACACACACTCACAAGCACAAATGCAAACAAGGCTGAATATGATTTGTTGATTTTATCCATGTCATTATTATGGCTATAATAGTCATAGTTTTGCAGGATGTCATGATTGTGTGGAACTGAGATAAATAATGATGAATCTTCCTGCTATTTCTCACAACTGTGAATGACTCTGAATAATGTGGACTTGCTCACTGCCTGTAGTGGTTAAGGTAGAGGTTCAACTTGATAGGCTTTGGACTAGGCCCCAGGGACTGATGGCACACTTTTCTAGGTGTGCCTGGGTGGGTCGGGGAGGTGTGGCCTTGGGGTTTATGTCTGTTCTCTTGCCTCCTTCCCTTCCTCTCTCCTACTATTTTCCTGCCCTGCTGTCTGGCCACTACGAGTTAAAAAGCTTTATTTCACCACACCCTTCCACCAGGACTTTTCTGCCTTGGAGCCAGCTGACCTTGGACTGAAAACCTCTGAAATTGTGAGCAAATTAAGCCTCTTCTCCTTAAACTGTGTTTGGTGTCGTGTCTCAGCATTTGGCAGCAACATGGACATGGGTTTCCCAGTTTGGGTTCCAAGGGCTCAGGTGATAGGTTCCCATGTCAGGACATGCTAGTTGCACAAGTCTCCATGCTGCTCCGTGCCTCAGTTTCTGAACCTGTAACACAGGGTAACTGCAGTTCCCATTGCTAGTGTTCCTACGGGTTCACTTCAGCTGCTTGGTTAAGTGCACATGGTAGTGTAGCACACTCAGCTCTTGGGCTGCAGGGCTATTGTCACAACACTGGTGACTCCTGGCTGGGCAGGGGGCTGGAGAGGCAGCCTCTAGGGAGCTGTTTGTTTGTGGAATGACAAATTCTAGGCTCCCTGGGGAGATCTGACCTGCACAGCTGGGGGACGTGTACTCTGACCCCTGGGAAAGGAGGGCACCAGGGACCCTCTTTCTTTTCTTGGCTTTCTGTGCATATGTTCCTGAGTCCCTCCACTACAAATGGATAACTGTACTCCTCCTTGGTGTGTCCTGGATCTTTGGCAATGGCCCAGACACAGTCTTGTGCCTCTTGAGGGTGGCTTAGGATGGTTTCCTCACATGTAAGAGGGAGGAATTCAACATTTGGACTCTTCACCTTCTATAAGCCATTTCTCTGACCTTTCTGCCTTTACAGTTTCCAATTATTCCCAACAGAGTGCACTGATAATCCAGAAAAAGATTCCTAAGGACTGGTTTTGCCTAATGAATTTAGATATTTAATGCAAAAAGATAATTTTGTTTTCATAGGTTCCCAGCTCATAGATATGTGCAGCTAGTCTGGTACATGGTCACTGATTGCAAAGGCAGATGCCAAAGCACTGGCTGGTGTGTGTGTATGTGTGTGGACATGCATGTGCATGTGCTTGAGGGCACAACTGTGTCTCTGTGTCTGTGGTGTTATGTGCTGCCATGTTTTGAGCTGACAGAAGTGAGTTGAGGAAATTTGTTCTGCTTTGGGATGGACAGATTACCCAGATGGGGATGTACATGATTACAAGCAAACTCTTGATAACAAATGAAGGTGCATAGAGTTTCTAAAAGCAACCATTTGCCACAGTGTAAAGAAATATTCTTTTAATTCTTGATCTGTCATCATGTGCAAAAAACAACACTACAATTGCCACCGGGAAGAAGGCACTGGAGCGCCAGCCCAGCTTAATGGATGGGAGGGTGTGGAATTGCTGTGAGAAGTGCTCATTTGCCTTTCCCAAGCTTCATGTTTTTAGGAAGAGTGTAATTGTTTTATTTCTAGAGTTGGCAGCATGAATGTGGAAGGCATGAGGTACTTTGATTTTATGTGCTACATATCAGCCAATTTTTTCTAGTAATAACTTTCAATTTGGCAGTTCACTTTATCTACAATTATTAACAATGATTTTGACCCATATGAATAGTGACAAATTGTCTTAAGGGTATGTTTGTATTCTCTATCTTATAGGCCGAATTCCAGGCATACATTCCAGTAATATTTGGTCCAAGCCAGTCTGATCACATGGACTGAGACTCCTGTGATAATGGGAGAATGTCACACTCTAATCATCAGTTATGTCATGGAGTGGCTTCAAGCCATGCAGGCCTTGTGTTTAGAAATGGGAGGGGAGAGCCATTTCTGAGCTATTTCCTACTAGTTTCCAGTACAAGTCAGCTAACCATATTATTACAGCAGCTGTGTAAAATTATGAGCTGTTTGCCAAATGCCTTTGGAAATCAAAGCTTAAAGATGCCTTTGTAACTCTCATTTGCATACTTTTTGGACTATGATATAGAGGCATTTGATTCTGCATCCACACTGCTATATATAGCAGCTTGCTCTCATTATTCTGCATGGGATGCTTACAAAGTACAGATGGGGCTCCTGAGAGAAGTGCCTTCCAGCCTGGCTGACAATTTGAGGTCTCATGAAACCTTGCTATCAGTAAAGATCAAGGTCCACAGACAGGCCTTGGGGGTGCAGCTGAAAGCCCTCAGCCATGACACACACTTGGCTGGTGGCAGGGTACATAGCTATGTTCTTATGTGCATTATATCTGGCTCCTCTCTCCAGTATAGCGCTGGTGCTCTTTTGTCTTCTATCAGCTTCTGTTTCTGAGACCTTTTGGTAATCTTCCCAGCACTCCATAGTTTCTTGTACATTATCTGCCTTGATCTTTCACCTTACCATGGACTCACCCACTCCTGTTCATGTCCTATATAAACTCATGCTAGGGAAAGAGACTTGGCTGTTCTAAGCTCCCCCCAGATGCTGTCTCTGCAGGCTACATGCCCACTCTTATTAGATCTCCAGTTCTGTTTCACCTTCCACATCCTGCTCTTCATTTTCTCACCTTGCACCTGAGGGTGGATTGGCTTTCCTAGGCTGACTCAACCCTTTTGTGGATGGTCAGATGTTTTCTTCTGTCTATTGATCTCCACAGCTTTGCTCTTGGCAGTAAGGCCAAATTCTGGCATCAGTTCACAGAGCAAAAGCTCAAAAGGGCACCATGAGCTGCATGAACTGCAGAATCTGTGTGATCAGATTTCCTTAGAAATTGAGTGTGGGCTGCCTTAAACTCCATTGTTTTGTCTGGCTGTCAAGGCACACAACACTCAAAACATCAGCATATTAAAGCTTTTATTCCAAAGCACGGTAGGCTACATGGCTGGACCATATGTTTTCACTAGGCTTGGGAGAAACTGCAAGTGACCATAATTGCATGGGAACTACCCCATCTGAATGTCTTCATCATCTCCCACTGTTTCTTCTCCTGCACTGCCTCAGTCCACCAAAGGCCTACTGTTTCCCACAAAAACAGAAATAGAACAAACTATTTCCTGAATATGTATTGGTCCTTTTAAAGAATCAAATGCTGTGGCCCTGATCTAAGGGCTATGTGTGCAATAAGCTGAGCATGTCCATTCGGTGTTCCTGGTATTGTGTTCACCCCTGAATCATCATCTATCATGTAGCTAATCACCCTACCAGCTAATCACCCTAGCGCTGGGTTTAACACTTTGTTAAAACAACAATCATTTTTTTCCCCCTTGAAACTCTGAGGTCAGCAATTTGGGGTGGTCTCAAGTCAGCTGGTGAATGCTGCCTTTTTGAGGTTTGACAGGGCTGGTGGGTCCAAGAAAGCCTGTTCTCATGGGTGGCAGCTGGTGCTAGACATTGGCTACATGGCCTTTCATCCTAGAACCGTGGTTCAAGGGAGGCAAACAGATGATTCAGAGCCTCTTGAGGCCTTGGCTATAGAAGTTCTGCTTCTATAGCACTCTACTGGTGGAGGCAGGTCACAGGGTGGGTTCAGATTCAAGAACCAGGTCAGGGACAGGAGTGATCATGGTGGCATTCTTTACTCCTTGCAGACAGAGGGGAAGGTGGATAGGCCTGACCCTGCCTTGCTTCACATCTTCAGGGAAGAGGGCGGATGTTATGGCTTGTGTCTAGATGCGCCCCCCCCCCAGCTTCATGCAGTCATAGGTTAGCTTTTTTCAGAGGTGCTGGATCTAGAATGTGTGATGCTGGGATTATTACTAAGGGTGTGTGATTATTAAATTAGTACACTGGTTTAGCACGCCCTAAGCTGGCTAGCCTAGATAGAATATAAAAGGGGCAAAAGAAATTGCTATGGTCGCTTGTGGCTTGCTTGCCTTGCTGCCTTCTGCTTGCTATGAACTGTTTCTCCTTTATGATACCTGTCTGCCATGCCGCCCTGCCTTGGAGCTAGCCAACTCTGAACTGAAACCTCTACAAACTGTGAGCTAAATAAACCTTTTCTCCTTTCACTTTGGCTGTTGGGTATTTTGTCCCAGCAACAAAAAAAGTAACTAATATAGTGGGGGTCCCAGAATAGCCCAGGGGACCAGGAAAGAGAGATGGGAAAAGAAGCTCCTTCAAGGAGAGAGCAATGTGGTTGTGAAGGCAAGAGAGAACATGCAAATCAAGCCAGCAGCATACTATCACACCAACCATCTGGCAAAGACAAAAACGTGGGAGCACTGAGTACCAGCAAGGACATGGCCAAAAGCCACTCTCAGATCTACTTGCAAGACTCATGCTGGAACTCCTCTTTGGAAGAAAAAATTGTCTATAATTTAGAATACAGAACTCCCTTGAAGTAGCAGCCCAGGGTAAGGATCCACTCAAAGATGGACCCACACAGGAAAGCAATGTCTTATGTGGTGGTGGTATTGGTAAAGGCAAGTTGTTAGGAAAGCTCCAAATATCCACCAGTAGGGGCATTGGATGAAATGTGGATTGGCTCATATAATGGAAGTTCTAGGCAGGTATCAAAGAGAATGTCTATTAGTGCTGACAAGTACTGATGAGGCTTCTAGTATTAAAAATATTAGAATAAAAATATTAAATAAAAAGTGTATAATATGTTTTTCATTATGAAAAAGTGGTATATTCACATACATGCTTGGCCACGTGTAGAGGCTGCTGACGGGAGCCTTGTGAAATGGCTGTCTCTGGAAAGGAAGGTCAGAGACTGAAATGGGGGAGACCTTTTTTTTTTATATCTCCTTTTGTGCTGCTATTTTATATCTCCTTTTGTGTTCCTATTTCAAAATATCAATTATATATTTTGATTCTTATCTACACTTTTAGTTTTTTACACCAGAGAAACTGGTATTTACATGTGTGTCCTATTTATTTTAGATTTTTTTTGAAGTAATGTCTGAAAATGACAAACTAAGGATGCTAGGACAGGGGATAAGTCAGCTTTTGCTGAACTTTACATTGACTAAACATGCCCTCCTACAAACATGGTATTGTGTGTTTCTAAGACATGACAGGAAAGAAGAAAAAGTATTCCTGTACCTTAGTCTCCCCTAGAAGACGCCTGACAGTCAAGAACAGTCAGAAACTGGGAAGAAGCCCCAGGAATGTATAAGCAGGCAATAGCTGAGACCTCTAGGAGCTGGAGATGTGTGCTATCCACCAGGAAATCATATCTATAGAGGAGAGGAATCTAGAGGCAAATCATCCCGAGGGGAAAATCTTGCCTAATGGAACAGAGATGGCACAGAACACAGGAAAACTTACCTGGAAGCTATCCCCAGGGACACCCAGGTGTTCATGCAGAAGATGGCACTTGCGCTGATGGTGGTCAGGGATTGGTACTGGGTCACAGGCTCCCTTTTCCATTTTACATGTGTGTGTGTGTTTTGTAAATATCTTCTTTTTAAATTTTATTTTATTGG
>NW_004624737.1:15225222-15243235 GCF_000247695.1 Heterocephalus glaber
AGAGAGAGAGAGAGAGAGAGGGAGGCAGGGGCCCAGGTCAGAGTTGAAAAGGACACAGGACACAGTGACACATGTTTGCATAAACCCATTTGTCCACATAAAACCAAACCCAGCAAGATATCCACAATAAGGGAAACCTTGGAACTGATATTTAGGATAACTGTTTACCAGTGTCTTGGTACTGATCTATAAATTAAAATTCTCTGCTGTTCAGTTCAAATAAGAATCTAATGAGAAAGCAAACCCCAGTTAAGGTGAAAAAGATGTGAAAATTACACAAATCCCCAAAGTGCTCAGTGAGTTTCAAACACAAATTTATTTTAAAAGGCAATTGTGATTACTGTGTTTGGTGTTTATTATTTAATCCATATTTATAAGAAGCGCATGTGGCAGGAACAATGATCTCCAGGGTCCTTGTTCTGCACTACAGGGGAGCAGGAATGAGGGATCTCTAGGGTGCTGGGCAGGCAGGAGACCCCTGCAGGGCAGACCTGGGTCTCAGCAATGAATGTGCTGCTATAGCCTGTGTTGTCTGGTTTTTTCCTTCAAGGGAGGTAAAATACTGTAATCAAACAAGAAGGGCCAAAGGTGAGTCATGTCTGTAAGAAAGGTGGGAAATTAAGAGCTGTGTCTTGGGCTTGGATGCAGTTCATGGCTTGTATACATGAGGCCCTGGGTTCCAATTCTAGAGCTGGGTAGGGCAAGGGGAAACTACATCTTACAAGCCAAGATATGGGCAAGATATAGACATAATTACAGGACAAATGCAGATATAATTGTTGTCTGTGCATATCTGGGTATAGTGGTCTGAGGAAGGCACAGCTTTGCCCCTGGTGAGATGGTGGCATAAACAATGGAGACCTCTCATGAGTCTCGGGTGTGTGGGCCATGGGGCTACTGGGTCCTGGGCCTTTAGCTTAGCACATTACCACTGACGTACAGGAGATGCCTCAGGTGTCCCTAGAGCCTTCTCTTTGAGTGAAGTGTCTTCTTTTCCATTCCTGCTACTGATGCTCCAGAGCATCTGGCTCACTGAGCTGTATTGACCCTGACAGGTCCTCAGCAATGTGAACACCTTGAGGCCTGCCCTTCACAGATCTGTTCACCAGAATGCAAATATCCTAAGTAGCTCTTTGTCTCCTGTGTCCACATAAAAGGAGGGACATTGTCTGGTCAGACTTCCTGCCCAAATGGCCTGTCCTTAGACCTACTAGGACAGGTTCCTTTTCTTGGATCAGCTGAAAGCACCAAATGTCAGTTCTAGAGGTTGATATCTTCTTGGGAGAGGGGCTGCCTCTCCTATGTTGACCTCATGGACTCTTTATCAAACAAGAAAAGAAAATTATGTTTTAGAGATGCCATAGAAAGAAATCCATCCATCCCCAATATAGTTCTCCAAGAGCCTCACTGGCTTGAAATGGTGGCTGAATGGATCCTAGAATTTCCAAAGTCCTCCCTGGGTATCATACCTCCATACTGTTGTTCATACCATCTTCTCATCAGGGATATTTGGGTAGGGGAAGTTTCAGGGGTTTCCATTTGGCCATCCCTACTATGACAACCCTTGACTTGTGCACAGAGGACCCAATGAGGGGCTTGCACTTGATACAAATATGTACACCCTTATTCACTTGGGAGGACCACTGGTACACAGACTTCATTTACTCCCTGGCTCCTACAGCTCAAATCTGACCATAGTGACTCTTCATATCTCTGGGCCCCAGAGCCAATACAGACTTATGTTTGTAAGACTTTTGGATGCACAAAGCTCATACTCGCTGACACACACCCAAAGAAGGGATTTATCTTGGGTTGGCTTCTCCAGAGCACAGGCTTAGATAATAGTGCATACATGCCCTAGGGGAACAAGGAAGGAGAGGAAGTAGGTGAGGGAGCGCCAGACTCTGCAGGCCCTGTGGAGCATCAGTGGCCCCTTGGAGTCTATCCTGCCTCTTGGTACAAGAGTGTGGCTGGTAGTCAGGAGCAACTGAGCATATGGGGACTCTGGTGCCCAAGGGTGGCCACTGAAGCCTGGGTGGAGCCTTTGCAGGCAAAGTGCAGAGGTTGGGGGATGGCACAGGGAGCTGGTGAGACATCTTGGAGAGAGGACATCAGCATCTTCACAGTGAGGTTTGCAACTGTTCTCATGTTTCTGCTTCTGATTACTTCTCAAGTTCACCTTGACTTTAGTCATGAGCTGGACTAGACATCGCCATGGAAAGGTAGAGAGAAGATTTATCAGAACATAAATCAGTCCTTCATGGGAAAGGCCTGGAGACTACTGCATCTGACGATAGCCAGCTCAGGCCACTTAGATGTGCCAAGCCCTTAATGTCTTCAGGAGGCTCAATAACCATAGTTCAGATCCAAAGCAGAACAATTTGGTCAAAAGATCTGCAATGGTGGGTTCAGATCAAAATAACCCACATGATCATGTGTATAGATACAGATGTGATTGTTCCCTCTTCCCTGCCCCTCCTTGGAAATCATTCCAAGCTCAGTCCCTGCAGAAGCAGCCATACAAACAATTGCAGGGAGCTAGTGCCTTAGATGGGAAGCAGACCAGAAGCCAGCTCATTTCTGGGCCACATGCTTCTTCCTCAAGTTACTGCCCTCTCTCTGCATCCCTGGTCTGCCTCATGGCTGTGCAATTATTTCATCATGGGAGAGGTTTGTCCATTAGGTGATGTCTGTGCATGTGGTTGCTGAGGTTCCATTTTGACAAGGCTTATGATGAGAGCTGTGCTGATCTGGCTCTTTGGGGAGGAAAAACCATCTGTGCATATATATATATATATATATAAGAAGGAGTGATTTGGGCCTGGCATGCTCACCAGCAATTCTGTTCCATCAGTTATTTAAACATGTGGTATAGTCACTAACTTCTGACTTTTTCCAAAACCACAGGCAAAGGACAATGCCTTTGAAGTGAAAAACATGGCTTACTGAAAATTTCCATCTTTAGCAAGTGAGGTTTGATTTTCTTCTAGGAAGATTTTTGAACTCTTGATTGAACCTTCTCCAAAGTGGCAGAAACAGCCAGCCTCCAAGCGATCTGCTGAATTACATTGTTGTTCGTGGGCACTGGAGAGCTTAGTGTCCCCACGCAAGAGGAGGGATGTCTCCAGCCCCAAATGTCATTATTTAGAAATGAGTTGGGGAAAGCACCCATGTTGGGGATGTGTGAGAGGAACAAGTGCTGCTGCAGATACCTTCAGCTGGGGCTTCTGGGAAGTAGGAAGCAGCTGCCTTATGGAAATAATGGAAGGGAAAGCTGTCAGGGAAATGTGATGGCTCAGCTCAGGAATTGGAAAAAAAATTGATCCAAAGAGTCATCCACATGCCTCAGTCTCCTCCTCCACAACCCCAAAACAAATCTGGGCTAGTGGCTCAGAGACGCTTCCTGCTTTTCCTGGAAACAGCCCTGCTGGGGAAGGGTATGTACATAGCTCACCCTCAAAGACAGAGTTCATTGGAAGGACTCTGGGCCAGGGCTCCTGACTACTGAGGACAGTGGCAAGAGCCACACACAGATTCATGTCTGTTACAATGGTGTTTTTTCCCCTTGGTATTAAATGTTCCAAAGTCTATATCCACAGCATACAATTTGAAAGATGAGTTAATTGGCTATAGGTTATGAAGGTTCCTAACATCTTATGTTGGAGAGGGAGCACTCCTGATACAGCAAACAATAATAGCAATAATAATGATAACAACCCATGGATTGCTGCATGCATAAGGGGCTATGGTGAGAGGGGATAAGGTTGTGGTCCTAGCATCAAACACCACAAGTAGTTCAGACAGAAGATAGAAAAATTCCTCAGACTGGAGAGTGGAGGTCACTGGTGACCTCAGAGCGAGTAGAGCTGAAAGGCAGGGCTTGGTGAGTAGCAGAAGCGAGAAGCCAGGGAGGCTTAGCCCAGCTATTCCTGGAAAGGAATGGCCAAGACTTCTTGGCGCTAATAAGAGTACGTACTGTGGGGGTAGGGCTTGAGCATGTGATCTGTTAATGGAAATGAGCAGGGGACAGGGACAATAAGGAATGCATATTACAGGGAGTTTGGGATTTGCAAGATCCAGATAAAAAGAGGTGGGCTATGGATAGGATGGCAGGTTAGCCTGGCCAGAGAGCAGAGCCTCTCATGGGGTGGGACAGATGCAGCTCAGGGGTATATAGGTGTGGTAGCAGGTGAGGAGAAGTAATGACAGAGCTCCTGTGGATGGCCACTATTTATTATCTTTAACTTTGTTATGACTACAGAAGAGGAGGGCAATGGAACTGTATGGGGGCTTGTCACCTGTTACTGTGACTCACTTGAGGACCAGATCAGGCTCACCACTGTGGCAGTGGCTTTGAGCAGACATACTTGTGAACGTGGGAATTCATGTGGTCTGAGCTAGGATCCACTGGGGCTGGGGTGTCTGTAGCTGCAAGAGCAAACCACAAAATCTTGGCCACTCAGAGACTCAGGGAGAGGTCACATACTCTCCATCTCCACAAGATGGCAGGAGCGAAGGTCAAAAACCACAGCCCTGGAGCAAATAATTGCTCATACATTTAAATTAGTTAATGGTCATACAAGTACAAACTGCCATATATTTCCCTGTTGTAAGAGTCTGTCTCCAGAAATGGTTTCTCAGGGGAGTCTTTGAGTTGAAAGGGAGGGATGAAGAGTGATTAACAGGAAATGAAGGGAAGTAGCCCACACTAGCCAGTCTCATGAGTGGCGCTTCTGTGACATTCTGTGTGGGGGACACATGGCGTGGCATATATTTGGTGATGGGTGGGATGGGGGAGAATGGAAGGTGGGCTCCAATCAGGTGGTGCAGAATGGGGAGCAAAGTAGCCTTTGTGGATCAGATGCTTTTGCTAGTAGTGGGATCTGAAAAGCTCAGTGACCACGTAGACAGGGAAGATGCTAGCAGGGCACCAAGGATGACCTCAGGTTTTCAGGTTGGCTATCAAAGTCCAGAGGACACTTGCTGGACATACAGAACAAAGTGCAGGGAGAAGAGGTGGTGTTTATTCCAGACATGCCAAACCCTGGGGCTGACAGACACAGGCACCCACTAGGCAGAGAGACCCAGGGATCAGGCACTCAGGAGAGTCACTGGGTCACTAGAGAGTCTCTGAGTCAAGGCAGAGGTGGTTTTTAAAGCAATAGGAGTGAGGAGCACTTTTGGGGAAGGTGTATGGAGGGGAATGGGTGGGAGGCACCATTCCTCAGGCTGAGTCAGGTTAATGAGGGAATAGGGAAGATAAGATCTGGGAGTTGGAAAATCAGGACAGGGATTATGAACCACATTGGAGAATTATAATTGAAAAGCATTGGTCACCTTGGTGGCTGGTGGGCAATGTATGCGAATCACCAAAAGCACTGAGTTGAGGACTTGGGGGAACTGGGTAGATGCAGACCACCCTCCCCTTTGGAAGATGCCCTGTTGTGAAGGGGAAGCAGAGCTTGGGGGTACCCATTACCTGGAGGTGCTTTAATGAGAAGTAGAGGAGGCAGTGAACAGGGGAGACTTTGGATGGTGACACTGGCCATAATGAAGAAAGGGGCAGAAGGTCAATGACAGCCCAGTTTCCCCAGTGCAGTGGGGGAAAGAAGCATGCTTCTGGGGTGTCCTGTGTGGAGAAGATAGGAGCAGAGCTTTGTGGAGCTCATTGACAGCTGAGGGTCTTGCCATTTAGGGGTTGTGAGGCTTCTCAAAGATCTGGTTTTCATTTAGAGCATATACATGTGTGTGATGTGTCAATGGGTGTGTTGTGTATGTGTTAGTGCAGTGTGCATGTGTGTGGCTTTTTATTTGTATGTACATATAGGCACATGTGTCTAAATGGGATGTGCATAAGTAGTGCATATGTATATATCTATGTGTGTACTGTGTGTCAGCGGGGCGTGCATGTGGACGTGTGTATGCATGTGTGCCATGTGTTTATGTACATATGTTTGTGTAAGGTGTGTGGATGTACGTATCAGAGTTCCATTTCCTTCCTTTTTCCTCTCAGGTGCTTAGGAATCAGGGTCTGAATGTTTGATGAGTCAGAGTACTTCCCACTGAAATCTGATCATCAGTTAAGGCATTTAAATCAAACACTTACTATTTATTGGTCTGACCTTGAGTTTTGTTTCATTTCTGAAGGAATACAAAAATCATCTGTGGGTGAAATGTCTATGTCCAGGCAGAAACCTACTAAATCTACTGCATTTTTTACATCTCTGCAAAGTTTAAAGAAGCACAAAGATTATGTAGACACACCCCTCTCTAGAGAGGGCAGTCCCTGAGTTGTCAAGAAGAAGGGGCTGCAGAAGGAGTGATATTAGTTATGCATAGCTGGGGGTGGGGAAGAGGAGAGAGCTGCGTAGCTGTGGGTAGACAGACATGAAGACTGATGGCCCTGGGTGGGCACTATCTGGAACAGAAGCAACGGCGAGTGGCACCAGGGGAAGATGCGGACAGTGGGACAATCTGAATGAGCTTTGCCAGGCTGCGGCCAAGTGCTACCTAGGAATGTGCTGAGCTCATGAGGAGGCCTGGTGGATCCAGAAGTAACTGGCAGAACTTCACAGATGAGGGGAGCTGAGGGAAGGCTGGTTTAAGGTTGGACCTTGCCAGATATGGTCACTGAAGAACAAGCAGCTAGGAGCATCATTAGCAAGGCAGTAGGTTAATTTCCAAGAGATGCTGCTGCATTTGCCAAAATACATAACCACTGAGTTTGCCAAATTTATCACAAAACAGGTTTTAGGGATTAGTTGAAGAATAATCTCTTTTTTACTCCACTCAAAAGGTACATTATCCTTGAGTAGAGCGGTTTTGTCTTCTTATAACCATGTTCAAGTGAATCCCTTATTTTTCCTAAATATAGTGAAACATCAAACATTTCTTTAAATTCTGCCAAGAAGTACATATTTATTGAATATATTCAGAGAGAAGGAGTGGGGGAGGATGGGAGGAAGAGAGGAGGAAGAGAGAGGGAGAGCTCATAAATGTGCTTCTCCAAATGTGCAGCTATTTGAGTTAATTCAGTTAACCAGTCATTAATCACATTGATTTCTTTTACTCTTTTGTTTCTTTTTTTTTTCAGATTGCTTTGGCTTCACTACATGATTGTGGTTTAAGTGAGCATCCATAGGTGGAAGGCGTGGAACAGCCAACAGAAGAGTTACTATGCTAGCCATGGTGTGCTGTGACTGTGGCCATGCAGTAGATTGCTACACAGAGCAGGTACCTTGGTTGCCCCATCTCACCAATGGAAAAGCAGATTGCACACTCATCATCTAATACTCTGTACTGATCTTGGTGGCAGTGAAATGGACAGCAAGGACATAGAGGACTGGAGAAATCAGTGGAGGTAGCAGGACAGGAAGAGTCCATGAAAGCAGAGAACACACTGATAGGAGGGAGAGAGACACTATCACTAGACAGTGACATCTGAAAGTGAGCACTTCCTCTTGTGATAAGATCCAGGGTCCATCCTGCTGAGGCAGTGGGCACTGACGTGGCTTAGGGATCAAGTCCCTGTTGCAGCATTTGCTACTTGTCCACACAGGCTGGTGAGCCTTGGGTAGGAGTGGGCTGAGAGCCCATGCCACACTTGCCACAGGGGAGAAGGTGGGGAAGGGGTGTTAGAGGGATGGGAGAATCAGATCCAGGCTCCTCTAGGTCCCTTCCAGTGGGATGTTTCATGACTTGAAATCTCAGCTGCCATTCTAAGAGGATTCCTTTCAATTTAGGCCCCTGTATTCAGAGTCTAGTTACTTCTACTCAAATGTTTATCTAAGAACAGACATCTAGATGGAAAAATTATGGCAAAGGTAAGATCACAGCTGTGACCACAGCTTGTACCAGGTCTTGGGGATAGTTTCCTCCTCAAGACCATTTTAGCAGCTGAGAGAATGGTGTGGGTCTTCTTACCTGCATGTGTTGTGGGTTTGGGAGACAGCAGACATTGGATAGGAGAGGCCCCTTGCAAGGCCAGGTTGCACCTGCTCATGTCTCATGACAGTTCTTGCACCATCTTTGATGACCTAAAAGTGTCCTCTGTACCCAGTGTCAAGGTCACTACTATAATGTAATATATCACAGTACTCTATAATATTTGTGTGAATAATTCTTGGATGGTTTCTAATGGCAGATATTTCTAAATCATTGGAGAGAAATTTTAGTCTTCAATGAGATTCAATCATGCAGGTAGATTTGGGGAGATTAGGAGTAGTTAATCAAACAGGAAGACTTCTGTGAAAGCTGATGGTGGATTTAGTGGGGACTTGGAGTAATTAAATTCAACAGAAAGACCTGTGTGAAATCCAACAGTATGTGGGAGGGGCTTCTTTGCCTGCAGGTGTGGCATTTCTCTAACTATTGAGTGATCATATCAGGTCTTTGGGGCAATTCTAGTCTTGAGCCTGAATTGAACTTTGGTGTCTTCTGTTTCAGGTTTAATGCTTCATATTATATATTTGGACATTGTGACTGGATAATTTAGTAACTGCTGCAAAATGTGCTTGATATCCTGAAAGAATTCAAATTTGATTTAGAATTGTTCAATTTTTAAAAAGCAAAAGGCAAACTATTTTGTAAGAAAAACAAGAAATAGGTAAACACTAGCAATATAACTAAGACTGAAATGTACATGTAAGATGACAGACTTTGCTCTAACCAACTGATATTCCTGGACTGCTGCACTGTGTCTGGTTCCCACCCTGAGCTGGCACCATCCTGATCCAGCCAGTTGTTCTATACCCTCAGTGTCTTGGCCACTCCCTGTCACCTTGCTGCATGTGTCCTCTGCAAGGAGCTGCTCAGAGATTTCTTCCATCCAAGTGAAGTCCACCTACTCCATTAAGCCTAAGCTCTGGCTTGCAGTCCCCAGGGTCCCTTCAGAGAGTTATCTTCAGCCTACAAAATCCAGAAGCATCAGAAATGCATAGAGATTCTTTATTTCTGACTCCACCCTTCAACTCCAGGTCTACTATGTTCAGACTGAGATCTCCAATGAAACCTGGGCACGGGCAGCTCGAAGCCTCAGGCATGACATCCTCCCCAGAGGCTGAGCCTGTGATTTGAACAGATCTGTGTCCCATAGAAGGTGTCTTCCATGGTGCCCAAGGAAGGGCCCCTCAATTACACTGTGCAGTGGGGGCCACCTGACCCCAACAGGGGAGTAAGGGAGCAGGCTTCCTCCACAAGCAGGGCCAGCCTACATCTGAGGCTACTCTTGATGAGGTGCTGGGATCCCTGCCCCAGTCACCAAGGTGAGGTGTGGAGAAATCCATGGGAAAAAAAAAACGGTTTTCTTGGAAACCAAGTGGTTAGGAGTCCAAGGAAAACGTGGCATCCCTTGAGCTGGGACCAGAGGAAAAGAGCCATGGGCACAGGTGAGAGACATCTTGTTGGCTATGCACAAACTGTGGGAAATGTTTCCCTTTCCCTCATATGCAAATGCAGAGGAGTGCTGCTATTCTCACTTTTATTGGAGGGATTATGTGTGAAACATGTTTAGCCCTTGAAGGGAAGGTGCCTTACATGTTTGCTTGTTCTTGATTGATCTAAGTTTCCTATGCAAACAGTAGAGAAATTGCACTTTCAACAAAAGCACTTGCTTAAAAAATACAAAGGAAGTCTTGAGACCCTGGCAGTGCTCATGGAGACTTACTTTGATTGATTACTCATTCTATGTCAAGCATTGTGCAAACCATGCACAACCTATTTAAACTCACAATCTCGGCAGAATAGGTATTATTATCACCTTAGGACTTAGCACAAGGCCTCCCAGTCTTTTTCGATTAGACCACTGTCCCCAGCAGAAACCTTCATGGTACCCACTCTCAGCTCTCTTGTTTTCTGGTCTTTCATCATTCTTTGGCATCCTTTGGATGCTGCTCACCCTTTGATTCTGGTGTATTTTCCTGTTGCTACCTCCAGGCTACACCCAACTCCAGGGGAGATGATTCCTTCCTGCTGGCTGTCCTGAGTCCCCAGATGTCCCCATACACCAGTCTGCTTCCAGGGCACACTGACCTTCTGCCTTGCTCACTAGTTTTGCCCTCAGGCACCTCTCAGTTCCCAGATGAATAGAGGCACATATGTAGGCCATGGGCGAAGTAGATGTTCAATCTGCTTTGCTGCATGAAGGGAAAAAAACCCTTCTGTCTAATTGAATTTATGATCTCAATGCATGCAGTTCTGTCTCCTCCCCACCAGCCCATGGCCTTGGAAGCCCAGCCATGTGCATAAATTACAGCTAGACCAGTGGTTCTAGCAAAGAGAGGAGCACTTTCCCCTTGGCTAGATTTTCCCCTTCTGCACTGAGTTTCCAGGGGAAGCTTCATGTGCCATGTGCAGGGAATGCAGAGCCACTGGGTTTCCAGGGAAGGCTTGCTCTCACACTGGCCTGAGATCATTTGTATTTTTCCTTGTTTTCTTTGCCAATATTTTCTCTCTTCTTTTGGCCTTTGATATTACTTTTTATATTTTATTCTGTATCCTTGACTTTCAGAAAAAGTAAAGTATAATAATTTTAAATAATGTACGTGCATTTCTTTTGTCTGATTACTTGTTCAACTTACATACAAAATTCATCTACATAACATTAGCATAATCATATGTAGGCATTGCCTAACCTCTGCTTCATTAATACACTTGAGGGCTGATCCATCTTGTTTCCCTAGCTCCTTGAAGAGGGCAAGTCCTCCTGAACCTTGCAATAAGTCAATCTTTCTATGCAGAGGGTGGCTGCATAGAAATGGGCCATTGCCAATGGGAATGCACTGTCTGTCTTTGGTGATCAACCCTTAGTACAAGAACTAGCTTTATGAACCCAATCCTAAAATGGGAAAGCAAATCAAAGTGTTTATTTTAGGAGGAGAATCTGTCATGTCCCTTGGCCCTGGGAAGTGGCCTTGGGGCCCCTGAGATTCGATGGTCTGGGTCTTTAGAAGGTGGCATAGACCATGGTGCCATTAATTATCCTAACTGAGGCTGAGGGAGCTGGGGCAGTTATCCCCAAGACCCAACCTTCTCTGTTGGAGTGTTGCTCCCAGGGGTGCAAATTCCTCATTGTATTAATTATTCCTGTGTGATTTTTATTTATGGAGGTGACAGACTGACAACTACAGGAAGTCAATGCCATTAAAAAATAGTTTATTTTTATTCACAGTTCCCCTAGAAACAAAATGCATATGGCGCAGCACCAGTGGGGGTAGTAGTAGAGGCAAGGAAAAGCAGAGCCCACAGCCTTGACTGGTGTTCTTGCAGTGCTGGGAACAGTTCAAGTCTGGTAAATGTGAACCATCTTAGCAGGCGTTGGGCTACAAGTAGTTTCCAGTCATCGCATGTCTGGGTCTGGGTTGATTTAGGGCAGGACCAATGTTGGCTTGGTGTGTGAGAGTTAGCTAAAGGGATGGCTGGGCTCATGGGTGCCAGATTGGTTGGTTTGCATATGCAAGGTGTGCTCATGGGCAAGTTGTTTATTATTGTAGGTGTAAGACAGCCCTCGGAGGAGCAGTCTCTTCCCAGACAGTTATACCCCAAGGTGACAGACACCATAAAATTAAAAACATGATTAATATACCTGTGCCTTTAGCCTTCCCTGCAAATAGGCTGAGCAGGTTCCCATTGCAGAGAAGAGACTTGGTCTCTAATCTGGTGGTTGGCACAGGCCAGGCCAGTGTTCTGGAACTGATAAGGGTGGAGGGGTCCCTGGGGGTCACTCTGGCTGTGCTGAAGTGGGGTTATATTTTCTGAGTTCATGATGCAGGATGACAGCACAACCAGTCCCCTCCTCTCCATTGGAGTTTGGGAAGCACTGAGTTGCCCAACAAGGTTCCTGGTTACAGATTGGTTGGGGCCCCTCAGCCCCCTGGGGAAAGAAGGATATTGATGTTTTAAAAATCTAGAAGCCTTCTGGAGTATTCTGTATGAAGAGTGAGTTAATTTTCTTCCATAATGAGAAACCATAGACACTGAGGTCAAGGTGATCATAAGCAAAGAGAACAGCTTTGTGTCCCTGTAGTGTCCTAAAGGTCCACGTAGTTCAGGTCAAATTGCAGCAAGACACTCATAAGGGTCTCACGGGCATGATTGTGAGTATTGCACTTCATACTCTCCATAGTCAGGGGTCTTCCTGGACAATCTTTACAAAGGACAGAGAGGAACACATTATCCTGCTGAAGATACTGGGCCATGCCCATCCCCACAAAGGTGGATTACATCTGCAAACCTTTTCATTCTGAGAAACACTGAACCAGCCATAGGCTGAGGGACAACAAGGGTGTTGGAAAGACTTGCCTTGACTCATTTTTAACAGCACACCCATGATTTCACTTATTCTAAATATAGTGTTCCCTGGCTGGAAAGTCTGGTGTGATCATGCACAACAGCCACAACAATACAGACTTTCTGGAAGGAATTGGGGCTCTGGGAAGTGCCCTCTAGGGCCAGCCCTTCAGTTTTGCTGTGAGGAATTCCATGGGGCTTCCCAGGACAAGTCAGGAGAGGAAAGTGGTTTATAAAGTCTTTTTTTCCCCCCTAAAATCTCCATGCAGTCAGGGAGGCTTAGTGAGTCATCTGTGCCAATTAGGGAAATATACTTCTGGGCCTGGACAAAGGCCAGCAAAGTCCTCCTACAGTCAGGGCATGTGACGGGGGTCCAAGGCTTTCACAATGCCTGGCTCATGGGAAGGTCCTTCCTAACCCTTCTTGGCTGGATGTGTGTAGCCTTAGGTCTTACTGTGGTTACTGCATGTTACCAGAAGGGATTGAAGCTTTGAGGGTCAGTATGGGCTTTGTGATATTTACTACTACCTCTGTCATGGTGACAGGTTGTGTGTCAGATGGAGGCCACTATATCCACTTGGTCCTGAGATCAGAATGAGGATGATAGGGAGCAGAGTCCCTAGCCCTCTTAGAGCAAGCTTACAATACATATTTGAGGTCTTATTCACTGAGATTTGGGGTTTATGCTACACCATAACAGCTTATTCTCACTATCCTAAATGAGCTATGTAAACTGCTTCATCCAAAAATAGCTCCCAGTGAACAGCTGGTTCATCCTTAAGGGAGGAAAGAGGCAAGTATGGGCATCTGTGGGGTGGGCAGGGCTGGCTCATCCTGCATAATGAGATGGCTGCATGGTTGCTCCTGGAGAAGATGGGTGGGGGGATTTGGGTTTTCAACCTTGTCTACTTGTGACCTGGCCCCAGGCCTTGGTGGTCACAGCAATTGCTCAGGAGAGATATGAGAGGTTTATAGTAAATCCAGCAACCATATAAACTCTTCCCAGGCAGAGAGGTCAGGTGCCTGGGTGGAGAGTCTGCATACAGTAGCTGGGCTTGTGGAAGCTGCTGTAGCAATAACTGCTGCAGGGGGACTCTCAGCAGGACCAACACCAACTTTACTTTGGTGGTAAAGTTGGGTGGTAAAGTCTAGGGTGGGGAGGGGTATGCTGGGGAGTGAGCTGGCCAGGGCACACTGGAAATTCTGACCATCAGACCTATGTGATAGCACCAAAGCTTCCACCGCTGGGTACAGATCAAACTCCTCCAGCCAGGGACAGATAAAGTAAGTGGAAGTGGAGGACCAGGGAGGTTGGTTCTACGAAGTGCAGGGGAACCTCTCTGGAGTAAGATGTCTCTGTGATGTGGGAGGGAAGGGTGGAATCATCGTCTCTACCCAGAACCTTGAATTGCTGATCTGGGTTAGCATTTTGATGATCCCCTGGCCCCAGGGCTGTTTTTACACAGGGGAAAGCCTCAGAAAGAACATTCCCTGTGGAATTGACAGGTGTGGAAGGCATTCAGGAGGTGGCTCTTTCCAGGTGCTCCTGAAGGTGAATGCAGCAAATAATACTGCTTAAACAAAAGTCATTGGAAAACCTACTTAGCAGCAAGAGCAGATGGACTCTTTTTTTTTTTTTTGGTTGAAAGTAGCTCAGGCCAAGGCTCATGTAGCAACCTCTCTCCATTCCCTGTGCCCCCTGCCATCCTACTTTACAGAACGAAGGGAACCTCTCCATCTTGAGTGTGACAACTGGGGGTGCCTAAGCCTGCCCAGGAAGGGACTATATAAATTTGGTAGTAGTGGTAGGGGCTTGATACCTTGTGCTATGTAGCCTAGGCTGGTCTTGAACTTGCAATCCTCTTTCCTCAGCCTCCTGGAATGCTAGATGTGTGCTACTCTGCCTGGCTTGATGTTCTTAAATTTTTTTAAGAGTAGGAAGAATTTATTGAGAGAAAGATAGCTTCTGTCTAAGAGAGACAGAAGAAGGTCCTGAATGTGGGTAGTCCCTTGATCTTTTTTTTTTTTCTTTAAAGAAAGGAGTACAGTGCCATTCTTTATCTTTGTTCCTTATTAAGTGAATTTCCTGACAGACCCAAAGCGGCTGCAGAATCAAGTTTTCCTGATCTTCCAGCTGGCTGGTTGACTCCATAGAGTGCTCTCAGCTCCAAATCTGTGCTCAGCTTCATGCCCTCAGGAGTGGGCCATGCCTACATGAGGTGTGTAAAGGAGAGTCAGAGTCCTTCTTCACATGGACCAGGTAGGGGAGGGTAGTTGCCTCAGATGCAATCCCAGTTGCAAGATAGGAGAGAGATCCAAAGGTGTAGGGGTAGTGGGAGGGGAAGGGGAAAGGGAAGAAGAGAAAGGAAAAATTACGAGAAAGAAAAAAAATGGAAACAAAGTCTATGTAAATAGGGAAGGGTAGAGGGGGTGAAAGGCACGTAGGTAATGGGGGAAAAATAAGAACTAAGATACATCATGTTCAGGTACAATCACCCAATGATAAATGTAAATGTATTGTATACCTAAAATGTACCAATTAATATATAAATTAAAAAAAAAAGACAGGAGACCAAGTTTTTGCAGACTGACCTGCTAATGCCATGTCTTGAACTGAGACCTTGGAATGCGCTACTGGTACCAGACAAGATGCTTAGGGGCCTGTGATGTGAAGTCCACACCAGGAGCCTTATACCTGCCTGGAACAGAGAGTCTCAAAGTTTAATGTGCATACGTGTCACCTGGGTGTCTAGATAAATGCTGGTTCTGACTCACCTGGTCCTGGTGCATCCTGAGATTCTGCATTCCTAGGATTAGTGACCCATATAGACACTGCTCCAAGGCCATACCTCCAGCAGCTAGAGCCTAAGCCTGTGCCATCCAGTAAGACAGACACTAGCCACTTGTGACCATTTAAATGTAAATTGATGAACTAAATTAAAATTTAATTCCTCCCTGTCTTGGTCATGGAGCTACACCTGACTTAGGCTGCAACAGTGGACAGTGCAGGACATTTTAGTCACAGATAACATTTTGCAGATATAAGGCTCTGATGAGAGGTGAGCCAGTATGTGTAGAGTTGCTATGTGAACTGCAATTCCATTGTCTAATTCAATTATGATAAAAGAGTTCGGCTGTAGCTTGATTAAGAGTCAGACCATGGAGGTATAGGAAAAAATTAAAACAGCTGTTAATTTAATTTGAGTCCATATTCTTAGAGAACTGATTGTAAATTGAGAATCCTAATTAATCTCATTTCTCACATTTTTCACACGAACAAGCTGACAATAGTTTTAACAGTGGTTGAAATATGGTGCTATTTCCTGGCTGATGCCAATTAGCTTCTGAGCTTCACATTTAGAGTCTTTAGGGATGTTTGTATCCTAACCAAATCCTGGAAGAACTTCCTCTAAATAAATCCTTGCTCATGAGCATCTTTGTCCCATCCACCACTGCCCTGGTCCACACCAGGAGTCTTTTCTACTCCTGCTTGGCTTTGTGGCTGTTCAATCTATCACCAGTGTGTCTCTTCTCAAATCCCCTTTTCTGCTCAAAAAATGAGTACGGTCTTCATCAAACTAACAAACTGTAACTGCGTACATTCTGACCAATGTGATATGGCAGGAAACAGAATAGAGCAATATTGGGTAGGAGAAAACCAACATATTTGCAGGGATTGTGACTGAAATCACAATGAGGATGTGAAAGTCCCATAGGAAGTCCCATGAGGATGAAGTGAAAATCTATCACAGTCACCAAAGACAATTTCAGCAAGTCCACTGGGTTGTTTTAGTATGCAGCATTGCTATACAAAAGCAGAGAGCCCATCCAGATGACTGGCTGAGCTCCCATGGCAGCTCAGTGGGATTCTGGATTCCTGCACCCTGGTTGGGCTCCATTTCAGCCCTAAGGGCTGTCACTTGCCCCTCACCCAAGCCCCCATGTGCATGGCCAAAGCATGTCCAGCCTGGTCTCAACACTGATAACAGAGGCAGCCACAAACAAAGTGGACCTCGATTCCAGCAGTAAGTTCCAGCCAATGGGGCAAGTGCAGATGGAGGGGCCTCCCACCCTTGGTTTACTAGACCCTCCTCCCAACTAAATACTTGTTCTCACATCCTTGTCTTGGGTTTCTTCTGGGGTGATTTACTTGAGATGTATCCTTCTCTGACCGCTCGGCCTTCAGAACAGCCAGCTGGATGACCTCACACCACACTGGCCATGGCTTCACCCATGCCCCTCCTCATGGATTCTTCACACAGGCCCACAGGTGAGTGGGGTGAGTGACCCACTGTCATGGCTATGTCAGTGCCCAAGGTCACACAGCCCTTGACTGGAGGGTCTGGAGCTCACCTTGCCTTTAACTCCGAAAACCACTTGAGTATAATTTTGGATAATGATGTCCCTGGACCCAGAGCCTCAGGACTGGGGGATCTTTGGGGAACTTTTATGCCCCTCATCTCTTATTGATGGACAGATAAGCATAGAGAAGAGCGAGCAATCTGAGATTGGACCTCATGGTTCCTGATTTCTGACACCGCTCTGGATTCATGTTTGTTTTGGACACAATAAAACAAGACCAGTGCTACCCTAGCCAGAAGCTGGAGGCTGCCCCTCATGTGGCTGTTTTGGAAAACAGAATCTTCACTTGGGTCAGATGAAAATCTGTCTGTGGGAAACTGCACTTGTGCTTTATAATGGGAAGGAACCTGCTGGGAGCTGGAGCCATGACTGCCAGGGATGGGGACACAGGCTGCCAAGCATCTACCAATTCTCATCAAAGAGGTGGGGATGGTGGTCCAGAAAGGTGGAGGGGGACAGCCCCTCACTCCTCAGGACAGTTCCTGGAAAGTATTTAGATGAGCATGTCGAATAGGTTTTATTATTGTTGTTGTTATTATTATTATTTTTGAGAGATATTTAAAAGACACTTTTCAAGTGGAATCAGCCATAGCACATGGTCCAGGGCTAGCCTGGGCCAGCCCCTCCACTGTGCTTTATTTTGACATTCAGAGCAACAGCCAGAAAATTAAATAATATGTGCGCCTAATTGCTTTGCTCTTTTAGAACGATTTCTGCTTTGGAGCTATTCTATTTGTTTTTCAAGCCCGTTTGTGTTATTAATAAATCCCTTGATTCAGATGCACCATAATTCACATGGTCTATTGCATACTTCTTTTCTCAAGTGCTGGGGTGCAGAGTGCAATATCAGACCCTACTGCCACCGGGGCCAGGCCAGCCAGCACAGGCCCACAATTTTGTGTGTGGTTAGCTCTTGGGGCTGCTCATGAGTCCTTGAATCATAGAATTAGCTAAATGACTATTGATAGTTGGTTATTGCATTTTAATGACTTAATATCTTTGCTTAGCAGCAGAGTCCTACAGAGCAGGGCTGGCTGAGACAGGAGCTGTGGCTGAATGAAGCAGATCCTAGACAAGGATGGACCATTTCTGCTGGGCCCTTAGTAGCCAGGCTGCTCCTGATTTCAGATGCCTCAGATTGAGCTGGAGGAGAGTGGTTTTGGCTGCATTAAAGCACTACTAGGAACATTCTGAAGTCATGGAATTCATATGAGAATAAAACATCATCCAGAATACAAGCTGTATTCTGCCCATTTTATTTTATTTTATATATTTATTTTTTCCCCATTAAGTTTATTGGTACATTTTAGGTATAAAATACAGTTACATTCATCATTGGGATCTTGTACCATTACATGAGTATCTT
>NW_004624737.1:15268171-15303922 GCF_000247695.1 Heterocephalus glaber
CTAGGTAACAGAGACATGGCAGGGGTTATCACAATCCCCAACTTGAAACTATACTACAAAGCTACTGTGATAAAAACAGCATGGTTGTGGCCAAGAAACAGATGTGAGGACCAGTGGAACAGAGTAGAAGATGCAGAAACAACTCCAGACACACTCAGCCCCCTCATCTTTGACAAAGGAGCCAAACACCTTCACTGAAGGAATGATAGCCTCTTTAATAAATGGTACTGGAAAAATTCGGCTTCAACTTGCCAAAGACTAAAACTAGACCTATATCTCTCACGATGTACTAAACTAAAATAAAAGTGGATTAAATATCTAAATATTAAATCAGAAATGCTGAACCAGCTGGAACAGAGGCTAAGTAGAACTCTTGGACACATTGGTGTAGGAAAAGATTTTATGAACAAAACTTCATTTGCCCATGAACTAGCACAAACAATCAACAGCTGGGATCTCTTCCTATTAAAATGCTTTTGCACAGCAAGAGAAACCAGCCACAGTGTGAAGAGACAATTCACAATGTGGTAAAAATTTTCACCTGCTGTTACTCAGACAAAGGTCTGCTATCTAGAATCTATAAAGAACTTAAAAAAACAGACCTCCCGAATATAAAGACCTAATCCAAAAATGGTCATCTGCAATGAACACACATTTCTCAGCAAAAGAAGTAGAAATGTCCAATAAGCATTTGAAAAAATGTTCAACATCACTGGTCATTTGAGAGATGCAAATGAAAACAAAACTGAGATTCCACCTCACCCCAGAAAGAATGGCTGCTATCATGGAATCAACCAATAACAAATCCTGGTGGGATGTTGGGAAAGGGGAACCCTGCTCCACTGCTGGTGGGAGTGTAGACTGGTGCAACAACTATGGAAATCAGTATAGAGATACCTGAAAGAATTAAGACTTGAAGTCCCATTTGACTCAGCTATTCCCCTGCTGGGTATCTCCCCCAAAGAATTTAAAGAATCATACCGCAGTGATATATGTGTACCCATGTTTATAGCAGCACAGTTTGTAATAGCTAAAACTTGGAAGCAGCCCAATTGCCCATCAACTGGAGACTGGATAAAGAAAATGTGTTTCTTTTATACAAGGGAGTATTATTCAGCCATAAAGAATGAGAAACTAGAGCCATTTATAGCTAAATGGATGTACATTGAGGCAATACTCTTAAGTGAAATAAGTAGGACTCACGTGTAAATAACGAATAGTTTCTCTAGTGTGAGAAACTGAAAGCATAAATAAGGACTAAAAGATAAAATAGATAATGAGAAATGGAAAGAAAAGGCTAAGGGGAAATTGGAGGGGTAGGAGACAGTAAAGAAGGGAATGGAATTAATATGAGAAAATGAAAAAATGTAAACAAAATCTTTGTAAATAGGGAGGGATGGAGGGGTTGAAGGGAGGGCAGGGGAATGGGGAAAAATGGGAACCAGGAGAGATTATGTGAAGGTGCAAATTTTCAGTGATGAGTGTCATTTTGTTGTATATCTAAAATGTACCAATAAAATTAATAAAAAATAAATGTGGACATGTTTTTGTAGATGTGCACCTAAGCCTTGATCCTGTATTATTAGCCTAATAGCTCTCTGGTGACAAGGAAGAGCGTGAGTCCCAGAGGGGCAGTGATTTCCTGAAAGTCTATACTTTTTAGGGGAAACATCAAGTCTACCATCAGATTTGGGGATCTTGGGTGAAAGAAAAAGTGAAAATTTAGAGGAGCTGCCAACTACTGTCTGGCATTAGGGAAGAAACTGCATTGAAATAGAGATGAGAATTTTCACTCACTCACTCACTCACTCACTCATCTATCCATCCATCCATCCATCATTTCATCCTTCACAGTTCTTAATCAATCCCTGCATACAGTAGGCACTGCTCTAGAGCCATGCCTGCATGACACAGGAGAAAAAAAGGACAGAGTTTCCCTTCCCTTGAAAGCTCCAGTGAATTTTTCTCTGCTAAGAGGAAAAGAGAAAAACCCTAAAGAACGCAACCATCACCACTTACGGAAAGAATGTGGCCCACCAAAATTCACCTGTTGAATCCCTGAACCCTGTTTGATGGTGGCAGGAGGCAAGGCCTTTGGGTGGTGAGAGATTTAGATAGGGTCATGAGTGTGGGCTCTTCATGTAGGGACTAGTGACTTTACAAAAAGAGATACCAGGAAGTCCCTCTTCCAGGTTTACACAAAAAAGAAGCCATTGAACACACAATGAGAAGATGAGTTCCTACAATCTAAGAAGAAGAGGCCTCAGAATGAAATCTACCTTGTGGGGCCTCTAACTTGGATTTTCCAGGCTTCAGAACTATGACAAATCAGTGCCTGCTGTTTGAGTATTCAGTCTATGATTTGCTACAGCAGCCCAACTTTGATCAGTGAACTCTGGAAGTTAAAAGCGAGGATCTATTGGTTTTTTGACACTATGATCAGCTCAAGCACAGAACTTTAGGGAGGATCCCCTTTGCTGCTCAACAGATTTGGAGCCCAAAAGCTGGAAGGGATCATAGGTCATTGTTGGGGCCCATACCTTGGTTAAGCCATGAGCAGGTCATGGGTGAAGAAGAGGCTTCCCAAGGGTCTCTGGTTTTCTTTTCCTGTGCAGAGATACTCTGAATGGGACATCTCAAGCCTGTGACTCAGACCTGAAGAGAAAAGGTTAGCAGATGATCCTGGGGAAACTGAAATGCTAGCTTCTCATTGGCCTTCCAATGGCTGGGACCTCAAAATTTGACCACCAACACTCTGAGATCAGCTACATATTCAACATGCTTGTTCAAAGCCTAGAAGATAAGCATGACAGGCTATGGGCTGAGCACTGGAGCTTGGGATGGATATAGGGCAAGGTACGGTGGCCCTGCCCCAGAAGAGTTCAACATTAGATTAGAGTTAGCTGTCTGTAGCCACTGACTGTTATTGCTAACAGAAGAAAGGGGCTGAGAGATGTAGACAGAGTGCCATGGGGGCTCAGGTGATGAGACTTCCTGGAATCAAGAGAGGAAAAAGCCCTGTAACCATGAAGTCAGAGATTACAGCTATGCAGGTGCAAGCCAAGCAACCCCAGGTGCTGAAAGAGGTCAGGAGGGATCTTCCCCTAGAACATCAGAGGGACTGTGGCCCTGGCAGCATCTTGAGCTTCTGTCCTCCAAAAATGTGAATGAATGAATATGTGTACCCCTGAGCCACTCAGTGTGTGGTAATTTGTTACAGCAGCCACAGGAAGCTGACTCACATCCCTGGTACATGTCCTCGAAGGTGTCTTGCCCTCCTGACTGGTCTCCAGGGAGGTAATGGAGGGCAAATGCATGCTTTTCCTGCCCCGTCATTCCTTCATTTGTTTCAGCATTGTTGTGAGCCCTTATCACAGGCTAACAGGTGGGCAACTGTCTGGGTGGGCAGGAGTGGCAGAGAGGAGGGAGGACAAAAAGAGAGAGAGTGACAGGAGGATGAGGTAGAGGAGGAGAAGCATAGGTGGAAGAGGAACAGTGAGAAGATGGAAGGCAGAGAGAAGTAAGGACAAAACCTAACGTAGCCCAGCTTTCAAGACAAGTTGTTTGCCAGTACCTCAATGACTCTGAAAGTGACACAAGGGCTGATTTTCTGGCACGTTAGGATAAGGCAAGCCTGGGCCTTGCACTAAGGACCCCAGAGTGTGCTGTCCTGTGTCCTGCACAGCATGCAGGCTTTGCCTGGTTGCACAGCCTGGCCTCACCCACAGCTGTTTTCCAAAGCTGATTTCTCATTAGACCTGTCTTTGTGTCTGGACACAATGAGGAGCAGTGGGCTCATTCCTGAAGCACAGTCCCTTTGTGTTTCTTTCAATCAAAAGGGATTTAGAGCCTTTTCAACTCTAGTAAAAAAAGAAACCCCAGGAGTAGCAGCGAGGCAATGTGAGTGACTCCTTGCCTCCTTAGCGAGAGTGTGGCTCTGCCTGTCAGTTTCCTGCCTCCCTGCTTCTCTGCACAGTACTTGCATTCTCATCTGATATAACCATCTTTGCCATTTCATATGGAAACCCTAAAATGTTAGCTCTGGAACCTTCTGATTCGGAGAGAACCTTAGGCTCAGGGAAGTTCTCTGATTTAGGCTGATGCATTTAACTGGCATCCAAGTAGGATTCAAAGTCGCCTTTCCTAACCCAAGTTCCCCTTTCCCATCCAGCCCCTGTGAGGCTGATGAGTGCTTCCCTTCTGTTTGGTTCACTGAGTAGCCCCTTTGCCTCCTTAGTTTAAATAAGCACTTTTCCAGCCTTTCTCTTCTTCCTTTTGGTTGCCCCAGGTTTTCCTACTCAGCATGTAGCCCTCAGCCTGACTGCCTGCATGTTCCTAACAATGCTCTGGTGTTCCTTCATTTTCTTCCTCTGCATGGACTGTTCCCTTGACCCAGGATGCTGTTCTTGGGCTCCTACATTGGGCCAAATCCCTCTTGACCCTAGAGTGCAGTTCAGGCATCAGTGCAAACACTGGACTCTCTTCTCCATGGGCTCTAGACTGTGGTTCTCCCTGTGGGGGTTTCTGTTGTAGCCTTGCTCACTTAGCTCCTTGCCTCTGTGAACTTAAGAGGCTGCAAGCAGTCTCAGCATCTGGTCTATGGAAAAGTAGGGGTTTGAGAGAGGACAGGAGCTGCTAAGGATTCTGACACATGCCAGCCTCTGCATTAGGAGATTTCATGTTTCCTCCTCCTGGCAGCAAAAATTGCAGTATCATTTTGGTGAAATAATCAAGGGCAAAACAATATAAGTTTCAGGGATTTAAAAAAAATTATATATTAAAAAAGAGAAGTAACTTTTGACAAGAAACAACCATTGGAGAAACACAGTGTTCTTAAGAGCCCGAGAAGCAATTGAGCTGCAAATTATACCTTCCAGATGGCATCGTACTTAGTGAATCTGAACCCAGAAACAGTCTCAGAAAAGAAAGAGACACATTTGCGGGAGAGAACTACAAAAGCTACCGAGTCATAATTACCCTGAAAATACAGACGGGTGACTGTGGAAACCACAGAATTCTCTCTTCTGAGAAATGTTCAAAGGAGGATATAAAAATTCTTATCTGTAGGTCAGGTGTTGCTGGCTGCACAGGATAAGAATATCCATGGACAAATCTGTCTGTTCTTAAACTATGTCGTTTTTTTCAGTCAGGTGAACTAATCCAGAGAAGTGTCATGCTGATTGTTGCTGGAAATGGAGCCCCACCCCACGCAGCCTCTTCTCTAGGACACAGAGTACCCCCCACCTGTGGTGCAATTTGGGCTCAAGAGACAGATGTCCTGCACCTGTGACTCCCCGGAGGTCACTTACTGGTTTCATGACCTTAAGTTAGGGAACTGCCTCATCTGTAAAACAGGGATACTGTTGGTGTCACGAACCCATGAGAGAAAGGAGACTGTGCTTTTGGATCTGTGTGCCCAGACACCATGACCTGTCATCCTCTGCCTGCCACACTCCTATCCCATTCAGTTTTTCCTTCCCATACAGCTACTATCCCCACCCCCAAATCTGCTTTCATTTCCCCCTCTTCCTCCTCTCTTATCTGCTTGCTTTCCATTCTCACTGCCCCACCCTAATTCTCTACTCTCCTCACTGTGAACCTCCATTTGGCATGAATGGAAAACACAAGGGCCAGGAAGCTTCCTGCCTGTGGTCTGAGTTGCTGTGACCTTGCTGGAAGCTGTCCTACCTCCTTGCCCCAGTGGGGCTATCACAAAGTACTCAAGGCTGGCTACTTTACAAAGAAAAGCATTTTCTTTTAGTCACAGTTTTGGAATCTGGAAGTCCAGGATTGGGTAACCCTGTCCATTTGGCCTTTTGTGAGGTCCTCTTGGCTGCCTCAAAGCATGGCAGATGACATCATATCAGGAATGCATGACAGAAGGGGATCACATGGTGAGAGAAGAGAGAGGCCCAGGCACTCCCTCCGGAATAGCATCCATCCCATTAAAGATCTGATCCCCTCCCACTGGGCCCCACCTCTTCATGTTTCCACTGTGCTAACTGTCACACTGGGAACCAAGCTTCCAACACATGAACCTTTGAAACCAGAGCAGGTGTCACCTGAGCCACCGTCTTCCTTCCATATGGAAGTGCAGGTTCCCTGCTGTCAATGGGTAGCGGGGGAGGGGGGAACATATCATCCAGGGGTGGCTATTGCCACCAACTGTCCAATGAGGTTCCAAGGTCTGTCCACCAGCCCCAATTCAAGTTGATTCTTAAAGGGCCCTGTTGATCATGGAAACCTTGGTTGATGCTCCATCTGTCCCTGCTTTTTCCCCATTCTCACACTGGTGTGGAAAAGCCATGGATCCTGATTAACTTCTGTCACAAAGTTGCTTCAAAGGAGCCTGAGCCCTGGTAGTCCACATAGAGTGCCACGTGCTGAGAGCTGTCCCTTCACCAGGGCCTCCCTTCTCCTCATCCTGCTCTGCATCTCCCCTCTCACCCTCATCTTCTGGATGCTGCCCACTAGTATGCAGATGCCATTCTGATACTTAGTTTTATCCAGCGGGTCTTTCAGTCCCTGGAGAGCCTGGTGCATAGTAGGTTCTCAATGAATATTGGCTGAAGAAATGATACTTCTTGCCTTGTATATTTACACATTTACACTTCTTGTAAATTTTACACATGAAGATTTTGCTCTTTTTATTCCTAAAGGTGATGTTCTTGTGCAGTTATTATCATATACAAATTCTTCCTTTTGGTCATTCTAGTGGTATCTTAGTCAATTTGGACTTCTATAAGGTGGAGTGGATGGTAAATGATAAAAAGTTTCTTCTTGCAGATTTGGAGGCTGGAAGTCTCAGATCAGAGTGGCAACACTGTAAGGTTCTACTGAGGGGGCCCTGCTGGGCTGTGGACACCCAACTTCTGCATCTGTAGTGGGGAAAGGAGCCATGGGAGCCCTTTGAAGTCCCTTTAAACAGGGCATGCCTGTCATTCATGAGGTACCACTCTTGTGTCCTCATTATTTCTCCAAGGCCCCATTCCCTAATATTACCACCTTGGTGGGGAGAGTTTCAACGTAAGGATTTTGAGAGACACAAACATTCAGCCCACTGCAAGAGCTGGCTCTGTTGTTTCAAGTTACCAAAACTTTGGTAAGAAGAGGATAGCAGGCCATACCTGGCCCAGGAGTAGAGGGGAGGCCTAATTCAGAGGGAAACTATGGCCCTTTCGTTTTCACAATTGGTGTTGATATGTTGGACAGCTAATTAGAGTTAGGTGGCAGGCACTAGACAACCTCATTCTGATAAAGTGGCAAGCGGACACCAGGCCTGATTCAGTGAAAAATAATAAACTTCTTAAACTGGAGCCTAGTTTGCTTGGGAAAGCAGAGCACTAGGCACAGAATACCTAGTGGGTACCCTGGGAATTAAAAGGCTTTCATCAAAAGCAGGAAATAGACATTAATTTTAAGAATCATATTTAATCCAGTGGTGGATGTTTGCTCAGATAGCCTTTTGGGGTGTTTGCAGGCCCTGGGAACCAGCTGCTCTGGAGCTGACTAAAGGGCATTGTGCACATATGGTTTGTGACAAGCCCTCCTGTACACATCCTGTGCTTTCCTTTATATTTTGCCCTGAACAATGTTTTCTTTTATATTTTATATATAGAGTTAAGGGGTGCTTATCTTTATCCTTGCTACTAAAGAATTATGATGGTACTTTGACTCTGTTTATAACTTCAGAATTTTCAAGCTTTTCAAAAAAAATCTGGCCTTTGTTCTTTGTTTTCTGAAAGGGAATTGAGATGTCAAGAAGAAAGGTCCCAGGGCTGGGGGTTTAGCTCAGTGGTGCCCCTGCCTGCCTCGCAAGCACAAGGTCCCAAGTTTGATCCCTGGTACCAAAAAAATAAACAAAGAAGAAAGGTCCCTAGCCCACAGTGGCTCCATAAGCCGTGCTGGTTCTTGGCCTCCAGCTGGTTGTTCTGGGGCTGTTTGCCTTCTAAGGTGATGATGGCTCCCCACTGAGGATGAAGGGGTAGGTGAGGTGGATCTGGTCCCAGGACCCTCAGGTAGTAGTTGGCCTCTGGAGTCCCCATGCTACCATCCTCCTATCCTTTCTGTTCCACTTTGTGTGTTCCGGGGAACTGCACAGGGACATAGATTTCAGTTAGCATTTTCTGCTGCAGAGGGAAAGAAGCAGGATCTCTGGGGCTTACTTCTGAGCTGAGAGGCATCCACTGTCATCTCAATCTGAAGCCCATATTTCCAGTACTGTGTAGGCCCTGGCAGCCCCTCAAGCTGCTTCTATAATCAGAGTCTACGTCCTATAAGGAGAGGAGGTAACTAAAACTATTATAGACCTTGAAGGATAAAAATGGATTTTTAAGGAAATGTAAAACTAAAAGGAAAGTGAAACAATGTTCTCTACCTTAAAGGAAGAGAGCTACAAATAAACAGAAACAATGAGTGGAGTGACATTCTCTGAAGTCCATGCTTGGAGAAATTCTTTGAAAATGTTTTGAATCCAAGATAATATTTATACTACCCTTTATTTTTAAGACAATCAGTTTTTAATGTTAAATTAAATGCCAACTTGCAAACAAGAGTCTGTAGTTACAAAGGCTCCTGCTATTTTTGGATGAATACTACATGACGCCTGTGCCTTTGTTTTAATTAAACTCTGAGGTCCCATTGAGAGGACTCCTTTTGCGGGGACTTTCATTAGCAGATGCTCTGTTCTCATGGGTGAGTAGAAAACATATTCGTGGGAAAAGATTGCAATTCAATTGCCTCTGTGGGCTGCTTCAGGCACTGCATTTATTAGCTCCAGCCAATCCTGGCTCTCTTGCCCTCCTTTCCTCTCTGGAGTGCATTTGGCCATTCACTGATTCACTCCTTTAATCATTCAGGGGTGTTAAGTATGGGGCTGTGATGGGAATCCTGAGCTGGACAACAGCCAAGTCCTGCCCCAGGGAGGACCTAGAAATCTGTACCACTGTGTGTGACAGCAGGCTCCCCAGTGATGAGCTCCAAGATCCCTCAAAAGGGTACCAGCTGGAGAGGTCATGGCTTCAGCCAGCCAAGGGCGGCAAGAGGGCAACAGTGCCTTCAATGGTGCCAAGACTTTCTGGGGGAGGCATGAATTTTCCTTTCTTAGGAAGGGACAGGTTTCATCTCAGACAACATAAGAATGAACTTCAATTGCAAATTTGTTCAGAGACCCTCCCATGATCTATGGAACTTGGATAAACACAATAGCAGGCACAGAATAAACAGACAGAGAAGCAACACAGAAGAGCCATTGAACATTTTTTCTTTGACCAGGAGCCATGTAAGGAAATACAGTAATTAAGATGATCAGGAAATAATTTACCATAATTGGCCATGATCCTGGGTGCCACCGTGAGTCACAGTATAGTGTTATGTATGGCACCCTTCCTCCTGCCCCTCCACATCCATGACAGGCTTCCATTAAGCCTAAGGGCAGGGACAGCAGTGCTGAGGCCCAGAAACACTGATGGAGCCACCAGAGAGGCTGCAGCACTCAAGCCCTCATGGGGGACTTAGGGGTTCGGGAGAAGGTCCAAGGATGGGCAGGATCCCAGCAAGCCCCAGGAGCACTGCCAGAAGGGAAAGCACTGTCCAGGGTCCTTTCAGTTTTCAGAGAAGTCTCAGTTTTCAGAGAAAGAGCCCTTCAACCTTGCTGCAAATCTCTGGGAGGATGAGCAAACCCCAAATAGGGAACAGTGCTCTGTGGACACCACAGGGGGATGCTGGACAAGAAGATCTAGAGTGTGTGAGTCCTGAGACCTCGCTTGCCTCTAGTTGGGCTAGCTGACCCTAGCTCACCACTTCCCTGCTGACATTCTGAGAGTTAGGCCTAGAGGGGTGAGCGGAGGGCTACTGGTGCTCCAACTCACCTGCTGCATCTCCCACCCTCTGAAGGGTTCTCACGCTGTCTTTGAGATAGGGCAGTGGTGGTGAAACTATGGCACACATGCCACAGCGGGCTGTTTGTATCATTGGAAGCTCTAAAAGGTTCACCCTCACTGGGGCCTGTTCTCAAGCCCACTTCACAGACTTGCAAGCTGAAGCTCAGAACTGGAACCTGGGTCCCTGGCTCCAGCTCAGATTCTTGTCTTTAGTCCCAGTTTTCCCATCACATGGTACTCAGTAAGCCACTGTGTGCTGTGACCCTAGAATGTAGAATGGATTGCTGGAGTGGGGCAGTGATCTGGGATGACTGAGGCCCCAGATCCTGGCCATCGTCCTGTGAAGACCTGGCCAATGGGAGGCCCACTTTGCCAAATGTAGTGGGTTGTTGTATCCCTCCCAATGACTTGCAACTCCAGCTGGCCCTGGAGTTAGGCCTGTATGCTCAACACTGCAGCATCTTCCTGGGAGTTGCTTTAGATGGGTGTGTCCAAGGTCAGGGTTCTGGCGCTTTAGGCCTGATTCAGCTGTGGCTGATTAGTAGTCCTGAGTGGAGGGCCCTGACTAAGGTCTTCTGGCTCAGTCCCCACATCCCAGTCTTTGTGAGGTCGGCCCATAGCCCTAGTTCTTTGCTGCCTCCTACAGTCCCCAGATAATTATAGTGTCTGTCTTACCCTTTCAGCAGGTCCAAGGAAGCTCATTTTGATTGGGACTGCTGATCTCCGGCTGTGAGCTTCCAATGCACCCTGATAGGAAATGAGTGTGTGTATGTGTGTGTGCACGATAGTGGATATATGCACCCATGTGCGTGTATATGTATGTTGATATGTTGTGTTGCTGTATGTGTGAGTGTCTCATGCCTCACTGGGAGTGTGAATGGCAATAGAAGCATCTGAAATTCCTGGTCTATTCAGTACCTACCCAGGAAGGCTCTTCTTCTGCAGACTGAAGGACAAGGGCTAGTGTTGCTACAGGGAGAGCAGGAGGAGGCTGTGCTCACTGCACGTGGATATCTACCAACTCATCTGTCCTCCAAATCCAGAAAAGAGTCCTTGCCAGGAAACACGTGGTTACTCTTTCATAGATCCCATGACTGCTGGACAGACCACTGCATTTGAGTAAACAGAGAATAGCTGCAGAACACCTTTGGAGGTCCAAGCACTTCATACATTATCCTTCTCACCTTAAGGATGAGAGATGAAGTTGTTGCTATTATCCTCAAATGCAGATAAGGAAATGAAGAATTTTCCTACAGACAGCAATAATTCCAAAGACTGTGACTCTTTACTTAATGATACCCACTGCCCATGAGGCCTTGAATGAATGCCTCAGCCCCTGCCAATGCATCCCTTAGCTCATGTGTGGGTTTGAGAATCAGCTAGGAGAACAGCACAAGCCCATTATTTTCAGATAGTGTGTCCATGCCTTACCTTGTGCAGGGCCTGGCACAGCTCTCTGGTGGTGGGAATCCACCTCCACTCCTGTAGTCTACAATAGCCTTAAGGACAATCCATGTGTGGTGCCAGTGTTCCTCCATGTAGCTGGAAATTTAGTCTTGAAATCACACTGCTGAGAATATTGCTTAGGAAACTTTTAAAAGCCTTGCTAGAGCTGGTAAACACTAGTAAGAGTTGTGATTAGTGGTTCTGGTTGTGATTGCTGCTTCTTAAGACACCAAACACTGATTCTCACTTTCCTTCTGTGTCACCTCTGGAGGTTGTCTCAGTTTCTGAGCACAAATTCTAGAATGAGACATATGGTCTGTGTACATTCATTTTTTAGAGTAGAAGAGGAGCAACATTTTCAAATTGAAATGTGGCTATGTTCCTAATAAATAGGCAGTTTATTTCTCAGTGGGAGAGTGTCTAAGTAGAGGAAAGAGGCATAGCCTGGAGCTGGAGTTGGTAGGGGGGTGATGGCCAAACATACTCTGTGCAAGTTGGTTCCAACCATTATCACCTATTTTAGTTTTGGGAAGTTGGTTTCAACTGCAAAAATGATGTGACCTTCTACCTCCTCTCCTCATGAACTGATTTCTGGGTGTTCCCATTCACAGCCACTCTGTTTGCTGGCCTACCCTCTAGAACCTAGTCATTAGGTTTACCTTCCAGTAAGGCTTTTTAAAGACTGTTTTCAAGATTTGAGACTGCAGGAACACAGAACTTAGAGCCCATTTAACAGGAAAGAGCAAGAAATGAACCTTGTTTTAAAGCTGGAATTTGAATTAGGCTCAATTTGAAGGGCATCATGCAAGATGTCATAACTCTAAATTAGCGGCAATGAAGGAACTAGCAGCTGAGATGGATGCTTGCACTGTCAAAGTAAGCTGCACTGATTGGCCTAGCTGAGAAGAATAGAGGTTTTATCTCCTCCTTACAGCAAACATCCCATTAATAGAGGAGCATTTACTGTCACTTCCTGAGGAATAAAGACATTAAAGATGTTTGATACTTAAAATTATGTTTATGTTGTCTGTGAAAATGTGATAAGCACACCCCATAAACATGGCAAAGAACTTGCCTTCTGCTAAGTTGCAAATTCTGAGCTTCATCTGGAAAGAGCCCCTGATGTGTTGGGATGCACTGCCTAGGAGACTGCCCTAGCCAGCATGCTGAGCGGGGTGTCCCTGGCAGGGGATCAGGGACACCATCTGGTGATGCTCTACTTGCTGCAGGCCATGGCAGGGCCCCCTGTCTGGTGTTCTGCCTCCTTCACCAGCAAAATACCCCCAAATAGGCAAGGAGTCTGCAGCCCCATCCTCCCCCTGCCAGCTGGCAGCTCAATTACTGGGTCTAATTTGGTAACAGGCGAGTGTGAATTGATGTCAGCACAGCTACAGGGAACAGGAAGGAGATTCTGATGATGACTGGATCAAGCCCACGCAGTGGCTTTGCCATTTATATGCAGATTTGCTGATGCAAATGAATTAGAGGGAGAAGAAGGGACCTTGGAGTGCTCTTCTTTTGTGTCTCCTTGAAATCTTAAGGGATCAAAATGTAAATAGGTATAAACAAGGAAGAAAGTAAGCAGCCAGACTCTACTATTTACAGGAGCTCAGCCCCATGGAAAGGTACGTTTTTTCTGGACACTGCCAGGGCACCAGAAACTGACCTTCGAGGCTGAGAGCCACAGCAGCCTTGTGTCACAGGCTCTGTAAGCCAATCACACCTGTACTGTTCATTTGTTCATTCATTCATTTGAGTACTGTCTGAGTTTAAGAATGAAGATGATGGCACAGTTCCTTGCTTGGAAGGCTCTCAGAATGTCCCCAAGGGGTGATCATGCAAATCAGAAAATAAGACATCTCTGACCTGGGCTGCACTGGGGAATGTAGGCTCTTTTCTGAGCTCTGAGGACTGAGCATTTGGAGGTAGTGTCAAACTGAGGTTTACAAAATACCACATACAGTCTGTCAGTCTGATAATGTCTTGTGCTATGTTTTCTAGTCTCTCATCCCATGCCTCATGGGTACAGAAAGAATACTTGAGATGCTGCATCATGGTCCTGGCTGGAGCAGAGGCTACTTACTCTGTGACTCTGAGAGAATGCAGGAAAACTGGTGACCATTAAATTCTCAGATGGGCAGTGGGATCAGGGATGGTTGGAAGCAAGTAAGGAGCTGCTGGCCACTGGGGACCACCAAAGCCTTGAGGGAGGCCAGATGCTAGGAGTATAGTCCACAAGGGTGAATGTCCTGCCCTCCCTGCTTCTGTTTCCCAGTTGTGCATGTTTCTTTTCCTGTAAACAGGGGTGTTGTTACTGCCTCTCTCACAGGTGAGCATTAAATTGCTTAAATACAACAGCTGGTACAGAGCAATTGTTCAGTGCACTGCTACTGCCTTGTTTCAAGAAGTGCAAAGCTGGAAGCAGGGCCCAGTGTCCTGGAGCTAGTTGGCCTATAGAGAGGAAGCACAGCCGGGTGTCCAAGGCTCCTCAGTTTTGTCTTTGATCTCCTTCTGTTCTCCCTGGGGATCTGAGGCCCAGGAAAGATGGAGTAGTGTGTACAAAACACTCATTGGCCGTGCATGGAAACCTCACAGCTCCTGACCCTCACACCTCTGCTGCCAGAGGGAAAGTGGGCATCCAGAGACCCAGGGCGACACCTGGAGGAAGAGCCACATGAGCTTTGCTTCTTTCTCCTTTTCCACTCTTTGTGAGGCAACTAAGGTATGGCTTATTGATCTTTTCCTTGAATTAATCCTTACAAAGACAATATTTAAATAATAATCCTAAATTTACAATGACAAGTAATAAAGCTAATTGAGGGTAATCAGGAAGCCCTTTATTAGCCACAGAGACATTATGGGTAACGTCTAAGATAGGAAAATAATGAAAGATCAATATTTTAGGTGGAAAAACCTTAGTGTGACTATATAAATCAACAGGGACTTACTTGAAAGTAGAATATTTTTACACTTGTAGGGTGAATTAATCTAAGTGTCAATAAGGAAAAACAATTACAAAATGGAAACTAACTGAATGTTCCCATAGGATATGTGAGCAAACAGACCTTGAGGAAAATCTCCTGGTGCAATGGCAAATGTTTCTGGATTGGCTACCAGATCAGAGAACCAAGGGAAAGTGGGCTTAATAGATTAATCATTCCAAATGCAATATAAACTCAGGGCCCTGAAGACCCAGCAACACCCAGGGCTAAACCACAGCAGTACTGAAAAAGAAAAGGGTGGGGCTATCCCCAGTTTAAATGAGGGGAGGACAAGGAGAAGGGGGAGAGAGAGGTCCAGGAGGAAGAAGGGAAGAGGGAGGGAGGGGGAGTTGAGAGTGAAGGAGGGATAACAACCTGTATGGGACCAAAGAATACTAGGACCTTCTCATTAATAATAGTCCAGGCTGACTCAGCGACCCCCCAGGGGCCTCAGCCCCTTTAGGGTGGCTGTGGAAGGGTCCCTTTGAATTAAAGAGGTGCTTATGCACTAACCATAGGTCACAGCCACAAAAGAGTCCTGGCAAAATGGTTTTGGGGAACTGAACAACCAACTGACAAATATTTGCATCATGATTCATTATTTTATTGATGGCAAATACTAAATGGCTTGATGCAAAAACCATGTGAAAAATAATACCCTGTATAAAAAGGTCAGAATGGACAATTATCAGAGTTAAAGTCACAAGTCCTGTCCTTATGGGGGAGGGGTTTACAGGAAAACAACCTTCTCACTATCCTTGTGGTATTTGCCTCAGCCAAGTTCTGCCAAAGACTGCCAAAGGTCACTTTGTCAAATAGCCATTTGTACATCCCCATGCAAGTGGCAGATGCTGTTATCGGGCCCTGGGAGCCCCCAGTTGGTTCCAGATTTCTGGTGAAACAGGAATTCAATCTCTTGGTTAAAACTAGGACTCCTGATTTTCTCTGCAAAGGTTGAAGTGCTGCCATCATTTATAAGCTGGAAAGAAGAGGTGTATTTATTGATTTCAGGAGCATGCTGAATCCTTCTGAGCTCATGCATAATGAACATCCCCTGATTTTTTTCAAGCAAACTTACAAGTAGAGTTGTTGTGATTGTAGTTAAATATAATATGAAACACATCCTTGTAAAGCCACAAAGACAACAGTTGGTCTGAAAAAGAAAGTACCATTCCTACCCTGTTAGAGTGAGAGAGGAAAACAGGGGCAACTTCCACCATAGCCCAAGGCAGCCTGACCTTCTGACTAGCCCATGTATCTTACTGGGTGCTCTGAAGTCTCTTCTGAGCAGCAGCTTTTCCATTGGCAGCTCTGTTGGGACAGCTGTATCTACATCTGAGCACTGAGGTGGAATCTTACCCAAAATTTCACTCACTGGGGATGATTGGCTTTATGGGTATATCAACTTAATCTTTAAAAAAAATTTGTGTTTTAAAATTATTTTTATTTTATAAAAATTAATGCATCTTCTACCTATCATGTATTTCTTCCAAAAACAAATTACAGTCCCCAAATGTACTTGCTTCATCCCAAGGATGCCTGTGTGGAGTTCATAGAGGACAAGTATAATCATCTCTTCCTATTTTCCTCCTGCAAGTATTTGGATACTATGTTAGTTACTTTTCTTTCATTGGTGAGACAAAATATCTGTCGCTCAGAGGGGAAGGGGTTTATTTGACGTACAGTTTGTAGATGTTTCAGTCCATGATCAGCTGGCTCCAGGGCAGGATGGCAGAGGGGCAATAGTTCGTGGCAGCAAACAACAAAAGCAACAAGAGACCTTAATAGTGTCTTTCTGCATCTTTTATCTTATTCAGACTGCTAGGTTTAGAGTGGTGCCAAACCAATCACTCATGTGTAGTGGTTTAGCTATCACACTCCTTCAATCCTAGCACTACACACTCTAGATTCACCCACCTATGAAAAAGAAAGCTCCATCTCATCTGCTTGAGGCTTTGCAGGGACTTCCAAACAGAAGCTACAACAGACATTGAGAGATATTTTGTTCAAGGTCAGAGAAGAGAAAAGTGATGATTGTGGGATTACATCAAAGCATTTAGACTCAGTTCAGGATACTTTCAGATACTTGTTAGCCTCACCCTCTGTCCTTGATTGCAGGTAAGAGCACAGAGGTGGCTGTAACCAACATCATTAGAGGTAAGCTCAGCAATCTGGGGTAATCATCTTCACCCCAGCATTTCTTGTAACAACTCTAGTTCTCAAGAAATTTCCAGACCTTGCTTCCCTGTGGTGTTTATAGCAGCCTTGTACTTGAGATGCAGCAGAGACAATTTATTTGCCTCCTCTAAGGAAACACAGCCACTCAGCTAGCTGGGTAATGGCAGAGAGTCACCACCAAGCTGCAAGATCAGCACAATCCTCACAGCACACACCGCAGATGACTTGATGGACTAGAGGGTGGGTGGTAAGGCCATGAGATGCTGGGTCCTGCTTTGTGACCAGAGCTCGCCAGACCTGTGACTTATGGCTTGGTCCACTCAGCATACCTGGAAAGGAAAGTTTCTCTGCATTGTTTGGAATGCACTTGTACAAGGGTGTTCTATTCGGGACAGTTCATCATGCTTTCGGAGCATTAAAAGGAACTTAAATGCCTAATTTATAAAAGATTAATTAGACAAATTATTGTATATCAATACTACAGGATACTTTGCTGCCACTAAGGAAAATGATATTGCCGTGTTCTCACTGGCATACAAAGACCATCTCCATGTATTGTCAAAACTGTAGAGGTAACACAAAGGGGTGGATTGCTCTTCATTTCCTTGTCATGTGGCCTTTCAGGGTCTTGTAGTAAGTTAGCTCACATCCCCACCCATGAATATGAGACTTGGATATGGAACTTGCTTTGGCTAATGACTCTGAAAAAATGTAACATAACTCCCCACAAGGGTTGTAAAACACTATGTACTACAAACATGTGCTAATAAAAAAGAAAAAAGATAAGAAGTCTTGCACGTACTTGTTGGCAAGGCCTCAGGCTGGGTCTCATGGCCTGTCACAAGATGAGACAACCAGAATGGAAATGTGGAATAAACATGAACTGAGCAGCAAGTGCAGCTTCCCTGAGCACCCATCTAGGTCAGCTGAGTTACAGCAGACCTGCAGATCTGTAAGCAAGGGGATGAAGCCATTATTATAAGCTGCTGATGTTTTCAGGGAGTTCAGTGTGCAGCTTCACTGTAGCAATTGCTAGCATAGGCAGGGGATTACAAAACAGTATGATCTTTGTTTTTAAGGAAGCTGCTACATGTGTGTGTGAATGATGCTCTCTATTTTTGCCTATATGTAATTCTGGAATGATAAAGAATAGAAGGACTATTTCTCTTTTGGTGGTAGAATTATGAAGTACTTCAATCTGCTTTTTTGGGACTCTCCTACATTTAGAAACATGTAATTTGTATACACACTTGTTTTTAAAGAACAAATTTCATGGTAAGATGTGTCTGGAATTCTAATATTACAATTTAAAATCTCCATTGAGAAGAAATCTAGTATAGTCTAGGTAGTGTAGCATCCATGTCTATTTTCCTTCTCTATAACATAACACATGGAAGTATCTGATAAATCTTCACTGAATTGAATCAAAGGCTATTAAGGTATTGCCAGCCAGCCTCCAGTCTCTGAATACAATGTTCAAAAATTATCCATTTGACAGATTTTTATGTAAAATTCACATATCATATTAGTCCTTTAATGGCTCAATTCATGAACATTGATGGAGTTCATAAAATGCAAGAATAATATGTATTTCTTATTCCAAGGGAGGGGGACAACTCTGGCTTCCTTGCTTATTGGTTTCTTTTCACTGAATTGATCTGATGATGAGAATCTGTACTCAGTCGATCATGGGGGCCTTGGAGGTAGTAGTCTGGCACAAAGTAGAAAAAGGAGTGGGGTTGTCCCTCCTATCCAGTGGGACTGTGGTGTGGGCTAGGAGGAGCTGAGACCTGTGACTGAGCAAAAGCATTCCTAGGCATGACTGCAAAAACTCTTGTGCATGCCAATCTATCAGGTTGGTCTGTGATGGCTGTTCTCTTGGATGTAATATAGCAAACATTTTAGTTTTCTAAATTAATAAATGGAGCTGGGAAATATAAAATATGGCATTTGTTTACATTTTTATTGACAAATTCCATGTTTTCATATGTTCTATTTTTAGAGCATAGTTCACCTCCATGGAGACAACATGCTAAGGAATTTGCCACTCTAGTCTCTGTAAGGATGTAAGTCTTTGCAATGTAAATATGTTGTTATGGCTTAGGTATTCCAAAAGCCTCACATGTATAAAGGTAGGGCTTTTGGAAGATGATTGGACCATGGAGGTGCATAATCATTAGTGCATTCATCCTTTGGTGAGTATAGTAGCTGAACGTGCTGTTAGGAGGTAGGGTTTGGTTGGTGGTGGATCCTTGGGAGCATGACCTAGAAGGGTATATCTCCCTCTCTAGATCCTTCCTTAGCTATTTGCTTCTTGGCCACTATGATGTGAGTAGGTCTTTCCTCTGTGGCAGGCCTTTCTATCATGCCATTTCTGCCTTTGAGCCTATCAACCATGGACTGAAATTTTGAGCCAAAATAAACCTGTCCTCTATGTTGCAGGTACAGGATATTGTGTCTTAATGATGGGAAAGTGACTAAGATATAAGTATATACTTTTTGAGGAAATCTATACAAATTATGGATTCCATTTCAGGAGATTGAAAAATACGTTATGGTTGTTATGGTTTATATCTAAAATGTACCCTTAAAACTCATTCAGAAGTGAAAGCTGGTTGGAGGCAGGTGATTCACTGGGGGCTTGATTTTGGAGGCTTTCTGGCTGGCATAATATGAATAGGTTTTTTTTTTTCTTCAGTGATCCTCTGTCATGGTTTTTCTACCTTGGAACTAGCTGGCTTTGGACTGAACCCATTTGAAACCTCTCCTCCCTTAAGTTTTGAATGTCAGGTATTTTCTTCCAGTCATGGGAAAGTAACTAAAACTGAGTTGATTCCAGGAGTGGGGTTCTGATGTGCTTGGACCTGACCTTACTGTTTAGAAGCTTTTGGAACTAGTTTGTGGGAGAAGTTTGGAAATGTTTGTCATATCAGCTAGAGAAGCATTATGATGCTGTAAGGCAGATTTGATGGGCAATTTTGGTTGGAGCTCAAAAGACCAGAATATTGATAGGAATGTGGACAGCAAGAGCCAGGTTCATGAAATTTCACTTGAGAACAAGGACTTTATCAGAAACTGGATTAGCACCAATATTCATTTCATTTTGGCAGATAATTTGTCTAAGTTTTGTCTCTGTCTTAAGACTTTGTATAAGGCTGAATTTAAAGCTGTGGACTAACTAATCTGGGGTAGGAAATTTCAATGTTCAGACTGTTCAGAAGTTTAGGGATAGGGACTTCTGACTGCTTTTAGCAAGATTTATAATAAGAACTAGGAACAAAAGGGAAGCTTAATGATATGAAAATTGTGCAGCTTGGCCAGAAAGGAAGTGACTGTAAAGTTGGGTCCAAGGAAAACACGGTTGATATTAGCATTAAGAAATTAGCATTCGGTGCTCGCTTCAGCAGCACATATACTAAAATTGGAAATTAGCATTTGCATTAGGGCAATAGGAGGGAGGCCTTGACAGCGTCTCAGGAATTAGCCAGATCCCATTCTTTGTAAGCACAGTGGCATAAAAGGGTAAACAACTCTGAAGGACTTTCCTTTAAGAAGAGAGCTCCAGGGATCCCAGGTTATTCAGGACCAAGGAAAGTGTTTCCCAGGGTTTACCTACCCAGGCCCTTACAAACTATTGCAACCATAGTGTAAGAGTGCTGAGCCACTGCTTCCATTGGTAGCAGATCTTGGCATCATCCACTTGGTGATGGTTTTTCAGGTATTCAGAATGCTAGAGTTATGGGGCATTTGAAGCTTCCACCAAGATATCAAAGGAAGGTCTTTGAACCTGGCAATGTGCCCCAAAGGTATAATTTTTGAAAATATGAGAGTCAACTTGAAGGTGTATTGGATACCCCAGGAAGATGGAGATGCCAGGTATGTGGAACATTTGCTAGAAAACTGTAGACAATGAGTGGAGCCAGTCTAAGAGCTAGAGAGAGAAGCCATGTCAGCTGCAACCAGCAAGGTCATAGGAGTGAGGCTTCTCTGGCCCTTTGGAGCTTATATTTCATCATCACATGCTCCAGGTGCTGGACATAGAGCTACAAGATTTAACATTTGCTCTGCTGGGTTTTGGTCTTGCTTTGATCTGATTCTTTTCTATCTCCCCATTCTTCCCTTTTGCAATGGGAATATTTACCTTGCATGTTGGAAGTACTTAATTTTTTTTTATTTTTACAAGGGTTCAAAGCTAAGAGTTTGTCATTAGTCTCAGAAGAGACTTTGGTCTTGGACTTTTCAGCAATGCTCGAAGTGTAAAGTCTTTGGTGATTCTTAGAGATGGACCAAATGCATTTTGCATAATGTGATGGACATGAAGTTTTGGTGGGTGATAAGGGAAGGGATGTTATTGTTTAAATCTACAATGTCCTCCAAGAGTCTGAAGTGTTGGAAGGAGGGGCTTGTTTGGAGGGGAAGATCATGGTGCAGGGGAGCCTGTCTCCCTCTTCAGCCTCTCCCTCTTGCTTTACGTGTCCTGGCTGCCATTAGATAATCTTTTTTTTTTTTTTCTCATGATGCCTCTCTTCCATGACATTCCTGTCTTAGAGCCAGCTGACTCTAGACTTTACCCACTGGGAACTGAGCCAGATAAACTGTTCCTCCTTTAAGTTGCATGTGTTGGGTATTTTGTCCTAGTGATAGGAAAGTGATGAATACAATGATTGTAGAAGCAAATTGACTGTGTTCCCACGAGGATACAGCTTTAAGCTCTTGGCACACTTCAGGGGCTCCTGGCATCTTTTTACTGCACCCTTGGTAGGAGTTTGTACAATTGCACTGCTAATAATATTTTTTGAAAAGAAAAATCTCAGTTTATTCTGGTTTGACCTGAGCAGACCCTGAGAACCTACATGGGTAGAAAAGGCCCAGGTTTGGGAAAAAATAAAATAACGTGTGTGTTTACATGGGCTTAACCTATAGATAAACCTTCTTTCCACCTGGTATGCACAGGAAATACAGAAATGCTCACAGAATGATGAGTGACAAGCTTTGAGAAAATGAATGCAGTACACAGGGCTTGTTTGGTTACCTCACCATATACTATTATCTAACTCCTTATAGATCTTATTAAATTTGATCTAGTCATGCACTCACTAATGCATGCATTCATTTTGTTACCTAAGTTCTAGGGAAATTATTTTTTCTGCACAGAGTGCCAAGTTCAAGTCCAGTCATGGTTCACTGACTATGGATCTGACCTTGGTTTTTGGTCTGGACTCACTTGCTGCCTGTCTTTGGCTGCCTTTGGTCCTGGGCAAACTGAGGTATGGGAAGCAGCCATTGATTGAAGGGTCTCCTGTAAGTAATTTGCTTGGTCTCACACAGGTTGTGACTTTGTCCAGAATTATTAATACAATCTATTGGAAACCAGTTGACCCATTTCTTTGGGTCACTGAGTAGCTCAGAAGTTGTAGCAGATTCCTGTGCAAGCCAAGTTTAATTTTCAGTCAGCCAGTCAACATAACTGTGTTCACATCCAAGTCAAGGAGGTCAATTCAGCAGCCAAACATAAAGAAGGTTTCCTTTTCCACAGACCGCTCAAAAGATTGATTCAATTAGTTTCCACTTTAGGCAAAACAGCCCTTGACTCCAAGTATCTTTTGGCCTGAGAATCCCACAGGACCTGTCGACACCAAAGTAAGGAGATAATTTACATTTGGTGTTGCAGCTTCACGCCAAGCAGTAAGGGGGACATCCCCACCATCAGTTTGCTGGGTCCAAAGCTGTGTCCACCTGGGACCAAAGGTAGAAGCCGAGTCTCTTTTTCTGAATGTGATCTTTGCTTGCTCTTTTTCTTCACTCTGGGCTGAGGATGGCTCACAGCAGCAGCGTTAACAGAGGCATTGCCAGAAGGTGGAAATAGTTTCTGGATCCCACAAATTATGTTGTGTTTTTGCCGCACTCCAGAGCTGTTATTTTACCTTAGCAAAACCAGTAAGGAACACCAAATTATTAAGGTAAGACAAGAAGAATCCAAGTAATAGGCAACTTTGCAATCCAAAACACAATTCCCTCTGGCACTGAATGGACAGATTTTTATAGGATACATGTATGAGTTCTGAACTGAGTCCCACAGGCTCACCTTGTGGATTAGCTCATTTCCACCAGTCAAACATTCCACACACATCTACCAAGACATGCCCTTAGTTAAGGTCTCCTTCCTTCTAGGAGGCTGCTACCTTTAAGAAGAACAAATAGTGTGAGTGTGGCTCTCTGCAGAATGAGGCTTTCTGCATTCTAGTTTGGTGGTTCTCATCTCTTCCTAGATGATGATGTTATAGAGGGAGGTAGATGTCTGGAGTCATACAAGAGATCACAATCTCAGGTTTAATAAGTTCATGCTAGGTGAATTTAAGGTTCAATTCATTTTATTTGGCTATTTAAATTTTCATAAAGATAAGAGATTGCAGTCTCAGACAAGTGCCCTGGAATTGAGGAAGAGTAGAAAAGCACACCTTTGCTACAATGAATCTGACATGTTTTTGAAGACCATTTGTAGATGGGAATGCTACACACTCCAAAAAAGTACTGATGAGTAGGAAAAGATTTTAACTTCTTTTTGAATATAAGCTTTAAATAAGTTTCTAGAGCCAATTTGCAAAAGTGGGAAGCAGATAGGTGGGCCAGTCACTAATCTCTTATTCTGTTCTGAAAAATTAGGCAGAAACAGCATGATTAGGGAACCCTTGGAAGGAAGGAAAGCTTTCCTGAGGGATCAGCAAAGTCATGCAGAACCGGGATGCAAGGGCAGCCAAATTTGACTTGCACCTTACTTCCATGGACGCACAGGAGGTCAGCTCCTTCTGACCAGCCAGTGAAGCTAACAAGATTGATGGGGATATAGCAGGTAGGCCATGCACTGGATGGTGAATCCAGGATTCTTTGGGTGGAGTGGGCTCTTCTTTTTGTTGTCTCTAGGCCCAGGGACTGAGATGGAGTACTTGGGTGTTATGGCTTGTATCTAGATGTTCTTCCAAAGCTTCATGTGCTCATAGGTGGGGATTTCCAGAGGTGACTTTATCTAGGGTGTATGAATGTGATATCTAGTTAAGTCCCCTAGTTGGTTAGCATAGTTCTGAGTGTAGCTCAATGGATTTACTGAAGAGGAAAGACCTACTCTGGGTGTGGGTGACACCAATCAATAGGCTTGTCACTTGGAAGGAATATAAAGGGACAAAAAGAAGGCAGGCTCACTGCTTGCTGCCTTCTTCTTGCTCTGCCAAGGACTGTTTCTCCTCTACCATGCCACCCTGCCTTGGAGCCAGGCTACAATAGACTGAGACCTCTATAAACTATGAGCCAAAATAAACCTTTCTTCCTTTAACTTGTGGGTGTTGGGTATTTTGTCTCAGCAAAGAGAGAAGTAATGAAGACATTGGGAAACTAGTCTAGAGAAAACTTTTAAACCATGCAGGAAGGAGTATGCCACATTGGGTCAGCATGTCATAGGCAGCAAAGAATTAGGGTTCAAGAACTCTGTGCAGCTAAAATGAAACTTCTGCATTTTAATCTCTGTATGGGCCTTCCTAGGAGACTGTCTGCTTGGTGAACACTGTTAGGAATTCCATAAAATCACCACCCACTCCAGCCAGAAACATGGCCAATGACCTGAGGAGTTCTTGAGTTTACTCACCCATTTTAGGGATAGGAAATGATGGATTCCAGGAGATGTGCTGGCTCAAAACTCTTCCTCTCTTGGGATAATGAATCTCACTGGCATTCACCCCAAATACCTCCTAGTTTCCACAGTGAGAATGGATGCACTGAGTGCTGCATTGGCCAATGCAACACAGCTTTGTAGATATCAGGTTTTGGTGTTAATGGTTTCTGTAAATATTATAAAGGATCCATATAATTCTTTACAAAAGAAGTTATTTTCTAAGTAATTTTTCCAAAACTCAGCTATATTCTCCAATGAGACCAAATTTCTTTAGTGTGTTAATCCACTGAAAATTCTAATTTGTGTTCTTAAAGTAAAAGTGCCCCCATAGTTTGAGATAAAATCCTCAGTAATGGGGAGTGGGCTGTGGAACTGGGGACACACTGGGGGACCCGATAATACTGGCTGAGTTGAAGGATGTGTAGTGTTCCACTTCCTTTCCAGGCATTTGAACAATACATAGTATTTGGACTCCCAGTTGGTCACAAGGCATACTGTTCTGTCTCCCAGCCCTGCATCTTTGGTGATATAATGTGTCTGGATAAGATACCAGAATCTCCTCTTCTCAAAGAGGCTCAAGCAGGGAGTTGGCCAAGTTGTGCCAAAGCTCTGTGTTAGTAACAGTCTGACTTTGTGAAATATAAGCTACATGCCATGAAACAATGAGTTTCATTGTTCACAAAAATTTGTTAAATATGCACAGATGTCACATCTCCTACATAATAAAAGTATGTGTGAACTTGTCAAGTGCTTCCTCTGCACGTTGCCCAAGTCTCCTTGCACCCTGGGTCTGAGGTAAAGTTGGCTTAGTCCAGGTGAGATTAGTGAAGGGAGGAGTGGATTTATCTGGGTTTGTTTCAGTGCCATCAGTGGAGTGGGGTCTCTCAGCACCACTCACTAAGATCTTCTCAAGGAGGGGTGGGGGATGAAGGCAGTTGAAGGAATATGATTGCTTCATAGGCTGGGAGATGACTCTCTCCTGTATCATCTTGTAACTGTGAAGAGAACTTTGTGTGACAAGGAAAACATGGCCCAGGTGTGTGGGTAAGTAGCACCTACCACAGGTGTGTTAAAAGTAAAATAGTCTTGAGACATTCAAATACTGTATATTTTAAATATCAATACCTATTAAAATGTTAATTATTGTTTAAAAATAAAGCAAAGTATCTTTAATAGTTTCCATGCAACTGACTTAATACAACTAAATATTACTTGAGGAACAATGTTAACATTTTATATAATGATTTCTTTTCTTTGTTAGGAGCAACTTCCTTCCTTCCTTCTGGATTGTGGACATTTCTCCTGTGCCAGAAGCCTTGGCTGAGTGGCTATGGGTATCTCAGCTTTGTAAATAGCTGTCTGTGGCCTCAGGCCTATCTCCTGGTGCTCATGCCCTTGTGTCCCCACCACTCTTAAGTGCCAATGGCACTTGTGTCCATCTTCCAAAGTAGAGTAAAACAGAGGTGCGGGAAGTGACTTACATGACTGCCACAATAGTATGCTGGCTCACTGGAAGATCTGCTCTGGGGATTTTCCTTGTGGACTCAGTGATAGTGGCCATGGGGGACCCCATGTGGCAAAGAACTATGGTAGTCATCTGGGACTGGAGAACAGATTCTAGGAATTGAGGATGATCTCCAGCTAACAGTGTCCAGAGGCTGGAGCTTTCAGTCTGACAACTGTGAGGAGAAGAATTCTGCCAACAGTAGGAATGGAATGAGTTTGGGCATCTCTTTTGTTCCAGAACCTCCAGAGAATGTGTTCCACTGACACCTGGTCCTCAGCTTGGTGAGGCTTGAGCAGGAAATTGGCCAGTTTTGCCATGTTCTTGACTCACAAAAGCTCTAAAATAAAAAATGTGTGTCATTTTAGACTTCAAATCTGTAGTAATTTGCCATGTGGCCCGGAAATTGATGGACCACCTCGTAGTTAATAAGGGTAGGGTGCAGTGTGCTTTTCAGCCAGAAGGTGGCGCTGTGCCATGGGACTAGAGCCCAATGAAGCTACCTCTTTGTCGCTGCACTAGGATGGGGCCTATCCCAGGGAAGGGATGGGCTAGGTTCCTGGGTGCCAACATTACTGAATAGGAAAAGTTCACTGCATTTCCTTTAGGCATCACCATGACAATAAAGTCGCCATGAGGCATGGTGAGAGCAGACAAGTGCAGGATAAGCTGGCAGCTGATTGGTAGCATTGGGATCTCAGTTATACCTGGGTCAGCTGTGCAATGCATCAAAATGCATGCAGGAAAAGTTGTCACTGAGGAGAGCTAAGACTCTCATAGGGCCCTGTGGCCAAGCCCAGCTCATCCTAGCCCTCTTATGACAGCCGCTGCCTTCATGATCAGCCTGACCTTGGGGAGAAGGACTCTATGTAGCCTTCCTTATGTGGTCATTTTCCAACCTCAAGACTATCTGCACAGCAGACTTATTGTTAGGTTCCACTGGTTTGAGGGCATGGAAATATGGAATTACACACTTTCTATTCTCCCTGAAGCTGAGTTTCATGAGAATCTTTGGTTCTGTTTTCTCTGTATGGAGCTTGAGTTGAGAGCCCAGTGTCTCCTGAACTACAAGCTGCCATCCTACCCTTCCATACTTTGGTCTGACCTCTGAGGAATTCACTAACTGTGGGCTTGAAGGGATTCTTACTTCAGCTTCCAGGGCCAATATCAAGGCTTTAAACATGCCACCCTAGTAATGAGTATTTACCAAGCAGAAGGCCCAGAATCTTTTCATTTTGGCAGCTAAAGAAAGAACAGATGGGAATTGGCCCAGGGCTGATGGCCTGGACAGTGATGGAGGTGCCAAGAGTGTGGGACTTGGCTGTAATCACCTGGCATTCTGGGGACAAAGGGACAGGGTCAGCCCGCAAACACTGGCTTGTGTGATTGGGGCCATAGAAACCAATGTTTGTTCAAGCCACTTGCTTAGTAGCAACTGCTGGCTGGAGTGTGCAGCACTGACAGAGCTGGGTGAATGCGATGATGTTTGCCAAGTGCTGTGTCACTGAACAGGGCATAGCACAAGTGGAAGGGTCACAGCAAAGCACACTCAGGTCACTGCATCACGGCTGTACTTTCCCCTAGGACAGGAAGTTCCATTCTACTCAGGGAGTGAAATGTGAAACTCATGTAATAGGATGACAAGATCCCAGGAAAACATCAGCTGGCCCTCAATCCCCAGAAAGGGAGCTCTCTCTTTGCAGCCCAGTCACCCCTTTCACTAACTGCTGTCTTGGGAGTGGATGAAGAAGCCTATGGTGTAGCTTCAGTGTGACTACCACTTTGTCAGCAGGCCATCCAATTATCTGAAGCTTGCTGGTGATGGAGGAAAGTTGAGTCAGGAAGCCAGCTCTCTGAAACACACTTTCAAGTAAAGAGTCTTCAAGGATGCTTATATTTTACTTTAAAGTTTTCTTGCTTGTCTAGGTGGAACAAGTGAGAGAGGCAAGGGCTACACTGGTACTCAGCAAACAGTAGAGGGCTGTACATAGGAGGTGATGGCCACAGTCCAAATAAGCATTTAGAAAAGAACAATTCAGATCAATGTTCCTTGCACATGGAAGGGATGGCCCATACAGGTGGCCATACCCCATGGAAGATGCCCATCAGTAGGCAGAATGAAGCAGAGTTACTAAGTTAGGATTCACTTCTCCAGTGACACTTGCTCTGTGAAACCTCTTAAATTCAGCACAGACTGGAGCCCTAGGATGTGGATATCCTAGTAGAGTGACAGGGCTGGGGCATGGATGTCTTGGTGGAGTGACAGTACTGGGATGGGTCTATTCCAAAGCACATAGTTCAAATAGAGGGGATGGCTAGAGGGCTACTACATCCCTTCAGAGTAACACACTCTGTCAGATCTGGCATTCCCCTATGTTCTTAGGATCCCTTCAAAGATCTCACCCCCTGGGGAGGCTTTCTGTGTGATATTCATAGATGACAGGTGTCCATTAATAGTTGTTTCAGGATTTATCCATGGAGATAAGCTCTGGTCCCTTGCCAGCTGCTAAGAAGTTATGCTCTTTTCCTTGCAGATAGCCAGGAGGCAGTCCCAATGGGCATGCTTAGGAGGTTCACCACCTATAGGTCAGAGCCCCTTTTGTTCATGGTAGAGAGGATGTGGTGACAGTAACATGATTGGTGGGCAGCATTTTCTGTCCTCCATGACCACCTGAAAGGCATTACATTTGGTTCAGTGGTCTGCTGCCCAGCTGTAAGAAGGTGGGCTGTGTGGGTCAGTTGGTACTATACAGGTTGGCTGTTGAGATGAGACTATGACTGAGAGAGTGACAGATGTTTGTTGAGAATTATGGAACAAGGTCCTCATAATAGTCCAGAAGAAATGGAAAGTTTTAAGTATTATTCATGAACACTTAGCTTATTATTCCACCTCTTTCACCTCCAGCTATCTTCTGCTCACCAGCAGTGCTGTGGTCACTGGCTCATTGAGGGGCTTCTTCCCACTCTGACTACTGATATGGTTTAGATCTGGGGTGTCGACCAAAAGCCTTATGTGTTTGGAAGGTGATTGGATCATAGGGTGTTGTATTCATCAGTGGATTCATCCACTAATGAGTTCAGTAGCTGAATGTACTGTTAAGAAGTGGAGCTGGGAAAAAGTGTGTTACTGAGGGTGTGACCTGGAAAGGTGTATTCTTCCCAGCTCCATCCTTCTTTGCTTCCCAAAAGCTATCATGTGGGCAGCTTTCCTCCACCAAGCCCTTCCACAATACTGTTTTTCCCTTGCAGTTGATTGACTCCCTGTAGACTGAGATCTCTGAAATTGTGAGTCAAAATAAACCTCTCTTCTTTTAAGTTATAAGAGTTGGATGTTGTGTTTCAGCAATAAGAAAAGTGATTAAGACAGATTTTGGTACCAAAAAATGTTTTTCCTGTAACTATACCTGACCAGGTAACTTAGAAATCTTTGAAACTAGTGTGTGGGAGGAGTTTAGAAAGCTTGGATATGCAGGCTAGAGAAGCCCTAGAAGGCTGTAAGCAGAGTTTGATGGCATATTCTTGTCAGAGCTCAGAGCAGAATGCTGAAAGAAATTCACACACTAAAGGCCAGGCTCATGAAGTTTCAGTTGGGAATAATTTTATTGGCAGTTGGACTCTAGGCCATGTGTGTTATGCTTTGGCAGAAAATTTATCTACATTTTGCCTATGTCCTGGACTTTGTGGGAGGGTGAGATTAAGGACAGTAGACTAGTTAAAATTCAAGGTAGCCCAACATTTAGGTTGTGGTATGGGTACTTCTGGGTGTTTTCAGCCAGGATTATAGTGAGAATCAGGGGGAAAAGGCCTATTTGAAAAATTTGGAGTTTTGCCCAGAGGACATAGCCTGCAATGTTGCAGCAAAGGAGCATATTGTTACTGAAAAGATTAGCATTAAAAAGAAGCCAAGTACTTTGCATCAGGACAATAGGAAAGATATCTTGAAGGCATCTCAGGAGTCAGTAAGACCCCACCCTTCAAAGGCTCAAAGTTGTGAAAGTGTAAAACTTTCCTCTGAGAAGAGAGCCCGTAGGTCCATTGCTCAGTTGGTTTCTCAGGATTCATTTCACAGTGACCACTCATAGGCAGTTGGTCAACTCTGTAATGATAATCCGGAGGTCCTAACTACTGTTTTAGCCAGCAGCAGACTTTGGCATCAACTGCATGATGCTGGTTTTTCAGGCATATAGAATGGAAGAGTTGTGAGCCCATGGAAACTACCACCCAGATTTCAGGAGAATGCCTGATAGGGAGGTGGGTGAATCTGTGAGAGTGAAGCTGAAAGTGCAGTGGAAACACCAAGAAGTTTGAGACACCAGGAATCTGGATCATATGCTGAAAGCTACAGACAGTGAGCAAAGCCACCTCTAGGGAAAAGCCATGAGGACTGCAACTGGCAATGCTATAGGTACAGGGCCACCCAAGGTTTTTGAAGCTCACATCTTGCCACAACCTGCTGCTGGTGCTGGACATGGAACTACAAGATTTAATGTTTGTCCTGTTGGTGCCCTGCTGGTGCCATTCCTTTCCATCCCTCTATTTCTCCCTTTAGGAATGGGAATATTTTCCCTATGCCATTTTATGCTAGCAATGTTTAACTTTCATTTTGATTTTTACAGGGTTTCACAGTAAGAGTCTGCTTTGAATCTCAGAGGAGACTTTGGATTTGGACTTTTCAATAATGCTGGAACTGTTAAAACTTTGGTGACTCTTAGAGATGGATTAAATGCACTTGCATAAGGAGATAGACATGTCTCTTGGGAACTAGGGTGGAATGTTATGTTTCAGACCTGGAGTGCCACCCAAATCTCATGTGTTTGAAAGTTGATTGGTTGTGCTATGTTAGAAAGTGAGGCTGGGGAGAGGTGGATCAGTGGGGGCATGACCTGGAAGAGTATATCTTCCTCCATGGCTCCTCCCTTCCTTTTCTTCTTCCTGCCCACCATGATGACTTAGGATTTTTTTCCTACCAGAGCCTTCCACTATGCTGTTTTTCCCTTGGAGCTGGCTAGCCATGCATAGACAGAGACCTCTGAAGCTGTAAGCCAAAGTAAACCTCACTTCCTTTAAGTTGTGGGTATCAGTTAATGTGTCTCAGTGACAAGAAAAATGACTAAGACACCACATAACTGACCTCTCTGGAGGTGAGAGTTGACCATTTTTATAAAATTATGAATTACTAACCATTTTTCAGTTACTTGAGAGTGTTGAGGCCAGCGTAGACAATCCAGAGACCCATTTCACAACATAATTAAAAAGGGCTGGAGACATAGCTCAGTGGTACAACACTGGTCTAGCATGTGAGAAGCCCTGGGTTTAGTCCCCAGGACCACAACAAACCACCTTTTTTTCCTACTAAACTTCTCCTTGAAGAAAGGCACATGGATTGTATGGACCTTAAAAATTAGATAAGCCACAGTGAGAAACTGAGTCACCTGAAATTACAGGAGACAGGGTTTATGCTTCCTGTTTTGTTATATGCCCTTTTGTTCTTTTCTGTGACTCTATACAGGCATCAGTAGAGGCTCCATAAGTTGCTGTGGTTTGGATGGGCTTTGAGTGACCCTTAAGAGATCACATGTTGGAATTTCATCCCACAGTGAGGTATTGAAAGGAGGAGAATGTAATCTGACCATGTTTTTGGAGGCCAGACCTTCAGATTAGTATTAGATAAAGTTATCAGTAAGAGCCTCCATGAATCTTGGCTGCTTCCTAAGAAGAGGAGAGACAAGAAGAGTGTCTTTATTGCTTTTCTTGTTGCTGAGACAAAATACATGACACTCAAAGTTAAAGGGGGAGAGGTTTATTTAGTTCACAGTTGGTAGAGGTTTTAGTTGATAATTGGCTGGCTCCAAGGCAGTGTGGCACATGGCAGAGGGGCAACAGCTCATGGTGGCAGAAGACAGCAAAAGCAGCAAGGGACCTTAGTAGTGTCATCCTATCCCTTTTATCTTATTCAGACTACTTAGGGTGAGCAGCACTCAGATCCTTAGTCCTAGTAACCTCAGGCTTAGCATTTTACAATGAATCATTCACATACTCTAGATTCAGACACCTCTGAAAAAGCCCCACCTAAGACTGCAAGAGGCTTTGAGGGACATCTGAACACAAGCCATGACATTCCACTTCTGGCCCCCCAAAGACTCATGTACATCCCTTTATGCAAAAAAGCATTTAGTCCATCTCCAAGAGTTGAAAAAATCCTAACAGTTTCAGCATTACTGAAAAGTTCAAGTCCAAAGTCTCCTCTGAGGCAAATTTTTAGCTGCAAGCCCCTGTACAAATGAAGAGAAAGTTAAACACTTCCAATCTTCAATGGTACAAGATAGACATTTTCATTGCGAAAGTTACAAACAGGGAGATACAAAGGAATGAGACCAAAGCAAGTCCAAAATCCAGCAGGGCAAATGTTAAATCCCACAGTTCCACTTCCAGCATCCTTGGCAATCTGTGGCAAGTGGTGAACTCCAAAGGACTTTGGTGCCTGTACAGTACTGCTGGTGGTTGTAGCTCCCATGGCTTCTTTCTTTGGATGGCTCTGCTCACTTCTTGCAGCTTTCCTTGGACAATCCACCTTCCTGTCTTTTCCAAACTTCTGGGGTCTCCACTGCACCTTTAGCTTCACTGTCTCAGCTTCACACACTACCTTCTCAGGGGCACACTGCCTGGCCTCCCAGGCCTTCTTCTGAAATCTGGGTGGAATCCTTCATGGCTCCACAACTTTTACATTTTGTGTGCATCTAAAACCAGCACCAGGTGGATGATGCCAATGTCTACAACCACTAGAGAAGTAGCCAGTCTTCCTTCTCTCTTGGTTGTGGGGGGGTCCAGTGTCTATCAACTAAATCCCAAGGAAAACTTCCCTATGCTATTGTCACTCTGGAATATGGTGCTCTGGGGCTCTCTTCTTAAAGCAAAGTCTTTCACTTTTGTAATTTTGATGCTGCAAAGGGTAGATTTCTGCTGCTTTTTGTGATGCCCTCAGGTCCTCCTATCTGTTCTCCTGTTTCTTTTCAGCAACCAAGATCTCATCTGATTTATCTTTGCAGGCCTCAACTTTGCTGGAGCTTCCTTTCTGACCAAACTAAAAATGTTTTAAATAATTCTTCTTGGGGGTCTTTGCTCTTGATTCTCAACATAAATCTGGCTAAAAGCCCCCAACAGTAGCCATGCCACTACCTCAATAATAGATTTCTTTGAAATTTCTTTTGTCAGATTAATTAGTCTGCTGACCTTAATCTCAGTCTCAGGCAAAGTATCTAGACACAAAATGCAGACAAACTTTCTGCCAAGGCATGACACATTATCTGGAGCCAGTAAAGTCCTTCTTCCCAGCAGAAACCTCCAGTGCTTGGTCTTTACTGGCCTTCTGGTGTTCTGAGCTCCCACCAGAATCTCCCATAGGTGTTCCAGCTCTACTTTTTCAGCTAGCATCTCTGAATATTTCCTAACTCTTCCCCTTTTCACAAGCTAGTTCCAAAGGCTCTTGAGCCACATGGCCAGGTAACGTCACAGCAATGACCCCACTTCTGGTACCAAATTTTGTCTTAGTTACTTTTTTGGTTGTTGAGACAAAATACTTAACACCAAAAGCTAAAAGAGGAAAGGTATTTTTAGCTCACAGTTTGTAGATGTTTCAGTCCATAATTGGCTGTCTCCAAGGCAGGGTGGTACATGACAGATGGAAGGTAGCAAAAACAACAAGGGACCTAAACAGGGTCTTTCTGCCCCTTTTATCTTATCCAGATTACTGGGATTAGGGGAGTGCTAAAGCAATCAATGTACTGATTTGGTAATCACATGCCCTTAATCCCAGTATGATGATTTGGGAGGACATTTAGACCCAACTGTAACAAAGAGACACAGATTTGTTCTTTCTTTCACCATGTGATGCCTTGGTCCACCTTGTGGTTCTGTCAGTAAGATGCATATCCTCAACCTCGAATTTTCCATAGATCAGAGTAAACCTCTTTTTTTTTTAATGAAGTACCTTGTCTCAGGTATTTTATTATAGTAATGGAGAACAGACTAGTGCAAGTACATCTTACTTTGTAATACTTTCCTCTTTATAATACATTGCAAACACTCAGCAAACATCAAACATTCCTCAGCACCATTGTTTTTAATGACTGCTTAGAATCAGTTGTCTTGAGTCTTCTGGTTCATTTGCTGCTGTTTTAGATTATTTCTGGTGTTCTGATTTCATGTTACAAATGATCCAGTGGTAGGCATCCTTGTGGTAGAATCTTTGAAGACATTAATAAATGCTTCATGAGGATAAGGTTTTGGAAGTCATCTTCTGTCCCAGTCTCTCTTGCTGGCTTCCATGACCCATTGTCACTTTTACTTCATTCTCTGTATTTCATTTTTCTGGGATGGATACCCAGTCTCTCCCATCTTGTATATGGACCTGGCCATCAGAACACTGTCCTGCTATCTTCTCTGTGTTTTTCAGTGTCTTTTGAAATGAGGGGCACCCTCTCTGGAAGAAAGCAGAATAGAAAGCTTGACAGACCTGCTTGGTTGAGGATACTGCCCCTGAGTCCCTGTGAAATGTCCTCACACAACTCTGAGGAGTGGCTGAAGTGGGGTGCTGGCTTCAACACTTCCTCTAATGTCCAGTTGCCTGATCAGAGGCCACACAAATTTGACACACTGGAAACAGATGATCGTTTTCCCCAATCATACTAATCTTCCCTTCCTGAACAAGCTCCTGGTTATTATAACCCATTGACCCAGTCATTGGGCCTGAAATCCTTGTTAAGCTGCTGGCTCCTTCATCTCCATCTTGCTGAGATAGGAAATAGCTAAGAAAAATGCCAGAGAAAGATGGGAGCATCTACCCACCTTAGAGCCTGGTTTCATAGACTAGATCCATCTTCTGAGTTAAACGTTAGTCCTGGACTAAAATGCTCAGGTCTAAACACAATGTAAAAAGGTAATCAGATAACTTAGGTTATATCCATTAAGTCTCTGGACAGGCACCCATGGTCTTCTGCAACTCTTGGTTGACCCCAAGCATAATTACTATGTCATTGAATATGCAGGATATACCCCCACCATGTACTTTGGATGCCATAACAGTTACCCCAAGAGCCATAAAAGGTCCAAAACTCCACTGACTGATAAAGGGGCCAAGTCAAATCTGCTCAGCAGGAGTCACACCTCAGATAAAACTCTCAATCCCACCCCAAAGGCTAGCACTTAGAACCTTCAATACCAAGCTCCTCGGGCCCATGTGCTTGTCTCACTGGCTCACTCCTACTCTTTGGAGTCTATCATGTCTTTTCACTTTCAACTAAGTCATTGATCTCGCTGCAGCTCTTAGGTGTCCTGGTCAATGCTTTGTTTAGGACATAAAAAATCTGTACAACTCTCCATCTGCAGGCCTCTCAGTCAGCTTCAGGTCATCACCCACAGTCACTGTTGCAATTCAGGTCTCATTTCTCATTCTTTGAACCACAGATTTCCCCATATTTCAGAAAGGATTGGGAAAATTGTTCCATTAGTAAAAACAGCTCAGGTCACCTAAGCAGTTAGGAGCCAGTCACTGAGCCATTGCTCTGCATTCATTTGGTGTTTAATGTTCAGAATGAGAACCTCAGGTTGGCATCTCACCACAGTTTACAAATGAGGACTGAAGCTGTGGGAAGTTACTTAGGGAGTGAATGGAAGAAAAGTATGTATGATGGTGGGTCCTGGAGTCAGACTTCTACTCCATCATGGACCAATTCTATGGGTTTAGACAAGGGTCCTCACCTCTCAGTGACTATTTATCTGCTTCTTTAAAATAGGGGCAGTTACATATAAGTGAATTGAGACTTCTAAGCATGCGGCCCCAGCAAAACACAATGTGCTGTTTAAGTGGCCCAGCCAAAGGGGCTGTGCTTGGACTGTGGCTTTTTTTCTGTGCATTACAGTCTTAGTTGAAAGCATGATCTGATATGACCCTGGAGAAAGTGACTTTCTCTGCTTTGGGGATCAAGGTGATGCTTGCTTCCAGGAATGAATTTGGGAATATTGCTTCCCTTTCAATTTCTTTGAAGAGTTTAAACAGTAGTGGCAGCAGTTCCTCTCTAAATGTCTTGTAGAATTCAGCAG
>NW_004624737.1:15306837-15328787 GCF_000247695.1 Heterocephalus glaber
TGACTCAGGACCTCAGTAGGGCGTGCACAGACCTGCCTGTCTGCAGTGGGCTGATTCTGTGTGTTCTGTGCGACTCTCTCCAGAGCACATGAGCCCAGCATCCTGGTCATGCATGCATTGACTTCCAGGCTCCCACAGGCAGTGGAACAGCAGAGACTCATTTCCCACACAGCAGAAGGCCTCTGTCCACACAGGCCCTGAGCCAAAGTGACTTGGAATGTTAACACAGGTGTCCTTTCTTTTCTTGTCATTCTCTCACATGGAACTGTTCTTTTTCCCCATATATCTATTTTTTTTGTGCCAAAATATAGGTATGCAAATAATACACATGTGAAGAATATTTTAACATATAGATATAATAGATACAAATATATTTTTATATATTTCATGTATGCATATATATCTACATCCTAAATTTGTAAGATATTTGTATGTACATGATAACTTGAGTACTAGAGCTGAGCTGAAAGTGTAGGGGCCTTCAGGCTGTAGGAAGGACAGGTCTGGCTTCCTTCAGGTCTGGTTTCAGGCTTCCATGTCAAGCACGGCTCAGCTCACTATGAGACCTTTGAGCCTGGGTAGATGGCATAGTGTCATAAGGGTAGAGAATCCATAAGTTTTTATCTCATTTGCTAACAAATACAGCTTTGTCTGAGTTTCTGTTACCTCTTATGGTCACAACCAAGCAGTGGTGATGCAGATAAACACCATTCTCATGGATGCAGACCTGAGCAAGGGCCAGGGTCCTCTCTTTTTGAAGGATGGCAGAGTGATCCAGCACACAAGCCTGTCAACAACACATATACCCTATGTCCTATTCTGAGCTAACCTTCCCATCTTGAGATAGATGTTTACTTGAAAGTGTTTGGGATAGACCGCCAACACCAGTCATTAAAGATCTTAAGTACATTCATGTGACTTCATTCTACAAACAGTATGATAACATGGTGTTTTCTATTTTTGTAACCATGAGACAGGGACTGTGATTGAAGAACTGTGAAAAAAAGAGACTTTGAATACTTGTGCTTCTAATCAAGGTAGAATGACAGGACTATATTTAGCTTTTCTCCCCAAACCATCACAAATCTGCATGCAATATGCAACATGACTGTTTTCAGGACGTTTGTCATAGGAAACAAATGACAGTGATCCCTGAGAAGCACATAATGAGTCAAGCCCTATAATACATCCAGTTAATCCCCTGGGGAATGGTTTCTAGCCTGTGGTGAAGGGAAGGGTAGCACAGGTTGAACCAAGGTCTTCCTGAGTTGAAGAGAAAGAGCTCAGGGTTTGGAGTGACAAAGGGAGCTGGAAGCCACAGGCAGGACACCAGAGAAGAGAGTGCGAAACAAAGCAAAGATGCTCAGAGGATGCCTCTGAGTCTCCAGCTGACTACTGATCAGTGCATATATATGAGAAAACTATCTGAGTCCAGAGACAAAGCTGAAAGAGCTTTGGTAGGTAGTTTCTATATAGGAAGTTCCTGTTGTTCCTGTCCTCATGTCAGAGTGGAGCACAGGAACTCAGGTGCACTACTCAGCAAACTTTTACTTCAGTAATTTGGTAAAATCAGACCTAGACAGAGGACTGTGGTTGCTGCTTAACACATTTTAAAAATCAAGAACCTAAAGGAACAAACTTTTCCCAAGCAACTTAATTGCATCACTTCACAAAGAGCAAGATTATTTATACGAATACAAAAATGTACAGTACCAACAAAGTAGAAATACAATATTCTGTGTCCAATTAAAGTTACCATCCATACAAATAACCAGGAGAAATACTCCCAATTAAGAAAAAAGTCAATAAAAGTTGACTCAGAAATGACATGTGATATAACTAGTAGGTATAGACATTAACATAGTTATAATCAGATTTCATGTTTTCAAGAAGCTAGAGAAAATACTGAGCATGTTAGGCAGAGACATGGAAAAGATAAACAAGATTCAGTTCAGACTTTTAGAGGAAAAAAAGACGGTGCTTTCAGTAAAAACAAACTGGGTGAGATAATGTTACATTACACATTTCATAAGGTATTATGCACCAGACATTAATTAATTGTCATCAGTGTCTAATTGCATCAGACATTGAATTTGTCAACTTGATTTCATAGAAATTAAAATGAAATAGAGAGAAAAAGATTGAAATAGAGCTGTGATAGTTAACTGTGGTGTCAACTTGAATAAGAAATGCCTAAGTGATTAGTTTAGCATGATTCTGGGTTTGTCTGAATATTGGATTTACTGATGAGGGAAGACCCACCCTGGGTGTGGGTGACACTAGCCAATAGGCTTATATCCTGGATGAAATAAAAAGGGAAAGAAGAAGGAAGCCTTGCTTCTATTTCTTCTGAGGAGCTCCAGTCTTTGCCATTGCTTTTGGATGTTCACCCCTAAGCTTCCAGTACAGACTCCTCAGTCTTGCAGCTCAGACTCTTCAGCCTTTCAGAGTTTGGCTTCCTAATGCAGTTGCACATGGGACTCTGCAGTGAGCTCCAGGCCTTCAACTATTTACTGGATCCTTTAGACCTCTAGCATGCAGATGGCCCTTTTGCATTATTCCACATCTGACTCTGAAGGTGGCTATTGTAAGCCTACCTTATAAATCCATATATATATATATACATATATATATACACACACACACATATATGTCATATATAAAAACATATTGTATATGTATATATCTTATATTTAGTCTGTTCCTCTAGTGAGCACTAACATGATGCAAGAGTCGTGATATATAGTCAAGCAATCTAGTAAACTAGCAATTAGGATCCTGAAAATGTGTGTGGGATGGAAAAACATCTAAAGAAGTTGTGGTCAATAATTTTCCTGTTTGTTGAAAACTATAAACTTATAGGCCTAAGAAACTTAACAAACCCTGAGCACAAGAGACATGAAGAAAATTACACAAAGATATGTTGTAATAAAAATTTAAAATCAGTGATAGATCTTAAAAGTAGCCAGCAAAAAGGATAAATGTGTACAAAGGAAAAAAAATGTAACAATAACAGTAGATTAGAAACATTGCAAGCTGAAACACAGAGAAAAAACTTACAGTATTAAATAAAATAAAGACCTGTCAACTTAGAATTCTTTACAAATGAAAATATTTTTAGAGACTTTATCAGATGTACAGAAAACTGAAAGACTATTACCATCATCAGAGCCACATGACAAGAAACATTAAAGGAACTTCCTTTCAGCAATAAGAAAATCATACTAGATGGAAATATAGATTTATATGAAGAAGAGTCCTAGACATAGTAAGTATATGGATAAATACAAAGACATGTCATTTTTTATTTAAATCTCTTAAAAAGTATTTGATTGTTTAAAGTAAAAAAAGTACTGAAATTTACAATCTATCCAGAAACAAAATATGTGTTAACAAAGACCAAGAGAGAGAAATGGAAGTATAATAGTTTAAGGTTCTTGTGCCTTATGTCAGTTGATGTAAATCGCTGGAGTTGGACTCGTGCTATAGTGTATGTATAAATCCCAAAACAGTGAAACAAAAAGGTTAGCAACAAAAAAGAAGAGATAAAATAGCATCATAATAGTCAATCTAAAAGAAGAAAAAAAGAGAAAAAGAGACAAAGAATACATGGGATAAATAGAAAACAAATAGCAAAATGTACAATCAAGCTTAGCCTTACCAGTCATCACATGAAATGTAAATGTCTGAAATGCTGCAATTAAAAGGCACAGATTTTCATATTGGATTAAAAAAGGTGAAGGTTCAGTTATATACTGCCTACAAGAAACATACTTCAAACATAGACACACAGAGGCTAAAAAAGCTGGAAACAGATATTCCCTGATGATATTAATCAAAATAAATTTTGAATGATTGTGCTAACATTAGAGTAGATTTCAGAGCAAAGAATATTACCAGTTCACTTCATAATGACTAGGGGCTAAATCGTCAAGAGGACATAACACCCCCAAATACTTTTCCACATGATAACAAGGTTCCAAAATAAATATAATTGTAAAAAAAACACCTTCCCACACACAAAATTTAACACAAAATGGATCAGAGAACTAAATGTTAAACTATAAAAGAAGAAAATATAGGAGTTTTTTTTGTGTGTGTGCTTGGGTTTATTAAGCAAATATTTCTTACACACAACAAAATTGTGATCCATGAAAGAAGTAAAATGCTAAATCTGGCTTCATCAAAAGTAAGAATAGCAACTTTTTGAAAAATACCACCAGAATCATAAGACAACAAACCACATATTGAGAGAAACCATTTGCAAACTACATTTCTGATAGAGAATGTGTATCCAGGATACAGAAAGAACTGTTAAAACTCAGTCTTGGGGAAAGGGATTTAGCTCAGTAGTTCTGCCGCCTGTCTAGCAAGTGCAAGGACCCGAGTTCAATCCCGGGTACCCCCCCCCCCAAATAACCCTCTCAGTCTTAAGAAAATAACTAATGCAATAAAAAAGTAGCATGAGATTTGGCTAATTCATTAGAACAGATATGCAGGTGGCAAATAAGCACCAAAAATGCTCGATATCATTAGCTACTGGGAGACAGAAATTTAAATTAAAACCATAGAGAAACAATTGCACATCAATAAATGTTTGAAATTAAAAGACTGACCATCTGAGTCTTAGTGACTCTGTGAAGGGCCTGAAATTCTTATGCTGCTGGTGGTGGAGGGTACAAAATTGTATGGCTTTGAATAAACACTTTGGTAGTTTTTTTAAAAAATTGAATATACACCTATTTTGTGATCTGACCACTTTATCCCTAGGTATTTATCATATAGAAAAGAAAATATATTTTCATATAAAAACTTGTACATAGATATTTATAGAAGATTTGTTGTGAATAACTCCAAACTGAAAGCAATTCAGAGTTCATTAACAGGTAGCATATCTACTTGACTAATATTACTTAGTAATAAAATAGAATTATTTTGGTGATGCAACTGTATGGAGAAACTCAAAATGATTTTGAGTGAAGGAAGCCACTCAAAAAAATCGTGCACTCTGTATGATTATATTAGTAGAAAATTCTATAAAATGCAAATGGCTTATGCTGACAGAGAGCAGGGTCTCTGGGAAGGGGGGAGGAAATGGCAGGGCCAGGGAGATTAAGGACACTTATTTTGAGGGGAGATTGGGCATCTTGATCACCTCAGTTGGGGTAATGGTGTTATGGGTATGTTTAAAGTGTGATTAAAAAATACAGTGAATGCTTAAGTTAAAAATTTTGTAAAAGACACACTGCCGTTAACCCTTCTCAACATACTCTACCGTCACGTTGAACACAAATAGCCCATCATTCTTGTAACTTTCTGAAGCAGTTCTGGAAGTGTTTCTTTCATGAATGTCTTTCAAGTTGCACTCTTGTGGCTATCTTGATGTCCTCAATATCCTGAATGTATTCAAAATATTATCTTTCAAGGTCACTTTGACTTTGGGGAAGAGCCTGAAGTTTCAAGGTGCAGATCCAGTGAAGGTGGATAAAGACACCACTGTTATATTTTTATGAGCCTACCTTTCCACCAGATGGCACTCAACAGCATATTGGTCACTGTACTGTTTTTTTTAATCATACCTTGTAATGACATGAAAAAGGACTTGCAGAACTGCCTAAGAAAGTGGTAAGAAGAATAGGATAAGTGTGTTTGAAGCCAGGGGGAATATTCTAAGGGTGATTAATAGCAATGTGTCTTTTTAAAAAAAATTTATTTATTTATTTTTTTGGTACTGGGGATTGAACTCGGGTCCTTGCGCTTGCGAGTCAGGTGGCGAAACCACTGAGCTAAATCCCCAGCCCAGCAATGTGTCTTTTACTGTAATACATTTTAAAAATTTAGACACTCACCATATATTTTGATTACCCCTTGTAAATATTTCAAAACACATTAAATTGTACCCAATTTATCAAATGCCAATTATACTTAAGGAAATGAGGGATTTATGAAAGCCATTTGTTAATTTTTCAAAATATTGATATGTAGCCAATTCTTTCTGTCATAAAATCTTCCACTAAAGTTGTCCCTATACCCCAGCAGTGAAGAAATAGTGTCTTCTGTCACAGTGGCACAAGGATACAGAAGGTAGGTCTGCTCATGAGTAATGGCTCCTGGGCAGGCAGTGCAGACCCTGGGAGCCACCATAGGTACGTGGCTGGTGATTGTGACTCAGCAGAGTCCATCTGCCCACTGTTCTTGCTGCCTGGCAATTAATTGTGTATGTCATCCTTGCCCCTTGGTTGTCTTGCAGGTCACCCTGGAAGCAGAAGGATAAACAGGAAGGCTTGCAAGACAATTTAGGTAGAAATTGCTGCCTGTGATTTATGGTTTTAATTAAGAGCTTTTTAAGCTTTAATTAAAAAGGTACATGAGCATTCAGTATTTAAGAAAAATGCCTTTGTGTTTGGGTCAATTGAATAACATAAAATAAAATGAGATACATATTTCTAGTCAGAAGCTTCACATAAGAAAGTTATGTATGTAATTAGGAAGTAAATTTAAACTGATTTGGGCATAAAGACTTTATAATGGGGGAAGGTGGCTGAGGGGAATATCTTTTTCCTTTATTGCAATATAGCTGGATATCAGATTCCATGCATTAGTGCAGTCAATTCTTGGGATGAGGCCAAGGCAAGGACATGACAAATGTTTGAGGATATAACAATATGACTGGCCCCAGGGAGATAGGAGGCTCCTCCATGTTCCTGGGATGAGAGAGTGGGTCCCTAACCTCTTCCCAGCTTTGTATCTTCTTGATGGTTTCCTTCCCATTTGTTTGCTCTCATCTGTGGGAAACTTCACTGAGTATACTAGGTCAGAGTCTTATTTAGTAACATGTGAATCTACATGCAAATTAGTTCAGGGATGTGAGGTCTGGAAGGAGGAACAGAAACTCTGAAGATATTCATTACTCTCTTGGGCATGGTTGACCTTGACAGAGGTCAGACCTCTGGTCTTCAGGGATGCCACAGCTTTGCTACAATGTGGAGTCAAGGGTGTCCATGCACTTGGATTATAGACATGTAGGAGTGTGACTGAATGGCACTAGGGAGGGCAGTCTCAAGATGCAGGCTTATTCATAGACTGCCTACACTCTGGACTCACAGGGCAGTCATGGATGGGAGGATAGATGGCATAAATTGTGGCAATACTGCATAGCTCAGGATGCTAACTTCTAGGCTCTGGCTGCCTTGGGGACTGTACAACCTGCAGGGCCCAATGTCTCAAGGGTTAATACAGGGCACCAGTGACTGATCCAGCTCTAGGGACTTCTGCCTTCAGTGCCTTCCCAAACATGTGTTTTTTTTTTCATTAAGTTTATTGGTACATTTTAGGTATACAAGACAGTTACATTCATCATTAGAATCTTGTACCTTTACATGATGTATCTTGGTTCTTACTTTTTCTTCATTCCCCTCCCCTCCCTTCACCCCCTCCACCCCTCCCTATTTACAAAGACTTTGTTTCCATTTTTCCTTTTCTCATATTTTTTCTTTTCCCTTCTTTCCTTTCCCCTACTGCTCTCACTTCCCCTTCCCCTTTGCACCTTTTCTTCCTATTTCACATGATCTGTTATACATTTTGATCCTTATTTACACTTTCAGTTTCTCACACCAGAGAAACTATTCAGTATTTACACATGTGTGTCCTATTTATTTCACTTAAGAGTATGGCCTCAATGTGAATCCATTTAGCTATGAATGTCTCCAGTTTCTCGTTCTTTATGGATGAGTAGTACTCCATTTTATAAAAAAACCCACATCTTTTCATCCAGTCTCCAGTTGATGGGCACTTGGGCTGTTTCCAACCTTTAGCTATTACAAACTGTGCTGCTATAAACATGGCTGCACATATATTGGTGTGGTATGATTCTTTTAATTCTTTTGGGAAGATCCCCAGGAGAGGAATAGCTGGACCAAACATGTTTCTAAGTGCCACCTAGAATGAGTCCTATTCCCTGGGCTCTTGTCACCAGAAGTACCCAGGAACTTTGGAAACGGTGCTGACCTTGGCCTCTTTAGGCCATCTCTAGACTGGGTTGTGTGGGTGGGTTGTGATGCTTGAGCCATCACAAGTGTGCAGGATTTCTACATGTGGCAGTGGTTCTTCAGACCATTCTCCAGGTAAAAGGTCTTTCTAATTTTCCTGGATACTTCCCTGAGGGGCTGATACTCCATCAATCTCCCTTTGTTTTTCTTTCCTGATCCCATTGCAGGGCTAGTGTTGCCACTTGGCTCTGTGGTCTGGCCATTGACAGCACTGTAATTCTGGGGTTTGGGCCTCCTGAGGCAGATGGTCAGCTTTCCTGACCCCTGAGTGCTGCTGAGCTTAGCTGAGGAGGCCACTTGATGGTTCCCACTGCAAGAAATCATGTAGTTAGAAATAGAGCTTTTACTAATTATGAGGACTGAAAAGAAATAACTTAGATGGTGTCTTCAGATAACAAGCTTGAATGCTATACTTAGGGATGATTTGGTTTGTAGAATGCATTTCTGCATTTCCAGGGCCCTATTTATGTGCCCAGGCCTGTGTACCCAATAGTCAGTTACCATGAAGGGCTTAAATTCCAGCTGTCCTTTCTCCAGTAATCATCATTTCTCTTACTTTAAAATACTAGATGATTCTATAATCCAAATACCAAAAAGAAAAAGATTCAAAACCACAAAGGAATTCCACATACCCTCAGGATCTGTTCAAAACCTCCCCTTTGCAAACAACTCATTGTGTAAAACCCTGCCTCAGGACCTCAATAAAAGTCTATTTTGGAACAGAATGCAGTTCACCTGGAAGTGTTAGCAATTTGGTATTGCAGTTTAAATAACTTAAGAAGGATTGCAATTTAATTCAAGGGCTGATTTTCAGCTCCATCTCAAATTACACCAATAGGCATCTTTTAGAAAGACACCCAGAACATCCTGAGGGCTTGGAAGTTGTTGAGCTTAGCTCAAAAACATGAAGGGACATATTTATTGTACCACAAGTCAAAGATGAAGACATAAATTGTCAAATATTTTAATCACTGAGCAGCTGGAAAATCAGTTTGTTTTTCAAATCACACTTGTGATAAGCAATACAAAATAAACACCAACTGTTTTATTCCTTAAGAGAAACATAATGTTTTCAAAACTAAATGAAAAAAAGCAGCAAAGAATTGACATGTCAACTTTTAAAATTTTTCTGTGTTTGGAGCTGTAGCACCCCAAACTCTCCAGGTTTTTAGTATCACAAATACCAGAGCAGGAGACTCTCTTCACTCTGACCTGATCAAAACTGAAGAGCTTCTCAAAACTGAAGATCTTTCCCCCCTGCCAATGTAGGTCATGGTATGCTCTGAGCCTTGAAAGGAAAGATGTAAGGTTGGAAGGAAAAGGAAAGAAGAAGGAATAGAGTGCTATGGAGTTCGTAGACTTCAGCTGCATAAATCAGATGCATAGGGGGTTGATCTGATTCTAAATCCTCTCCCTGATTCTCTGTAAGTCAGGGCCATGGTGACACTGGGAAAAACCACAGACTCATGGCTCATACATGTCCTTACCCCATTAGGCTGGGTGAGAAGTGGAAGTGTTTGTGCACCTGGGATTTGACTCTCCTGCTTTGAGAAGCTGGCATAAAAGATGACTTCACTAACTTCTTACTAATCATTAGTAAGAAAGATTTGAAGGGCACTTTCTAGTCAAAAAGAAAGTGCAGGAGGTGGACCTACAGGAACAATAAGGTAAGGAAATTCAAGAGCTCTTCCATGAAACATGAAAAATAAAAAATAAAAAAGTGAGAAAAATGTTGGAATCAACTTTTTCAAAACACTGGAAAATGGTCAAAGGTTTACTGTTGCCACACAAAACTCATTAAAGCAAAAGGCAATTTAAGTCCATCAGAAGAGCTTTTTGGCATTTGAACTTAGTATTGTCTCACCTTTCCCTAGCATGGAGAGACTCTTGAAGAAAGTGACCTGGGTTCCTGATGTGAGTTCCTGGCTCTACAGAGAGGAAAATTCATCTTGTTTGTCTGTTGTGACATGTCTGAGTGCTCCCTGAAGGACTGACACCAAGCCTTTGTTTTGCCTAACATGGAACTATCTCAGCAGGGAAAGAGTGACTGATTAGCAAGAGTGTTCATTGTGAACGCTGAAGTAACAAAACATGCTGCTGAGACCTGGGACAAACAAAAGATAAGACGATAATGGCTGGGAAGGGAAAGCTGGAGAATTGCTATGAAGATTAAGAAATTTGAAAAGCTGTTGTATACAGTGGAAAACCTAGAATGCTATGTGTATGCCAGGGCAAGACATAGACTAAGAAAACACCTAAGAAGATTTAACACTTCATTTCCTGTCAACTTTAGGTTCAGCATATGCAGAAAGTGAAGGCTAAGGCAGAGGAGTAAAAAAAACTGGCTAAGTGGTATAAGAGTGCTGCAGTACAGAGCCAACTTGCAAAGAGGAGGAAAGTATGTCTTTTTGGGGGGCAAGGAGGAAAAGGGAGGTGTTTCAGGCTTTCAAGGAAATTTCTGCCAAAATGCAGCTGACCACAAGCAAAATAATAGACTTCAGATATGTCACACAACAAAGAATACCATCTTTAAAAACAACTCAGAATAGTCATTACACAATGAATTGTAGCTCACACCAAGGAACAATGAAAGTCTCTAAGGAGAGGAATAGTCTGACTTTCACAATTACCACATTGTAATATTCAAAATGTCTCATTTTCAACAAAAATTTACAAGACATACAAAAGACAAGAAAGTATCCCTTGTTTACCAAAAAGAAAACTAACCAGAAACTGTCCTTGATGAAGCACAAATATTAAATTTGTTATAGGAAGATTAAAATTCATTTGAGCATATTTAAGATCTGAATCACATTATTAAATATGTTCAGAAAGTTTTAAGGAAAAATGAATAAAGAACTAATGAAAACTGGGAGAATGATATCAATAAACATATAAAAGTTGTAAAAAGGAACAAAACAAAAATCCTAGAACAAGAAAGTACAATAATTGAAATGAAAAATGAACTAGGAGTATTAAATAGTAGATTTCAGCAAGTAGAAGAAGTAATCACAGAACCTGAAAAATAAGAAAATTGTATTGGTGAACTTCTCATCACTATAATGAAATACCTGAGGTAAATTTAATTAGAAAGAGAAAGAGTATGTTTTGTTTGATAATTTTTAAGTTCCAGTAATGATCAAGTATTCCCATTGCTTTGGAACTGTGGGGAGGTATATCATGGTGGGAGGATTTGTCAGGGCAAATTGCTCAACTCATCAACCAGGAAACAGAGAGGGATGTATGCAATAATTGTGTACTGAAACATAAAATAATAATAAAAACACAGAGGAAGACCATAGATCTGACAATGCCTTGTGAAGGCATACTCACAATGACCTAAGGACTTCCCAGCAGGCCTTGCCTCCCAGTGATTCTACTACTTCCTACCAGTGCTATCCTGGGGACCAAGTGTTTAACACATGGATCTTTTGGGGACACTAATCCAAACCATAGCAACAATTAAAATTATTGAGACTGAAAAATATAAGGGAAAAAAATGAAGAAAAATAAATGGCTCCTTAGGAATTGTATGTGTTATGCTAATTAATCTTTCATTATAGGAAGGAGAAGATTGATATAAAGAGGTAAAGAGATTAATTGAAGAAATGATGGCCAAGAACTTCCGGAATCTGATGAAATACTTGACTATACACATCCAAGAAGCTCAGTAAACTAAATAGGGTGAACCCAAAGAGACTCACATTGAGACATTATAATCAAATTAGGATAAAAGCAAATTAAAAACAATTTAATTTACAATACCATCAAAAAATCATACGATATGTGGGAATAAACTTTCTGAAATAAGTGTGAATTCTCTAACTTTGCTTCCCCTACTCTGTGTGTGTATGTGTATGTGTTACTGGGGATTGAACCAGGGCATTACACATGCTAGCCAAGCACTCTACTACTGAGCTACACCCCCAGCCCAGCTTTCTTTACTTGTCTCACTTTTGCAAAAGCTATTCAGGGTTCCTTGCAAATACACATACATTTTAAGATTAGGTCTACCATTTTTGTAAAAACAGTCCTTTGAAGACTGATGAGTTTACATTGAAATTGTAGAAAGTTTTGGGTAGTACTAGCATCTTAAGTCATCACCATCTATGAACACAGGATGTCAGTGTTATGTCTCAGATGACACAAATAGATGAAAAGACATCCTGTAAGCACACCAATCTTGAAAGGATGCTTTTTGCAGAAATGGTAGGCCCAGTACTAAAATTAATGTGTATTTGCAAAGAACTTTGAATAACTTTTGCAAAACTGGGACAAGGAAAGAAAGTTGGGCTGGATATGTAGCTCAGTAGTAGAGTGCTTGGCTAGCATGTGTGAAGTCCTGGGTTCACCCCTCACTAGCACACACACACACACACACACAAACACACATGGAAGAACAAAGTTGGAGAATTCACATTTACTTATTTCAGGATTTAAGTACAAAGTTACAATAATTAAGGCAGTGCAGTTCCAGCATAATAATAAATATACAGACCAATATAATATAACCAAGAATCCAGAAATAAACTCATACATCCATAATAAATTGATTTTGAAAATGGCATGAAAGCCATTCAGTGGAAAAAAAACTATTAAAATGAATGAATACAGCAATAATAAGGTTGACCATTGTGAATATTATGCAAAGTTAAAGAAGTCACAGAAAAAGCTCACAGTCATGTGATTAAAAAGTACAGTGTATGTAAAGGCATAGAGAGAGAAAGAAGATTAGTAGTTGTGGGATCAGGGGTGAAGACCTTGAGGAAGAACTGCTTACTCAGCCGGAGGTGTCCTCTAGGGGTGATGGTATGTTTTGGAACTAGACAGAGGTAGTGTTTATACAACATTGTGAATATACTAAGTGCCACTGAATTATATACTTCATAGTGCCTAATTTTACATTTTATAAATTTCAACTCAATAAAAAAGTAAATATATACAGAAAGGAGGAACCTGAGGAAAGGAATTCTGAAAACTTGGAACCCAATCCTGAGCTTTTTCCTTTCTGCCTAAAGTAATTCTTTAGCTTGCTGCAAAGCTAGTTTCTCTAGTCTGAGCACCAATGACTTGGAGAAGTCACCTAACTTCCTGTCCATTTCCTTATTTGAAAAATACTTCACAGTAGCACATAACTGTTGATAGAATAAAATGAAATCATGAATGGAGTATGCTTTATGTGGGTGATACTAAAACAATCTTCCAGCTGTGTACCTGTCACAGGAGTTGGAATTGACTGATTTTCATGAGACCGAGTGCTCAGTGTGGTTTGACCTGGGTATAGGTTGGGAGAATTAGAATGCGGCACCCTTCTGTCCACACAGTGAGAATGTGGAGAGCTTCTTAGCCAGAACGATCTGAAAATATCAAATGATTCAAGCCTCCTTAATTTCATCAATGAAAAACCAACCCAGAGAGTTTACTTCTCTGGCTCAAATCTGTAATGTGAGATCTCAAATAGCACAGAGCCAAAGTCATAGGCATTCCTCAGACTTGTTCAATTACTGGGATTTTTCTCACTGTGTTTTAATTTGAGCAAGTGTTTTCTTTCAGCATTTTTACTGAACTATTCCTTTGGGTCATCTGGTGGAATAGCTGGTTATGCTAAAATAATTCTATAGATTATTATAAAGCCATTTTCTCTGCTCAGATTCCCCATGATGAGAGTTTTAGACTAGACCTGACCTTGCCTTTTCCCAGCCCAGTCTGATGAACAGTTTCAAGTTCCAGGGAAGAGAAAAAGGTTGCTTTTCCTGGATATTCTCTTGTGCTCCAAGGCAGCTCTGCTTTCTGGAAGTTTGATTGGTGATTGGTGAGGATCCAGGGTACAGAAGGCAGAAGAGGTCAGGACAACAGAGAGCCTGGCTCCTCTCCAGTCCTTTTAGGTGGAAAGGGGATGGGGATCTGTGACTCTTAGTGAGAGGTGCACACTCATTTCTGGTCCTGACCCCATTTAAATCCTTCATTATTCAGTTGCTTGTTCACTGCATCTGTCTTGGACACCCAAGTACTGAGAGCCTTCTCTTGTCCCTCCATGCCAGTTCTCAGCCTTTTCCCCTGCCTGCCACCCCAGGGGCAGAACTCTCTTGCTCTATCCACTATTCCCTTTTCTTTTGGTAGGTTTGGTCAGTGAGAATCCAAGATAGGAGAATGGAAGAGAGGAGGGCAGTATGCAGGGCATCTACTTCCCTGGACCTTCCCCCCGGGCCACAGGATCTGGCTGCAGCACCCACTGAAGCCGGCCCCTCCAGGTTGTCAGGCCCCTCCAGGTGGTCAGACCTCTGTACAGGGCCTTTCCTAGCCATACCTAGGACCACTTGTGTCTGTCATTAGCACTAGGGCACCAAATGCCCTGGGATCTTGAGCTTTGCCTGTACCTTGTGAATAAGTACTTTATTAAATTCATTTATGTCACCCCTTCTAGGAGATCTGACTCCCACTGGGACCTGGCTGTTAATTGTTGGAATTCTGTCCTAGGTTGGAAGAGGGATGCACAGATGTCCAACACTGTGGACAGCCTGAACAGGGATGAATGACCTTAGCACATGATGCTAGCCAGGGCTGCCAAGCAGCTTCCTGCCAGATTCAGCATCAGCTTTGTGCAGCCACTCTTCCCTGGAGCTTCCTCTGGGGATTTCCCTGTGTGGGACCTGGTGAGTAGGTGAACCAGGTGTGACCATGGCCCTCTTCAGCCTGGAGTCTCCTGGGGGCGACATTCTGTTGGCAGAGGAACTCTGCTTGATTTTCCCTACCTCAAAGCACTCCAGTGTACAGAGCTTGATGTGAGGAGTTTGTGAGCTGGTTGCTGCATGGGGACACATGCGAGCCCTCTGAGAGGAGCTGGTGGGCCCAGGAGAAGCTGGGCACTGTAGACAAGGCAGAATGTCAGAGAAGCACAGAGCACTCTTTGAGAAATAGGATCAGCTTGAACTGACTGAGGTGGGTAGAGGGCAAATAAAGTTTAAGTGTGGGATATTTCCTGTGGGCCCAACACACCACTGGAAGGAGCCCACATAGATAAACCAGCCTCCTACCCACCTGGAGAGCTCTTTGCAGATGCACAGTGCCTATTTTCAGACCATGGAGTCTTGCTGTCTCTGGGGGCATCTCTGTGTTTAGGGCAGCACAGAGCTCTCATTCCAACCTCCTAGCAAGGCTGCAAGTCATCCAGGATCCATATGTCAGAGGTACCTGTGAGAGAGTCCAATGCAGAGGAAAACATCTGGTGGTGTAAGTAGCTGTGACTGTCTGAATGCTTGCCCCCCTCCCCTGGTTCATATGCTGAAATCCTAACCCTTGAGTGCAACCTTTGGGAGGTGATTAGGTTATGGGGACAGAACCTTCTTGAGCAGTGGGATTGATAGTCATATAAATTAGGCTGAAGAGGTTTTGTTCTTCCACAGTGAGAGGGCACAGGAAGAAGGAACCACCTACAAATGAGGGAAAGGATCTCCACCAGACACCAATCTGGCAACACTTGATCTTAGACCTGGCAGCCACCAGAATTATGAGAAATAAATTTCTGTGGTCATGAACCATATAGTTATGCAGCCTCAAGGGACTCAGAGAATGGCTGCTGAGGCATTTGGAGTTTTATAGAAACAGTAGTGATCAGTTCTGGGGCCAATGAGGTCAAGCTGCTGGCCAGAGTAGCCCTAATGCTTGTTGGAGTCTGGGTGCAGTAGAGGGAATCCCTGGCATGTAGGGTCTGGTGGTGGCCACAGTGGTGTTTCTTTCTCAAGCCAGCTTTGTGGTATGGTACTGAGTATAGTTCACAGCACTGACTTGGGTCTGTTTTCTTGGCTTTCTCAGTGGATGAGCTACCTGACACTGGGTCCTCAAACCAACTTAGTGGATTCTGTGTTAGATGCCCTATAGAGGCTGAAGTCATATTGTATCCACCTGGCTCTGAGCAAGTCAGTATTATATGGTCAAAGGTAAACCTGACTTCCTTAGCTGGAAATGTTTGGCATTCCAGTGGCAGGGAGTTGGAAGCATTTCCAATGTTTGTCTTTTTAATCACAGTGGTTCTGTGACTCAGATAGTAATCAGGAAGCATAATAGAGATAGCACACATCCTGTCACTTTTGCGGTCAAGGTGCCTCTTCCATCTTCAAGAGCTGGGATTCGCTGACATGCTCATGCAATTGTTATTTGTAAGGAGTGAGTATGAAAAGGGTTCTCCTAAAATGTTACATCTTCTCAAAGGCAGGTTTGAGAACAAAAATCTATGGGTGGAAATAGGCAGCTGGATTTGAGATGAGAGTCAGGAGGAAGCCAAGACACAGGGTAGACTTGCTCTGCTTGGAGTGTGTGTGTGTGGGTGTTGGTTCTCCCAGGGTATAGACTTTTCTGGGGCTACTGAAAACCAACCTGTGGCTAGGCTGGGTGGTGGGACAGGGAAACCCACAGCACTGGAGCCCAATGGCTGTGGCTGGGATTGTATTCTGCTCTCCTGATTGGCCATGTGTTAGGGTAAGGTGCAGGATATCCTCCTCTGAAACTGAGGTAATAATGACACCACTGACCTCACAGGTCTGAGCAGGGGGCACACACAATCTCGTGCCATGTACTGTGGAGTAGATGCAATGGTCACTGGCATCTTGTCCCGTGGGCAGGTCACTCTTTCTTCTCTAGGTCAAGTGAACGACAGCACAGTTTTTGGTGTCTTCATCTGCTTGACTACTGAGTTTGCTGAGTGTTTAGAAACCCACATTTCCCAAGGGGCTGGTGGTTTATGTTCTTGTGCTTTCCCAAGATTTAGTTCTTATTTCTGTTGGGTGGGTCCCTGAGGGTGTTCTGAGCTGTAAACTGAAGTGGGATAAATGAATCAGCTCATAGAGCAGGCATGAAGTCAGCAGTGCACAAGGTCTAGAGCAAGGCACTCCCTTCCCATGCAGCCCCTGGCCTTGCCAAGAGGCTGGGAATGCACATGAGCTGTGGCCCAGCCACCCTGCCCCTGACCGCTTTGAGACTCCCTGCAGGTATGCTGAGGCAGCACACAGAAAAGAAAAATCTTCATAAGCTTGATATGTTTGATGGATGTTGGTTAGTGTTTGCTATCAATAAGCCAAACTCTGAAGTCTGCCTTCGCTATAAGAACTGAAAATACATTGTTTTATATCTATAAAGGCCATTAGGTGAGTAAAAAGGGTCAACTTTGATTTTATTCTGTCCACAATATACCTATGTGTGTGCACACATGTGTGTACACCCATCTACAGACACACACACAGAGGCCCATGTTCATGCACATATATGCACATACACATGCTTGCATATCACTGTGCCCCTAGAGATATGAACAGAAGGATACACATACATCATGTGTACATACACACAGCCACATTTATCCACTCACATGCATATGGATAGATACTTAGTATGCTTTCTATCACTGTGACAAAATATCTGAGAAAAACACCTTAAAGGTAAAAAAATTTATTTTTGTCAGTGGTTTCAGAGGTTTCAGTCCATGGTTACTTAGCCCCACTACTTGGGGCCTGAGGAGAGGCTGAGCATCATGGTGGGCAGCATGTGGTAGAGCAAAGCTGCTTACTTTATGGTGGTAAGGAAAGAAAGATAGAGAAATAAAGTTAGAGATGGTAAAGATAGAGGTAGAGCTAGGACAGAGAGTGAGAGATTGGATGATGAAGAGGAAGAATAAGAGAGAGAGAGGGGAGAGAGAGAGAGAGAGAGGGAGGGAGGGAGAGAGAGAGAGAGAGAGAGAGAGAGAGAGAGAGAGAAAGAAGATATACTCTCTCTCCAGGGTATGCCTCAAGTGACCTGTTTCCTCAAACTAGGTTGTGCCAGCCCATGGTGCTGGCAACCAAGGCTTCAGCATGTAGCCTTTTGGGGGACATTTCAGATCAAACTATAGTGCAAATGTGGGCATACAAGCACAGAACAGGCAAATACACACACATGAATACAAACATATATACATGTGTGCATATAAACATAATCACATATATCTTCAAAGGAGATGCACCAGTAGCAACCCCTGACCATGCTGTGTCCCCACAGGACAGAGGGAGTAAACCAGTTCCCTTGCTCCTATTTATCAGGGCAATGACCCAGTCATGGCGGCTACACCCTCAAGACATAATCACCTTCCAAGGGTCCCATCTTCTAATAAAATCACGCTGGTGATTAGGTGTCAGCATAAGAATTTTGGAGGGACAAAAACAGACCAGAGCAGCATCTAAATTAAGAACTTCTGTCCAAAGAGCACTTGTAAAAGAGTGAGGGGGTAAGCCAGGGAGTGGAAGAAAGTTTTACACATATAATCAGCAGTGGGCTCTTATCTAGAATATGTAAAGAATTCCATCAAATCAGCACAAAATTCAGAGACTGCAGTAGAGAAATGTACACTCATACACTCTACAATGAGGGATTCTTCATGGAGTGAGTAAAACATCCGTATTCCTCTTAATTCAAAAGAATCATGCAGTCTTGGTGGAGAAGAGGTAAGAGAGGGGGCTCTTCCCTACCCCAGGCACTTCGGCAGGGATGATAGATAACAGAGGAGTCTGCTGAGAGGGCCTGGGAGTCCATGGGATTGCCCCCAATTCTGTGGTGCCTACAGAATAGTGTATACAGAGTGTGGGACCCGAGAAAGGGGGCAGGGAGTGTTGCACCTCAGAAATAGAGACAGCAACTCTCCTCCTGATGATCCCAGAGAAGGCAGGGGAGATATGTCTTCTAGGGTGTTCTGCAGTGCCTCCAGGATAGTGGAAAAATATTCTGCCTTCACTGAGGAGGTTCCAGATGGAACCTGAAGGGAAGGAGAAGGGGCCCTGGGAAATACAGAACATTGTTTGGGCCAGGGCAGTGGGGAATGAAGATATGGGCTCAGCACTCAGGTTTTTGTTGCCAGCAGGAGTGGAGTTCTTAGAAATTGTGTCTTCTCAATGGAAGGACCTGGTGTTCGAAATCATGTGCACCACCTCTGTAGGAAGGAGAGGTCTGCATCTCATGCAAACCCAGAGCTGGTTGCCGTTCACTCTTTCTTCACTGTATCAGATGGATGTAATAAAAAACCAAAAGACTCAGTGAAGTTGTCAAACTGTACCTAGCATTTACTCTTCCCTCACTGTATCAGAATTGCTCTCTTTCCTTTATGTGAGAGCCACTTGGTGTTATTAAAATCTAATGTCTAGGCAGAAAGGGAGCTGCCTCTCTACTTGACAGTTTCCAGAGGGCGGGAGGCTAGAGTCCATGCAGGTGGTGGGGCCTAGGTGGGTTGAAATCCCTAGCTCAGAAAATCATCTCATCAAATAGTACAGGAGCCCAAGGCTGCAGGGAGCCCTTGACAAGATGCAGGAGGATGGTTACCAAATGGGTATGGTATCTCTTCCCTGTCTAAGTATGCAGAGTTACTAGAGAGAAAACACTGAAAGATGCATGTGAGATATTATCTGGTATGCATAATTATGTCATATGCTCTATACCAAAGTTACTGAATTTGTGTGAGCCCAGGGAGCTGGAGATGTGGTGTTTTGTTTCTCCCTAAGTCCTGGCCTGAGTTTGGGGTGGTCACCTGGCAGTTTGTGATACTGACCACTGACCTGGTCTGTGGCAAATGGAAAGTCTCACCAGAGAGCTTCTGGCAGCTGGCCACCTCCTCAGCATGTTCTATCTAAGCTTGCCTGGGAGTCTTCTGTGGGTCTTGCGGGCTCCTCACTGGCACCTCATAGGGAGGGAAACTTCCTTTGTACTCCCAAGATCCCAGCTTTCCCGGACCTACAGGCGGGCAGTGGAACTCCTCCCACTCCAGCCCTCCCTTTCCTGGGCGTCCTTCTTTCACCTTAGCCTGCTTGCCCACACTCCTGCTGAGTCCAGTGTGAGCCCAGTGTTAAGTCCCTGTGGCAGGGTGTTTATTGTTCCTCCCCTTCCTGTCCTATCCTATATCCCCACTCTTGAGGGGGTTGGCTAGTGGGGCTGCTCCTTTTGCCCTCTTCCACTCTCAGTGTTAATCTCTGGGTTGTGCTGCTCAGACTTTCCATCAATCATAATCTAGTCATTTGGGTGCTGGCTTCTGTTTCCCTGAGGTTTCCTCTTTCTATCGTGGAATGTGAGGTCCTGGGGAGCTAGTTTCTTTAGTTTCCCTCTCCATGTGGTTCTCCCAGTCCATACCCTCAACTCAAATATTTATGGAGACACTCAGCTATACCTGGGAAGCTGCCGCCATGGGTGGGCGAATGGGGTGCAGCGTGTGGCTGCAGGCCTGCGCAATGCTGGTTTCTACCAGGCCTCAGAATGGACATGTAGTGGGTCCTGTGACACACTTCTGTGATGGCACATTTCACCCATGAGCATATGAAGGTGTGCAAAATCTGGGCTTTTCATATCTCCTTGGGAAGAGACTTCCAAGGAGGGTCCTGAAGGCTTCGTGCTCTGTGTAGGGAGCTGACTAATCATATGAGGTCCACAGGGTTTCTAATTGTCCTCTAGCAGTTTCCAAGACCCATACTAGGGCCCCAGGAGCTGCCTTCACCAAGCCCAAAGCTTGAGCACAGACCACCCTTCCGTTCATTCCCTTAGCCCACAGGATAATTGCCATGGAAACAGCTTCTACCCAGCCAGAGAAGGCTGACCAAGGTCATCAACCCCCCCCCCCCAGCCAACATGGGATTCTCTAGGGATGAAAAAAGACATGGGATTAAGGCCTGGGTAGCAAAATGAAAAAGAGTCTCCATTCTTGGGCTGATGGTTCCCTTAGTAACAGCAGTAGCTGTGAGAAGGTGGCTTTAGGTGCAGGTGGCTGCGTCCCTTCCCATCACAGGGACATACACTGTGCAGGTGACTCCCAGAAGAGGGGCTTTTGAGCTTTGTACAGTTTCTACAATTAGAAAGAGGGATTTGAATCTTTAATAAAAGAGAAGAAATGCAAACCTTATCCACAAATCAAAGTTTTAATTACAAAGATAGCAATAGTAAGATTACATTTTAATTTAAAAATGTACCAGGCCATGGTCCAGTTCTTTCAGTGAATATGGAAAGCATTTATTATTAGGAAAGAGCCAGCACACTCATCTGCCCAGCAGCCAAAGGCTGTGTTCTTACTGGGGTCACACTTTACTCTCTTTCTTGCTTTCTTCTTGTTAATAGCACTGACACTTACCATGTGGTTGCAACCATGCCAGCTATTCTTATGGGTCCATCCTCTGCACCCCCATCCTTCTCTTTGCACCCTTCTAATTCTCTCCTTTCTCTTATTTTTAGAGGGAGAGAGACTCTGCAGAGCTGGTGTCAGGTGTGGGAGCCAAAGCCACATGTGTGACACAGGCGGTGCCTTCAGGGAATGTCTCCACCTTTACATACAGGTTGTGCTGATCCAGAGCCCAGGGGTGGTTGATCCATCTCCCTCCCATGAGGTGGTGAAAAAAGGAGGTGGGTGAGGGATTCCAGGCACACTCATTCAGTGCTGTAGGGGTTATCAGGTATTGTGGAAAGTTGTGCCTGTGTTGGGAAATGACAACTAGAGCAGTTAGCACATGGTGACACTCCTGAAAAAAGTCATTTTATTTTTCTAATTATAAAATATTTCACATACGAAGAAAATCATTACTGGCAATAGTCTGACACAAAGGCTGTACACCTATACAGCCTCATGCATTCTCTCTCATCTTTGAGAACTTTCATGGGTGGGGGTAGAAGTCAGCCCATCTTATTCTGACCAAAGCCTTTCAGTGTCTTCCAGATTTTCCATCTCTTAATATATCTGGATTCTACCCTTACAAATTTTCTCAGCTGTATCTCAACAAGTTTATGAAATCTCCCTTCAGCTATGTCTAGTTCATTTCTCTACTCCTTTAACGAATTTTTTCATTTAGTGAGTATTTTCCATGTCTGGAATTTCCACTTAGGCCTTTTCAAACTTTTCTGGCATATTTTCCT
>NW_004624737.1:15329906-15385123 GCF_000247695.1 Heterocephalus glaber
TCTCTTCACATTGTGGCTGGTTTCTCTCACTGTGCAGAAGATTTTTAATAAGAAGAGATCCCACTTGTTGGTTCTTTGTGCTTGTTCACAGGCAACTGAGGTTTTGTTCACAAAATCTTTTCCTAAGCCAGTGTCTTCAACAGTTCTACCTAACCTCTCTTCAAGCTGGTTTAGTGCTTCTGTTTTAATATTTAGATCTTTAATCCATTTCAATTTTAGTTTAGTGTATGGTGAGAGATATAGGTCTAGTTTTAATCTTTGGCAAGTTGAAATCCAATTTTTCCAGCACCATTTATTAAAGGGGCTGTCTTTTCTCCAGTGAGGGTGTTTGGCTCCTTTGTTGAAGAGGAGGTGGCTGAGTATGTCTGGAGTTGTTTCTACATCTTCTAATCTGTTCCACTGATTCTAAGGTCTGTTTCTTTGCCAGTAACATGCTGGGTTTTTTTTTTTTTTAACACAGTAGTTTTGTAGTATAGTTTCAAGTTGGGGATTGTGATACCCTCTACCTTATCTTTATTGCCTAGAAATGCTTTTGGCTATTCTAGGTCTCTTCTTGTTCCAAATGAATTTTCGGATTGTTTTCTCGAGGACTGTGAAGTATGCTGCTGGGATTTCTATTGGGATTGCATTGAGTCTCTATAGCAGTTTTGGAAGTATGACCATTTTCACTATGTTTGTTCTTCCTACCCAGGATCAAGGGGTGTCTTTCCATTTTCTGATATCCTCTTCAATCTCTCTTTTCAGAGTGCTATATATTTTCAGAGTATATATATTTTCAGAGTAGAGGTCTTTGATTTCTTTCATTAGGTTGAACCCTCAGTGTTTCATTTTATTTTGGATGCTATTGTGAAGGGAGTTGTTTCTCCAGTTCCACTTTCAGTTGGTCTGTTGTTCGTGTACAGGAAAGCTATTGATTTTTGTGTGTGGACCTTGTAATCAGTTACCTTACTGAATTTGGTTATTAAATCTAGAAGACTTTTGGTGGAGTTCTTGGGGACTTCTATATAGAGTATCATGCCATCTGCACATAATGACAATTTGACTTCTTCATTTCCTATCTTTATTCCTTCTATTTCTTTCTCTTGTCTAATTGCTGTGGCTAATGTTTCCAAAACTATATTGAACAGGAGTGGTGCTAGTGGACATCTTTGTCTTGTTTCTGATTTTAGTGTGAAGGATTTCAGTTTTTGACTATTCAGTATTGTATTGCCTGTTTGTCTTTCACAGGTGGCTTTTATCAGATTGAGGTAGAGACTGTCTGTTCCAATTTTTTGTAGGGTTTTTATCATGAATATGTGTTGGATTTTGTCAAATGCCTTTTCTCTATCTATTGAGATGATCATATGGTTTTTGCCCTTGGTTCTATTCATATAGTGTATTACATTTATTGATTTGAATATATTGAACTATCCCTGCATCCCTGGGATGAATTCCACTTGGTCAGGGTGAATGATCTTGTTGATGATCTTCTGCATTCTATTTGCCAGTATCTTATTAAGGATTTTTGCATCTGTGTTCATTAATGAGATTGGCCTATAGTTCCCTTTTTCGGTTGGGTTTTTCTCAGCTATGGGGATCAAGGTGATGCTTACTTCCAGGAATGAATTTGGGAGTATTGCTTCCCTTTCAATTTCATTGAAGAGTTTAAAGAGTATTGGCAATAGTTCTTCTTTAAATGTCTTGTAGAATTCAGCAGTGAAGCCATCAAGACCTGGGCTTTTCTTAGTTGGTAAGTTTTTAATTATGTTTTCAATTTCATTGATTGATATTGGGTTGTTTAGAATTTTTAGGTCATCTTTGTTCAACTTTGGTAATTTGTAATTATCTAGGAATCTATCCATTTCTTCTGTGTTTTCCATCTTATAGGCATATAGGTTCTTGAAGTGGGTTTTGATGATCCTCTGGATTTCTTCTGGGTCCATTGTAATTTCACCCTTTTCATTCCTAATTGCATGGATTTGGGTTTTTTCTTTCCTTTTTTTGACAAGGTTGGCTAAGAGTTTCTCAAATTTGTTTATTCTTTCGAAGAACCAACTCTTGGCTTCATTGATTTTTTGTATCGTTCCGTTAGTCTCCACTGCACTGATTTCTGCTCTGATCTTTATAATTTCCTCCCTTGTATGAGCTTTGGGTTTGTCCTGCTCTTCTTTTTCTAGAAGCTTGAGGTTCAGCATCAGGTTGTTTATTTGACTTTGCTCTGTTTTCCTAGTATAAGTATTCACTGCTATGAATTTCCCTTGTAGGACTACTTTCAGTGTGTCCCACAGATTCCAATATGTTGTATTGTCATTGTCATTTAATTGTAGAAACTGTCTGATTTCTTCTTTAATTTCCTCTGTGACCCATTGGTTATTCAGAAGTGTGTCGTTCAATTTCCACATTTGTGGAATATTTGTGGTTTTTTTAGCTATTGACCTCCAATTTCATTGCACTATGGTCTGATAATATACAGAGGATAGCTTCAATTTTTTTGCACTTACTTAAACATGGCCTATGAGAAAGTATGTGGTCCGTTTTGGAGAACAACCCATATACAGCTCAGAAGAATGTGTATTCCGATTTTGTGGGGTGGAACACTCTATAAACATCTCTTAAGTCCATTTGTTCTAGAGTTTGATTGATTTCTAGTATTTCATTGTTCATTTTCTGTCTAGTTGATCTATCTATTTGTGACAGTGGGATATTGAGGTCCCCCACCACTATGGTACTGGTGCTTATTTGATTTTTTCATATATGTTAGTATTTCTTTTATATAGTTGGGTTCACTAGTATTTGGTGCATATATGTTTATGATTGTCATGTCTTCCTCTTGGATTGTTCCCTTTACAAGGATGTAATGTCCTTCTTTGTTTCTCTTAATCAGTGTTGGTTTAAAATCCATTTGTTCTGGAAGTAGGATAGCTACTCCTGCTTTTTGGGGGGTTCCTGTCACATGGAGTATTTTTTTCCACCTTTTAACTTTCAGTCTACGAGTTTCCTTTTGAATTAAATGTGTTTCTTGTACACAACATCTTGTTGGATTTTGCTTCTTGACCCATTCTGCCAGTCTATTTCTTTTGATTGGTGAATGGAGACCATTAACATTGATGGTTATAACTGATATGTATTGACTTATCCTTGTCATGACTTTTTCTTTTCTGGATTGTCCTCCTTTGCATTTAATTTCTTGTCTTGTCTGATGGATTCATTCTGCTGGGCTTCCTGGGCTTGTGATCCTCATTGTCTTTATCTAGTAGATTGTTTAAAAATTTTTGGAGTGCTGGCTTGGTATTCACAAAGTTCCTAAGGTGCTCTTTGTCATGAAAGTATCTTATTTCTCCATCAACTTTGAAAGATAGTTTTGCAGGGTACATCAATCTTGGTTGTAGGTTGTTTTCCTTTAGGGCTTGAAATATTTCACTCCAGGATTTTCTTGCCTTGAGGCTTTGTGTCGAGAAGTCTGCTGTGATTCTGATGAGCTTTCCTTTGTATGTGATTTGTTTCTTTTCTCTAACTTCTTGTAGAATTTTGTTTTTCTGTTGGGTTTCTGGAATCTGAACTATTATATGCCTATGTGTCGATTTTTTTTTGATCATGGCTATTTAGAGTCCTATATGGCTCACTTATTTGTATGTCAATTTCTTTTCCCCTACTTCGAAGTTTTCTGCCATTACTTCTGTGAACAGTTTTTTATGTCATCTGTCCTCTTTTCTGTTTCTTCACTGACTCTGATCAGACTTATGCTATTCTTCTTTGCATTGTCTAGTAGCTACTAGATCAATTTCTTATGGTCTTATACTATTTTTAAGAAATTTTTATTTTCTTGGTGACCAATTGCAAACCTGTCTTCTACATTTAAAATTCTGTACTCATCTTGACTCATTCTACTGCATAAACTTTCAATGGAGTTTTTAATTTCTTGGATATCTGTTTGCATGTGTTTTATGGATTCCATTTGTTTGCTATATTGGGATTACATCATGTTCTGCAGCTCCTCTATTTTTTTTTATCTGTGTCTACTCTAGATTTATTAATCATGTCTTGGATTATGGACACCATCTCTGTTGTTACCTGAGAAATAATTTCTGATTTTATTTTTTCTAGATCCTCTTTTGTTGCCAGTGCTTGTAGTCCAGCTGGTTGAGTATGGGATTGTTCTACCTTGTTGCTCCTTGGGGTTTCCTTAGGTGATCTAGAAATCTGGTTTTGACACTTGTTTACATGTCTTCTCATTTCAACAGATGCAGCATGCTGTGCCTTTGTTAAGGTGACTTTTTGCTCACCCAGTGGTCTTCAATTCTCAGAAATCCACCGAGAGGCCTTTTCTCTGGTACTCACACCTGTGCCACTTACTGGGTTCAAAATCATGGCCTTCTGGGTCCCTGTGCTATCTTGTTGTTTGGGCGGGGTTCTGGCTGGGGCCTGTGCACACCTGGTATGATATCTGTGTGTATCTCAGCTGGGGCCTGCCCCCTCCCATAGCTGTTTTCTGTGAGGCCCTTTGGCTGGGGACTGTGCACTCCAGTTGCTGATGTCTAAGTGGGTTTCTGGATGGGGTCCGCACACCCTTACCAATGGTATCTGAGTGGGCCTCTGGCTGTTGCTTGTGTCCCTGTGCAGCTCTTTTCCAGGCAGGCCTTTGGCTGGGCTTGTGGGTCCAAGCTGCTGTTGTCTGGTTGGGTCCCTGGCTGTGACCTGCCTGCAACCACAACACTCTGTTCCATGCAGGCTTCTCTGCTTCTCTGAATATTTTCACAGTAAAAGGCTAAGATAGTTTTGAGAAATTTTACAGATGATTTTGCCCTGTTAGACATCAATGCTTATTGTGAAGCATCTCTGATAAACAGGTGAGCACAAATATATTGACAGAAAGACCAGAAACTGGCCTATGTTTGCATGAGAATATGGTACTATAAGTCAGTGGGTAAAAGTGTCATTTAATGAGTGGATTTGGGAAAATTGGTACCTGCATAGAAAAATAGATCCTTATTTCACTCTGCATAGAAGTAAAAAAAGATCACTAACATCTAAGTGTGTGAATGCAATATTAAAGCATTAGATGAGCATTTGGTTGGCTGCCTTGAATATATTATAGAAACAAAAGTACAAACAATCCAGAAAATAAATGAATGTTCTCCCTGCATTCTTCAGGATCTTCCATCCACCAAGTGAAACTATAACAAACCAAGAACAGAAAGGAAAGTATTTCCAAAGGGAAAAAGAAATCACCTTAAACATAGTTCATGATAGACTAGGAGAAAGTATTTGCCATTTGTATAAATGGCAAAAAATTGGGTCCACAATAGATAAGGGAATTTTACAAACTAATGAGAAAAAATGTAAGAACCAGTGGTCTTAGCAAATTGAGAAAACAGAGTTAGATGCTGAAGAGGTGTAAGCAATTCAAATTTGTGGGTAGAGTGCAGAGAAGTTGGTCTTTCAGGAAGAGGGAACTTTGGAGACCACTAAAGTGGCCTTGAGGCTTTACCTGAGTTCTTATGGTCATGGAGGACCAAGACTCAGCAGGCTGGGCACCTAGAAAACAGCACTGAAAAGCAAACACAAGGCAAACACAGGATGGAGGCAGTTTTGTCCCTGTTGGCCAGGATAGGGACAACTTGTACCTAGGGCACTGGTTCTGCTTCTGTGGACATTCCCAAGCTGAGTTGAAAATTTATATAGAAATATAAAAGACCTAGAAGAGCCAAAACAATTTTAAAAAAGAACAAATTTGATGAGTTACAGTGGCTGAAATAAAACTTAATATAAAACCTACCAATCAGTGTAGGTGGTATTAGCATAAGAATAGACATTTAGATAAGTAGAAGGAGATGGGAAGTCCAAAGATAGAATCATCCATGGATGTCTTTGTGGCTTTCTCACAGAGGTACCAAGGTAATTTGACTGAGAAAGAAAGTTCTTTTCAACAAATGCTTTTGAAAAATTAAATATCTATATTAAAAATGGATTTCAATGCTTACCTTACACTATTATAAAATTTAAGTCAAAGTGGATTATAGATCTAAATTAAAACATCTTGAAGAAACTACAGGAAAAATATTTGGCATATTTGAGTTAGGCAAAGATTTCTTATATTGGACACAAAAAGAAATGCAAAAAACCGGTAAATTGGACTTCATCAAAAATAAAACTTTTGCTATTCAAAATACTTTAGTAAGAACAATGATTAGGCTAGCTACAATAGAAAATTATTTCAAAACATACATCTGCTAAAAATACATTATACAGAATCTATTAAGAACTCTTACAATTCAATAATAAGAATAGAAAGAATCAGATAAAATTAGACAAAAGACTTGAACAAATCCTTATTATGAATGGCCAACAAGTATATCCATGATGTTCACCACCATTAGTCATCAAGAAAACACTAATGCAAATTATTAGTTAATACAAATTAATGACACCAAATTCTCATGTATTACAGTGGGTAAATAAACAGAGAAAAATGAATGCAACTCTACTTCAAATCAATAGTTCAAAAACAAGGAAGGGGAGACATCTGTCCCAAGAGAGTCTAGAGCACAACACTTTGACTTTATACCCTCAGGCTAAAACCAAAAAAGACCGTAAATAAATCCACAGTGGCATTCCTTAGCAATTCTGAAAGTACTGAATGTGTTTTATAGAACTGAACAAATAAATAAATACATTGTGGATAATGGTAGTAAGGTTTCTTGTTGTTGGACAAGTCAGTAGAGAGGAGTTATGGAATTAATTTTTTGGTGTTGGACTGGAACTGGAGATATCACTGTAAATTTGTGGTGACAGATTAATAGGGGTAGAAATAGACAAATCATGTGTATATGTTTATGCATACCCTAAATGTATATAATTTGTCACGAGGTGGAACTGGAGAAATTAACTTCTGTAGAATCACCTTAATTAGAACTGAGAAGCACAAGACAATCCTGGAGTATCTTTCTGTGACAGAAAGCAAAAATATAATCAGAGAAAGAAAGGATATGTAAAAAGGCCACGGGAGTCAGCTTAAAAAGATTTCCGCTAGCTAAATATGACACATTTGAACATCAAAATAAATAATGATATGCTGGGCATGGTGCCTTTAATGCTAGCTACTTGGGAAGCTGAGACAGGAAGATTGCAAGTTTGAGGCCAGCCTAGGTTACTTAGTGAGATTCTGTCTCAAAATAAAAAAAAAAAGGCTAGGATTGTACCTCAGAGTACTTGCCTAGCATGCACAAGGCTCTGGTTCCATCTCTACTATAGAAAAATAAAACAAAACAAAGCCCTCTAAAAGATAGTAATGGAGTATATCCTATAGAAAAGATGAGAGTCCATGAAATTATAAGCATCAAACACACACACACACACACACACACACACACACACTCAGGGAAAGACAAAAGTCTTCCTTTGAGTAGAAGCCAGTTAGTAGAATAAAGTGGAGCAAGTGATAGAATTACAAAATCATAATTCATCAACTACCATATTACTAATCATATCAGGACAACGATAGATGCTACAACTAGTAGGTAAGAGTTTGTTGAAAAAATAGGGTATTTTACAGTCTAAAGTACCTCCCCACAAAGTAATTATTACATACAAAGGAAAAATAATATTTGTGTAATACAAGACACTGGGGACACCACTGTGACCAAATGATCAAATATAACATCACAAGCAAAGCGACAAATGCGCTTCCTGATGGGAGGACACAACATCACTTTTCTGGTACATATTGCATTGCACGAGTTTGATCACAAGGAGACATTAGATGAATCCTAATTGGACAGGGTCATCTTGCAAAATAAATGAGCTGTACTTTCCAGGAATATCAAGGTCAAGGAGAACAAAGAAAGGCTCCGGAAATGTCCCTCATTAAAGAAAATGAAACAGGACAATGAACACAACATATGATATAGGATTAGATCCCAGAACTGTTATCTTTTGTTGTAAATTGTTGATAATTGGTGAATTTTGAATAAGATATGTAAAGTAGATAATACCACTAAACCAATATCAATCTCCCGATTTTGATAATAGTAATAGTTAAATAAGAAAATATCATTTGATTTTAGGACATGCATACTAAAGTATTTATGGGTAAAAAAGCTGTATTCAAAAATTTGTTCTTACATAATTGGGAAAAACATAAATATATATATAGAAGGATAAAACAAATATAGTGATATGTAACATTTTTGGGAATCTGAATGAAAACAATCATGAATTCTTTGTACTGATTTGGCAAATTTTTAAAATCTGAAGTTATTTCAAAATAAAAGATAAATAAAATAAATGTAAACAGATTAAAGTATGCAAATACCATTTTACTTTCATTATTTAGAAAAATTTTGAGAGATACCTGACAATGTCACAAAGATGCTTCTTGTTATTGACAGGGATTTAGGGTGACAGTGGAGATGCCCTTGTCTATGAAGTTCCACTCAGTCCAAACGATGTTGCATGAGTCTCCAGCACATGCACACAAGGTACAGGTATCAGGTCTTTCCTGTACCATGCTTGGTAATAGCAAAGACCTGGTAGTCACTTAAGCAACTTACATTCCACCTTGCAGTTTGTTATATTCATACGGTGGACTTGTCTGCATTTCAGCAGATAAAGTGAATGACTCTAAACTAAGTGTACTAAGATGCAGAATTCTCCAAAATAATATTGAAAAGAAAAAGTTACAGAATGTTCTATGCAATATGAAATGAAATATTCAAAAGTACACCACTCTGTTGCTTATGAATACACATTACCTACTATAAAACAGTAACAAACAGGGCAGGAATGATAATGATTTCAGCATTGTTATTTCTGAAAATATAAAGTGAGTATAGAGGAGTTTTCAAAAGTATAGATAATATTTCATAATGAATAATGGTATGATAAGTAATGATCTGATATAAACAACCTGAACACAGTATTACAGAATGTTAAGACTGATTAATCTGGGTGGAGGATATATATGTGTATGTTAAGCGGATTTCTGTCCTTTTCAGTGCATTCAGAATATTTGCTGCTAAAACAATTTTGAGATCTTTGTCAAAGGGGAAGGAATCAAGAGATGGAGGAAGGGGAGAGAGAGGGGAGGAAAGGGAATGAAAAATGGAATTGAGATGTGTCATGTACATGTACCAACTCCACGTAAGGAATGTAAACTTGATGTACTGCAAACATGTACCAATAAAAATTTAAGAAATAATCTTGAGGACAACTTCATTTTCCCTCGGCTCCCTTCCCACCCAGTGTGTGTGCCAAAGCCACTTCTGGTGAGTTCCATCCCTGGGCTCCCTGTCCTCTGTTCCCAGCTGGAGTCAGTTGATTTGGATCAGGTGGATGACCTTCACCCTGGACCAAAGGGCTACCTGGAACACGAGATGTTCAGTGCTGACTTGGGAGAATCTCAGGCAAGCTGAGGTGATTTGGTCACCCTGGATCAAAGGGAAGGCAGACAGTGACACTTGACATCTGTTCCCTTGTGCCTGCTCCCCTCTCCAGAGGGTTCTCAAGCTCCTATAGCCCTTCACTGGAGTCAGATCTGATGGGCAGGACCTGCACACATCCATCTTTCTCTTTCCTTTCCCTTTTCTTTGCTTCAGGCCTGAAGTGGTAAAGCTGTCCCAATGTGACTAGCCCAGGTCATCACCCCATCTTTGCTCACCACAAACACCTGGCAAACCCCATTACAAACCCCCATGAGATGACCTGGCATGTGATCAGCATCTACTCCTTGCCTTGGGATGCTGGCTCAGTCCTACTCACTGGGTACCTCTTTTAGTCCAGCACACTGAAGAGGGTGCCTACTTCTCTCTTGTTCTCTTTTGGTTCATGCTTCTTCTGTAGATGGTTGGGCCAGAACAGAGTGTTGGGAAGTAGAGATGCCCTTTTGTTTCTCTGCCTGGGCTTCAGTGCCATTGTCCTGATATGGAGGGCCACTCCTCACTCTGGAGTTCACCCCCAGCTCTTAGATAAGGGGCTCACCTAGAGGGTACAACCTGCAGGTTCTCTAGGAGGGAAGTGCCCCCATTTGCCCACAGGAGCAGGCAGGATGCAGAGTTCAAGTCCATGCCTCCTGGGAGATGTCCTTAATTCTGTGACTTACCTTGTGCTTTCTGCCTTTCAGATCATGATGATAATATGTCTCCACATTAGTGGAGCCATAATTGAAGTGGTTCAGGCTACTGCCACTTCTCACACTGGGGGTGAAAACTCTGCTCAGTTCCTTTTGTCAAGAGTGATTGTCTTCTACAAAACACAGAACTTGCTCAGGTAGGTTTGGGCATGCTTCTTTACAAAGAACATCAATTGTAGCCTAAGAAATTTTATGAAAACCTCTCACTAAAGTGCAGTAAATATTTCTATTCTAAGTGTTTTATTTGTCGGAAAGTACCTTGTATTCATTTATAACCCAGGGAGCCCATATTTCAATTTTATCAGGTTTAATAGGTTGTAAACTAAGGGAAGCAAATCTAATGCTACATAAAATTACTAGAAATGAGCCAAATAGGTGTACAACTGGCATCTGAATGACTTTGAACTATCAACTTTTGTATAGAGTAATATATTTTGGCTATTTCTGTGTGAGGTTAGCCACAGGTAATGTAGTTGGATTTGGTTAAAAATATTCACTTAATAGTGTCATTTCCTTAATTAGGGTAGGCAGCCAGAAACCCATTTTTTCATGATGAAATACAGGAAGTTCAATATCAATTTTATTAAAACACCTGCGATGTCTTAAGTGCAGCATGAGAGAGGCCTGCAGGAAATAAAAGAAGGATTCGATTTGATGATGAAACTGTAAAAGTAATTTTAAGGGCAAAAACTTTGTTTTTCAGTGTCATGGTTTTGATAGACATGCCACTAATAATCTCCTTATATAAAAACATTCATATAAGCATATGATTACTTGCCATTAAAATGTATTAAAATGTGCTGGGCTTTCAATTCAGCAGGCACTGGAATGGAATTCCTAATAAGATTGGCGAATCTTTTAAAAAATATTATTTTATTGGTACATTTTAGGCATAAATATAATGACATTCATCACTGGAAATTTGCACTTTTACATAATTTCTCTTGGTTCTTATTTTTCCCCCTTCCCCTGTCCTCCCTTCAACCCCTCCACCTCTCCCTATTTACAAAGACTTTGTTTCCATTTTTCCATTTTCTCATATTAATTCCCTTCTCTTCTTTCCTTTCTCCTACCCTTCCCACTTCCCCTTCCCCTTTGCCCCTTTTCTTCCTATTTCACATTATCTGTTATACCTTTTAGTCCTTATTCACACTTTCAGTTTCTCACCCTAGAGAAACTATTGGGTATTTACACATGTGTGTCCTATTTATTTCACTTAAGAGTATGGCCTCAATGTGCATCCATTTAGCTATAAATGTCTCTAATTTCTCATTTTTTTTGTAGCTGAGTAGTACTCTATTTTATAAAAAACCACATTTAGAATTGGGGAATCTTAAAGAGTGGGTTATAAATTCACCCCTGGAAGGGTCATAAACTTGCTTGATACATGTTTCTGTTGCTCCTAAGATGTGGGGTCCAGTACCCACACTCTCTCAAGGAGGCAATTCTTCAACACTCTTGTTGTCTGGGAAGTGGGCCAGAGGGCACTATGGCAGGATGGTCACCATGAGAATAACCTACTGATTGAGTGACCAGTTATATTTAAAAATATGTTCCTTTGCCCATATTATCACTTTCTATGTTGGTATATTAAAAAACTCACCATACTCTGAAGAGTTATGATAATGCATTCAAAAGTCAACAGTGATTCAATATAGTTTTTAATATGGTACGTTGGAGTGGTGAAGGTTGGACCCTCCAGGGGCTTGCTGTCCTAAAGAAACATCAGAGAGCAGCTATGGACAGACAAAAATACTTTGTAGGAGCTCTGGATCTCAGTTAAGGATCTGCAGCAACCAAGTAAATGCCCAATTGAGAAAAAGCCACATCAAAAATGATATCTTCACATCCCTGCTGGAAAAATTCCAGACTTGAGATCCATCAGGGAGCAGGTGAGGCCATGTCTTCAGTTCTCCTGGGGGTGTCAAGTAGGATAGATGAAAAGGCCAAGGGCATGAAGGACCTCACTTCTCACCGCCTAACCCCTGCTGGTCCTGCTTCTTGAGTGTCTCTGCTTGAAACCTCCCAAGCTCATAGGGCTTTGTTTCCTCAAGGAGTACAGAAAAGAAACATGGTCTGCACCTGGAGATATCATACACCGAGTACCAAAAGTTGTAGAAGGAAAAAATATGCAGTCAGTGTGGCCAAATAACCTGAGGGGATTTAAGAAATGGAATGTTTCACCAAGGCAGAGGTACATACAACTTTTAAGTGCTGCCACTGTTGAATCAAAATCCAATTAAGGAAGTGGAGTCAAGTCTCACCACATAATCTCTCTTCTTTGGGACCTCATGAATGAGTTTTAAAAATTAGTGAAAGAGACAAACATACACCAATACACAAAGATTCCCCAGGAGCCACCAAATCACAAACACTGTACTTTCATGGCTTTAAAGTGCTAGCTTAAAAGTGGTGCCTGTACTGGGCTTTGTGCAGGGTAGAGTCCTGGCCTTCTGCCTTGGGGATTGGTATAGGGACAGGAGGAAAGGCAACTAAATCCGGGGATTTCCTCCTAAAATCGCCCATTGGGACAGAATGAACTAAGGAGGGAGGAGGAGGAGAAACCCCAGTAGAAAAGTTTTTCAGGTTCCTGAGAGGCAGCAACAGGGCATGTGGGACTCGGGGATATTGACCAAGTCTAGGCTTGAAGGGGCACTTTCAAGAGCTCCTGAGAAGACACCCAAACCCTTGACATAATTCAGCAGCTACTTCTCTTCCTCAGAGTGCTCAGGGCTAGTCCAGGAGGAAGTGTAGTTAGGATGATTGTGACACCTTTGCACGCCAAGACCAGTCCCCACCTCTTACACCTGCTCCCTGAAGTTGACCCAGCTGCCCCAGGCTCCCAGCCCTCACTCCTGCTGCTGTTTCTCCCTGCTCAGACTCAGGATCCAATTCCCTTCTCAAAACCCTTTCCCATACTCTCGGACACTCTTGGCCTGGCATCAGCCAACTTGCTCTTCTTCTCTGAATGTCCCTTCATCTTCTGCCCTCACGGACAGGTTGGCCTGGTGGTCACTGCATCCTTTGTAGCTCACACTGCACGGATTTCTCAGTGTACCTTCAAGAACACACTTCTCTTCCTGGTAACTGCTCTTCTGAGGTTTCTGCCTCCTGAAAATGTGTCCATTTCTCCCCACCCCGTACAGACACTCCACCTTTTGGTGGGTTCATTGAAAAGGCTAAAGCCCAGCCCATGCTTTTGTTGTCTGTTATGTGCCCATCATTCTCGAACCCCAACATCCCCATGAACAACCTTCTTTCATTTCAGCCTGTAATGTGCAGGACTATGTATTTCCAATGATACCCCCCTTGTATGTATTAGTTAGGGTTCTTCAGTAAAATAGAACTGAGAGGGATGGATGGAAGGAGAGAGAGAGAGAGAGAGAGAGAGAGAGAGAGAGAGAGAGAGAGAGAGAGAGAGAGAGACCCAGAAGAGCCTGTGGTATGAATTCCAGTCTAAAACCCAGCAGGCTGGAGAGCCAGAAAAAGCTGATGTTTCAGACTGAGTTCAAGGGCAGGAAAAAATGTGACAGCTCATGACAGTTAGGTAGGAGCAAAGAGTGGGCACTTTTGGTTCTATCCAGGTCCTCAGCTGATTGGGTGAGGCCCACTCACACTGAGGAGGGCCTTTTGCTTTCTCAGTATATAGATTCAAGTGTTAGTCTCACCAGAAACACCCTGATGGACCCACCCAGGATGATGTCTTGGCACTGTGGCTCAGTCAAGTTGACACATAGATGAATCCTCCTGCCTTGATTCCCTGGACTTTGTGACTGCAATCTACCTTCTTCACCACCTCAGTCCCCACGACCCAATGAGACATACCTTGCTCACCCCACCACTCAGCACTGGCCTTGCTCTCTCTGTGTCTTCACTTCCCACTTGGTGTCCACAGCACCATGGGACTCAGCCTCTTCCAGGAACCTAACGTCTGGGCCCCATCTCTCCATCCCCTCACCTGGGAGGATCCAGCCTCCTTCCACCTGCACCTAGGAATAAACCCACCTTTCTTACAACTCTCAGTTTGGGTCTTGCCATGTCCTGGGGGCCAGGTGAGCTTACCTTATGCTGCTCATCTTCCAGACATGCCCACTGGCCTTTTAGGGTTGCCCCTTGTTCTCTACTCAGTATAGTATCTCTTCTCCAATTTCACCCAGAAAATGGAAAAGTTAAGACGTTACTTTATGTTCCACCACCCAGCCTGCTACCTCCTGCCTGTGCAGCCCATCTGTTCCTCTGGGCTGTCTGTAATTACACCGATAACTTGCTGCCTTAATTGTTAGTACTTTATAGGCCTTCAAGTTACAAGCTAGGGCAAGACAACACATTATCTGAGGTTTCTTGTCCCTTCACTCCTACAAAGTCATTATGCAAGATTATAGCTAAAGCACAGTAAAATTGAAAACCAATAAAACAGTACAAAAGACACGAAAGAAGGAAAATACAAATAAAATGTCTTATTTGTGAAGCTGGAATAGATCCATCAGCAGCCCTAATAAATACAAAGGGCCCTCTGCAATGAGAGACACTGGCCTCTGTATCAGTAAACTAAATTCACCTCAGTGAATTTATGAGGGAAAACAAAATGAGAGATGAGAGATAAGGACTTTAAAAATAATTGTTTTCTTTTTAAGTTCTCATTCTATAAAAGACTGTAGAAGAATTATTAGTAGTTGTCAGAGAAGTTTTAAAGACCAACATTAAACAAAATAACGAGGCACATTTTATTTTTGTAAATGGTTTAAGTCTTGCTGAAGGTTCCTTGGTTTGGATTCTTCTTTCAGCCCAACTCTGAGATGGAGACTTGGCTGTGAGTGACTTGGCTAAGATATGAACCTGTGAGTGAAGTGTGAAGATGGAAGAAATGACAGGGCCAGGCAGAGGCCAATATAAGGTGTTTGCATGTATGAGGGTGCTCATATTATTCATTATACTGTAAGCAGTTGGTTCATGTGATTATGGAGGGTGGCACATCCCCAGATATGATCTGGATGGATTGGAGACCCAGGAGAGTTGATGCCGTGAAGGCAGGAGAAGTTAGAGATCAATCCCAGCTCCAGCAAGCTGGCAGAGAGAGCAAATTTTCCTTCCTTTTTTCCTTTTTTCCTTCCTTCCTTCCTTCCTTCCTTCCTTCCTTCCTTCTTTCCTTCCTTTCTTTTTCTTTCTTTCTTTTTTTGTTCTATTCAGGCTCTCAGCAGATTGGATGAGCCTTTGTACTGGAAGACCATCTGCTTGACTTAGTCTACTCTGATTCCAACGCTAATCTCACCTGGACACAGCATTTCTGGGCAGGCCTATGATGATCCATGATTCAGTCACGTTGACCCATAAAATTTGCCATCCCATGATGAACTAATTTGTTGTGGACAGTTGGGATTCAGTAGCACTGGGATCTCCAAAAACCTGGGATGAGCCCTCTGCACTGTTGACTAAAGTAGGTGTTGGGCATTTAAAGTCCTTATCACACAGTCTGGGGCTGTCCCTGGGGATGCCAGCCTTGTCATACTTCTGGCTGAACCAGTGAGCATGGCTGAGCTGCTTTCATGGTGTCAGTGATCAAAATGGTTGTGATTGTGGGGAAAGCTATCTTCCACTGAAGCACTAACCAGGCCTGTGCAGATGCTGCAGGGGCACTGTCTGCACCTGCTATCACAGCGTCTGAGTCAGATAAGAGAACGTGCTAACAAAACAAAGGAAAATACTTCTAACAATCTAGATGGAGAGTAAACAAAACAAATTGAGTTGTATAAAAATGGAGTAGACAAAAATAAACATTTTTGGTACATTAATTAAGATAAGTTTTGAATGGTTTGTAATGTGATGCAGTAGAATGGATGTTGCAAATAAAGTAAAATTTGAACTCTACTTCTTAACAGTGAGATCATAGACACGTTGCTTAACATCTGAATCTCAGCTTCTGTATTAAGATGAACATAAAAATGCCTACCTAAAAGTGGTGACATGCAGATTAAACTCAGTAATAAAATTCATATAAACTGCTGTACTAATACTTGGAATGTAAGAGGTGTACTATTAGAATGTAGTAATGGTGACAGCTATTATTATTAGATACCCCAAACTTTCTGTCTTATATTAGGAATTCTACATTCCTTTCAAATTTCACAGAATTTTAAAAAGCATGTGATTAATTTAAAGCACAAAACGTCAGTTGATGTAAAATCATTCTCAGGCTAAAATAAAATACCACATAATTGATAAAACTAGTTTTCAAGGTAAATTTTACTCTGAGAGCTGCTTTGATAGCATCATGTTTTTATTTTTGTGTTATACTTCAGTTTTGGAAATGTATTGGTGACCTTCCTGTTGCCAAAATAAAATGTCAGACACCTGAAACTTAAAGGAAGAAAGGTTTATTTTGGCTCATGGTTTCAGCCTGTCATTGGCGGGCTCCAAAAAGAAACATCATGGCGGATGGGCCTGGTGGAGGGAAGCTGTTCAGCCCATAGCAGCCAGGACAGAAGGAACAGAGGGAAGAGCCAAAGAGAAAGGACTAGGGATTGGATAAAGTCCTTAAGGTCACACTCACATGGCCCACTCAGAGGTACACAGAAATGTACTGTATTGATTTCCTAGCCATCTCTCAATCAAGCTGATAATCAGGAATAGCCACCACACACTGTACCTCATAGTTATATATTTAATGAACACATTGATCTGTGCACCAAACTCAAGAGGTACATGAGAAGTAGCCAGAAATATAAACCTTAAAAACTGAGGATGGTTTAATAAACAGACAAAATTAATAATTTAGAAACATAAGAAACTTAGAATAGTTAAATAAACCCAACATTATTTTTCTTGTCTTAAAACCACATTTCCTTATAGGGAAAAGAGAAAAAGCGAAATACAGAGGAAGGAGTGATAGAGTCTGAGCAGGGTTCTATTCTTTTTCTGGAAAAGAATATTATGCAGAGAAAAACGGGGTTACATTTGGGAAGTATTGAAGCTTTTCTGAAAAAATATTTTTTTTCAAAATTACACTAAAATTAAAGACTTTGAAAAATTAACTATTGATGAAAATTGACTTTATAAATTTTATTTCCTAATTATCTCTAAAAGCGCCCCAGATCCAGATGACAAACAAGCAAATCCTCTCAAAGTTTCAAGGAGCTGATAATTCACACCCGTCCCTAACGACTGAAAAAGATGGAAAGTTAACCAATCTATTAGAACATATGAATGTAATTCTGAAACCAACATTTGAAAATAACCAAAGTGTTTTGGTATGTCAATTCTTAAATCGAAGCTAACAATGCTATGTTAAAAGACTACTTTATCACACCGCCATAGTTTAAATGTATGTGTCCCTCCAAAATCCATACATTGGGACTTAAGCTCCAAGGTGCTAGTACCAAGAGATGGGCTGTCGGGTGGTGGTGAAGCCATAATGCTCTGCCCTCATGAATGGATTGGTGTCTTGTGAGAGGGGCTGGTGGGAACCCTATTGTCCTCTGCCTTCTGCTTGTGTACGTGTAGTAAATGGGCCCTCTCCAGACACAGAATCTACCAGCACCTTGGTCTTAGGCTCTTCAACCTTTACAACTATTAGAAATAAGTTTCTGTGGTTTAAAATTATTCCACCTATGATCTGGTTCCAGCAACAGGAGCAAAGAGTAAGACCTGATTCATGGCCAAGACAGCTTTTTCAAAGAACAACAATAAGAAGGGCCATGCCCCCAAATCAACATAATATAAATAGTGTGAATGCACTGCATCCATGCACACATATAGTGGACACAGTTGGGTTTTTCTCAAAAAGAAATTAGATCTTTGCATTGTGCCATACACTAAAATAAATTCTTGATGCAGTAGAGAGAGAGTTAAATGTAAAAACAAGACTTAGGAAAAAAGAAAGCACAGATAACTATTTGACTTTTCTCAGAGACACTTTAAATACAACAAAATAGCACTAACAAAGGATTATATAAATGAGGACTATGACATTTTTGTATTAAAAGTAATAAGTGCCGCATAAGAAGTGTGAATGCTTCACCTATAAATATTAATTTATCATTGCATTTAAAACTATATTTGAAGAAGATATGTTACTGTTAATTGTAACAGTAAGAATTTATCTGGTATTGTCTTGATGTCACATAACTTTGTTCTATTTAATAAAGGCAATTAATACATCTTTGACTAAATGTAATTTTAACTGCACACTTTTGTAAGACTTTTCATTGTAAGAGTTTCATTTCATTGGAAGCAAAATAATTCTCTAGTCTCTACTTCTAGCTAGTTTAGAGTAGTAATGAAAACTAGGTTTACTGTCTTGATCAAAACAATTAGAAAATGAGACAAATATTGGAAGCAATGGTGGTCATCGGTTTCTTCAAAACATAGGCATATACCTACCCTAGTACCCAGCTACTTCATTTTTGTGTATTTACTCAAGAGATGTGAAAGCAGGCTTGCATACAACTACCCTAGCAGCTTTATCTGTAATAGGCAAAGTAGAAATAATGCAAATGCCCATCAACAGGTGAATGGATAAATATATTGCAGTATATCCACAGTATGAAATACTACCTTTTAATAAAAACATATGCACTATGATTGCCACACCATGGTGGAATCTCAAAATAACTATACTGATTGGAAGAAATCAGATTTCTTTCCCCAAAAAGAATGCATTCTGCATGATTCCACTTACATACTGCAAACTAATAAGCAGCTGTCTGTGCTAAGGGAATGAGAATAAATAGGAGAGAGAGATTGCATAGGAACACGAGAACTCTTTGGGGGTGATGTTTCTTGTTTTTTGTCTTGATTGGCTTCACAGGTGTATGCATATGGTATGTCAATTATACCTAAATAAACTGTGAAAGATACAGTTTTATTTTGAGATAGTGTCTTGCTATGTTGCTCAGGCTGCCCTTGAACTTAAAAACCTTCCTGCCACAGCCTCCTAAGTAGTTGGGATTACAAACATTTGCCACTGTGTCAGGAGCATGTCTACATAAATTTTGGGGCAAATCATTTCATAATTAAAGTATGACTACACTGTCTGAGGCTCAATGTACCTTGCCCCTGAACCGGCTATGGGATTCGGGAACATAACTCCATTTTGCCTCTGGTTACAGCTGAGGCCTCAAGGTGCTCACCAGCAAGATTATACCAGCTGAAGACACACTGGTTCTTTGAAAACCGAGTAGTAAAACAAAAGAGAAATGTTCAACTGGGGAGGGACTAATTCCTCATCAAACTTAAGTCATTCCACCCACTATTGTTAGAATGCTCTCTGCACAGTCCTCCTTAACAGAAGGACCTCGTGACTTAAGATCTTCATTAGCTCCTCATGCACTTTGAGTATCACCCCCTAAGTCACCTGATGCTCTCTCCAATTATTGTGTGTACCCAATAAATAGTGGCAAGGTTGGAGAGTCTTTGTCTTTGCCCACTCTGAGGCACTGACCTCCTGGTCCCCCATATAGTTTGAAATTATGCAAGTCTCTGTTTCGTTTTTTCTCTTTAGCCCTCACCATTCCCCTTTCTAGGTTGTCAGAAGACTGATCACCCTCTGATAACTGTGCTTAGCTTCAAAAATAATTTTTAAAAAGTCACTTGTTATGATTTTTCCATTCCAATAATACTCACTTGCCTTAACTCTAACAAAGAAACTAAACGATATCACCTTTTTAAAAATCAGTTTAGTATAACATAAAAGTTTAAAATGAGGCAATTACAAATATGTACTATTGTAATTCATCCTGATTAATAATGATCTTGGTGACATCAAATGCTTTATATATAATTACATGATCTATTCCATGATGAAAACCTGTCTACCCATGTATTGGGAAACTCCAGCATAATCTGAAAATGTTCAAGTAAAATAACTCATGGTCCCAGTGTTTGAAGCACTTGAAAAATGAAGATCTTATGGATTCTTAGTTTTTATTGTCTTAGTTCTCACTGTCTTTGTCTCTAACAGTGGAAGAACATAGGCAAAGTCCTTGGCAGAATGATGCTAATTTGAAATAAGTAGTAGTGGAAGGAGAAATTAGGGTTCCATGGACAAAAGATGGTCCACTCCATAGTGCATTAATGATTCCGGGTGTAACTTAATTTCTGTGCTCTCTCTCCGGGTAAGTTAGAATAATTTAATCAATGGTTGCACATTCTTTGTGTCAATGTACAACTAGTAGCTTGACAACAGTTTGTAGATTTACAAAAAAATAAATAAATAAGCACATGTGAATTGAAACTTTTGTTCCAAAGATATTTCTCCTGACACTAGAAAAGTCTTTATGTTTTCTCTAGAAAACAAACAAACAGGCAAACAAACAAGCAAACAAAACCAGGAGGAGAAGGGAAATAAAGGAAAGGAGAAGTAAAGCAGAAAGGAAGGGAAACTGGCCCAGGCACTTTAACTGTGTGCCTTCCTGTGATCCAGTTCTCAGTGCAGACTCTGTCCTCCAGTGCTGGAGGCTGGGACTGTGGGACAGAGGCTTGTTTTTGTCCTACGGATGACAGCATCAGAGGTGGGAATAGCATGGAGGAGGAGGAGGTTGTGAGGTTGTCTACCAGATAGCCCCACTGGCTTGAGCCCTGCTTAATTACACTGGCTTTTCCACTTATTTTTGCCCCAGCTGCACTAGAGACTGTGAACCCTGGCCTACTGGAGGGCAAGAAATTTGGTTTCTTCTACCCTTGTCAAGAGCAGCTCACTCTTTGCTTTCTGTTGGCTGACATCCAAAGTCTCAACAGGACAAGGCATCCAGATGGATCTTTGCCTAGTGTTTGGTATTAGAGGTGGCATAGACAGAAAAGCTGAGGCTTGCAGGGTGTCTCTGCTCCTTCCTTTAGCTGGGGCTTCCTAGCAGTCTAGGAGACCAGAACAGTTGTGTATGTTACATGACCACCATGTCTTTCTTCAGAGCAGTCTTCCCAAGATGGAGCAACAATAGCTGCCAGACTAATTAAGAACCAGGCCTGGAGCCAGTGAAGCAAGTCCTATTGGACATTGGAGCTTTAGGACCCATCCAGATGAGGGTGGAGTGTGGAGATACATCTGCTTCCTGATGAAGATGCCAGTTGGACACTTCCCACAAGAGTGAGCAGGTTGGGAGATGTGGCCATCTGCAGAAAACATACCCAGCACCCAGAGAGGAATGGGTCAATATTTGTGCTTCCCCTCATGGAAAAACTAACCTATTCTTTAGGGAAGCTTTGTGGGTCTTGCAGTCCTGCCCAGGCTGCTCCCCAAATACAGAACAGGGAACCCCGGAAATTTTTATTGATTATAGTCCACTTAGATAATGAATGTTCTTAACGGAGGGACATTTCAAGTGATGAGTTTTCCCAGGGACCTTAGTGGTTTAATAGTATCTTCTCTTAATTAAAGTCATTTAAAAACCTTTAATAGGTTGTTCCCTGCTTTCTACTCCTTTGTGCTAGTTGTTTGCATTTGTGATTAACAAGATTTTATTGAAGATGCATGTGTATTTTCCTTATCTTCAGAATCTAAAGTCCTTTTTTGCATATGCTGGAATAAAGCTATAGCCCATCCACCCAAATTAATCAGGTTCTCTCTCAGGGTGGGGGGTGGATTTGGTTCCTCAGCCTTGGAAATATGTTTTCTTCTGGGTCCTGCCATGACTTTCTGACATATCTGCTGGTCACTCTGCCTGCCCCGTGCTCCATCCTCTATAGCCCTTAGGTTCTTTCTGAAATGTGAATCTAGGTGAGGCTGAAAACCACTAGGTCAGTCCCTCTATACAAAGCTTTCACTGGCCACTCAAGGCCCTGGATTCCTGGTGTGGACCCAGTGGCTGATGCACTCTCTCTGAGCATATTTATGTTTACTGCCCTTGCACACTGAGGCTGCTGATGTACAGGCCAGGGCAGCTCTCCCTGTCCTCACAGCTGAACAGGGCTGGATACCAGGTGGGCACATGGTGACCATTGTGGAATGTATGGTAGGAGTTTTTGTTGTGCTGTTGTCTGGACACCTCTCAAAGTTCCTGTAAGTGTGGATTCTGAGTTGTCCCCATTTCTTTCTATAAACAGTAATATATCCATGGTGGGAATAAACAAACATTCCACACACACTAGCAAAAAATTCATTACTGAAAAGGTGCTGGAGGGGGCTGGTGAGGTCTTCTTGATAACAGTGAATGATTTGTGAAAGACTTTGCTCATGGGGGTGAAGTTTTTACCCCTGACAATGCAAATGACTCAGGTGACTCAGGTGACTCAGGTGGCTCAGGGCCCTTCTTGGATGTCACAGAACATAGCTTTGTCATTCCCTGAAATTGTTAAACTGCTAAATGACAACAGTAAAGTCTGGCTTTTAATCTGAAGTCTCTAGAGGCATCCTTTGCATTTTTTCCTTAAATTCTTTTATTGGTACATTTTAGATATACCATACATTTACATTTATCATTGGGCTCCCTTACCCGTACATGACGTATCTTGGTTCCCATTTTTCCCCCACTACTTGTGCGCCCTTCACCCCCTCCACCCTTCCCTATTTACATAGAATTCATTTCCATTTTTTTCTTTTCTCATAATTTTTCCTTTCCCTTTTTTCCTTTCCCCTTTCCGATCCACCATCCCTACCCCATTGGACCTTTTCTTCCTATATCAAATTATCAATTATTCATTTAAATCATTTTAATCCTTATTTACACTTTCAGTTTCTCACATTAGAGAAACTATTCGGTGTTTACACATGTGTGTCCTATTTATTTCACTTAAGAGTATGGCCTTTTTAATGTATATTCAGCAGGCTGGCAGCCTGCTAAAGCCTGATGTTTCCTGGTACCTGGAATACAAGCCATGATGATGGGATGACCTTCCATGTTATGGTTTAGATCTATAATGTCCCTCAGAAATCTCACTTTTGGGGTAGGGCTTGGTTGGAAGGGGTGGGTCATTCTGGGTGTAACTTGGAATAGTGTATTCTGATCCTTGGCTCCTCTGATTTCTCTCTACTTTCTGGCTGCCATGATGTGAGGAGCTTTCTTCCGTCAAGCCCTTCCACCATGTGGTTTCCATGTTGGAGCCTGCCAACCGTGGCCTGAACTCACTGAAACTGTGAGCTCAAATAAACCTCTCCTTTAAGTTGTGAGTGTTGGAAATTTTGCCCCAGAGATGGGCAAGTTGACTGATACACTCCCGAGGACTGGGTCCCCAGAGGCTGCTTCCTAGAATTTCTAGTCACTGATGGAAGTACTCTTCTTAGCCACCCTTCAGAAGAGGTCACAGGAAGAGTTTCCTCATGAGAAGCCCAGCCTATGGCAAACAATGCTGAGGGGCTGCCGAAGATTTTTCTTCTGTGATTGCCTTGCAACTTGTGACCCATGTAAAGACAGGGTTCCAATTGGAAGAGCATCTCTGATATTTGATGCTACTTTGGAGAAAGTCCACTGGACTACAGTAAGCAGCTGCCTATTTAAAAAAAATCCACTGGTCACTTATTCACTCATTTGTGGCTGAAATGGTTGCAGGATATGGGCATGCTGCCTCTTAGTTGCACCTCATGGCTGGAGCTTCATGATGGTGCAGCTAGTCTGTGGGTCTACCTGGCTGTGGGCCATAAAGAGTCAGGATCCAACCTCCTTGAAAATGACAAGAACTAGGTTGGAAGGCCCCTTGGGGGGTCAGCTGATCTCATCCCCAAAGTCCTGGCTCTGGCACCCTGACCTCCTTTCTCTAGAACCTTCTTAGGGGGACCAGAGCTAGGTGCTGGAGTTCAGTTCCCCTGGGTGATACCTCTTGCTCAAAGGAAGAACACCGAGAAGCACAGAAATGGGGGGAGGTGTTTGTTCATGACAAGCTACAGCAATGGTGTCTGAAATTATATCCTCTATCTTTTAGGGAGGGAAGGTTCTCACTGGTCAAAGGGAAGCAGGACTCTGCGGAATTTGTGTGTAGGTGTAGTTGAGGAGGAAGCCAGGGCAATCTCATTTGTCTCCTTGCCATTTCCTTTCTTACTGGACACCTCTGAACAAAATGCCCCCATTGTCCCTCCATGGGGAGCAGGGTGGAGGTTTGAGAATGTCCAAGGGTCCAGGAGATTAGACTCATACATTTGAGCCAAGAATACCTCTGTCATTCAGTAGTGTGGGATCTTGCTTCAGTGATAATGGAAATGAAAACCAAGGCAACAGTATAAGTTTACAGCCAAATTCTTTAATTGGAAAGCAAGAGAAAATAGGGAAGGGACTTCAGCTTGTGAAGAGAAACCAAAGGAAGAACAAGTCTGACAGAGACAATCAGCCTGGTCACCTTCTGTGGGGTAGCTAGGGTCTGGTCAGTTATTACCTCAGTCTGGCTTTGCTGCTCCATGGGAGTCCTTACGGTTGGAAGAGTAATCTGGTTCCCCTGATGATCCTTCCTGCTTGATGCGGCAGTCTCAGTTTTATCGAAGCTCTGTTGGAATCCAAGGTGACTGCAGGTTTAGGGCAATGACTGGAGACTTTTTGGTGCCCGTTAGTAATTGAATATCCCTGCAAAATCTCTTATCTTTGTGTGTTCATTTGTGAAGGGGGATGAGAGAGGTTAGGTAAATTTAGGGTTAATAAAACTCATATTACCTGTTTTAAGCAGACAATACTTAAATGATTAACATGCTTATATGCAGAGCTGAGCAAAGATCTGACCCAGAGTTTTAAGGCAATGAAGGAGACAGACATAAAAAAAGGTCAAGCTCTGCCCTGTTTTTAGTAGCCATTGGGCATCTGTAGGTTCAGTCATTTTGAGTCTAGTCCCCTATTCTTGTACTTTAGAGCACAGGCAAAGCTGCCATCCAGGTTTGGGCAAAGAAGATTGAGCCCAGAAAAGATTAATGGTGGAAGTCTGGATTCTGCTCCACCCTTGGGTCACTTCCAACCAGTTTGATTTCCAGTGGCCAAAGATGGGGCTGATGCTTGGTCTAAACAAGGACAGAGTAACTTACTATATTTGTGGAGGGTGGAGTTAACCAAATATTTGACAAAATTGAAGGCAAAATGGAGAGGTCCATTATAATGAGATTTTACTGTACTTTAAATAAATATGAAACAGCAATTCAAAGGGCTATTCTCCATATGCTCAGAGCACAATATACCCAGCATTGCAGCACAAAGGTGAAAATGGGCTTTTACACCAAACAACTTCAATCACAAAGGTAATTAACCTGCCACACTGGTTGGTCTGCTTAAGCCTTCCAAATGTGGATCTTCCTTTGAATCCAATAATATTCAGTAGTCACAGTTGTATATCAGGGAGCTGTGACATCCATGCAATATAGATTTTTATAAGTGACATAAATGGCCATATGGATTTGCTGTAAGAGAAGTTCTCTGTTTCCACAGTTCATATTTTGGAATTGTGCCTTATTTACATAGGAAATTGCATTTGGGTCTTATTTGCATGCCACACTGACAAAATGCTATTTCCAACAGTCGTGGTGAAGTTAGCAGCCGTAGATATCAAGCACACCAACTGTCTCCCAAATAGATGTGAACTGTGAGCATCTACTTTCAATAACACAGGTTAAAACACTAACTCAGCGCTTAAGTGGCCACATAAACTATCACATTAAACTGCTCCACACAAAACCAGCAATCGTTACTGTACGATCCTCCACAGTGATGAGCCAGTTTTGCAGGTGTGGAGCACAGCTCACCCATGGGTTGTGTATGTTTTAATTCTGTGGTGATAAGCCTGCAAGGGTCTTCTTATAAATAGACATTTAAAACTTGCTTGGTGTTTTAGCTTTAGCATGCAGGAAACCTTCTAGGCATGCAGACCAGCATAACAGGTCAAGTGGCCTGGTTTCCTGGCCTTGGTTCTGGTCTTGACTGGCCAGAGAGGTGTCTGAGGACAAGGCCCAGGCTGCATCAGGCTGCAATTGCTGCTATGTGTGGGTCAAGGGCCAGGGCAAGACCAACAGTAGAAACCAGGGGTTTCCTTGCTCTGGTCTGCACCAGCCACCTGAGGGGAGCAGAAGTCTGGGTGCTCTTCCTTCCCTTCAGAAGATGAAAATAAAGCTCTCCTCTTTCTGTCGGTGTCCCCTGAATTCTGGAGGCTCTCTCTCTGAAGCCCATCAGAGAGCTGAGGTCCCCATCTTTGGAAGCCATGAGCTGGTGGGACCTTAGGAGGCTGGTCTATAGTGAGAAAGAGAAGGAAAAGGCCATCCTGCCTTCTCCACAAGGATTTTTTTCCCCATTCTGCAGCTGGCAAGGCTCTCACCAGCCACTGTAGGGGGAGCTGCCCCAGCCCCATCCAGCTACTTTGAGTCCATACGCCCATAAGAGACTTTGGGCACAGACGGGTTGTTTGTTTTGTCACTCTGACTATACTCTAAGCTCCACAAGGATGGAGGGACTAACTGTAATGTTTAGGAGGAAAATCTCTGGTGCAGATGCTTCAGTTTATTGCAGAACCAATGAATAAGCTGGAAGGTAGATCAGTGTATGTCAGGAGGCGCTGGTTTTACAGTTTCTACAGAAGCAAAGACACATTTCCATATCTGACTTCCCCAAGATCCCTTGGTCCCAGGGCAGGCAGGCAGGCAATCAGGATAAGCCCCTGGCACAGCACACGCGGCAGGTGAGTGAATAGGCATGATCATCACCCCCATCCATTCGGCTCTTTATTCAGCTGGTTGGAACCCTACAGGACCCCTTTGTCTCCAGTGCCTGCACTGATGCTCCACATGCTCTTAGAAGCCTGAGTCTCGGTAAACACGCACAACCTCAAGCCTAGCTCCTGGATATCAGGGTCAGCTTCTTTCTACTTTTGGCTCCTACAAAATCAGATAACTGGTAAAACTTTGTCCCAGAAAACCTAATAACCAGCTATTTTATAAATGACTGGGCTTGGCAGGAAACAAGATTGAGCTTTAGGTTGATAGATACTGCTTTTGATTGGTGTGAACTTTTCCCTTTGGGATCCTGAGAAGGAACTGATGATTTAGGAAAATAAAGCTTTCATTTCTTTTCACACAACTGCTCCTGGCCAGAAACTGCTCAATCTCTTGCAAATCCAAGAGAATCCAAACCTGGCCCTGCTTTGCAAGGACTTTCTATGCCTGGGGGCTGCTCTCATTCTAGAAAGATGCCAGTTAGAACTGCCTCCTTAGCTCCCACCCCAACCCTGTTCCCGGCAGAGAAGGAGGCAAAAGTCTTGCTGGGTTTTTCTTTCTTGGGCTTTGATGCATGTCCTAGGATTGATCCAGGAGATTATGGGACCCCTCAGGTCCCATAATCATGTCGCTCCCTGGACTACCCCGTTTAGCATCAGTCTAAGGGCATACTCCACGTGCCTTCCCTTGTTAGCATCTGCAACGTGCATCTCCAGTGTCCCTTTGTTCAGCCCCACTCTGTATGTTTCTCCTCCAGTGGCCACCCACGTTGCTCTCAGGAGGGCTCTGCAGGGCTCTGCCACCTACTCTCTCCGACTAAATGCTGCCCAGACTTCCAATCCCTCAAGGAAGGAGACTTCTTATCATTGTTGGTTTGGCATGCACATACATAAGTGTAGGTACACATACATAAGCATTGCTTTTCTACCTGAGATTCCAGGAGTTCCTTATTCTAGTGTCTCCTTCAAAGCAAGGACTTGCCATCCAATGTCTTCTGGCTTGTTTCATACTTTGAGAGACTCCTGTTATTAATTGAATGACAAAGATTTTGTGGTACCTAGGAATGAACCCAGGTTTTCACATATACTAGGCAAGCTCTCCACCACTGAGATACACCCCAGTCCTTTTCATTTTAGTGTTAGAAAAGGTATCGCTAAGTTGTCCAGGATGGCCTCAAACTTGTGATCCTCCTGTCTCAACCCCCCAGCAGCTGATATTACAGGTGTGTATCTCTATACCTGGTTGATTATTTGCTTTTAGTATAGCATTTCTCAAAGTTAGTGAGTTCTATCAGCTATTTTCTATCAGTGGATCATCACTCACATTTATAGCCCAAGGAAGCACATTTCATGTGAATCAGATTACCCAAGGATCAGTTAATCATGGAGGTAATCCAGTCCCTCCTTGGATGTGAAGCCAGTGTGCAAGCTTTTTTTCTCTGGTAGCAGTTGTCTTTATCTTCAGTGTGTGCTGCCAGAGGTTAGCAGCTCAGAGGGAAATTTAAGACCTTGAGATTTGCAGTACTGGGTGTGTCCCTTATCCCCAACCTTGGGGTCCAACCTAGAAAGATGACAATGAGAACTTGGGAAGGTGGGAGAGGCAGATTGACTCCAAGAATTCCTAGTCACCAATCAAGAGAAAAAAAAAGTAAGAGGAGATCCTTTGCCTTAAATATCTTGTGGAAGGACTTTAGTTTCTATTGTCAGCAGTTGTTTGGGGCAATGACTTCTCCCAATTTTGGCCACACACACACACACACACACACACACACACACAGTCATGAATTAAGTTAAAACACCAAAGAAAGAGCAAGCACACTTCCTTCAGGATTCATCCCAGGATCCCCCTGTTCCTTCCAATTTATTGCCAGGCCCCTCTATAAGCCCCTTCTGATGAGAGCCTCCTGCTGAGGTTGGGCACAGGGCAGCCCCCAGTGGGATTCCTCACTCTCTGGAGAGCTGCCTTCACCTTCTCCATTAGCACACATGGAAAAGCTCTCCTTTTTTTGATTTGGTCAGTTCAGAGGAACAGCAATTTAAAAATGGGACCAGAGATTTCACTGGTTAAATAAGAAAAACAAATGGCACAACTCTGCACTGTTTCCTTTCTCAGATGTGTCTCCAGTGATCTGACACCAGCATGTCAATCTGTTCCCGAGTGGCTTTGTGTGCAGCCTTGCCTCTATTTTGTTATTTCTGCACTGAAAGTGGTAGCCCATGGGGGCCTCCCTTCCTCCTGGGAGGATCTGTGAGCCCCTCTTCACCCTCACTCTGGTTTTCAGGAGCTCCCCTCTGCTAAGTGCTGTACTCAGTGTTGTCATAGAGAGACAAGACAGGCAGAAGCAAGGGGCAGATACCCCTTGATACTATGGACTGTGTAGAACCTCCCAACTTCTTACACAACAGTGAATAGGCTGCTGCAGAGCTCTCATTTAAAACAGGAGGGGAGAGGACCAATTTGACAGAGGAACAATAGCATTTTGGTAATCTCAGAACACGTTTGCAGAGATAATTTTCCATTTTTGGTTAAAAAAACAAAACAGAGAGAAAACCAGAGAAAAAAAAGTAATTGAACAATGTGGTGCCTACAATATAGCAAAGAATTAAAATTCTAGAGCCAAGGAGATAACACAGCTTTAACAACCCAATTTATTTTTTTTTTAAAAAAACTTTTACCCATTAAGCTCATGGGTTAAGTTTTAAGGAGCCTAGATTCACAAACAGCTTGCTGATGCAGTGCAGTTTTAAAAAACTGAAATGAAGATATTCAAATGTAAGCATTAGCAATTTATTGAAAAACAGGTACAACAGGGCATTTCAATCCTGTCCTGAAATTAAAAATAAATCCTCTAACACAATTCCTCTAATCCCAGCTTTGTGGATATAGGTGGGGCTTTCCTGGAGCAGAAGAGGTATCAGGAAGGGTCTTTGGCTTTCGCTGCCATTCTTGTCCCTGAGCCAGCTCACACAATGGGTGTACTCTGCTAATACCAGGCCAATGCTAGCATTCAGACTGCCATTCCTGGGCCATGAAGAATCCAGAAATTTTTGTAAAGTCAGATTTTCATAGCCCCAACCAGTCAAGAGGATTCTTCTGTGTGTTGGGGGCTCCTGAACCCAGGGGTCTGGAGCTTGTGCTTTCCCTGGCCACATGAGCCAGAACACAGGATACGCTACCGGGGAGACCCCTACCATACCCAAGAATATAATGCCCATACTGCACTAAAAATAGACAGACAAAACACATTTGCCAAACTTTCTCCTTTATTCCTTTTAATTCTAATATAGTTTATCTCAAAATATTAGAATTTGTTTTGTTCCAATTATGTTTGTGTAAGGACCCACAGGAGCATTTCCTCTTTTCCCTCCTTTTCTTTCCATGTTTCTCTCTCCCCACTCATATAATTTTCCAAGAGCATTTGCTCTCTAGCAAGTGGAGAGTACACAATAAAGAACTATTAACTTCTACCTTTGCTTTGAAACATTCAGAGTATAGGAATAATTCATGAGCCAACTAAATTTACCTGTCGGAGCATCTGTGTAAATATCCTCTAGGGCCCAGTGCAGTAGTTATGTACAAAACGGCAACATAGCGTGGTGAATGAATAAGCACTCCATCACTTTAGCTTAAATCCCACACCTACCAGGACCCTGAGGTTTTGATGTCTACAGTGGTCATGTTCAATGCAGTTCCCAGGGTCTAAGCATGGTGGAAGGATCGCACATTACAGCAGCTGTCCATGCCCATAAGCATTCATGAGCTGTCTATGTCTGAAAGAGTTCACATGGACTCCTCTGAAATTAACCAACATTTAAATGTTCCATAGCAAAAATTTCCACAGATCTGAAAGGACCCTTTGGTTAGCACCTTTGGGATTAAAACTACAGGATAGATATAAAGGCTGCATGATGCCAAAATGCCTTGTGACCGATGTGCTCTTTGAGTGAGGAGCTGGCATGGTTGTAGCTCTTCTCATAACTCAACTAATTTAAAAACATATATACAAGTGAGGGTTTCTGTCTTCTCTGCTTGAATTTAGCCTTTGTGCAGTCTGTCTTGTTCACCTATGGTCCAGTATCTGGGCCAATGCCTGAAACGCAATAGAACATTAACAAATAGCTGTAAGTCAATAAATGGATGAGAACTGAAATGGCCTCTTTCATTCTTCAAGATGGGGTTAGCAGACTATAGTTCAGGGACCAAGCCTAGCTGAAGTCTGATTTTGTATATCAAGTTTTATGAGCATGCAGACATGCCCACTATTATGGCCTGTCAGGCAAAGCCAGTCATTTGAAGAGACCACAGCCTCAGGGAGTCATCGTTTGGCCCTTCCTTTATGAAAATTTTGCCAAACTCTACATCTAACATGTATAATTTCAAGTTGAGGTCAGTAAGTCACCATGTACCTTTTCGACCTCTTCTGCAGAACACATCTCATTTGGGGTGCTATAGAGATGCCCAAGGCATTGGGACATCATCAATGGGAGTTGTTCATCTGCTGGGAAATGCTGGCTCCAATGCCTTGAACCTTTATCTCAGCCACACAGGAGAAGATGCTATCTCTACCCTTCACAGAGATGACAAAATGGAGCTGAAGGTGAAGAACCTTGCGAGGCTCACAGGTGAAAGGAGGCATTTATGTCATCCTCACCCTCTCCAGTTTCTCCAGTGGAAGAAGAGGGGAGCTGTGACTTGCTTTAGCACTTCTGTCTAGAACTCACTTTCACTAAGGGGTGGCCAACTTCAGAGACCCTGTGTGACAGTTGCATAACACACCCCTGGATGAAATGTAAAACGTGACTTAATAAACCCTGCTGATTAAGAGCTACCACTGATCTCACGCTAATCATATTTACACTTTTGTCCTTGAAACAGCCTTGCTAGGCAGATACTATTTTGTCCCTGTTTAGCAGATGAGTACATTGAGGTGGAAGAACAGGGCAACTTGCCCAGAGTCATCCCACCAATAATGGGCAGGGCTGGAAGTCAAACCCTGTCTGGATTAGTGTCCTGCAGTGGCTGTTAGAGGTGCCTTCCTGAGATGGATGGAAGTGGAGGACATGGTTTTCAGCTGAGGGTCCCTGAGGTCTTTGGGGAGGAAAGATGCTCCCAGCTGTGGGGTAAGCTGGTGCCAGTTCACTGACCCTTAAGCTACAAAACCATGTGGACGGCCAAAAATCCAGTGGATAATTCAGATGGCCTGAGCAGGCAGTTAGGAAGTACTCAAGCAGAAAAGGAGGCACATGTCCTTGGAGTCCTGTGAAGGTGGCTTGCATAGGTGCAGCGCAGGAGTTGTGATTGGGACCACCCAGACTTCCCAACCTGGGTGTCATCTAAGATTCTTGGACATGTCTTACCCCTCATCGGGCACCACCTACCAGGCTATCTGGGTAGTGGGACACTGTGCCTCAACTGGGCATGTCACAAACAGGACTCAGTGGGAAGACCCAGGAATTGGCAAGTTTGGCCATAAGTCTACTTAGTTAGAGCAGCCTAAGAAGCTTCTTTACTTGTGAAGAACTGAGATATGCAGATTGGCTTCAGACAAGAACAGAGGTAAGAAATCAGAGCTGGAGCCGTTTGTGGTTAAAGCTCCTTATCTCATTGCATCTTCAGGATGGACTCATGGGAAAAATATCCCCCAGTTTCTGAATGGTGATAATACTTTGTGTTTTTTATATTTGAAAGTCAGTTTTGTTGAATATAAAATAATTGGTTCATGTTTTTTCTTAATGTATTAAATATATTTTCCCAGTTCTTCCTGGCATAAAGCTTTGCTGCAAAAAGGGAGTATGATGATGTTCTATTTTTATTCCTCTTATAATAACTTGTTGCGTTTACCTAGATACCTACAAGACTTTTTTTTAAGAAGAAGTTTAGTGATTTTCATAATATATGTCTTATAGTTAGTTTTTCTGGGCTTACATTCTCAGGTGCATAGTGTGTACTTTCAATACAATAGTTTTAAGCCTGTCTTTAAATAAAGAAGATATCTTGAAATATAGTTTTTATTATCTGCTGTGGTGTCTCCTATAGGGATCCATTTGTAAGTAGGATTTTCTTAGACTGTCTTTAATATTAGTTACTTTTTTTCTTGAATCCCCTTTCTCTCTGTCTTCATTTCAGAAAACTGTTTTTTAAAAAGTTTTCTATTTTTCTTAAGTATTATCTCTTGTTGCCTTCCATTCATGTTTATTGAAGCTTAATTTTCATTTCTCAAATGGTTTTTAAGATTTATGGGTTTTTCTCATTTCACCTCATTTCTGAATTTTTTGGATTTGCAATTTTTATTTCCCTTTCATGTTTTCTATCATCTTAATCCTCACTGGAAATCACAGTTTCTGTCATGGGAGCCTGAATCTCTGGTAGACTTGAGAGTCCAGATGGCTACTATTCTGGGCCTCTATTTTCTTATATAATAATACATTTGAGTAAATAGTTGCTATGTCTCATTTTACAAAAAATTATTTTTAATTGTAGTTTAAAGGACAAAAAATTTACCATCTTTACCATTTTTGAGTGGACAACTTAGTAGTGGTAAATACACTCACACTACTGTATAGTTATTATCATTCATCCACCTCCAGAACTTTTCATCCTGCAAAACTGTCCCCACTAATAAAAGCTCCCCTCCCCCTGCCTCTGGCACCCACCATTCTACTTTTTGTTTTCCATAATATCATCAATAAAAATCCCATTAGCAATCTAGACATTCCAAAAGCCTGAATGGTTTGAAGGGCAACAGCTTAAAATCTTAAAGGGAAGCAAAATTTCTACATCATCTATGTATATTATTTATGAGCATAAATTATTTTAAAATTAATTTTATAAAGTTAGGATTACACTAAACCATAACCTGTTAAACTCACTACTTTTTCCAAACTCCCAATAAGTCAACCTTATCTAATGCAAAAATTGTAAGTAAAAACTAGCCTACATTTTAATTGAATTGTCTTTCCCCAATAAAATATTTTGAAATCCTAGCCCCCAGAACCTCAGAATGTGACCTTATTTGGAAATAAGGTCAATGCAGATGTAATCAGTTAAGATAAGATCACTCTTGAGGAGGGTGGGCCTTTAATCCAATATGATTGGGGTCCCTATAAGAAGAGGACCCCTCCATACATAGACACACATACAGACACACAAACTCGCTGTATAAAGACTCATACATGAAGGGATGGCAGTGATGTGAAGACAGAGGCTGATATTGTAGCAATACAGCCACAAGCCAACAACACTTGGTGCCACTGGAAACTGTAAGAAGCAAAGGCCTGTCTCCTCTTTGTAGGAAGCAAGCCTTGAGGACACTTTGGCTTTAGACTTCAGCCTCTAAATTTGAGATAATAAACTTCTGTTGTCTTGAGCTACCTAGTTTGTAGCACTTAGCTGTAGCAGACCTCAGAAACTGTTATACAATCAAACCAGCCTTTTTATGATATTAATATGATAGGCACAAATACAACTTATTTTAGAAATCAAATGATAATTTAATATCAGAAAACATATTCATATATTACACTAATTGTTTGGAGAAGAATGTTTATTAAAAATCACCATGATAAAAGGGGTTTGATTAAAGCCATAACTCTATTCCTAGAAAAATACATATATGCATACATACAGTACATATCCTATCCCTGTCCATCTGAAAGGCCTAAGAGAATCCTTTGAAAACTACAAGAATGAGTACATAAGAGGAAGAATGGCTATAAAGAAATGCACCAAAATCAATGGCTTTTGTAAGTACCAAACATTAGAAACAGTTAGACAGCATAATAAATAAAATGGCTTCATAATAGCAAGCAAACATAAATTTCTGGAAGTAAACTTAAGCAATATGCAATCCTGTATGAAACAATCTATAAAATTTTACTGAAAGAAATAAAATAAGACAAATGAATGGAAGGATTATTAACTTGATGTTATAAAGATGCCATTTTCTCCTAATTAATCTAAAAGTGCAATCCCAGGCAACATCTGCAGAGGAGTCTAAAGGTTATCAGATGACAGAATGAACAAATAGATCATAAAAAAACCCCACACAGTATTAAGGGTAATTAGCTCCATTAGATGTGAAAATATTTTCTAGAGCCAAAATTAAAATCAAGAGTGATTTAGGTTAAATAGAGAATGGAAGACCAGTCCAGCACCTTACAGTGGGGATGAGATACATGCTCTAGGTGGTTCTTAGTTAGTGTAGAAAAGCTGGGTTAGCCAATAACCATTAGGGAACAACTGGTTAAATTTGTAGGGAGAAAGATAAATTCAGTCCTTAACTCAAATGATGAAAAATGTACAATCAGGATTAAATATTGAAAGAGCAGAAGTATAAATGTATCAAAGCATGAAGAAACAAGTTGTGATTTTTTTTCCTATAGTACAGTACTGGAATGAGTCAGGCCCATTAGGCTCTTGTAACTGCATGAAGCTAAAAGGAAGTGCTACTTTGCAGTTGTTGGGCGCCATCCTTGCCTGGTGAGGAGTCCTGGGCAAAGTACTTATCTATGTTTTCTAATTTTGTCACTTCTGAAATGGGAATGATGAGTCCCTACTTTGTGGGATTATAGCAAAGATAAAATAAAATGACATGTAACTTGCTAAAAACAGAGCATTCTAGCGACATGAGCTGTGCTTTATATAATAGTTAAAATTCTGCATGCAAAAAACTATCCCAACACAATGAGGGAACCCTAGAAAAAGATATGCATTGCAGTGAGACAGTGGCAAGGAGGAAGGGGAGCTAGATCCATCAGCCCAGACTGTGCAAGGAGCAGGAGCAACTGGGAGGCAGGGAAAACCTCATATCTATAGCTCTTCTCTCCTCTGAACTTTAGCTCACAAGGAAGGAAATGGCAGCAGAGCACCAGGAGGATAGGCCCTTGAACTCTGCCACACATACCAGCTGAGCATGGATATGATAGAGTGGGTGCTAGGCTCCAAGCTCAGGGTAGGGAGACCTGAGGCTGGATTCCCAGGTGTCAGGCAAAATTAGACACTAACAATCCTGGTGACAGATGGCTGGGGGCTACATAGAAAGCAAAGAAGACTTGATGTTTTTGTCTTGTTCCCTGAGTTTTCTTAATCATTCATGATAGATAAAAATCCAAAGAAGCCTATGGCTTCAAACTTTAGCCCAAGAGAATGTAACCACCTTTGAGCATGCTGACAAGGTCCAGGGCCCATACAAAGTCCAGACCATGGGTGATGGGTTAGGAAAACCTCCAGGTTTCAAAACAAATTCCACAAAAACATTCCATCTAGGGAGTAAACAAGAATCTTCTTTCCTTGGAAAAAGTCAAAGCAGCTCATTTTCCTCGTAAAAGAACAATAACCTAGAAGGAAAAGAATGATATTCTTTGAAAATTCATTTAATCATAAATATATAACCTGAGACCTAATTCAGTGCAGCTGCCATCTTGGTGCTTGCCTACCTTCACGCTTGAAGGAGTATCTTCTTTATTGCTCTGAAAATCTATCATTTTGCAATAAACTCTGCCTGTACTCTGTATGACTGCTTGTGTTTCTTGGTTGAAATTTTTTGTCAAAGGCACAAAGAACCCAGGAGCTAATGTCACTGGCTCTTTGCGGTGTTAGGACTTGGTTTTCCAGGGACACAGGGGCTCTAGGATCTGGCTGTGCAATCTGGGCTGAGATAGCCCAGGGTCTTTCAGTGGAGTCATCTGTGGTCCCAGTGCATGGAGAGGTGACTCTGCAGAGTGGAAGGCAGAATTTATAGCAATCAGCTCAGAGGAGATGCTGGCCCTGGAGGACCCAGAGGGAGGCCACAGCTGGCCCGGGGTTTGAGCAGGGAGAGAGACTGGGTCACACCAGCTTTAATATCAGCCTCAGCCTCCAGCAGGACAGGAAACCACCCCATAGGGCAGAGACTTCTCCTTTCCTGGGGGATGTGGCCACTATGTTCTGTCCTCAACATGGCACCACTGGACACCTTCTGAGGGGGCAGGACCTGGGCAGGCTGGCTATTGAGCTCCAGGAGTGAACTATGATTGACAACAGGCTGGACATTAGCTATTTACCCCTCCTACCTAGCAGGGAAAGACTTCTGAGAAAGGCTAGATCAGATATTGCCAAAATAAATGAGCCCTCACCTTCTCTGAAACTTGAAATTGCAGTGAGAAATTCTTCAACATTTTTTGCAAAGTGTAAATATAATAATATAAGGGTCTCTTAACTATTAATAAAAAGAACAAAATCTCCCCCCCCCAAATAGGTAATAGGACATGAAATAAAAATATAAACATATGTGAAGTAAAAATAAAGTAATGGTTATTGGATTCACTAAGACAGAAGATGTGAGTACTTCAGCCCCCTGCAGCACTGCTGGGCCAGCCAGATTGCTACAACCTTTTAGGGCGAGTGCCATGTTCATCTGTAAATTGTAGCACAACCATACATGCATGCATTCTCCCAAGCCTCCCTTTCTGGGAACTAACCTTTCATCATATTCATTCAGGACTGCCTGGACAAGGAATAGAGACAGAAACTGCCTCTCATGTCTTCCTGACCTCAAAATCTATACATGAGGGAAACGCCCAATAATATAAAACTGTCAAGAGAGAGAGAAATAATCACAATGGCAACCAACAGGGAAAAAAATAATTGAGTGCAAAGAATTTCTACAACAGTCACCCTGAGAAACCCTAGCCTGGTCTGGAGACGGAGAGGGCTGCAGCAAGTGGTTCCACTGCCACCCAGCTTCTGGACCACATGGCCACAAGACAGGGAGTGTTCCACCCAAGTGAGTTGGAACTATACAGATGCGTCACACTCTGAGTCAGATTGGAGTCAGTTTATTCAAAGCTGGCGTCTGAGAGAGGTTAGTGCCCGGAAAGATCTCTTGGCACCGTGATGTGGTTTGATTTCTCCTTTTAAATCATGCTTTCAGTTGGTGAGGGCTCAACGGGAGAACAAGTAGAATTTTACAGAAGCAAAACCATGTCAGCTTAGTAGGGGGGCAAAAGGAAGTTTCACACACTATGTGAGCTACAAGGCATTCTGCAGCCACAGCAAATTTTCTGCCAAATAGGATGTGGGTATTGGGTGCTTTGTCCAAGCACAAGCACGCAATGGTGGTGAGGCTCAAGATGGAGTTGGGTTGGTTATCACAAGAATAGGGTCTAACCGCTCTCCCACACAGGACTCCTGGCTCACAGGATGTCTCCAGCATCCTCTCTGCAGAAGAGCTGGGATACACAGCTAAGAAAACTGGAGGACAACAGATACCTGAGAAACTGGCTTCTTCGGCAGAGCTGAGCACTCAGTTCATTGCAGCCAGCTGATAGGGACCAAGACAGAGCCAGTGCAGCTCCCAGGCAGTGGGGCAGTGGATCCTGGTTTCCATGTACCCTCAGAGGCCAGAGGATCCTGGCAGGGAGGTGGAGGCGCCATGCTTACCAAGTCTTGGTTCCTGGCACTGGGCTGCCTTCCTCAGGGATGCTCTTCCCTAGGGGATGATATCCTTGCACTTCTTGCACAGTGAAATATCATTAAAATAAACAAATGAGCCCCCAGAATGAGATTTGAGGTGTGATGTGCCGGGTAAGTAGGAGCTGGGCTTGCTCAACTGTTGCTTATGAGATGCTCCCTATTGAGGAGAACATCTGAGATGCTCCCTGCACAGGGGAAAGTCTAAGGCGCTCCCTGTCCTGGAAAATGTTCTGAGATGCTACTTGTCCAGGGAAAGGTGTAAGATGCTTCTTGGACAGGAGAAGATCTAAGACACTCTTTGGACAGGGGAAGGTCCAAGATGCTCCCTGTCCAGGAGGTCTAAGATGTTCGCTGTGAAGGAGAAGGTGTGAGACGCTCCCTGTTCTGAAAAAGGTTTCATTCTCCATGGTTCTGTTTGTATGGGAAATGTAGCTGCACTTTGCAACACTGATCCTGGGCTCTAGCCTGGTGCTTCACGAACCTAAGTGTGTTCCTGCTGCCTTTGTTTGCACAACCCTGGCTCTGAGAGGGCCCTTCCAGCACACTTCCTCCTTACCCTGGCTACATCATTATTTCTGCAAAGTAAATGCCAAATAGCATGCATTTTAGTCTACAAAAATAGGACTTAGTTCTTTACTCCAAACTTGGTTTTGCAATACCAAGATTTTTCCAAAAACTTTTAATGAATAATTCATTTTCTAATACAAAGTTTTGCAACTTTCCTAATGACATAGAACACATGCCTTTGTAATTGTTTTTTGTACCTGATCATTGAATTTCTCTTTCCTGAGAGAATGTTTTAAGAGTCCTGCCTGGAAATCACATCCAGGCAAAGTTTTAATATAAATCACAAACAAAGGGGACAGCTGACTTTATTATATTAGGAGGTCATTTATTCTATACATTAGCAGAGCATAGTTATCTGTAGTGTCCCAATTTTGTAATCATTTACAATTTAAATGAGCCTCATCCTATTGAATCACAGCATATTATGCCACTAGGTCCCTCAACTGATGTCTAGAATAAGATGATGCTTTTTTAAAAAATGTAGCCTCCCCATCCCCTGAATTCTGGATTTCCGTTAAAGAATTCTGCATAATTTCCATGGTATATGGTAACATTTTCTTCAAAATGTGTAACTAGTCTGCTATTAAAACAGCCAACCCCAGCTGAAGGATCGCATGGTTTCACAGCCTAATTATAAACACTTAGTGATCTCTGAAGGTGCAGCAAAACAAATAAATGCATCTCATTGGCAGAGGTATGGTGCTTTCACAGCAAAATTCTGTGTCCTAGGAAAGTAATTAAAACAGAGCATCATTCTAATGCACCATGCTAAAGCAGGCTGTGATTGCACCTTAAAAAACAAACCTGTTTGAGTTCTTGACCTTTTGAAGGGTGCAGGGACCCTAAAACAGAGCCAGCTATTGACCTTGGGAGCTGGCCTGACACCTTCTGTGGGTCTTGGCTTTCTCCTGATGGCCACAGAACATGCACTTTTCTGGTGGGTTGTTCATCACTGAGGTATGAAATAAGCCTACTTGCTCAGCCACAAAAGGGTTCCCCAGTCTTGGAGATGCCAGGTGGAATTTACTAAGCTGGAGAATGGACTTCCCCAGGATTGGGCTGAATTTTACCATGTTTTCTCTCCCTTCATCCAACCAGTAACAAAGAATATCCAGTCTCCTGCTTGGAGAGATCTCCCGGGGCAACTCTGTCCCCTGTCCCTGCTAGGATGTTTCTGGTCTAACAAGCTCCTGGCCTGGGTCCCCAGCCCTGTAGGCACCATAGGGAGATAAACAGTGTCCTACAGTCCAGTCCCCTGATCTGACTTTGGTTCAGCACAGTTCTGTGACACCTGTGGGTACCTAGTAGGGACTCTACTTGGTGGTCTTCACTCTCATGTTCTTCCACTGAGATCGTCAGTGTGAGCCAGTTGCCCTGTCTGCTCAGGCTGGGCCCTCTGTTCCAGCCTGGCATGGTGTCTGTGTTTTGCAGAGCTGGCGCTTTCCTGTTCTTCAGTTCTCTGTGGAGATGTCCTCACCATGGGGAAGCCATGCCCACTGGCTTTGCAGTGCACCCCTCACTGCTTTGACTCACATGATGCTCCTGTGTTTCTTCATGGCACTTTCAAGCACCTGCGTTCACTTGCTTCCTTGTCTATTTTGTCCTTCATCAAAGCAGAAGTTCTGTTGAGCCGAGGATCAAGGTCTTGAGACCCCTCAGTTCCTGCCTGCTCCAAGTTAGGCACAGCCATGACCCTAAATCTGTGTAACATGCACTAGGCATTTTTTTTTTTTTTACTAGTTTGCTTCTTTCTACTGACTGTGAGACGCTACCATGCTCCAGCTACTGTTACTGATCATCTGTGAGCCTTCATGTGCTTAGGAAATAGCTACGCTTCTAGAGGAAGGAAATACTGTATGCTCATGAGAAGCCACAGATCTGGGTAAATGTAGCTTCACAGAATGTTGGACAAGACCAAGAATGCACCTGCAGGAGCTCAGCATACTAGACATACACATCCAACTCTGTGTCCTTGTTCCAAGTAGACCCGTGCTATACATTCTCAGGCTGTGTAAGTCATTTGCAGGTGACTCTGTCCATCCAAAACCTCTAATGGGTTTTTCTTTTCTTCTTTTCTCTCCTTCCCTTCTTTCCTTTCTTAATTCTGTTTGCCTTTTAGAGTTGCAGATAGAATCCGGGGCCTCAGACATGCTATGCAGGCACTCTCTCACTGAGTGGTACCCAGGCCCTGACGATCTGTTTCAGGCAATTTCCCATCTGACAGCTGTACCTCCAGCCCACTGCTGGCCCCTGCCTCATGCTGCTGTGGCTTCATTCTCTTCAGCAGATCCTGGCACAGGCTGAGCACAGCACTCACAGTTATCCTCCTTATAGAGTGTGGAATGTCAGCTTCCTTAGCTTCATTTTGGGAGTGTGAGGACACTGGTCTGTCCGCAGCTGGTCCTCTGCATACGTTTATTGATTAGATAAACTGTTTATTGGGCGAGAGGTTGCCCCAGTGAAACACCCAATGTTCCCATCCTCATAACAGGGAACAGAGGCCAGTGATAGCAGTTTTGTCTAGATGGAGGGCTCACATCACCAAGTATGGGAAATGTCTGGGAGAGTAGCTCTGTCCTTCAAGACAGGGCAAGAGTCTGACCAGGAGTTGGTGAAAGATTTTCTGTGGCTTCTGCATGCAGCCTGAATGGGTCTAATGCCACCCACGCAGAGCTGAGAGAGGGATACAATCTGGACACTCAGCGACATATTCTGGGTTTCTGGATCTAGCCTTACCTGAACTCCTACAGGTATACAGATCCTTTTAAAAGACTATCAAGCTCCCTTTATGGTGTGTGCAGCAAGAACTTCTCTATCTGCATCCCTGGAGCATTCTCTTTGGTCAAGTTTTCTTACACTGAACCTCATCTCCCAATTACGATTGCCCTGGACACATCTTATGGTGAACTCCCCTCTTTAGGAAAGACAGGAGGTTCAACTAACAGCTCTACTGGAATGGGTCAAGACCCAGAGGTGAAGGGGCCAGAGTACTTCCTGTTTGGAGACCTGCCACCCTGGTGCCAGCTGTGTAAATGCAGGCCTGCAAGGGTCTGTGGGCTGGTAGGAGGCAACCTCTGACCAGAGAAATGGGCCTCAGAGAGGGCTGGAACATTTCTTGCTCTCTACCCCTCTGCTTCCAAGTGTTTTGCCCCGACCTTCCTCAGGACTTTGTCCATCCACCTTTGCTTAGGCTCCCAGTGTCTTCCCTGCTCCCAGCAGCCTGGGGGGAGTGGGCAATCATAAGGGCTCATTGGGGGAGATGCTATTTACCTTGAGCAGGAAGGATGGTAGATAAAAGACAAAATGTAAAATTAAGCCACAAAATACGCTTCAGCAAACCTCCAAGTGGAGTGATTAATGGTTTTTTGGCATTTATAAAAGTAAATGCTTAATCACTTATTACTACTGATTATGCAAATGAGGTGGAATAAAATATGGGAGATCAGTTTGAAAATGAAAAACATGCTGGGAATCATGGAGGATGGTGTGAGAATCAGTCTGGAGACTGAGCTCCTCCTCTTCCTGTGGACCCTGGGGGCTGCTTCCAAGAGGGGCTACTGCCAACTGCCTCCAACTGAGCGTGAATGTGGAATGTCTGGTCACAGGAACTAGTCTAGGTGGGCATGTGGCTCTGCCTAGATAAGGATGCTCTGCTTACCCTATACGGATTGCTCCTCTCCACTCATCCTTTCCCATGTGTCTATGGAGAGGAAAAAGAAAGCATCCGGCCCCTTTCCAGGGAGAAGGGAACAGAGGCTCCTTTGCAGGGTGAGATAAGGAGCTCAGCAGCCTGGTCAAGGACTGTGCTCTGGCACAGACTGTTTGGGGCCAGACTACCTATAGAGCCTTGGCTTGGGTGAAAACCTCCTCTCTCACCTGCCCGGCGTCCCCCAGAAGGGATGAACAGGCAGCAAGTACTGGCTGCTTTCCTCTCAGACTCAAAGAAAGGCTGATGTAGACCTAGCAAAGAACAACGGGGCTGGACCCAGACACAATAGACTCAGATGATACCAGGAAATGTGCCCCCTGCTGAAAAGTGAACTATTCTGAAGAGAGCTTAGAAACCCTTTCTTGCAGGATCTCACCAAGTCAGTGGGTTTCATGCTGCTATGTTAATGGAAACCCTTGAGGCTAGAAGGAGGTGTTCTTCTCTTGTTTCCCATTGAGGGATTAAGAAAGGAAGGGTGGTGGCCAGCTCGTGCCCATCCTGGATCTCTCTCTCCCATCTCTCTGCATCCTAGCCCTGGGCCTACCACAGAGCCCTCTGCGGGAGGAGAGCCTACTCTGGCCCTTCCCAGCTGCTTCTTGCCCAGGCTTCTCTTGACTGCCCCCTGGGCTCTCCCCTGTAGCACAATCTTTATGCATCAGACTCAAGCTACCAGGGCCACATGCTTTCTCCATACCAGGTAGTATGGACTCTTGGGACATTCACCGACTACCTGAGACTTATGTATACATTATTCACCACACTGCAAAATGGAATTACTGTCCCCATTTTTTCAGGTAAAAAACCCCCTGAGGATAAATGGTATTAAACAATTTTCCCAAGTCCACTTCCAGGTATGAACAAAGTCATAGTTAGAAGCCACAGCAATGCATCTCTCTGTTTCTCCTACCATGCTGTGCTGCTGTCCCCATGGTTCAGATTATGCCCAAGGAAAGGCTCCTGGGGCAGCCAGCTGTCACCACTGAGCCCAGGACATCTGAGGTGTATCTCTCATCTGAGCAGGTCCCACAGTGCTCAGTGCTGTTCTCCACTTCTGTTGGATTCCAAGCCTGGGGTTCTCTAACCCTCAGCTGCTTCCACCTTTCTTATACTTCTGTGTAAGTTCACACACATATGCCTGCTTACATACTTATACATGCACACACAATACATGTGCTTACAGAACACATACATGAACACATATGTACACACACTAAGACACACATATACATTGATAGGCTCAGACATATATGCATACGTACATGCACAAACGTGTACATACAGATTAAAAGAATTATGGATATTGTGAGGGTATAATTATAGATTTTTTGCTTTACTTTTTATAGTATTTACAATGCATGCTGATTAATCATATGTCAAGGGCTCTATGACCAAACTGAAAAAATCATGTTTATTTCAAGTCTTTAAAATACAGAAATTCAAAATGAAATGAAAATTAAGGTCATCGGCAATGTCACTATCTAAATTCTCTTCCATTTGCATATTGTAGATCACTTTTGAAATGCTTGGTATTATGAATACACTATATATGCTTGTTGTAATTGGCATTTTCCCTGCAAAGTGTATGTTGATGCCATTCTGTTAATAAACACTGATACAGTGCTGTGGTATTCCAGGAGGGCCCATTTTCTTGGTTCAGGTTTGCCCCACATGAGGCACTTGTAGAGTTTTTTATGTCTTCTACTAAAAGACAACCCAAACAAAAAAAAAGCAACGCACCCCTGGGGGATGGCACTGGTAAGCAAACCACTGACTGAGGGGTCCCTTTTGATGGCTGCGTATTATTTGTTCATGTAATTCTACCAGCATTACTTTGTCAGAGGTTTAGACTGACTTATGTGCTGCCATAAAGAATGTGCCATAAACTCCTGGTGGACACATCTTTACATGCTTCTCTGATAATTTCCTTTATCCGAATGATGAGAGGCGGAATTGCTGGGTATACCTTTTAAGGGTTTTTGTATTGCTAAATTATTCCCCTGTAAAGTTGTATAATTTTATACTTTTGTAGGTAGCAGAGAGCAAATGAAAACAAATTCCTAGGCCCAGGTTTGTCCTTTGAATTTGGGGTTTCAAGCAAGAAGACAATTTTCTCCTCCGCCTTTGGTATCACCATTGAGGTCTCTCTCTACCCATCTCTGGATTTCACTGTGACCCTACATTTGCTCCTTAGAGATTTCTTTTCTTTCTGAGACCGTCTCTGGAGCTGCGATGTTCAGAGTACACAGATCATCTGTCTCAGACCCTGTGGGCCATGGTTCAAAACAGAGACTTGCCGTGTCAGTTAGAATATCCAGCAAATTTCACTCTCCACACCCTGAGGTTGCTGTCTGGTTTCCCATGAAGAACCCAGGTCAGCAGAAAGGCTCCTCTTTTTATTGAACTTTCAGGAAACACATTCACACACAGACCCCACCCTCAGTGTGGAGCATCTCACAGCCTGTCCTGATCTGCAGTGAGTAGGGGCCATGACCTAAAAGAACAGCTTCACAGTCCCCAGTACTGAGACAGAGCAGGGGTGAGTTTTACATGTTTCTTTGCACAAGCCTTCCCAGAGCCTTTATGAAGATGATGTAAAGTACAAAGAAGGGGAAAAATGCACTCGGCCTTTCCTGAAAACTCACAGGCACACAGTTTGGGAAAGTAGCTTGGGAATTCACCTTCCACCCTTTCAGTTCTTCCTTTCAAGGTTTGCCTGCACCCTGGGACGAGAACATTCCACTGGAAAGCTATATCCCTCAGTCCAGGCCTTTACAATAATGGTATATATTTAGTCATCTCTTAGATCTTCATATGATCTGACCTATGAGAAAATTCAATGCACCTTCTTTATTTGGAGGCACAAAATAGTAATTAAGAGTAAATTTAACAGTACTGCATGTCTGCATGAATGTTATATAGCTATTTTTTGACAGCTTCCTACAGCCTTATAATCTCTCCTTCTTGAATTTTAGGCTCTTAAATTACTCTACAAGAATATCATTTATGGGTGCCAGCTTTCTAGACATGAACCAGTATGTTTTTTTGTGAATGCATGAGACTGAAAATTGGAAATACACATCTGATTCTGCCTATACACCTAACTAGCTATCTGACTTTGGTTACATTCCTCCCCACTTTTTCTGTTAAAATTCTCTCATTTATAAAGCAGATATTAATCTACATTCTTCTGGCATCTGCTTTATGCCTTGAAGATGTTATTGGTCTTTGGAAAGGGAAGATGAGTATCAGCAAGATGCTCTTTACTCCAGTGGAGAGGTCCTTGAGGTAGGGTCACAAGTGTCACCATTGAGCACTGGAGCTTGTCCTGGGCTGGAGTCATCCTGTGAGCTGAATCAAGAAGGTCCAGGGGATTCAGGAAAGTTCAAGGCTTTCTGAAGAGAGAAGTGCATTTTATTCAAATGGATACTGCATCAGTTCCTGATTACTATGTGAGACCAATCATTCATGTATCTGAATAACTGAAGTGTGAGATTTTGTTATTTATTTCTTGATTTGAAAAATAGATGAAGCAAGCTGCATGAGATGCAGAATTGGGTTGATGTCTTTGAAGGACATCTACAGTTAAATTCTCTATTTCAGCATACTGACCTCTGATGTTCCCACACTAGAAAAATTGTCCAGTTCACCAAGTAGCTGTGTAGGGCAGGAGTCTGCTATCTTTCCCCGAGCTTACCTGGAATATCTCTTCTTCCCAGGGAAAACAGCCCTCTCTTAGAGGCTCATTTCACCTCTCCAGCTTCCCAATGCATGCTCTCTTACCTTGTCTTCAGGATTCTAGCGCACAAGGCTCCAAGTACTTGATGAATAGATGAGTCAACATGTCACAGCCTTTGCTCTACTAAGCACATGCTACCAGTCTCACAGGGTGAGAGTCATAAAATTTCTCTTTGGAAAGTATACAGATTGGCTCTTTTGGCACATAGCAATCCTCTTAACCCTGTCCTCTAGATGTTGAAAATCAGATCCAACATCTGGGATTGGAAGTTTAGCCAGCCAGACCATAGGAACTGGAAAGCTCCTAGAAACTGGCCCTTCCCACCTTAGCTCCAGCAGTTATAGCTGAGAGATTCTGGCATTTTATCCCCAGATCAAGGGCAGTGATAGCAACAGCAGCAGGAATCCTATGAGACTGTATCTGGCTGCTTCTCCAGGGTGCAGCAATCCTGACTTTACAACTCCCAAACTGTGACAACCCTTTTCCAGAAATGTTGTTTGTGAGTCCACCCTCTCCAGGAGGATCTCCTGTCTACAGCTAAGAGCCTTGACCCATCCTGATAGTCCTGACTCATGGAGTCTTTGAATTCCTTTTCCTCACCATACCATGAGATTTTTCTAGCATCTATCTTAGCTTTATTTAGGATAAAGGATCATGGAGTCCAGATAAAAGCCAATCAACTAAACTCATTACCACATGACTAAACTAGTACATTGAATCCCAAATCTCTGCTAAATTTCCAGATTTCATAAGTTAAACTTTATCTGAATGTATTCCCCTTTCCTAGGGCCAGCATCCTTAAATCCATACCTACATGTATTCTTCATGTTTTATTTCTGATATGGATCAGTAAGTCTTTGGATTTTAATGGACATGTTTACTTCTCCTGGGTTTGATGCTATCATTTCCTCTTTTGTGAAGAGAATCTATTTCTGATTATAAGTCCAAAAAATGGAGGATGTTAGTGATGGGGCAAGAGTTGGTGCCCTTTTGCAATATAACAGCCACTGGTGAAGGGTAAGAAGTTGCTAAATTTAGTGAAGGAGACTCAGTGCATTCATGGTTTGGAGTCCTTAATATCATCCTAATTCTTTCAAATATCTTTATTAAAAATTTCAGTTTCATTCTCTTTCCAATCAATGCCTTAGTTTTCATTTAAGAAAACATGAATAAATCTCCCAACTTACCTAGTAATTCAACAACCTGAAAAATCAGCTTGTGTATCTGTTTTTCATCTATAAGAGATTTATTTAGGATAGTCACAGAATCTTGTTTCCAATAATCTTAAAGTAAGAATTTTCAGCTTTGAAAAGTTTTGAATTCCTCATGTCCATGCCTTGGCTTCTCATGACATCTAATTCTAAATACAGGAGACAGTTTAAGTGTTTCATCACTTTGTGCTGTCAATATCCTGTGTCTCATGTTTTAATGAACTCACTAGCTCATGAAATCCACGATTTCATTTCATTGTAGATTTTGTGAGTGTAACTACTTTTTTTTGGTACAGGGGATAGAACTCGGGTCTTTGCACTTGTGAGGCAGGCAGCAGAACCACTGACCTAAATCCCCGGCTAGTATAACTACTTTTGATAACGATTACACTCAGCTCACAGAATCTTCAAGAAAGTTAGGGAACCAAGAAGGGATGCTTCACACATGGAAGCAAGACAGTCAGAGTGGACATCTGACCACTTGAGAATGGTCTAGTGGAATTCCTCTCACTGATCACATGTGCGTTTGGAGACAAGCACTAAAACTCTCCATGCATTTGCCCCTGCAGATCTGGACTTTGACACCTGTTCACAGCCTCTCCTGCACATGGACATAGCCGTTCTCTGCTTTGGGAACAGGACGGGTTTCATTTCCCATGGGCTGGATTCTTGCAGATCTTCAGATAGGGCTTCTAAAGAAGGAGGAGCATCTGAGCCTGGAGCGCATGAATGTGCAAGTTCTAGGTTGGAACTCACAGATTTTTATTATTATGTTTCTTTAGGGTAATCGAGGTTCCTGGCGAATTCTGTTTCTTTGATTTTTTTTTTTATAGAAAAGAGAAGATTTTATCCTGAGGGTTTGTCAGGCTCTTGCTTATGATTGACATTGGCACTTTAAAAAAAGTATTGTATTTTATGGGAACTGTCAGCTCTTGCCTCAGAAGGAGACTTTTTATGCTTTGTGGCACACTCGGTGTCATTTCTGTCAGCTCCAGGACCACATTTATTGCGGGCTTATTAGTTCCAAGTGCCTGATTCACTGCATTTTGAATATGATGTCTGCAAGTTCTTAAGTTTTCTACTTTTATCCCCAGCTTGGAATTCCTCACAAGGCAGGCACTAAAAATCAAACTGCCAGCACGCAGCTTTCCTCACGAGTCCTCAGCTCTTTCCATACTATATGCAATTCATGGGAACCACTGCATTCTTGCAGTCAGCTGGCCTAGTGAGCCCTGGCATCTGGGGGTGGCCCACGCTGCACAAAGGGGCAGAAGCCTAGGCTGGTTGACCAGGTCTCACCTGCAGTGGCCTCTCTCATCCACCTGTGATATCAGGTGGCCCAAAGGTGATGTTGTTCATCCACAGACCAAAGCTAATACCCAACCACAGTGCAGTAAAGGTGGGACCCAGCAGGTGGTCTCGATTCTGCCAGTTGGATTACATTCTCATTTTCTGGAATCCTCTGGAAAATTCCATTAGAGCACTTTCTGACTAATGGAAATAGAAAAGAAAGAATTGAGCAGGCAAATATCTCTCCAGCACCCAACAAACAGCTGCTCCTAAGAGAGGGGTCACAAGGCCAAGCTGGCTCCATGTATGCCCAGTGTGGTGGATAGGCAGGTTCTTCCATGGAATCTCTTGGCTGCACAAGCACTGCTTCTCCCCACATGCCACTGTCAGCTTCTCCCTGCTCCTCTTGCTTTAGGAAGCTCACTGATGTGTCCACCAGCACAGCACAAATGAGCTGCCATTGACCGACAACCAGGATCCTGCCTTTGTACACAGTAATTTGCAGAATAGAAGTGCCCAGTGAATTGGCATGCTTAGACCTTTGGGTGACATTATTCCTATTCTCCTTCATCCATACTCCAATCACAACTCATTTGCAGTATTCCTTGGCTTTCAGTATTATTTCATGGTTCCCCTTCCACATCCTGAGTTTTCTTCTGCTTGCTACAGAAAATGACAAGATCAATTTTTTTATTTAAAGAAGTGAAGCTTCTAAAATCATTTATCTTCTGGTCTTAAAAGCACATATTTTAGAACTAAATGATATATGATGATCTATAACTAAGTTTTAAAGCTATGTTCCCATAGCACTCAATGGTCACATTAACAATACATATTTCTTCACATTGAGACAAAATTCAAGTACTATTAATGCTCAAAAATTTAAATAGTTTCACTGTCTGTTTTGACTAACTTTGTCTCCGCATAGGAAACTTAAATGCTTTCCTTAGAGTGAAATCATCCAATTCAAGACTACCCAATCCTAATTTGTATGTTTTGTATGATAAATGCTACAGTTACAAAAGCAGAAATGTTTAGTCTTACATTTGTGTCAGTAAGCAGCAAAAAGCCAAGCAGATGAGGTTAGAGCATTGCTGATCCTCCATCTGGGGCCCTAGACTTTGTTCAGTTCTGAGCACTTTGCCTTGCCTTGTGTCCTGTTTACATAACTGTCTCCTTCCTGGTTTGTAAGTGCCTCAAAGACTGGCCACCTCATGGCCTCCTCCCTCATCATCCAGCAGAAGGCTTTGCTTCAAGGGTGGATTTGGGTTGAGTGCTGTTTAAGGTGGGTATAATTTTTTAAGAATCCATCACAAAGCAATTACAGAAAGCAAAAACATTTTGACATCTTAATTGCTGGAAAAATATTCATTTATTTAACTTACTTTCTAAAAAGCATTATGTTCCTTTCCCCTTTCCTGCACAGGTAATGGGGAAAAACTAAGAACCAAGATACATCATGTACAGGTACAAGCACCCAATGATAAATGTAAACGTATTGTATACCTAAAATGTACCAGTAAAAGAATATTTTAAAAAAGCATTATGTTTGCTCCTTGAGACCTGTGAGTCTATTCCTATCTCTTTGCAAATATAGCTTATTTTACTTGATCATCCTATAATGCATGCATTATTTTAGAAGTTTATTCAGGATAAATTAAAATTTAAAAAGTAATCAATGCTGGCTTGTTTTTAAGGAGTTAAGTTATATATAGCTTCTCAAATACCATCCTTAAAGAAAATAAAAAATATAGCCCCTACCAGGGAGTAAAACTTAATTTGGTTTCACTTGCAGCAAAATAAGTGCTTAGAGAAAGCTAAAGGAGCCAGAATATTTTAGTTTCTGGCAACCAATGGGCATCCATATCTTTGCTGAATAAATGAATGAATATGTTTGTTGGAATTTTCTGTCTCATTACGACCACAACTTAGTATTTTTAAAATAGTCACTTTGCCAAAACATTAACCAACTGTAACAGCATTTGAGTGTTCAGCAACATGGAACACTTTTGTCAATTTCTTATTTTCCAGAAATGGAAGAGCTGTTATTATTTTTAATTTTATGCTTCTGTAAAATGTGCTCCCAGTGTCTGGGCATGTTGTCTTTCTGCATTGCTTGGAGGAGAAACAAAGCTCTTTAAACTCTCTTCTCTTATATTAATGCCACTTGTTTATAGCAATCACAGATATTAGGTCAAAGCTTTTACCTTGACTAGGTTCCAGAGTTTTTCTCAGTCTTGAGGTAGAAGGGTTGTGACCTAGGCAACTGGCCATACAGGTGCATAGAACCACCACACTCTTTGGTGCTCCCAGGGTTTATTACTCATGTGCTCATCTGGAACACTGAGAGCAGCCTTGACAATGGGCCCTTGCAGTTGTGACATAAGGAAGTGTTTGTCAGGAGAATCCTGCAGTGAAGCCCACCAATTCCCTTCTGGTCCAGATGTCTTTACCTTAGAATGTGGATAATGCAGTGTACCTTAGAAGAGTTCTAGTACTAAACCAGGGTCAGAGAAACCCTAGATTCACCGTCACCTGGCAGGGTGAAGTCATACTGCTTCTTAAAGAAATGAGTGGGAAGAACAGCGCAGTGCTGTTAAGGAGGCCCTTGCCTCCTAGGAGGCACTAGGATATCGAAGGGCACAGGGCATAAGGAGTCACAGCAGGGGACACACAGATGTGCAGAGCCCAAGGAAACCCAGGGCTATTCCTTCCTGTCAGATCAAAGTGTACCCAGGGTGTAGGGTCCAGGGTGAAGAGGGGCCCTTCACGTCTCCCAGCACCTGCTGACCTATCTTTCCAGGAGCAAAGCTTCCATGGTTTCTGCCTACAATGTCTTCTCAGCAAAGACAGAACAGAGACAAAGTCACTTGCCCTGTTAGATTTGCTGTTTCCCAGGCTCCTGTAGCTCTACTTGATGTACTCATTCCTCCTGGTAGATCTGAGGTTTATAGCTTATCACATCAGAGAGTACAATGGCTGAGGGTCTGAACAGCCTTAAGAAAGCTTGGAGGGGATGGTGGGGCTGAGGTCAGAGATACTACAGACAGTTTAAGGAGGATGATGGTGCTCAGAAGGTGCTTCATCTGGTGCCCTGGAGATGGGAGAAAGACACTAACACAGGTAAAGTGCAGAAACTAAGAAGGGTCTAAACCTGTGGAAATAATGCCAGGACATTTGCAAATGGAATTAGGGAGTAAGATAGGAGCATTCAAAGGTCCATGTGAGGAAGAATAAGAGGGAAGGAAGGGGAGCTCTGTTTGAGTGAAATAATAACAACATTGGAAATAGCCCACTGCCCTGTAAACAGTATCCTCACAATGTTGTTTGAAAGGGAAGAAGTATCCAGAAAGGGCAGACCACTAAGGAAAGACCAAACAGCCAGCAGACCAAAGCCTCTGAAGATGAGGAAGACTTGACAAATCATAAAGGGAAGTGTTTTCCCAAGATCAAAAAGAGCTTCCTAGCCCTGTGTAGAATCCCAATTAGGATAGAAATGGTTTTTCCCTCCATCTGTGATGGGGACCAGGCAAGGAATCACTGGTGATAGTGGGCTCCCGCACATCTGGACTATGGACCAACGTGTGTAGATCACCATATGTGTGTGGGTGTCTGTACACAAGGAAATAGGTCCACACACCACAAACACCTTTTCAGTCTATCAAAAAAGTAGCTGTGTGTGCAATTTTGGATCTTTTTTTCTTTTCTTTTTAACATTGAGGATTTAAAAAATAATTTAAAGTTGGTTTTTTTTTTTTTTTTTTTGTACCAGGGATCGAACTTGGGTCCTTGCGCTTGCGAGGCAAGCAGAGGAACCACTGAGCTAAATCCCCAGCCCTAATTTAAAATATTGATGAGGACATAGTGACTTATTGACAGTGGCAGAGAAGTGGGGTCAAGTCCATGTCCATTTGAAAGACCATCCTTTGTGTATCCTGGGAAAAGACTGAAGATGAAGTGCCACATGGACATGGACAGCAGAAAGTTTAGATGGCTCTGAGGTAGTGAGCAGCAGCACAGAGGTAACCCTTTCTTCTGATCTGCAGAAAGACAAAGGGACCCTTGCTAGAGTGTCTGTAGCAGTGAGAAGCCCTTTGTGGAGGGGATTTCTGGTGGGGGGTCAGAGGGGACTGAGCAGAAGGACCAGAAGGGGTCCTTGGACAATTTTATGAGACTCATGAAGCTGCAGAGCATTCCACGCAAAGGCTAAGGATGTAGATTTTTGCCTTGATGTGACATCCATTTGAAGTCATCTGTGCAGTTTTGAGTAAGTCTCCCGACCTTTCAGGCAAATTTCTAAGGACTCTGGCTACTCCTAAGAGTATTCCTAGCCATGACAATGGGAAGGAAGTAATTGCATGGAACTTGCTATTTTTCAGTTGGCCTGGTGTGCCCTTTGATTCTATTTTATACAGACATCTTGGGGTGCTACAGCAGTGTGGAATAGAGGAGACACTTAGCATTGGAGGAATGTGAAGATACTCTGCTTTCTGTGGCTCCTCCACATGCAGGACACAGCTGCTTAACCAAGTGGCAGACAGATGCACTTCTAAGAATGGTGGCTTTGTGTGTTTCTCCCATTGCAGTGCCTTCTTGTTCCAACAAAAACATCTTCTATTGTGCAGAAAAGATGTTCAAAAACTATACTTAGAAATTGATTTCACTTTTCATATGCAAAATTGTCAGGCTGTAAAGGAGGGCCATGGAAAGAATTGCTTGTTGTTCTGGCCTCCATGGTCCTGTTTTGTAGCATCTGTGCTCACTGCCTATTGGCCAAGGACAATAAGGATTATATTCAAGGGACTTTGCTCCTCTGGCTTTGGGAAGCTCTAGTCTCATGCCTTTGACCCTATGTGGATTCATGGGTTATGAAAACTTATAGGAACTTCCCGTCTTCAACACCCTTTCCCAAATGTCCCACCTCACTGGAAAGGCTCCGGAACCAGGTGATGGTGGGGACTTCTCTGGGTATTGTTTCCCCATGTCTACATGTCTCTGATTCTTCAGTTTATCAATTACTGCTTTGCAGTAGTAACTACCAATTTAGATGACCATTTTCCAAACTGGTACATTACCAGTCTTTAAGAAGGATAGACTGGGCAAAAAACATTAATCAGGTTTCTCTCCTATGAGGTCTCCCAGAATCATTAAAATCCTCAAGTTTTGTGTGTCTTTCCCAGTGAGATATACATTTTAAAATGCATTTGATCCCCAAATATCTTTTGTTTTCATGAGATGTCTATTAATAATCCAGACCTAATGTGGTGTGTAGAGCTTGCAATTCCATATAACAGACTTTGAAACACTGGGTCCCTGGTTGGCATCCAAGTATTCCTTTGTTAATTGATTTCAGAAGTTGCTGGGGCTGGGAATTCAACTCAGTGGTCCCGCTACCTGCCTCTCAAGTGCAAGGTCCCGTGTTCGATCTCCAGTACCACAAAACCCTGACTAAAAAAATGTTTAAAACATTTGAGTAGAAAGAATAAAACAAGCTGGACATGGTGGCACACGCCTGTGATCCCGGTTGAAAAAAGAAATTGCTGAGGGCCTTTTTCACTTGGTTCTAGGCTTAGAAATATAAATAGGTTGATTATCCTTTGTTGATAGAAGTTGCAGTAATAATAATGACAACAAAGCTAATGACAATGGCAAAAACGACAGAATTCAAGCTGGGCATGCTATATGAACTTACTTCGCTTCTGGCCTACTTTCAATCTCCATGAGGTGTATTCTACTATAGCCTACCTAGCTCCTTGAGTCCTGGATAACCTTCCGTTAAATTGGAAATATTTTCTGTCCCTCTGTCAGAGAACTAGATACACATTTTAAAAAGATACACATTTATTTGGTGCAAAGACAGATGATCATTATTTAAACACGGATTCTCTAAATACCCATCACATGCCTCTGGTTCCTGTGTCTTCTTACATCCTGGGCAGTGGATCAGAACTTCTGCAGGGAGGGCCTCTCAAGCACCTGAACTCCATGCATCTTTATGGTCCCCCAAATCCCATCACAGTTTCCCTCTCGTCCCATTGTCTGTCCTGTGCAGGGAAGCAGAGGACACACTGTATATTTTGCTGGGCGATTAGAACTTTCCATGGTGAGAAGTGTGACCTGAACATAACAGTAGTCAGTTGGCCAGTGCTCTAGAGGGCTGACAATGTTTACTCCAATGGGACAAGGAAGCTGCTGTGGGGAAGAAATGTCTTCTGGGTTCCTGGAAGGAGAAGTCTAGGTATGGGTTTCCTCTTCTTCTTACAGGAATGTGAACAAGCAAGAAGATGAAGAAGTAAGAGCACGTTTAAAGCATTATGTACACTTACAATGTGGGTATCATTTACTCTAAGCAATTTAAAAATGGATTAGATTTTTTTTTCTTAAATTCTTTTATTGGTACATTGTAGGTATACAACACATTTACGTTTCTCATTAGGAACTTGTACCTTTACATGATGCATCTCGGTTCTTATTTTTCCCCATTCCTAGCCCACCCTTCCCTATTTACAAAGACTTTATTTCCATTTTTCCCATTTCTCATCATTTTTCCT